>CM053028.1:322569800-323769800 GCA_028564925.1 Lithobates sylvaticus | reverse complement strand
ATGGAACATTTTTCCAAGATGTGGTTCACAGAGATGAATCACAGTGGTGATTGAATTATTGAAGAGTTAAACGAGATAATGCACTATTATTGCACTTTATATGAATTTTTGGGACTTGGTTTTCTATGAACATTTAATGTTGGTGATTATGAGATTTTTTGCACTTACGGTATATTTATATTTATATGATTCTTATTCACAGTCTATATAATTTTAAAAGTATCTTTATTTACTCATCTTCAATATTATTTATTTTATCTGTTGTAATTTGTGGCAGCGCGACCATATTATATTTAGTGTGCATATAATTCCTTTGCCACAATTAAGCCCAATGTGGTTAAAACATGACCAATGGGTTAGGATTTGAGCTGAAGCCAGTTTTTCATTCACCTTACATTGGAGTTGAATACAGTGTGCTGATATACATGCATGCTATGTATACTATACCATACCTGGTTGATGCCCCTGAAAGCTGGAAATCGCTAAAGTAGATAACACTATTTCAGTGATCTCCACTTTCTTTCTGAGTCCTGTGTTGAGCCAGCCTGATGCATTGTGAATACAGTGGGCAGGCCACTCAGCATTGGTGAAATTTAGAGAATGATTTGCATTTTCTGAATAAATGCAAAGAGTTCTCTAGATGAGGGGAAATCTTTGTACCGCTTCACAACTTCATCTAATCAAAATCCTTTATTCTGAAAATGCAAAGCGTTCTCAGAGTGAAGCCCACATCAAGCAGCCAACCTCCTTTATTCACAGTGCATCAGGCCAGCCACTCAGCATGGGACCAGGAAGCACGTGGAGATCACTGAAGTAGGTGTCTACTTCAGTGGTTTCCAGTTTCCAGAGCATAACCTAGGTATGGCATATACATAGTTAGATTGGTCCAAGTTGGACCAACTTAACTATGTAAGAATATACCGAGACTGGAATTCTTTAAAACTGTTAAAATCAAAGGCACCTAATATTAGAGCAACAGTTTCATTGAAAATCACTGATATTTGTATCAGACAAAAAAACATATCATTTATGAGTTGATCTCTCTCTGGCATCAGAATTGTAACATAAAAAAAAACACTTCCACCATATCCTTTTTTTCAGTAAGCTTTATTGCATTTTGTATTAAAGATACATCAAAGCCACCTTACCAAACCCTACATCTTCTTCTCTAACATGTTTCACACAGGATGGGGCTTAGTCAATTTAGAAAAAAGGGATTTGGCAGAAGTAATGTTCTTCATGTTGTGACTCTAGTTGTTCTAGGAGGGGATATATCCCATGAGCTGTAGCACCCATGGCCAGTTGTGAAGTCACAAGTCCACCTTGAGCTATGAGCTTTACTATTTGATATTATTTCTCTAGTGCTTGTTGTAGGCGGGGATCATTTTGGCAATTTATTTTGTGCTGATAGACTTGTGCTGATGCAGTTTAGGTGCTTACTGTTAAAAAATACACAAATCCTAACAATGATTGTCCATTATTTACTCTAGGTTCATTTGTTAAATATACCATTAAAAATGCTTTGTTATATCTGTTTAAAAAGCCAAAAAATAAGTGGGTTCTCCCATAGAACCAGTGGTGCCCTGTGTCTTATGCACTCAGCAGTGTTATCTAAAGCCGTTAGGTTAGCTATGCCTATTTCACCTCCGTGAACAAACCCATATGTTATGGAGCTGAGGAGAAAGGGAGGTGTTCTACAGTCCTAACACACTTTCTGTCATAAAGTGACAATGCTGCTCCGAGGTACAGCATACTTATTGTGTGTTGTTACACTAGTACAGGAAGTGCGTTACCAGCGGGATCACCTGACAAAATTAAAGGGTAATAAACTGAAAAGTAATGCAGCCACCACAAGGAATGACTGTTGAGGTGCAATATATTGCATTTTTTGATACACTATAAGAATTCATTAGCTGGCTTGAGGATTCATCAGCCTCATTGGCTTGAGGTTGGCATTTTAGAAAGCTGACCTCTTTATTCAAAAGAAATAGGAAAATTACTATGACGATTACATACTCAGCCTGTCCAGAGTTTTTCCTGCTCTGAGACAGCAATCTAAGCACTGGCAAACTGAGAGTGATTGTTACTGGAACAGGTTCACTGAGCAGTTATACAAGTACATGGTAGTTGCCACCACATGTTTTAATGAAAACATGCATCGCTCACAGCATGTGCTCTTGCAATTCTGACCTTCAAAGAAAATGTCTGTCTCATTCACTGTCATCCCCCAGACAGAAATGTAACATTACATTTACATTACACTATGGTAGCTACTTCCAGAAGCAAAGTTGTTTAACTTCTAATTAGAACATTCAGATGTGCAACTTAATGTTTTTATAATAAAAAAAATGTGCAGGAAATATTTACAGTAAAGATATTACAAAACAGACATAATAAAAGGGATAACAATGAAAAAATTACTTGAGTGAAGTCTGTTTGATCTTTGATTTCTTACAGTCTATATTGCTATCAGAGTAAGTTCAATCTGATATGGAGAGTCAATAAATGGATCCTAGCATTCCAGTGCTTTAAGCTGCTGGAGCAGCCATTTTTGCTTGTCCTCTTGATGATGAGTGTTACAGAACTCTCCCACCCAAACAAAAGATCTAAGGTGGTGATGTGGATGTGCTGTCGTGTGTTATTATGCTCCAGCAGACATACCGTGATGCAAACTATTCTAAGTACACATATATTTCCATCTCACAATCTAAAAACCACCATATTATTTAGCAGAATGAAATTACTATTTGTTAGATATTACGTAATCTGGATATATTTCTGATGCATGTTTCTCCTAACACATCTAATGTGTCTTATTAGCCTCCTAGAACTTGTAATTTAGAGGAGTTTGGTGTCTGACTAAATGGTATATTTTCCAACCACTTTTTCCATCAGAGCAGGAATAATGGATTATGTATAAAGTTTGGCTCTGAAAGATCAATTTTGGGTGAAAAAATTTGACTCACAGATGTCTATTCCTGAGCTGTTCTGCAGATTGTTTACAATAAGGCCATTTATGATAGGCCATGCTAGTGGAGGTATATGATACCTATTCATTCCTTCTATTTACTTGATTGCTTCATTTTGTCAAATGTGTCACCATACATGGATGCCGAACACTAACATGAGGTCTAAATTTGACGGTATTTGCTACTGTCTTGCGAATATAGGGAAATTGAACATGGCACTGTGCTTGATATGACTCCTCCATGTTCTCCATTTTTTTGGATTTTGCCAGACCTCACTATCATCACAAATACGCTATTAACCACTTCACATCCCACACATATTAAAATGATGCCCGCAGAAGAGATTTCCCATCCCGGGCGGGCGTCATATGACGTCATACTGTATGTAAACACACAGATCCACATCCTGTCAGGGGAGAAGAGACCGATCGTGTGTTCCTAGTATATAGGAACACTGATTGGTCTCCTCCCCCAGTCAGTCCCATCCCCCTACAGTTATAACTTACAGAGGGAACACATTTAACCACTTGATCACCCCCTAGTGTTAACCCCTTCCTTGCCAGTGACATTTATACAGTATTCAATGGCTATTTTTAGCTCTGATCACTGTATAAATGTCAATGGTTTAAAAAAAACGGTCAAAAGTGTCAGATCTGTCTTTTTCGGCTCCATTTCACTCCGCACCCCCGGCGGGACCCAAAAATCGCCGCAGTACACCGGCCCAAAAGTCGCTTACGACGTATCTGCTGAGAGTGCGGGAACAGAGCGGGATGTCCCAAAATGGCGCCCAGAAGACACAAGCACGGACGCTGCCTCATGCTGCAGTCTCATCCCCAGCACACTCAGTGGCTGAAAGTGAGTACTCACTGCAACTGACGAAATCTGATCTTGACGAAAGCCTGACGCTGATGTATGACAAATTAGCCCAAAAGTTCCAGTCCGAACTGCACAAATCCACTAATACCCTCTCCCTGGAGATAGCGGCCTTGGGCAGCAGGACTGACCTACTTGAGACCAAACATGATGAGCTGATACTGGTCTGCTCGGACCTAAGGAAGGATCATGAGGCCCTGTCTGAAACTGTCTCCCAACTTCAAGCCCACATCGGAGATTTGGACAACAGAAACAGGCGCAACAATTTGAGGGTGCGGGGGGTCCCAGAAACAGTTACTAAACTTGTGCCTGCAATACAGAGGCTGTTTCAGTCCCTTCTGCCTGAGGCCTCGCTTGCGGCCTTTGCTTGTGATAGGATCCACAGGGCGCTTCGTCCCCCCCCCTGATAAGCCTCCTAGGGACATTGTGTTGTGCCTCAAAGATTTCCTAGTTAAGGAAGATATCCTCAGAGCCTCCAGAACCACGCAAAACTTAAGACTTGACAATGCACAAATACAGATTTACCCCGAGATTTCGCCCACCACCCTGGACAAGTGTCGGAGAATGAAAGAGGTCACCACAGTATTACAGTCGGCCAGGATTCGATATCGCTGGGGCTTTCCCTTCAAATTGCAAGTTCCCCATAATGGTACAACGTACACAATCACCACGCTCCACGAAGGGAAGGAACTATTGGTCAAATTGGATCTCATGGATGCTGCAATGCTCCCCCGGCTGCCTTCGACCCCACGCCACTCAGCCATTTGGGCGACCCACCCCCCAGAAGAGATTGCCGGTGATGCAACAAAGATGTTCCTATAACCCCTTGAACTGATCACCATGCAGGAGGACTGAAAATTGGCCATCTCCCCCCCCCCCTTTTTTTTCCCCCTTTTTTTTGTGTGCGCTTGTTATGTCTTTATTCCTGCAAATTGTTCCCCCCAGCCAACGAGAAGTCGCATCTGGTGAACTCCGCCTACGAATACGGTTGTCGCCTATTGAACACGCCCTGCTTGATTCTTGCCTCTTCCAGTCTCCTGCTCCAGAGCCACACGGATGATTGACACACCGCCACGCCCCTCGGCTCCTCGCCTATGGAGTTCCCCTGGACCCACAGACTCTCATCAGGAGATGGGCTGGCTAGCCCTGCACAGGTACCGCCTTTCATGGGACTCAGCTTCGAGAGAACTGTGATCCGTTGCTGGACTCTAAGGTTTGGAGCCATGGACCTATTGGTCCTGTTTACATTTTTTCTTAGGGTACTGGGGAGCCTCTCTCCCTGTACCCCCCGAGACTTTGCTAAACCGTTTTTTGGTGAAGCACGTAACCTTTTGTTACGGTTCTTTTGTTCCTTTTTTCTAACAACTTTTCCTATCATTTATTATTTTTTGCTTGACAACGATAATAACCTCGCTGTAGTTCTCCTGGAGAACTTGCAATGTACTATATATGCAAACTACCTGTGCCTTGTTTCTAGGTTGATTCAGATTTATCAATGCTCTTGTTATGAATGTTTTTTTCAGGTGCACTTTAGAGGTTCCCCCTCTTGTCCTGGACTCCCGACAGACCTATTGCCGTTTACTCCCACTAGAACATGGGTATTAAGGTCCTAACACATAATGTCAAGGGGTTTAACTCCCCACAAAAGAGAAAGAAGGCGATGAGGGCATACAAATCTTTAGGGGCGGATGTGCTCCTTCTGCAGGAGACACACTTCTCCGCCAACAATCACCCCTCCTTCTTTGACAAGTCATTTAAACAATCTTTTTTATTTCCAATATTTTTATTGAAGAAGTTTCACATTACATATAATCAAACATAAATCAAAATATCTTTACATTCCATTACAAACTTGAAACGTACTGTTGCATTGTAATAGTGACATCAAAATGCTTAAAAAATGCTAAAGAAATATAAACAATCTAGTAAAAACTTTATAACCCTGCAAGAGCCAATAAAACTGCAAGACTGTTAGAGGTGTTTTCGACCTGAAAAGGAGTTTGAATCATATGGAGGGCTCTATATTGACTAACACCGAAAAATTTCCGGAAAGATCGGGTATTCCGCCTCTGCACCCACACACCCCTGTCGGGATCTAACTGTGTGTGAGTGGAGGATACGTCTGCTCAACATAAAGTTGCCTCATTGTTGGTTTCCCAAACGTAAAATTCAGTTGATTATGCTTCCCAAAATGTTTTATAATTGAATAAACAGAAGTGAATACAAAAATATAGAGTAACGACATCTCCAACAAAATGACAAACGCATGGTGATAAGAGAGTTGAAACAAATACTAGTCCATGGGAAGAGTGAGCACACTGTGTACTCAACTAAGGCATCAAGGTCTAGGTATAAATCTTGACTGGTTGCCATTAGGCTGGAGAAGAAGATTGAGCTGATCAGTTACGGCCCCAGCACTCTCCGACACCCCCATGGGGATCATACTGTGTCAGAGGGGGCCGGAGCCAATTCCCACCATTAATGCGCCTCATCTCAACCAGCAAGGACAAGGCAACCATGCTCGGGTGTCAGGCAGCAGATCAAACACTGTGTGATCCACCATCTGAGAACTGGCTATATTCATCTGAGCTAATCAGAAACACCTGTGTCTCGACATTGTCCCTGAGAAACTCTGACCGGAATTACGTCCATAATGGAATATCATTATTCAAAAGAAAATAGAAAAGAAGAGAAACGTAGAGAGAGGAAAAGAGGAGGGGGTAGAGTAAGAAAGGGAAAGGAGCACCATTACCCGTCCACATGAAGAGTTATGTTCATGACAAGGAGGAAAAGTTGGATAGTCCCATTAGTCGGGCCCACGGTTCCCAGGTGGCTTCAAATTTTTCTGATGAGTCCTGTAACAGACTGGTTAGTTTTTCTTGAGACATTACCCACAAAATTTTCCTTTTAGCCATTGAGAGAGGTACGGTCTGTGTTTTCCAGGCCCTAGCAATCGTGAGCTTGGCTCCTAAAATCACAAACTGAACCAATCTATTAGAGGGTTTAGATATGTGTGGGATGGATTCATGAAGGAGGGCCACCAAGGGGGACCTGGGAACTGAAGAACCCACCAATTTATCTATCATATTGAAGATTTTTTTCCAGAAGGATCGAATCTTCGGGCATTCCCACCATATATGTGACATTGTACCTAAAAGCTGGCATCCTCTGAAGCAAAGGGGGCTGGTAGCCGGATACATTAAGGCTATTCTGAAAGGTGTGTAGTACCATCTGGTCATCACTTTTAGACCAGCTTCCATCAGTGTGGTATTAAGAATTCCCCGGAATGATTTAGCACAAGCAGAATGCCATTTCTCTTTGGTCCAGAGGAAATTGAAGTCTGTTTCCCAGGCGACCATAAATGACGACTTGGAGACAGGAGCAGTAAGTGATGTGTAGACCGTGGAGATCCCCCGCCTCTGGTCCATGGCCTGACCGCACCATATTTCGTAATCCGTGAATACTGGCGTGTTAGAATTGTTTTTACATAGGGATTGCAGAAAGTGATGAATTTGATAGAACCGAAATAGTTCAGAGTTGGGGAGATCAAGTTTTTTAATGCAGTGTTTAAGAGTAAGCGGTCCTGCGGCTGTAAACAAGTGACCTATTCTATATAGACCTTTATCGACCCACCATTTAAAGGCCAGAACGTTTCTACCTGGGAGGAATTGTGGGTTGTTAAATATGTGGGTCAAGGGTTTGTATGCAGAGACAATAAACAATCTTTTTTTACTACATTTGAGTCCAGGTCCAGAGGGGCAGCCATATTTATTAGAAACTCTGTCTCCTTTCAGGTGCAAAAAACATATATTGACCCACAGAGTAGATATGTCATTGTTCGGGGCAGGATACAGAATAAACTCCTGACTTTGGCCTCTGTATATGCTCCGAACACATCCCAGGCAACTTTTTTCAAGGGCTTTTTTCAAGTGCTTGAGAGGTTTCACTCCCCACACATGATTGTCGGGGTTGACTTTAATCTCGTTGCCCACTCGACACTAGATAGGTCCCGGGGCAGCCAGTCCTCCAGTGCGTTTCCTAAATTCCTACAACACTCCCTCAAAGCCCAACAATTGACCGATACTTGGAGGGCCCATAACACGGGTTCTAGGGAGTACACCTTTTACTCCCACCCCCACGCCACATACTCCCGCCTGGACTACTTGTACTGTACTCCCACCCTTCTGGCCAACTCGACCTCTTCCATGATCCACGTTTGTCCTTGGTCAGACCACCATATGGTCTCTAGCCAATTTTCCTGTATAGGCCTCCCCCTGTCCAATAGGACTTGGCGTATCAACGACTCCCTCCTTACGGACCCAATAGTCCTCTCACAACTATCTGACTGCCTTACGGAATATTTCAGGTTAAATGATGTGGACAACATCTCCCCTACAACCCTTTGGATGGCCCATAAGGCGGTAATTAGGGGTCACATTATTGAGATTGCCACCACCAGATAACTGCAAAAGGACCATGAAGCACAACAACTTACTCTTGACCTAAGTGACCTATATCACAGACACCACCAGACGCCTTCCCCTGACTGATTGACCCAGATTAATGAAAAAAGGATAGCGCTTGACACTATACTCTCTGAACAAACAGAGAAATCTCTTAGGTGGGCTAACGCCAGATTTCTCTTACACAGCAACTCGGCCTCAACCATGTTTGCTCGCAAACTTAAGCAACAGACCCACCCGACCCATGTTTATAATCTGAAAGATAAACATGGCCAACTTACCTCTCACCCTAAGGAAGTCCTACATATCTTCTCCTCCTTCTATCGTTCCTTATACTCTGCCCCCAAAGGCCCGACCCCTAGTCCCCCCCACCCTTGGTTAGACCACCTAACTCTCCCAAGTTTATCAGAAGAACAACTACAAACCCTGAACGCCCCTTGCACCACAGAAGAAATAGCCTCTATTGTTTCATCACTTAAACCCTCTAAGACTCCAGGCCCAGACGGATTCTCCACCTCCTACTTTAAAAAATGTGCAGAACCCTTGCTCCCAAAGATGGCAAAGTTATTCAATTTTATATTAAAGGGAAACCACTTCCCAGAAGAGATGCTGTGGGCTAACCTGTCCCTTATACCAAAACCTGGCAAGGACCACACTCATCCTCAAAATTTCAGGCCCATTTCGGTCATTAACAATGATTTAAACATTTTTGGCCGCATCCTGGCTGATCGGCTGGCCGCAATTATTACCACATTGATTTCCCCCGAACAAACGGGTTTTATACCCACTAGACAGATCACTGATAACATCCGCCTAGCCGCCAATATAATACAGGATGCTGATACAAACAATAAGAAGGTTCTGCTACTTAGTCTTGACATTAACAAGGCTTTTGATAGTGTGCTCTGGCCATACCTTGAATCAGTTTTATCCAAATTTGGGTTTGGCGGTGCTTTTGTTCACGGATTTAGAGCCCTGTATCATCACCCCCGCACTAACATTAAGATCCCAGGCTGTAACTCTGAATATTTTCCTCTTGAGAGGGGTACGAGACAGGGTTGCCCTCTTTCCCCCCTCCTATTCGCCCTTGCCATGGAACCCCTTACCAAATCTATACTAGACAATCCCGATGTAAAAGGCTATCTCAAAGGTGAACAGGAATTTAAAATCAGCCTATACGCTGATGACGTCCTATTATTTCTTTCTGACCCCTTAGTCTCCCTTCCTAATCTCTTTGCCTCCTTGACCCATTTCCAGCAGATCTCAGGTTTAGGGGTTAACCCGACCAAATGCTCAGCCCTGCCCATCCATCTACCTGACACGGTCCTAAGGTCCCTTAAAGACTCCTTCAAATTTTCCTGGAACTCTTCCTCCCTGCCATACCTGGGGGTTAAACTCACTCCTACTCTCAAACACCTATACACCCAAAATTACCCGCAAGCCTTTGCTTCTGTTAGGAACCTTCTCCTCCAATGGTCCACCTATAGAATCTCCTTTTTAGGATGGATACAAGCTGTGAAAATGACAATCTTGCCCAAGCTGCTCTTTTTTTTTCCGTTCCTTACCGTTATATGTCCCCCGGGCTGTTCTTGACAGGCTACAGTCAGAACTACTCTCTTTCATCTGGCAAAAGAAAAAGCCTAGACTAGGTCGCCCAGTGATGTACGGGGCCCGTTCGGGAGGTGGTCTGGGATGCCCGGACTTATGGAAGTACTTTATGGCAGCCTGCTTGGTACAAACCGCCCAATGGCACGCTAACCCAACCTCTATCCCGTGGCTGCGATTTGAGGGTATCTCGGTTGCCCCATACTGCCTCCCGGAGCTTTTATGGTCCTGCTCCATCACCCATAGGGAGATAACCCCACTGAATGCTATAGTGGGACAGTCTCTCTATCTCTGGTCCCTTTATGGGAAAAAATTCCAATTAAAATCTAAAGCCCCTCCTCTGGCTTCATACCTGGGGGAACCCCTTTTCCCCCCAGTGTTCAGTCGGCGCCCCACAGATAGAGGCCTTACTTCGCTGAAGGTTTTTCTGCGTGACGCCTCCTTCTGCTCATTCTCACACCTGCAACAGCACCACGCCATGGACCGGACAGTATTCTACCAATTCCTCCAGATCAAACACTTTTGCTTTTGCTATAATAAATATCCCCAAAAAATATATAAAAAAACTTTTTTTTTCCTCAGTTTAGGCCGATACGTATTCTTCTACATATTTTGGTAAAAAAAATCGCAATTAGCGATTATTGATTGGTTTGCGCAAAAGTTATAGCGTTTACAAAATAGGGGATAGTTTTATAGCATTTTTATTAATATTTTTTTTTTTACTAGTAATGGCGGCGATCAGCGATTTTTATTGTGACTGTGACATTATGGCGGACACATCGGACATTTTTGACACATTTTTGGGACCATTGTCATTTACACAGCAATCAATGCTATTTAAATGCATTGATTCCTGTATAAATGACAGTTGTAGTGAAGGGGTTAACCACTAGGGGGAGGGGAGGGGTTATGGGCTGTGACGTGTGTGTGTTTTTTTTACATTAGGGGGCGGGGCTGATGTCTGATGTCATTGATCGGCTTTCCCGTTGACCGGGAACAGCCAATCAATGACAGGCAGAGTAGGAAGCGCGGGGAGAGGTTTGTTTACACATACCTCTCCCCGTTCTTCAGCTCCGTGACCCGATCGCGGGACACCAGCGGCGATCGGATCCGCTGGTCCCGCGGCCGGGGTCACGGAGCTCCCGACCGGGTCGCGAGCGTGCCGCTGGCGGCGCGCGCGCGACCCACAGGCAGGCAAATGCAAAATCACGTATATATACGGGATTTTGCCTGCCTGTGCCATTCTGCCCCAGTATATCTGCGTGAGGCGGTCGGGAAGTGGTTAAGCAGCACACCAGATGGAACTACACCCCCCGGACCGTCTGCATAGGATGTTTCCTCTGGTTCCCGACACATGCTTTAGAGGATATCGGGCCAGGGGCACATTGCTGCACACGTTCTGGGCCTGTGGTGCTTTGACACATTTATGGACCAAAGCCACCAACCTGATCCCAAGGATCACTGATGTTTCAG
This sequence comes from Lithobates sylvaticus, assembly GCA_028564925.1. Taxonomy (NCBI): domain Eukaryota; kingdom Metazoa; phylum Chordata; class Amphibia; order Anura; family Ranidae; genus Lithobates; species Lithobates sylvaticus. The sequence continues at coordinate 323,758,417 of CM053028.1, read as the reverse complement.
TGACCCTTACATTTCAAATGTGCATTCTATACGCGGATATACCTGGTGCTATTCCCCCGCAACAAAAGCTGATACACACTCTTTTTAGCGCCATCCAATGGGCAATAGCGCTGAACTGGAAGAGCCCCTCTGTGCCATGGGCGCAGGTGCTACTCAGCATGGAGTCCATTAGACTGATGGAAAGGATCCATCACACCCTTCTGGACACCATGCATATTTTTGATGGCAAATGGAATAAATGGTCAGCCTTCCAACTAAGTGGGGCTTCTCAAGAACGCTAAATATTATATGCTAGGAAATACTACACCTCGACACTGGTTGGAGGCAGTACGCCTTATGAATGTCAAGCTAGTTTACTTTTTATTTTTGGTTTCTTTTTTCTGTATTTTTCACTCTCATCTCCTTGGTTTCTTTATGTTGGAAACACCAGGTCTGTCTATGGACCATGTTGATAAAATACTGAATTGGATGCATTGTCCATGCAATTGTTCGATTCTCCATTTCTTGAGTTGTACTAAAACTTGCTGATGCTATACTCAACTTGTTAAACTACTTTTTGAATATGATCTGCTGATCACCTGTACACTCTGTATTTACACTGTTCAAAGAAAATAATAAAAACGTTTGTAAACAAAAAAATTGCATTGCCATTACTAGTAAAAAAAATAAAAAATAAAAATTCCATAAATCAATCACCTATTTTGTAGGCGCAAAACAATCAATATACGCTTATTGCGATTTTACCAAAAATATGTAGAATACATATCGGCCTAAACTGAGGAAAAACATATTTTTTTAAATTTGGGATATTTATTATAGCAAAAAGTTAAAAATATTGTGTTTTTTTCAAAATTTTCACTCCTTTTTTGTTTATAGCGCAAAAAATAAAAATCAAATACCACCAAAAGAAAGCTCTATTTGTGGGAAAGAATACATCAATTTTGTTTGGGTACAACGTCGCAAAAAATGGCCCGGTCAGGAAGGAGGTAAATTCTTCCGGGGCTGAAGTGGTTAAAGATACATTTATTTTGTTGTTTCATCTGTCTTTTTTTCAAAGAAATTACTTCAACATTTCCTAGCTTCTGCCCTTGTACTTATTAAGTCTTCTAAACCAGAATAAAATATAGATAATTAACTCAAATTTTTTCCTGCCATAAACAGCATCTAAACCTCTGTAGAAAGCAGCTCCTATAAATCTTTCATATACTCTCTTGCATTTAAGAACAAAACAGCAAATTAAAAAAAAAAAAAGGCAAGAGTGATTGTTTGGTGTGGAATAAACTCCAAAACATACAGTGAAGACTTGCATACCACAGGGTAGATTAATCAATCACTTTTTTAATCATACTGGCAAAAGTGCAAGTCTATAAAAATAAAGCAAGTTGCTTTTGGCTGTGGGTGATTCATTCTGTCATTATAACGAAGGTTGCTCTTTCTGTGGCCTTTTTATTGTCTGTATTAATTTCCTCAGTGGAGAAACTTAGGTAATCTGCAAAGGATACTTTTATTCATTAGTGACTGCAAGTTTCACTCACATTTCAACAGTTACAGTGTAACTTCTCTCTGTAAATGAAAGTTGTTAAAGGACATGTTTTTGCTATCTGTTATAGCTATTGTCAGAATATTTTTCTTTTGGCTTCAGCAAAAATGTGGACAGAAAATAAAAGATGGCAGATTAGAAATGCCGCTGGGCACATGCTAACCAGGTTTGTTTTAAAGTCAGATGTTGCAGCCAGGGGGAAAACTGCTTTAAATCAATCCACAATACCATGGAAAGAATGGGCAGAAATGGTCCTTGGCAATCCAAGTCAGGTTTGCGTGGGTGCATAGAGGCCGCTTGCATGCCACAAGGCATTTGGTAGTGAGAACAGAAGGCTGCAGTCTCTAGGATATTCCCACATCACCAATGTTATTCATATTTGATAAATTTGGTAGAGAAACTCCACTTTCTGAATTCTCTACTGGGGTGACTCATAATTTTGCCTTCTGCTTTGTCCCTATGTACTGAATAAAAAAACAGATGTTGACATTTCTTGTAAATATAATGTGTGTCTACTTTATCTTTTAATAGCCATGTCTATTTCATACATTTTTCATGTTTAAGTTCACTGTGATAAAAGAAAAAAAAATACTTATATAAACAGTACTAACATAACTTAAACATAGTGTGTGGTAAAAATATTTGTAATGCTACAGTTGAACAGGCATGTCTAGACAGCATTGGACTGGCCATGTATTTGGCATTATTAAAAGCTTTGCTATTTCCAGCAACCATGCAAAAAACGATAAAACCAACGTAAATGCCACTGCCTGGTTGTAGAGAACTGGAAAATGATGTAAACTATGGCTGCAATAATGCAGCAGACAGTTTCAACGTAATTATTCTTTGGAATGATAAAAAGCCTCTGGAATTGCCAAAATTGCCAAGTGTATGGCCACCTTTGGCAATAACTTTGTCAAATCTGCTTCTGGAGAATAATTTCTGTTTTGCATAGATTTACTGTAGAGGTCATTAACTATGGCCGTACCATTGAATAAAAAAAAAAAGAAAAAGAAAACAAGCAGCTGTGTGCTTTATAAATGTCCTCTCCAATTGATGGCACACATGTACAATCTCCCACCTCATCATCCACTCCATCCTCATTAAGGGAGCCCAATTCACAGTCAGCTCCAATTTCTGGAACATTACTGCCTCTTGATGCTCCCTGCCTGATGCCCCCTGACTGATGTGTGACTGAACCCTCCGTTCCCTCTTTGGTCATGGCACTACCTTCCTTATCTGCAATATCTGAAGAAGGAATGCTTACACCTAAGTTCATCCTCCTGTAACAAGACAGTTGATCATGTAATCAAATAAGTCCACCGACTCCTCATTACCAGTTTGTGACAGAATCAGCAGAAGAGATGTGTAGGCAGGTGCAGTTCAGCCTCCCCTCTGTAGGTGGTGCTGTTTTGGCAAGACACTATGCAAAAGAATGAAGGTTGAGAGGAGCTTTTGTTCCTCTGCAGCCTCCCTAGGTGTCATCGGGAGAGCAGCTATCTGATTGAACACTGTTGCACTGAATGGCCATCTTTAGTAAGGGCAATGCTAATAAATAGCACTGTCCCATGGCAGTTGGTGCACATTTGTGAAGTGGCTAAGTTAGGAACAGGAACCTGCTATGAGGGGCAGTGTGTCTAACGCAGGAAAAGGTTCCAGTGAAGGAGGGACAGAGTAGGGACCTTATGACTGATTCCACTAACTAGTATACTCGGTGGGATTGGGGCTAGGAACTAATATCAGCCCCCTGGATGCTATTGTCGCCACACCGCCTATCAGCCACCTCCTTCCTCTGTTGCCGCCTGGTATCGGAAGCTTACCCATGGGTCCTCTCCTGAATAAAGACTGTGTTCCAATAATCCTATTTGTGAAGAGCTGTTGTGCTTGAGTTGGCTGTGATATTTAGGCCTTGTTCCCACATTGTTGGAACTACAAGAAAGTTATTTGCCGCTAACTACTGAATGTCATTCGTTGCTTATCTTTGTTTGAATATAATGTGCCACATTCCTTGGTCTCCATGTGCAGTTACTCCACCTTGGGTACCAAACATCTGGCCCCACCCACAGATGGATGAGGAGAAAGAGGGCATATTAACAGCACTGGCAGACAACTGGCTGCTCTGAACTTGGTTTTAAATGCTGTGACTGTATAGCACAGAAAGAAAAGGCACATGTGTCCTTCCTCCAAGTTGTTCAACTTGACAACTGCTTTGTCCTGCAGAACCTTCTCTCCCTCTACTACTTCACTTAAGGCCTGACTGACATTTATTTATTTTTTTTAATAAGGGGGATTCGTACATTTAATCACCGCTATAGCAATAATGGAGATACATGTGTAGTGTTCTTTTGCACATTGCTTTTCTGCTCAAGTAGGCAATGACATGCTAAACAACAAAGGCCAGCTTTGATTGTGTCAGCTACATGTGTATGTTGTGCACTCCAAAATGAAAAAACACCCTATCAACAGAAAGTAAAACTTTCTGTTGATATTTTAAGTGGTCCACATGGCTAGAGCCATAGAGTGGAATAAGCATACAGCTACTGAATTATGGTTGCAACTCTAACAGGATCAAGTGTGGTACCCAATAAAAAGTTTAATGTGGCTGCCATATTTGCTGTTATTTATAGCTTCTTGACATCCCTTGGTTGTGACACTCCAGACCTTGGCACAGGTCAATAGGCTCTTCCCGAGTAGGCCCAACCCCTCCCTCTACACCTCGATTCCCGGCCACCATTCTTTCCCTTCCGTAACTACTGATCATTGCATTTCAGCCTCTGCTTCAAGTAAACAATATTAGAATACAATACTTTCTACATTCTATTGGCTGGAAAACAGAATCCATTCAGGCTCTGACAAATCCACAAATATCTTATGGAGAGCAACTCAAATCAGACATTTTAACTCTACCTAAACCCCAAGACTTGACCGTGTCCCCAACTTTATTTGAGCATATTCGTGTAGACTATTGTCACCTAGACCACGCCTTGTCCTATTCATACAAACTGCTGAACCAACCATCCACTGAACATGTTCTACAGTTTCTTTTCAAATGGGAAAGGGATGTTGGAATTTCTCTCTGTCCTCAACAACGTGACAGCACTCTACATTGGCCACAAATCATCTATTGTCAAGAAAATTCAGGAATCTGGCTTTAAACTCCTTTCCAGATGGAAAGGGGTGCTCACAACCCTTCACAAAACCTTGTGCTCAAAACCCTTAACAAATGCTATCTACAGATCTCTCCAGTTTGTTGGCAGTGCGGGCTGGAAAATGGAACATTCCTACATATTTTTTGGAAATGTCACTCTCTGAAATGATTTTGGGATGGAGGTACAAGCCTAAAATAAAAAGATACACTTAAATCACCTATCCAGAAAGCAATATAAAAATTCCCTATTGAGTCACCTGATAAATGCGGCAAGATTCCGCTCAAATGGAAACCCCCCTCCCTTGTTTATGTTTCATGGAAAACATTATCGCTACTTGTAATTTACAAAAGTCAAAAATTAAGGAAGATGTTATTTTACTGGGTATGCTTTACCTTATCCTCAGAGTATAGGAATGTCTCTACTGAAGATTAGCTAAGGACTATTGAGGTGAATTGATCCTATGCCTTGGGACTCATGGATGTACCCCTGGGATCCCGTACCCCCCCTTTTTTAGGTACCTCTGCCTTGGTAGAGGTGACCCAGGTCCTTCTATATAGCCCATGTTTTTTTTCCTTTCCTTTAGTAGAATGTTCTAATTTTGTAAACCACAGAGGTGGTTACAAGTTTATCACTCCATAGTATTTGTTTTCATCACTATTGGAGCCAAATACTAATATTGAATTGATGGTTAACGGACTTTACTGTTGCCAGTTGCCATTTTCAATCTTTTGTTATCAGACTTGAACTAATTGCTCCAGGTGTATGAATACACTTCTCCTCTTGTACAACATATTTGCTCTGTTTTGTATAGGATTTAAACAAACAAAAATCAATAAAACAAAAAAAGCTGATAAAAATGTACAGCCAGACAACATCAAACTGTTCTAGTCAAATTCATTTATGTCTACTTGATCCTGTAATGGACATGTATATTACATTGTTGTTTCATGTTTCAGTATATTGTTATGCTTTAAAAATTCTGATATATACTAGCATATACAGTATGAAGCATAGTGCACTAAAAAAGGTTTGTAAACCTAATGAATGCTTAAGTTTAACAGGAATATCCAGGAAATGTTGGGCTCCCAGTTTCCAGAAACTACACAAAAACTATTATAACTGTAACAATGCCACTTTCTGGTTGCAGAAAACTGGGAAACAATAAACTATGGCTACCAGAATGTAGTGGACAGTTCCAATATGATTGTTCTTTTGAATGATGGAAATTGTCTTGAATTGCCACAAAATTGCCAAGAACTTTGTTATATCTGCTCTGTTTTGTATAGATTTAGAATCCCATAACCATGGCTATACCAATAATTAAAACAAGCAGACAAAAAAAACAGCTGCGTACTTTACAAATGTGCTTTACATTTCACTTATTTTGTGAAGAAAGCAAAGCACCATTCATAGTAACAAATTGGGGGAACAAAAAGTGCTGGGGGAGCAAGAAGCCTATAACATGAATTTGGCAGGTCATGTCACAGGCTCTCCTCCTAAGCATTAGGGATCCATTCACACTAGTGCAATTTCAGATGTGACTTGAGTCTCATGAAATCACATGACAATGGAAATATCATTGTTTATAATGGTGCCCATTCACATCATTGAAACTCAGCACAGCATGATTCTGGAAAAGGTTCCTACACTACTTTGATGCGATTCCAGAACAAGCTTGGCCCCATAAAACATGTAAACCATTTCAAAATAGCATCCAAGTTGCACTTCATGATTGCACTGAAAGTCGGATTACAATCAGATCGCAGTAGTGTGAACCTAGCCTGACTGTAAACCATGGGCATAGTGTGGTGTATTTATTGCAACTTCCTATAATTTCTCTGTATGACCCCATGACCCATTTCCCTACCTAAAGTGGCATAATATAAGCCTCTGGAACACCTTTTGAGACCACCCTATCTGTCACTAGAGGCCTTAAGTATTGCAGTGGACACAGGAAGTGAAATATGAGGAAGAGGAGGAGTGTGGGGCTCTTGATGATGACTTTTCTCATTTAGCTGCTATGACATAGTGGTCACATGCAGGCAGAGGCTTCACTAGCAAAATAAGCCTTCGGCCTACATATGACATTGCAGATGCTACAGCAGCCTGAAAGGGGCATTGTGTATTTGTTTAATACTGCAATTATCTGTTACAGTGACAGTATTAAAAATAATAATTAAGTATTAAAATCAAATTTTTTTATACATTGTTTGCATTCATCAGTCCAATATAATATTATAATAAAACATTAATTGTAATATTATAATAAAACATTCAGAGCGACAGTGTAAATAAATTAAAAAAATACATAAAAGCCTTATGCCCCGTACACACGGTTGGATTTTCCGACGGAAAATGTCCTATCGGACCATGTTGTCGGAAATTCGTGTGTGGGCTCCATCGGACTTTTTCCGTCGGAATTTCCGACGGAAAAAGTTTGAGATCCTGCTCTCAAATTTTCCGACAACTAAGTCCTATCGGACTTTTTACGATCGTGTGTAGTGAATTCCGACGGACAAAGTGCCACACATGCTCAGATCACATTACAAGACCAAAGCTATTGGCTACTAGCCTCTACATAGTCCCGTCGTACGCAACGAACGTCACCACGTTCAGGATGATCGGATTTTCCGACACCTTTGTCCGACCGTGTGTATGCAACACCAGTGTCGGACAAAATCCGTCGGAAAAAATCCGACGGATTTTGTGGTCGGAATTTCCGACCGTATGCACGGGGCATTAGGCTGTATGTGCTTAAATATATATAAGAATTATTTAGTTAAGCAAATTAGTGTTATTGTCAAGTTGACTGATGAATACTGATGCTTCCAAATTTGGCATTTAGACATCAGTGACATCTGTTTAATGTTAAAGCGATCTGGAACCCAAAACCAAAAATATAATTTATTGCAGCTTACCAATCCTTAGATGTGGTGGCTGCAATAGTATTATTTTTTTAGGCTTTTTGGCTCCCTGGTGATCAGTCCAATAACTCACCTCCTATATTACAGTGCCCCCAGTCTGGATTAAGGAGCACAGGGTACCTTTGGACAGCAGCATTTTGGTAATTTAGGGGGAAGATAGTGTTAGATGTTTTATCAGATGTAGATACACTATAAAATTAAAGCCAAACTCCAACTTAGGTCTCATGCACACAGGACATTTAAAAAATGCCAGCACTGCTGCCAGGAAAAAGCAGTGTTAAAAATGTGCTGTTAGCCGTGTTTTTGAATAACGTTTATTGGCGTTTATGCGCGTTTTTTCAATTTTTTGGGCGTTAGAGTTTTTTGTCTTTTTTCAGTAAAAACACTCCCTTTAATGTAAAAATGCCTAAAAACGCCAAATGCAGCTAAACGCGGCCAACAGCTTGTTACAGTGTTTAGCAACTGTTGTTTTTTCTACTGCCCCTAAACGCTTATGCCTCTGACAGTTTTTGTGTGCATGTACACAGGCTAACATGGAGGGGCATTTAGAGGCAGTTAAAAAAAAAATGGCAGACGCCCCTAACAGCAGCTGTAAAAACGCCCTGTGGGCATGAGCCCTACACTACAGTTACCTAAGCAAACTTCTTTTTTTTTTCTTTTGGGATAAAGTTTTTTCATAAATAAATAAAATCCGATCATTGTAAGCACCCCTGTCAATGATAAATGGTTTGTGTCAATGCTCTACTACTACATTTGTAAGAGAGCTTGTTCTGTTGAGAGACAACAGACTTGCTAGTTGGATCACCAGATGAAAATAAAGCAAAAAAAGGCTATAAAAGAAAATTAATACAGCCACCACATCTAAGAATTTATATTTAATATAATAAATGTTTGCTTTTGGGTTTAATACTGCTTTAATGTGTACAACATTTCCACATCGAAATAAAAATATTTTGTGGCAAAAATGCAATGTTGCATTGCATTTTTCTGAAAAAGGGCACATCTTGGATACAAAATTGCATCCTTTTCTCAACAAAAATGGAAAAGTTTATTATTTTGATATCGTAATATCAGATTGGATTTATGCTAGTGAGTAAGTAAAGAATTTTGATTAATTTTTCCAGCCTCGCTTATATTGTAACATATGGAACTAATACCCTGGATTTTGAAAGATTTTGCCATTTCCAAACAGTGAAAGCAATTGGAACATTTTGCTTAAATAAACTGAAGAGGATTAACTGCCTAGTTATTAAATTACATGAGAAGCTTACCTCTAACAATATGCAGCTCTGGCCTAGCAGCTCCACACCTTCAAGCAATATCATCAAGCTGTAGTAGTATTATTCCTGTTACCTAATATAAATATGACTCTGTATTATTTCTATCACCTTTGTTTGTTATCGATAATATATATACCAGTGGTTAAAACTGAAGAGATGTATGAGTTTTAGTTTCCCTCTCAACTGATGGAGGAAAGAAGAACACAATGCACTGAGGTGGAAGTTGTTGTCTTCGTTCCCAATTAGACTTTCTATTTACCAGAAACCTAGCCATTAATTAACTTCATCATTGTAAATTTATAAAAAGTAGACCCTGTCTGATAGTAAGCTGGAAAACTTAGCACACGTTTTTTGCTTATTCTTTAACATCCAAATGGATAAACATGGATAATGTTGCCATATTATATTTATGTTAAAAAAAGATTATGTCTGCTTTTTAAACTCTTTTGTAAATAATTATTTTTAGGATAGAGTGAAGTGCGAGAAATATCTATATACGTCCTGTCCAGTGGCGACCCGTCCATAGGGGGCGCCGGACGCCACCCCCCCCCTCCTGTAGTAAAAGAAGAAAAAAAAAAAAGTCCTTTAAATTTTTTTTTAAAACGGCCCCTTTAAGAAAAAAAAAGTCCTTTAACAAAGTGCACTGTGGCGCCAGACGCAGTGCACTATGGGAAGCGCCACATCAATGCAATCACGAGATTGCAGACGTGGCGCTTCATTTGCAGGCTTAAAACCCGCCTTACGGCGCAATACAAATCGCCAAGTAGCTTCCGCTCATAGAATCACTGTGAAGGGGGGAAGTTATAAAAGAAAAATACTCACAGTGATTTGGGGGGCTGGAAGAGGATGCTGTATGTGCTAGGGGGCACTTTGGGAGCAGAGAGGACTTGTGCTAGAAGGGGGGTTGAATATAAAATTAGACCCTCCTTCTAGCACAAATCCTCTCTGCTCCCAAAGTGGCCCCTAAGCAAATACAGCATCCTCTTTCAGCCCCCCAAATCACTGTGAGTATCCGTCTTTGATAACTTGCCCCCCTTGCCCCCTTGTTCAAAGAGATGCTGGCTGCTACTCAGGAGACAATCATGGTGTCTGGGATCAGTGGACACAGTGGCTGCGTTTTGATGACACAGTGGCTGCTTTTTAATGACACAGTGGCTGCGATTGATGACACTGTGGCTGCGTTTTGATGACACAGTGGCTGCGTTTTAATGACACAGGGGCTGTGTTTTGATGACACAGGGGCTGTGTTTTGATGACACAGTGGCTGCGATTGATGACACAGTGGCTGCGTTTTGAAGACACAGTGGCTGCGTTTTGATGACACAGTGGTGGAATTGATGACACTGTGGCTGCAATTGATGACACTGTGGCTGCATTTTAATGTCACAGTGGCTGCGATTGATGACACAGTGGCTGCGTTTTGATGACACAGTGGCTGCGTTTTAATGACACTGTGGCTGCAATTGATGACACAGGGACTGCGTTTTGATGACACAGGGGCTGCTTTTTGATGACAGTGGTTGAGACTGATGACACAGTGGCTGCGTTTTGATGACACAGTGGCTGCGATTGATGACACAGTGGCTGCGTTTTGATGACACTGTGGCTGCGTTTTGATGACACTGTGGCTGCGTTTTGATGGCACAGTGGCTGTGTTTTAATGACACAGTGGCTGCGTTTTAATGACAGTGGCTGAGATTGATGTTTTTTTTCCGAATTTTTCAGTTTGTTTGCGCCCCCCCAAAAATTTTGAGCACCAGCCCCCCACTGGTCCTGTCTCTGTAGCACCATATCACACCATGACATTTAATGTGGTATGCAGGAAGAAAGTGAGGTAATATTTCCCAACATTGACAGAGAAAACTATAAAAAAAAATCCTATTTGTATTCTCTTCCCTCTACTTAAAAAAATATAAGTATTACTATCTTTCTATACCAATAATGTAATGGGGATGGCATTTGATGACACAGTGGCTGCGTTTTGATGACACAGTGGCTGCGTTTTGATGACACAGTGGTGGAATTGATGACACTGTGGCTGCAATTGATGACACTGTGGCTGCATTTTAATGTCACAGTGGCTGCGATTGATGACACAGTGGCTGCGTTTTGATGACACAGTGGCTGCGTTTTAATGACACTGTGGCTGCAATTGATGACACAGGGACTGCGTTTTGATGACACAGGGGCTGCTTTTTGATGACAGTGGTTGAGACTGATGACACAGTGGCTGCGTTTAAATGACACAGTGGCTGCGTTTTGATGACACAGTGGCTGCGATTGATGACACAGTGGCTGCGTTTTGATGACACTGTGGCTGCGTTTTGATGGTACAGTGGCTGTGTTTTAATGACACAGTGGCTGCGTTTTAATGACAGTGGCTGAGATTGATGTTTTTTTTCCGAATTTTTCAGTTTGTTTGCGCCCCCCCAAAAATTTTGAGCACCAGCCCCCACTGGTCCTGTCTCTGTAGCACCATATCACACCATGACATTTAATGTGGTATGCAGGAAGAAAGTGAGGTAATATTTCCCATTGACAGAGAAAACTATAAAAAAATATCCTATTTGTATTCTCTTCCCTCTACTTAAAAAAATATAAGTATTACTATCTTTCTATACCAATAATGTAATGGGGATGGAGATTCATACCCCATACCCTGGGAAATGAAAAATGTGATCCCCAATGGATATCTATAGGAAGGGTGCTCATGTTGTCTCTGAGCAGAGGCTTAAAGCCACTTGAAATCCTTGATAGCTGCCTTTCTGATATGTATGTCAACCAGTGGCGGCCCATCCATAGAGGGCACATGGGCGGCGCCTTCCCTATCCATGTGTCTGGCCCCCCGATCTACATATCATTGGCACTGGACCATGGATTTCAATGCAGGGTGGGTGTTGTTTTGAAGCACCTGTTTAGAGCCAGAGGCTCTAATAGGCTTCAAAAGATGGTGGCCTTGGAGCGTAGAGCATTGCGCTCCAAGGCCACCCAGTTGAGTGACCTGTTTCACGACTAGCCAAAGCGTCAGGCTATCCTGTTGAATGCCTAACACTTTGGCGGAAGAGGAAACACGTGACCGAGGAAGCCGCTGGAAGAGCGGACACTGGAGCCGCCGTGGCCACTGCCTGAACTCCAGGAGAGGAGGAGAGGACACCACAGCCCCGCAGGTAAGTGCTGGACTGCCCAGGGAGTAGTGTTTCAGTGCCGTGCCCCACTGGTGGGGGGTGTTCTTTGTTTGCTTCCCCCCCAAAAGAAGAACCCACCAGCCCCCACTGATGTCAACCTTCATGGATACCCAGTTCCTTGCTAAACACTAAACTCTTTGCTCCATGCACCTTTTGACTGACTATTTACAGTAGCACTACTTATCCACTGGCAAAATATGCCAACAGGCCCCTCTAAAGAGCAAGTTTGTCATGATCTGGATCCTGGGATGAGGATCAGAGAATAGTTGCTGAACTAGGAAAGTTTGAATTTAAGAGCAGGCTGGTTATACAGGTATCAGCAGGATTTATGGTAGCAAAGCAGCTGCACAGTTAGCAGTTAAGCTGTAGTTGTTGTCCAGTAGCATTAGATAGATGTGAAGGACAACAAAGAGTAGCCAGCATGTCATTTTGTACATGCATAGTAGTAGTTAAAGTGCAGCAGCTAACAAAATTATTTGGAGTAATATATTAGCACAGGAGCAAAAATTTGGAAAACAGAAAGTGTGGAGGCATGGCTTACAGTAAGTAAGTTTAATACTCACCAAGCCAATGAAAAATGGACCCCACTTTATGAACCACTAGACATGTGCAATTCATTTCATTCCGAATTTGTTTTTCGTCAAAATTTGGCATATTTGTTCATTCAGAAAATTTGAAAGAGCAAAAATCCAAAATTAAAAATTCCAAAAATTAAAAATTAGAAAGTTCAAAAATCCGAAAATCTGAAAGAACGAAAATACGAAAATAAGAACGAAGATCCGAAAATTTGAAAATCCAAAAGAATAAAAAACATTCAGATAATTTATTCTATAATTAAAATATTACGTTTATTAACCTTTATTATTGTTTATTATTATTATTATTATTATTATTATTATTATTATTATTATTATTATTATTATTATTTATTAAGAATAAATAATAATAATAAAATTTATAATAATAATTATAAACTATTAAATTATTAGACATATGGACACTGAAATATTTTGTTTCGGAATTTCGTTTTCGTTTGAAAAATAAATTGATTTAGTTACTCCCGAAATTCCTTTTTTTTTTATTTCAAAAATGCATTAGTCCGAAAATCTGAAATAATTAAGGTCGAATCTGTCATTGAAGGCTTATGGTGTCTGTTGAATGTTCTAAGAAGATCTAAACTGAAACTAAACTGTACGATGCCGCAATCGTACATTTCCGGTCGAATGTTCCACTTACAAGCTATAGTAGAATTCTAATGTTGTATGACACTAGTGATAATTATATTTATTAATTATTATTACTAGTCAACCAACATTAGACCATAAATGTCCGCTCGCTGCGACTGCTTCGTCAAATCGTATAATCTTGGACTAATAGAGTTAGGTTAGGCACATTCGACCTTTTTTGGTATTGTCTCTATAATGTCTAATCTTTTCTCTCTATGTCGAATCTTTTCTCTCTATGTAGAATAATCTTGAACTAATAGAGCTAAGGTTAGGCACATTCGACCACAGGTTCGATGGACACAGATCGCTATTGTCAGCGTCATGTCGAATCTCCTATCTATATCGAACTGTTGCAATGAAAATGAAAATAAAGCATTTGTTTATGTCGGATCTTTCGGTTTTTGGATTCCGCACGTTCGTTATCGTTTGTTAAAACGAAAATACCCGAAATTCGGACGAAAATTCATTCGGACAAAAAAAACGAATGCATATGTCTATAAATTATAGGTCCATAGAAAAGAGGTTTCCAGTTCTAGAGACAGCTACTACATCCACATCCTGAATCAAAAATTCCCTGAAGAAGCAGAGATTTCACTTTGCGAAATGCATTGGTTTACTCTGCTGGCTTGAATTATTTCGAAACATGTGGATCAGTCTTCATTGTTTGTATATCATGCTATGAATGATTATATTTATATTTATATAATTTATACAAAGTTACGAATTATGCAGCATTTGTTATTTTAGATAATTCGTAACTTCAGATAAATTCATATTCGTTACGTTCACTAACAGCCAAATCTGAAAAAAAATTCCAATACCTATAATTTTATTATTATTATTTATTATTATTAAATAATATTAATAATAAAAAAATATATAATAATGGTTAATAAACATAATATTTTAATCATAATAGAAATTATCCAAATGTTTTTTGTTCTTTTGGATTTTTTAAGTTTCAGATTTTCGTTCTTTCTGATTTTTGTTGTGTTTTACTACAAGTGTTTAAGCTTTGGTTTCCTCTCAAAGTATACATACTGATAAATGAATATATGTTTTTATTTTTTGGGGCTTATCAGACAGTGTGCCTGTGTGTGCACATGTGTGTATCTAAATGAGTGTAAGCTATAGCCAACTGATATGTCTTTCACTAATAACGTAAAGTCATTTCAGCTAATATTTTTGTTGCCGAAAGCAATGATCAGTATTTGCAAAGCCAATTATGTCTAGGAACAATTCATGGTAATAACGTCTATGAAAAAAAATGTAACGTGGCTCTTAAATTTGGTGTTAAAAAAATGTAAATGTAATAATTTCTTTAATTACAATAACAAATGAAATGTTTAGCTCTTTATTTATGTAATACTATGCACCATATTATCCCTTACACAAACATTTTTTATTTTTTAAAACATTATTTTTTTATAGTTTTTTTTGGGGGGTGTTAATATTTTTTCCTTTTTTTTAACATACGTTGGCTTCAAGCAAAATACACTGCAGAAAACACATAGAGCACACCAGTCTGGACATGATTTATGGTATAATAAATAAAGGAGTTTAACATAAATTCTAGAGGTCATTAGAAAAGGATGGATATACAGCGTAAATATTGTAATTATTCTACTTGAACTGTAATGAGAACTATACTTCAAAGTAAGAAAAACAGCAGTGTGTAACAAAAGGCATGCTGGTTTGGCACCCACTTGACAGGTATGATGTAGGAATATAACTATTGCTCACAGCATCTGCTTGCAGCTATCAGAAATCACCATAGCAACTACAAAGAATTTTGCAGTAAATGCTAGCTGCTGAAACCAATTTGCTATTTATTTTTTCAGATATGCATTTCATAGATGTCATGCGAGTAGCAAGCATTATGCTAGGAGTTAAACATTTTATTTTGGCCATTGCTTCTTACATGGTGTAAAAATAAAAATACAAAAATAAAATACACCTTTAAAAAAATAAAAATAAATTGCTTTGTATTTTTCCAACAGATATCACCCTATGGAAATGCTGCTGTTGTGTCTGAGACAGATTGTTATTAATTCAAAGCAGTGCCTTTTATGTTTTATTTTATGATCTAATACTTGAGTACGCTTGGTATCAAGACACCTTTTGCTTAGGAATAGGGATGATCATATCTGTAGAATCGCCACTTCTGCACTTTTTGATCCTTCTGAATATTTATATAGATATGTATGATCTGTGATGAACAATACAGCTTGGAATTCAGGCAATCACAATTCAGGAACTGTATGATTAGACAAATGACCATATTTGGGAGAATAAAAATATTTGCAATTTGTCTGTCTTATAAAACCAATTACTGCTTGGGAACATTCTTTAACATTCTTTAAAAATACAACATCACCTTAACTAGTTAAGCACCGGAAGTATTTGCCCCCTTAATGACCAGGCCATTTCCCCCCTGCAACTTCAAGATCAGGAAGTATTACACTCAGGGCCATGGCAGCCAGGCCTTTGGAGTAGATGCTCTGACAGATCAGTGAAGCTTCAGCAGGGCATATGCCTCCCCCCCGTTCCCGGTCAGGTTTCTGCAGAGACTCAAGCAGAAGTGGTGCGATAGCTCCTTACAGGCCAAACAGGCCATGGTTTCCCCTCCTGTCCTAGCTCAGCTTACGGGACCCGGTTCTTCTTCCCCTCAAGCCGGACCTTCTTTCTCAAGGGGCAGTTCTGCACCCTTGCCCAGTGCTGTTAAGACTGATGGTCTGGTTCTTGAGAGGGAGAGCCTGGAAACCCTTGGATGCGCGTCAGGAATAATTTCCACCCTCGTGATAATATGGCCCAAATTCGTTGAATTTTCATCCTGTAAGGGAAGATCGTTCAGAGATCCGGGTATACAAGACATCCTTGAATTCATACAATCTGGTCTAGATCTGTCTCTGTCCATCAGCTCCCTCAGGGTCCAAGTCTCAGCCCTATCAGCCTTCACCTGAACATCATGGGCCGTTCACCCTTTAAACCGACAGTTCTTCCGAGGGGCGGCAAGACTCAGGCCCCAAAGGAGGCCAAGATTCCCAAAGTGGGATCTTCCCCTTGTTCTCGAATCACTGGCTGGACTCAGTACCATGGGAACCATTTTGGTTTCTATCAAAGACCTTTCGGCAAAAGTCGCTTTCCTCATGGTCATCACTTCGGTCTCTGAGATCGTGTCCTTAGGTCATAAAGAACCATTCTTGACTATCTTCCTGGACCGGTTGGTCTTCATCCCTATGCTTGGCTCAAACCCTAAAGTCACCTCAGTGTTCCATGAGAACCAAGAAATTGTCCTACCTACATTCAGGGCCCCAGGGTCCACTGGATGTAGGGGAAATACTGAAGGAATACCTGCAAGTTACTTCCTCCTTTAGATGCTTAGACTACCTGTTTATCCTACACTCCGGGAATAACAAGGGCAAGCGAGCTTCGACTAGAACGGTCGCAGCCTGGATCCAATCCATCCAGCAGGCTTACAGGGCTAAGGACTTGGCTCCTCCAGAGGTGGTGACTGCACAGTCCACCAGGGGCATGGCGGCTTCTTGGGTGGCAGCGCGACATGTGGCTCCAGATATCATCTGTAAAGGGGCCTCGTGGGCCTCCATTAATACTTTCATGTCACATTATTGCATAGAACCTGTTTCTTTATCATCTATACTTTGGTTTAAGAATCCTGTTGGTTGACAGGACAAATTAAACATTTTCTGTTCATTATACCCACCCGTGTGGTTTGGCTAGTTATTTCCCACATATAGGGGCCAATATGTATTCTTCTACATATATTTGGTAAAAAAATTGCAATAAGCGTATATTGACACTTTTAAAAATAGCCACTGATCACTGTATAAATGTCACTGGCGGGGAAGGAGTTAACACTAGGAGGCGATCAAGGGGTTAGGTGTTCTCTAGTGAGGTGTTTCTAACTGTCAGGGGGAGTGTAGTGACTGGAGGAGGAGAGAGATCGCTGTTCCTAATCACTAGGAACAGCAGATCTGTATCTCCTCCCCTTTCAGAAAGGAGATCTGTCTGTTTACATTGACAGATCCCCATTTTGTGTCACTCAGTAGCGATCGCGGGTGGCCAGCGTCACGGTGCGTGCCCCCTAGAGCTCTTAAAGCGGCCGATGTACAAAGATGGCGATTCATCCAGGAGAGCCAACCTGCCACAGTACAACTGCCACGGCTGGTCTTAAAGTGGTTAAATATAACCATGGGAGAAATACACTCCTCTATATGGGAGAACTAAAGGACTCCTATAACAAAGGTGGACACAATGATTGCCTCTTATTAGTGTCCGCCTGTGTTATAGGAGAAGTCCTTTAGTTCTCCCATATAGAGGAGTGTATTTCTCCCATGGTTTAGAGAAGCAGTAAGTGGGCTTAAGTACCATATAGCCATATGTTGTGACTAAATCCCCATATTTTTTGAAAATGTTCAGGTGTTTTAACCACTTAAAGTGGTTGTACACCCTGTACAACCACTTTTACCTACAGGTAAGCCTATATTAGGTCTTACCTGTAGGTGCTGGAAATATCTCCTAAACCTCCACAGTTTAGGAGATATTTACAATAAAGCGCATGCGCCGATGTCTACGGCGCATGCACACTTTAGAACGGGCAGATCGTGTAATGTGATCGGTAATGCCGTGACATCAGGCGACTCCGGCCAGTCACAGAGCCGGAGTTCGTGGCCCCGGTAGGAAGAGGGGTGAAGATGTACGCTTGTTGTTAGGGAGGACATCGCTGACATCGGGCTTCGGTTTCAGGTAAGTGACACATATGCATAGTAGCCTATTATGCTTTACCTTTGCAGGGAAATAAAGAGGAAGTAAAACCCACCAGGGTTTACTTCCTCTTTAAGGACCGAGCCTCCTTCTGAGATTTGTTGTTTACAAGTTAAAAACATTTTTTTTTGAAAATTACTTAGAACCCCCAAACATTATACATTTTTTTTCTAACACCCTAAGACGTTAAAGGCGGTTGTTGCAATACTTTCTGTCACACCGTATTTGCGCAGCGGTCTTACAAGCACACTTTTTTTGGAAAAAATTCACTTGTTTGAATTAAAAAATAAGATAACAGTAAAAAAAATATTATATTGTGAAAGATAATGATACGTCAAGTAAATTGATACCCAACATGTCACGCTTCAAAATTGCACCCGCTCATGGAATGACAAACTTTTACCCTTAAAAATCTCCATAGGCGACGTTTAAAAAATTCTAAAGGTTGCATGTTTTGAGTTACAGAGGAGGTCTAGGGTGAGAATGATTGCTCTCGCACTACCAATCACGGCGATACCTCACATGTGTGGTTTGAACACTGTTTTCATATGCGGGCGCTACTCATGTATGCGTTCGCTTATGCACGCAAGCTCAGTGGGACGGGGCGCGTTTACATTTTTTTTTTAAATTATTTATTTTATCTTTTATTTTTTTATTTTTACACTGTTCTTTTTAAAAAAAATTGTGTCACTTTTAGTCCTATCACAAGGAATGTAAACATCCCTTGTATAATAGAAAAAAAAAAGCATGACAGGACCTCTTAAATATGAGATCTGGGGTCAAAAAGACCTCAGATCTCATATTTACACTAAAATGCAAAAAAAAATTAAAAAAATTGTCATTTAAAAAAAAAAAAAATGTCCCTTTAAGAGCTATAGGCGGAAGTGATGTTTTGATGTCGCTTAGGTCCTGCAATGGTATGGAGATGGGTGGGGGCCATCTTCCCCTCATCTAAATACCTAGGAAGGACAAGGATCCGATTGCCTCCTCGGCTATCGGGGGCACCGGAGAGCGGCAGGGACCCCTCTCCCACCGCCGATAAAAGTGATCTTGCGGCAAATCCACAGCAGAGGCCACTATTATCGGAAACCGGACCAACCGCTGTAGAAGAAGATACCAGGTTTATGGCAGCTAGCTGCTACCATAACAAAGATATCCCTCCTCAAAATTAGAACGTTTATCGGCGTGCAGCGGTCTGGAAGTGGTTAAATAGTCCTGCAGGAGGTAAATGTCATTTTTGCATGTGTGCGCTGAAATATTTTGTTCTGTTTGTATGGTCCTTTGGCTGCACCCTCTTTAATGCATCTTTTAGAGTGTGCCCCCTAAATTTTTGTTTGTTTATTGTATGGATTCTGACCAAATCCTTTTTTGGCTGGAGAACCCCACTTCACCATCATTGCCTCATATTAGTGTCCACCTGTGTTATAGGAGAAGTCCTTTAGTTTTCTCATATAGAGGAGAGTATTTCTCCCATGGTTCAGAGAAGCAGGATCTTCCATTCTATGGATAGCGTAGGACCCACTGATAATGGGGTACTTTGACGCAGTAAGTGGGCTTAAGCACCATATAGCCATATGGTGTGACTAAATCCCATGTTTTTTTTAAATGTTCAGGTGTTTTAAATAGGCTTGCAAGAGGTAAATGTAATTTTTGCATGTGTGCGCTGTAATATTTTGTACTGTTTGTATGGTCTTATGGCTGCACCATCTTTAATGCATCTTTTAGGGTGTGCCCCCCAAATCTTTGTTTATCTTTATACCTCAGTCACAAAGAAATCTTTGCAGTAAGCACTCCAATCGTTTATCTGTTTAATATCATTGGCCAACAAGTATTCAACATTGTCTACAGGCCCCACCATTGCTAGTAGAAGACAACTTCTACCATCATACTAGAACTATCTATTACACAGGATTCTCAAATGCAATCTCTCTAGCTGGGTCATTATTAAAGCAATAACTGTATTCCAGTTATAACTACAGGGAATGGGCAAAAATATGGAAAAAACTAGATGATTTGCAGGTGTAAAAGTGACATGTTATGTGTTGAAAGCGGAAGTGATGTAACATGGGGCCGTAGCCAGCATAAATTCCAAACATACAAAAAACATTAGACACACTAAACTTGAATAATAATGGCCCCGAGCTTGTGTATTGTTTTTCACAAGTATAAACAATTAACAATTTACCATAACTCTTTTAATCAATAAATACTTCAAAACTGTAAACAAAATCAGTCAGAACCAGTGGGGGCTCTTCAAATATCCCTCTGGTGACCGGAAAAGACCCCCCTCCCCCTCAGCCTTCTGCTATAATATGAATTCTGGGAATTTCTGGAATGTTCTTGAGGGTTGACCTTAAATGACCGACCCTAGAGGACCCCCAGAACTTTCAGAACATTCCCAATCAGCTGACCTTTTTTGACCTATCACAAAACCCCCTATTGGAAACCATTAATGGGGGGGCTTGAAACTCTTATCACCACCACCCCTTTTCTCTCATTCTTTTGCTTCTACTGTGTGATGAGATACCTAGCTAACAGGGTGGAAGCCTCAATTTCGTCATTCACTGCGTGCACTGCTAGAGCTTACTGAGTTTCAAAGAGGGAAAATTGTTGGTGCCTGCTTAGCTGGTACCTCTATGACTGAAGTTGCCAATTTATTTGCGGTGTCGCAAAGCACCTATTCACTTTCTAATGAATGAATTAAAATGAATTCGAATTAAAGGATATTATATAGGATAAAATAAAAATAATGATAGCCCAAAGTACAAATTCAAAATGTAAGTTGTTGGTATTGGTATAGGTACACTACCAGCAGTTTGAGATAATTTAATATGATATGTATGAAATGATGGTCAACAAAATATTCATGGGAAAATGTTACAAATATTATATTTTAAAGGCTTAATGGCTAATGACTTCTTATGCGCAAATATTTTTTTCTATGTGCAAAAATCGCAGGTGTTGAAGAGACAGAAAGTAACTGATTGAAAAAAGTAAGGCAAACTTAGAGGGGCTAGAGAGTTCTAAGAACTCTTCTAACTACCTCTAAAATGACAAGCCTATGTTGAAAACAAGACAAAGCAGTTAGTTGGAAAATTTAAAGAATTGAATCTCACCAGCACATCACAAGCTCAAAGCAGAGCCATTTATTGTTCATAGTGTAAGCAATGTTTCTGAGCCCTAAGCCCCTTTATCAGACAAAGAGTCACCATTGTTGTTGAGATTTCTTCAGATTCCTGACAAGCAGTATCATTCAATTTTTTTACTACAGCACTCAATTTACTGGGCTAAAGACCATTTGGAGTGCACTCTGTGTTCCCGTTTAGACAAGTTGGAAAATTTAGGCTAATTAGGCATGGTACATCTAAGGCTAATTCTTAGCAGCAATGCACCCCTCCTGTCCACTGATAACCTATATTACATACAACTGGACCCTAGTAGTATGCTGTTTATGTTCTTGGTTCTTCTTTTGTCATTGGTATTGTATTATACTATGTCCTTTCGTTGTATTTTTTTTTTCTGTAAGGTTTTGTCATAATTCATATCTAATGATATCATATTATACATTATTTAACATCTGACTAATAATATCATGCATAGACGTTTGACAAAAGTAAAATACAGGAAATGCCAATCTATTGGATTTGTATAGATATTCTGGCCTATTTCTTTTACTCTGGACATTAGAATTATCCTTCCGTAACACCAAAATTAGTGCATGTCAGGTGAGTTAGCATACTTAAAGTATATGAGTGTGACTTTTCACACTGACAGTTATTACAACAGCATCCTTCAGATGCCATTTTCCCCACTGCAGACAAGAAGAACCAATGGAAACTCCATGGAAGGTAACTGGCAAAACTAGAGAACAAGACATGGTTGTTACTGATCCAATTTTTTCTAAGCCTTTTTTAAGAATGTTTCTTTAAAGATTTAATGGAAATTTGCAAGCTGTACATATGATCATACATGGTTGGCACTGTATACACAGTACTCTATATAGTATGTGTAAATATATAGGAGGTAGATCAAAAACAGCAGTGTTTTTTTGTCAACGTGTCAAGAAGCTCATTCCATCTGTCTCAAGACGTGCCTCTAAGTTTTGAATTTATATGGATTTGTTTGTGGGCGAGCACCTGGGCATTTACTTCAAACATAGAGTGGCTACCCTTGGAACTATATATATATATATATATATATATATATATATATATATATATATATATATATATATATATATATATATATATATATATATATGTGTATATATATATATATACACACAACATTAACATGAACATTAATGGCATCCCATTAGTCCGTAGGGTTCAATGTTGCGTTGGCCCAGTCTTTGCAGATATAACAGCTTTAACTCTTCTGGGAAGCCTGTCCACAAGGTTTATGAGTGTGTCTATAGGAATGTTTGACCATTCCTCCAGAATCACATTTGTGAGGTTAGGCACTGATGTGGCTAAGAAGGCCTTGCTCACAGTCTCCACTCTAATTTATCCCAAAGGTGTTCTATTGGTTTGAGGTTAGAACTTTGTGCAAGCCAGTAAAGTTCCCAAAGTCGCTCATCCATGTCTTTATGGACCTTGCTTTATGCAGTGGTTCAAATCAATTGGTGGAGGTGGGATTATGGTGTGGGGTAGTTTTTCAGGAGTTGGGCTTGACCCCTTAGTTCCAGTCTAGGGAAATGTTAAGGGGTCAGCATACCAATACATTTTTGACAATTTTATGCTCCCAAATTTGTGGGAACAGTTTGGGGATGACCCCTTCCGGTTCCAGCATGACTGCGCAACAGTGCACAAACAAGGTCCATAAAGACATGAATGAGCGAGTTTGGGGAGGAGGAACTTGACTGGCCTGCACATAGTCCTGAGCTCAACCCGATAGAACACCTTTGGGATGTATTAGAGTGGAGACTGCGAGCCAGGCCTTCTCGTCCACATCAGTGCCTGACCTCACAAATGCGCTTCTGGAAGAGTTAAAGCTGTTATACCTGAAAAGGGTGGGCCAACTCAATATTGAACCCTACGGACTAAGACTGGGATGCTATTAAAGTGCATGTGCGTGTAAAGGAAGGTGTCCCAAAACATTTTTTATTAATATAGTGTATATATATCCCTTCCTGTACATATTGACAGATAATATTATTATTATTATTATACAGGATTTATATGGTACTACCAGTTTGTGCAGCAGTTTACAATAAAAAGGGGGACAGTACAATTACAACACAGTTTAATACAGAAGGTATAGTGGGCCTTGGTTGTGGAGCTTGTAATCTAAAGGGAGGGGAAGGTGGTACAAAATGTAATAACTGCAGACATTGATCTGATGGAGGTGACTGAAGTATAGTTATTTACATGGAGGTGGGGTAGGCTTCTTTGAATAAAGGAGTTTTCAAGGATTGCTTAAAGCTAGACAGGGTAGGAGCTGACTGTACATACTGGGGTAGGGAGTTCCAGAGTATGGGAGAGGTTGTAGAAAAGTCCTGGAGGCAAGCATGGAAGGTAGTAACAAAAAAAGGCTAGAAAGCAAGATGTCTTGAGAGGACTTTTTGGGTGATATCTGCAGATGAGGTGGGTGATGAAGCTGGGGGCAGTGTTGTGGATGGCTTTGTATGTTTTGGTTAGTACTTTGAACGTTGTACATTGGCCTAGTGTAAGTCAGTGGAGGGATTGGCAGAGAGGGGCAGCAGTCACTAATCGATTAGTAAGATGTATAAGTCTAGCAGCTGCATTCAATAGACTGAAGGGGGGATAGTCTGTGTAATGGTAGGCCAGTGAGGAGAGAGTTGCAGTAGTCAAGGCGGGAAATAACCAAGGAGTGAACAAGTTGTTTTGTGGTGTTGTTAGTCAGGATTCAGGAAGGGGCGAAATTCTGGAAATGTTGCAAAGGTTAAGGCGACAAGATTTAGCTAGTGATTGGATGTTGGGCCCGAAGGAGAAGTCAGAGTCTAGGATTACACTTAGCACCCTGGCATGTGTGGAGGGACATGTTGATCTCAATGGTAATGTCATGGGGTGGGTGATCCGGAGGAGAAAATATAACAAGCTCAGTTTTAGAAAGATTGAGTTTGAGGAAATGATGGGACATACTGTACATACTGATATGTCACTTAGTAAATTTGTGATATGTGAGGAGATCAAGGGGGTGAGCTGGGGAGTAGAGAGATAGATCTGGGTGTCATCAGCAAAGAGGTGGTTTTGAAAGCCGTGGGAGGTTATCAGCTGGTCAGACTCATTTACTCTTTCCCGAAGGCACTATACAAGGGTGTCCACTATCACCCCACTTATTTGCAGTAGTGATAGAACCCCTTGCAGCTATTCTTAGGCAAACGACAGGGGTGAGAGGTTTTCGCAGAGGTAAATATAAGGACAAAAAAGCTCTGTATGCAGATGACATCTTGATGAATTTAGCTGATACTCATTCATCACTGGTTGCCGCAATGACTGCTATAGAGAAATTTGGCACCTTTTCCGGTCTTAGGATTAACTGGAATAAGTCAGTATTACTAACATTAGACCATCGCTGGGACTCTCTGCCCCCTGTAGTATCGCAACTTAGGGTGGATGCAAAGATTAAATACCTTGGGGTAGTTATCTCCGCCCATCCTAAGGAATATATTCCCCAAAACGTGCTACCACGTTTGGTGCAGGCTGCCCAATCTCTTGAAAATGATATGGATGCTACATTTATTGTATTTTTTGCATAACTCGCCATGCTGGATGCCACAGAAATATTTCAAGAGATTTGTCACAATCTTTTGTAGCTTGATATGGAAGAACAAGCCTGCTAGAATTAATTATGAATATTTACAATACCCTAATGCTCAAGGAGGGCTGCCTGACCTGGTCCATATCCTTGGATCTATTTCCTGGCAGCCCAACTTCAACATCTTGTGGGCTGGGAAAGTGGGGGCTCAAATACATCCCACTTTGGTGTATTTTGCTCTTTATTCGATAATGGTAATCCCCTATTATCGTTGGACTCATCTACTTCACCCTTAATATACACATCCCACCTTCTATATGACATATAAGGTCTGGCAGTCCACTAAAACATTATTGGGTATTTCAGGTTATACTAAATATACACAGTTATGGTCAAACATAGGGTTTTCTGAAATTTCCTGTTTGGAAGGATTTTTGAGATGGGAATGTGTGGGGATTAATACCCTGGCGCAACTGTGCTCTGATGGAGTGCTGAAAACTTTTAAGCAGCTCTGTATGGAGTATTGTTTGGATAAAAGTCTATATGAAATTACTATCTGAATCGCTTCTCAAATTTCCAAAAATGTATGAAAACCCCTGGTTCTTTTATACACCTGTTTTGGAGATGTCCAAAATGGCATCGGTACTGGCAGGATGTGATTAGATGTGATAAACTCTATATATGGTATTTTTTACAGATTTTTGATCCTGTCCTATGTCTCCTTGGGTATATAAACTCTAATAATTTGGAATACGAGGAGACAGGGGCCATAATGAGAATGCTTTCCTTGGCACGTAAATTAATAGCCTCTCGATGGGTATCACCTAACCCTCCTACCCATGGAAACTAGGTACAGGAAACAAATAAACATTCTATTTGATAAGCATACTTATCGTTGACGTAATGCATTTGGAAACTTGAGAAAATATGGAAAAAATGTATAGATACCCCATGTTCCAACTTGGGCTGAAAATGGAGAGCGGGAATATTTGTCTTATGTTTTAAAAAGAAAAAAACTGAGAAAAAAAATGTTTTTTTCTTTCTGCTTTCTGGTGTTAAAAATGGCTACCTCTCTTTTCCTTACATTAAATATACTATTAACAATATGACTGTAGTGGTTGCTCCGGGATACTGTACTTTAAAATTGAGTATGGGACGAGAGGAGGTGGAGAGGAGAGAGAGAGGGAAGTTCCCGCCTTTTTTCATCTTCTCCTCTTCCCTCCCTCTCTCTCTTGAACATATTTTGAGGGAATGAATGATAAAATAAACCAAAAAATATTGTTGATGCTGATTTCTTTTTTTATTAATTTTTTTTGTGTTTTTTTGTTTTTCTGTTTTGTATGTTATGTTCTTCTTTCTTTTTTTAAGTTTTTGTTCTTGTTATATACATTTTCAAAAAATAAAATCTAATTAAAAAAAAATTATTAAACAAACATTGATATATATTTATTTTATTGTATATGGGAATATCATGTAAATCTGTGCACAAAAATGTTTTAAAAATAAAGCAGTACACTTTAGAGAGAACGGTTTCCATAACTCATTTTCTATCTTTCTGTACCTCCAGTACTTGTTATGTAACACTCAGATTGTGAAACTACCCAGGGATATACAGTCTTGGACAGAAAATGTTGGAAAGACAATGTACAAATGTGCAAAGGTGTAATACATAAAAAAATGTTTGATAGTTTTGAAAGATTATAAGCAATACACAAATAATAATATTTTTACAGTACATGAATGGAACTATCTTGCTTAAAATAACCAATTATACTATAAGCTTTTAAGCATAAATTTAACATTTATGATTGATTCATTTGTTTTATGTTATTCACAGAAAGCTATAAAGAACTATTGTATTTCTTCCTTAGGATGGTACCCTAGCTAACTGCAGTTCATCTATTTAAAATCCAATCTTTCCTTCTGCTAAGGTAGTCTAATTTGGTGACAAATTGTTTTTCTTTTATGGCTACGAGCTGCCTTACCACAGTGTGTGTTTCAGTAAAATAGATTGCATTTTTCATGCACTTATCAAAAGATTCTATAATTATGTAAATTTTAGGCAGAAAAAAAGGTAGCTTTAATTCAGTGTAACAAGATTAAAACACAACTTACAGCTTTAAAATGTGCTTCTATATAATGGAAGTGTTCCTGCACATAAATAACATTTAGCATTTTTGACATTAGTGTTGCTTTTAAATAAACACTTATCCACATTCATAAGTTTTGAATTGTATACAAACATAGAAGAATAATGGCAAATAAAGACTGATTGGACCAAAGTGTTTATCCCTTCTTTTTATTTTTTGCTTGTTTTTGTTTCTTTTTTTTAACTTTTTTATAGTATAGATCTATATTTGTCCTGAGCATGTTTAAATTAATTCAGGCCATGTTCATGCTAATGTAGTGTATTTAGTTTTGTTTTTGTTTTATTTTATTTTTTTGCATTGTTTTCAGGTGTTTTAAAAGCAATGTACCATACTGCAGCCCCATCAAATGTTATAATTCGACACCCTGTAAAAGTGCTTAAGATACATTTTTGCATGTTTTTTCAGGCATTTCAGTTTAGGTCTTTGGGGCCAAAAATCTGCCTGAAAAGAAGCTTCTGCACTAGTTCAAGTGACAAGAACCTGAGCACCAAGGTGTGAACAGGCACCATGTAAAACAATGGGACTTTTAAGGCGGAGCGATTATCAACTTTAAGCTTCAAAATGCTTAAGTGTAAACGAGTCCCACTCTGGTAAAATAATAATATATTCTGAAGATTTTCTTTGCATTATTCTTGCGCTAGTTTAAGATCATGATCTTAGCTTCAAAATAAAATGACTTCCCCTTTTGACCTTATTAATACCCTTAATATTCTGAAATGTTTTAGTCATGTACCCCTTTCCCTCTTTTCTAAAGACAGTACGTTTTAGGTTCCTGAAGTCTCTTCTGATATGCTGCAGTCCTTTCACCATTTTTGTTGTTCATCTCTGGACTTGTTCTATCTTATCAATAGCTTTTTGTAAGTGAATTCTCCTGAACTAAACACATTATTCTAATCAAGGCCTATCTTTGGGATGCACTGATGGCTTGGACTAAATTTTGCTTGGGTGTTTGGTCGAGTGGCACTGGGAAGTGAAACACTTAGCAGCAGTATCACCATTTCTGAAAAATGTGACAACTTACCCTCAGGCTGGCTATCAGGAAACTGGCAGCCACTGGTGCCTCCACACCTGGCCAATTCAGCTGTCAGCTGGGTAATTCTGGCTGAGAGTGGAATGTAAAAAAGAGAAAAAGTGGCTTTTCCTCCCCTGCTCCTCTATATTCACTCCAGACCTGCAAGAAAAAAACAAGAAAAAGGCATGAGGTCCACTCCAGATTCACAACCGGACCAGGAAGGGTAAGGGGTTGAAAGTGCCCCCCAAAACCATATCAGGCGACATGTCCTCAACATGGATGTACATGGGGAGTCATGTCCAAATTAGATCAATGATGTCAACTGTAGCAAAAGCCCTCATCCCCAAAAAATGGTTAGACATTAAAAAACCTAGTATCAGAGAGTGGATACAGAGAGTAGAGTATATTAATGATATGGAATACCTGAGTTACATGGAGAAAGATCGAATGGAAAATTACTGGGCAACTTGGGAAAAATCGAGAATGTTTAAAACAACGGAATCTTATTTCCACGCAAAGATAGAATTAGTTTAAAATGGATTTAAAGGGGGCCAACAGATTAAAAGGGGTAGTTGGGGGGGACAATCGGAAATAAATAATTTTTGTATTAGTAATAAAAATTAAGAATGCTAAGATGAAATGTACCGACTTTTGTATGTAACAAAAATTCTATAATAAAAGATTAAATTATAAAAAAAAGATGTCGAACTGGGAGATCCTTCCCCTTTGTACTTTAAGCAAGTGAATTTAGTACAAGTGTAAAGGAAATTTGTAAGTTCTGTATATAATTGTATTCTATTTTGTATGCATTGCACACTGCCCTCACAGTGCACATGGCACTAATAATGTTTTCAGTACATGTTTGCATTCTTTCGAATCCTTATTAGAATTAGTCTGCCTATGTTACATCACTTGTTACCATAAACGTACAATTGTAATGATAATGTGATACCTAAGTAATCATGTGTATAAAAACCTTCAATTGCGTCATAAAAAAGAAGAACAGTTATTTGGAAAGATGTGGAGTGTATCTTTTGTGTCTGTTCCCTACTGCAGCAGTTATTATTAATTTGGAACCAATAATAGGATAGGAGTTGCCTATCTATAAAATTCCATGTCACAAGTAACTGATGGGAGAGGACAGGATTAGGGATGAGCCAAACACCCCCCCCCCCCCCCCCCCCCCTGGTTCGGTTCGCAGCAGAACATGCAAACAGGCAAAAAATTTGTTTGAACAGGCGAACACCGTTAAAGTCTATGGGACACAAACATGAAAATCAAAAGTGCTAATTTAAAGGCTAATATGCATGGTATTGTCATAAAAAGTGTTTGGGGACCTGTGTCCTGTCCCAGGGGACATGTATCAATGCAAAAAAAAGTTTTAAAAACTGAGATTTTTTCGGGAGCAGTGATTTTAATAATGCTTAAAGTGAAACAATAAAAGTGAAATATTCCTTTAAATTTCGTACCTGGGGGGTGTCTATAGTATGCCTGTAAAATTGCGCATGTTTCCCGTGTTTAGAACAGTCCGAGAGCAAAATTACATTTCTAAAGGAAAAAAAATCATTTAAAAGTACTCGCAGCTATAATGAATTGTCAGTCCAGACAATACACATAAAAGTTCCTTGATAAAAACGACATGGGATCCTTTGGGTCTGGTATGGATATTAACCACTTTCAGACCGGACCATTTTGCTGGCTTAAGACCAGACCACTTTTTGCGATTCGGCACTGCGTCGCTTTAACTGACAATTGCGCGGTCGTGCGACGTGGCTCCCAAACAATTTTGAAAAAAACGCATTATTTTTTACTTTTTGCTATAATAAATATCCCCCAAAAATATATAAAAAAACATTTTTTTCCTCAGTTTGGACCAATACGTATTCTTCTACATATTTTGGTAAAAAAATAGCAATAATCGATTATTGATTGGTTTGCGCAGAAGTTATAGCGTTTACAAAATAGGGGATAGTTTTACAGCATTTTTATAAAAAAAAATATTTTTTACTAGTAATGGTGGCTATCAGCGATTTTTATTGTGACTGCGACATTATGGCAGACACATCGGACAATTTTGACACATTTTTGGGACCATTATCATTTATACAGCAATCAGTGCTATTTAAATGAACTGATTCCTATGTAAATTACACTGGCAGTGAAGGGGTTAACCACTAGGTGGTAGTGTAGGAGTTAAGTGTTCCTAGAGGCGTGTTACTAACTGTGCGGGGGCGTGGCTGTAATCTAGTGAACACTGATCTCTGCTCCAATCACAGGGAGCAGAGATCAGTGTCACTAGTTGCTAGGCAGAACGGGGAGATGCTGTTTACTTCCGCATCTCCCCATTCAGCCATTCCGTGAGACGATCGCGGGTATCCCCACGGCGGGACCCGCGACCGGACTCACGGGGGTCCCGACCGGCACGCACGTGATGGCATGGCGGCATCTTAAAGGGGACGTACCTGTACGCCCTTATGCCTGTCCGTGCCATTCTGTCGACGTACATCGTCGTGCGCCGGTCGGGAAGCGGTTAAGGGGAACCCCGTGCCAAAATTAAAAAAAAATAAATGGCATGGGGGTCCCACTCAAAATCCATACCAGACCCTTGGGGTCTGGTATGGATTTTAAGGGGAACCCCACGCCAAAATTAAAAAAAAAAATGGCGTGGGGCTCCCCCAAAAATCCATACCAGACCCTTATCTGAGCACGCAACCTGGCAGGCCACAGGAAAAGATGGGGGGATGAGAGAGTGCCCCCTCTCCTGAACCGTACCAGGCCACATGCCCTAAACATGGGGAGGATGTCCCCATGTTGATGGGGACAAGAGCCTCATCCCCACAACCCTTGCCTGGTGGTTTTGGGGGTCTGCGGGCGGGGGGCTTATCAGAATCTGTAAGCCCCCTTTAACAAGGGGACCCCCAGATCCCAGCCCCCCGTGTGAATTGGTAATGGGGTACAAGTACCCCTACCATTTCACTAAAAAAGTGTCAAAATTGTTAAAAAAGACCGGTTTTTGACAATTCCTTTATTAATGTCTTCTTCTTTCCTCGCTTCTTCTTGCTCCATCTTTTCTTCCCCCGCTTCTTCCTCTATATTCCTCTGCTTCTCCCTCCAGCCTTCTCCTCCGGCATCTTCCTCCGTTTTTTTCCTCCGGAATCTTCCTCCAGCTTCTTCTTCCCCACTTCGTCTTCCGGACGATCCGCCTCAATGGGGGTTCCCACAGTGTGACGCTTCTGTTCTTCTGACAGGTCTTATATAACTGAGGGCAGGGCCACCCGGTGACCCCACCCACCTCTGACGCACGCGGACTACCCTATGGCTTTCCCGTGGTGTCAGAGGGGGGCAGGGTTACCCGTTTGCGTAACCAGGTGACCCCGCCCCCTCTGTCATAGGGAAGTCCCTGTGCGTCAGAGGGGGCAGGGTCACCGGGTGGCCCTGCCCTCCATTAGATAAGAACTGTCATCTGAACAGAAGCGTCACACAGCAGAAGACTCCCACTGAGGCAGATCTTATGGAGGAACGAAGCAGAGAAGAAGATGCCGGACGAGAATACCAGAGGAAGAAGCGGAGGAAGATAGAGGAAGAAGCGGGGGAAGAAGAAGATGGAGGAAGAAGAAGAACACTGAAGGAAGACCAGAAGAAAGAAGATGGAAGAAGAAGCGGGGAAAGAAGAAGAAATTAATAAAGGAATTGTGAAAAACTGTCGCTTGTCTTTTTTAACATTTTTGACACTTTTTTTGTGAAATGGTAGGTGTACATTTGTACCCCATTACCAATTCACACAGGGGGCACAGGATCTGGGGGTCCCCTTGTTAAAGGGGGCTTCCCGATTCCGATAAGCCCCCCACCCGCAGACCCACACAACCACCGGGCAAGGGTTGTGGGGATGAGGAGCTTCTCCCCATCAACATGGGAACAAGGTGCTTTGAAGGGCCTGGTATGGAATTTGGGGGGAACCTCATGCATTTTTTTTTTATTTTGGTTCGGGGTTCCCCTGTGGGGAAATCCCATGCCATTTTTATCAATGAACTTGTATGTGTATTGCCGGACCGACAATTCATTATAGCCGCAAATAGTTTTAAATGACTTTTTTTCCTTTAGAAATGTCATTTTTCTGTCAGACTGTTCTAAACATGGGAAACATGCGCCACTTTACAGGCATACTATAGACACCCCCCCAGGTATGAAATTTAAAGCATTATTAAAACCACTTCTCACGAAAAACTGACATTTTTAAAACTTTTATTTTCATTGATACATGTCCCCTGGGGCAGGACCCAGGTCCCCAAACACTTTTTATGACAATACCATGCATATAAACCTTTAAAATTA
The DNA here is from genome assembly GCA_028564925.1 of Lithobates sylvaticus. NCBI lineage: Eukaryota > Metazoa > Chordata > Amphibia > Anura > Ranidae > Lithobates > Lithobates sylvaticus. Next base: position 323,726,114 of record CM053028.1, on the reverse strand, counting down.
GCACTTTTGATTTTTCATGTTCGTGTCCCATAGACTTTAACGGTGTTTGCGTGTTCAAACAAAGTTTTTGCCTGTTCGCATGTTCTGGTGTGAACCGAACGGGGGGGGGGGGGGGGGGGGGTGTTCGGCCCATCCCTAGTAAATATAGATAGTGTTTCACAGTGGAATAGCCACCACTGGCAAGCAAGGAAATCGGGAGAGTTAGTTGTTGTTCTACTGAATTTGACATTGATTTGAAAAAGCATCAAAGGAAGGTCAGCAGATTCCTATACACTTCAACGGTGTAGTGTTGTTGATAGTTGAAAGGCTACATTACATCATAAAAAAAGGAATTGTTCAGAAACCAGCACATAGTAAAAGTCAGACATAAAACTGATGACAACTAGCCCTGGATTAGATTGCACGCAGACTGAGAATACTGGAGGCATAGAGAAAACTGAAAAAAATGATAAATACATTTGAGATAGGAATCTTAGCTAAACAGGAAATCAGATGGAAAGGAGAGAGAATATAAGGAAATCCGGAGAATAAGCAATATTGTTTTGTAGTACATAGGGATTATAAACCATCACTTTTTTAGTACCTAGATGATTACTGTGCCTGCACTTAGAAAATGGTCAAGGTAATACTCAGAATTCGATTTCTGAGATACTGCAAGCTACAATACGTACATTTTAACATACCGGTAGTTACGGTACTAGAAATAAGGTGAAAATAATAACTACTGATTGGAATGCTTTGGATGAGTAAGACATATTCTGACCATATAGAACTATGCAAAGAGAGTATTCTTAAAAGACAAAAATCAACTGCATTTTCCACCAGAATTGCAATGAGATCAAAAAGTACTTCAAAAAGGTTTAGATGTAGAAGATAAATGAAGACAAATTAAGAAATCAGTTGTAGAGCCTGCAAACTGCTATTGCAAAGGCAAGGTAGGAAGATAGAACTGGTATGATGACAAATGTCAAAATGGTAATCTACAGTAGAAGAAAAATTAAAGGAGAATGAAGATAAGAGTAGACCTCTGTAGTAATAAAAATGGTGAACTCCTGGGATATAGAAGCCAAACTATAGAAAGATGGACAGAATTACTTTATTATTACTAACCACTGTACATATATTGTATATATAGCCTATCAGCGAGTGATTAAACCAAGATCATGGCTGCAGCTGAAGCTCTAACCTTGGTGTTTTTACAGTCAGCAATTGACTGTTTAATGCAAGTGATCCGGTATCTCTACAGTCACACAATCACTTTTACTGCGCTGAGAAGGGCTCCACAGCCCTCCCACAGCTGGGATCAGTAAACACAGAGGAGATGAAGGAACATACATTCCCTAATCTCCTCTATGACTAATGAAGCCAGAAGTGATGAGGATTTCACTATTTCCAGTTTCAGAGCTGTCATTCCCTGGCTGTTATGGCCAGGAGAAGCAGATTTGTGCTTCATTAGTTGCTTTGGAGGGCAGGAGAGATATTTGGTTTCTAAAATACCCCTGATGTATCAATAAAGAGTACCTGTCACCTCCAAAGGTATCACATGGGGACTTGTTAGCCCTTGTGATAGCAATAAAGTTGAATGGAAAAAAAAGTAAAAAAACATGTAAAAAATTAATTTCAATAAAATAAATAAAAAAAAGTAAAAGCACCCCGTGACCCCATTTTCTACCACCATGCATGCATGCAAATACAAATGTGCGCATAGGTCCCACGTGCATATATAACTTTTAAAGCATTACTTTTGATACATTTTAGGTACCCTAGTTTGTCACTATTTCTCAGGTGCCTGTATTCTTAAGTCTTAATATGTTTGGTATCTATTTACTTGAGGAACATAATCTTTTATATTTTACCCAAAAAATGTGATAACAATATTGTGTGTGACCACTAAAATTTATTTTAATTTTTTTTTTAATTTGCATTTGATAAACGGCTGTGGAAATATTGTGTGGCATAAACAAAAATTGCAACGACCACCTTTTTTTTTTCTTCAAGGCCTCTGCTTTCAGAAAATATATAATGTTTTGGCGTTTCTAAGTAATTTTCTAGTAAAATGCTGATTTTACCATGTGTGTGAAAAATGTTAAAAATAACCAAACAGTAAGTGGTTAAAAAAAGGATAAATGGAACCAACATCAAAGCAACACACACTGATAATGATAGAAAGTACTGTAAAAAAAAAAAAAAAGGCACAAAAGTATGAGGTTAAGGGAACATGTGAATAGTTAAATTCAGAAAGTAAGATCTTAAAAAAAAAAGAAAAAAAAAAAAAAAAAGCTCCAGGCACAGAAATGGTAGAAATGGGGAAATGAGACTGTAGAGACGTTTTAATCAACCTATTAGCAGAGATAGGACCACAGGAGTGTTCCAATATTTAAAAATAGTACAAAACAATGTGATTGTAAATGAACAAGAGTAGGGATGAACTTCTGTGGCACAATTGCATTGCGGTCCTTCATGAGTAGGGATGAGCTTCGAGTTCGAGTCAAACTCATGTTCGACTCGAACATTGCCTGTTCGCCTGTTCGCCTGTTCACCGAACAGCGAACAATTTGGGGTGTTTGAGGCAAATTCGAAAAGCCGTGGAACACCCTGTAAAAGTCTATGGGAGAAATCTAAAGTGCTAATTTTAACCACCTGATTACTTTGCACTTAAACCCCCCTCGTGACCAGACCGATTTTCAGCTTTCAGTGCTCTCACACTTTGAATGACAATTACTCAGTCATGCAACACCGTACTCAAATGATTTTTTTGTCCTTTTTTTTCCCACAAACAGAGCTTTCTTTTGGTGGTATTTGATCACCTCTGGGTTTTTTATTTTTTGCGCTATAAATGAAAAAAGACCAAAACTTTTGAAAAAATATGAATTTTTCTTTGTTTCTGTGATAAAATTTAGCAAATTAGCAATTTTTCTTCATAAATTTTGGCCACAATTTATACTGCTACATATCTTTGGTAAAAATAACCCAAATTTGTGGATATTATGTGGTCTGTGTGAAAGTTATAGAGTCTACAAGCTATGGTGCAAATCATAAAAAAAAGATCATGTCTGATGTACTGAGGCTTATCTCATTTCTTGAGACCCTAACAAGCCAGGAGAGTACAAATGCCCCCCAAATGACCCCTTTTTGGAAAGTAGACATTCCAGGGTATTTAGTAAGGGGCATGGTGAGTTATTTGAAGTTGTCATTTTTTTCCCACAATTCTTTGCAAAATTAAGATTTTATTTAATTTTAATTTTTTTTCACAAAATTGTCATTGTAATAGCTTATTTCTCTCACATGGAATGTGCATACCACAAATCACACCCCAAAATACATTCTGCCGCTCCTCCTGAGTATTACGATACAACATGTGTGAGACTTTTTCACTACCTGGCCACATACAGTGGCCCAACATGCAGGGAGCACCATCAGGTGTTCTAGGAGCATAAATCACACATTTCATTTCTCAACCACCTATTACACTTTTGAAGGCCCTGGAGCACCAGGACAATGGAAACGCCCATAAAATGACCCCAGTTTGGAAAGCTAACACCCCAACGTATAATCTATGAGGCATAATGAGTCTTTTGAACGGTTCATTTTTTTCCAGAAGTTTTTGGAAAATGTGAAAAAAAATAAAAACGCATTTTTTTTTACACAAAGTTGTCGGTTTATAAGATATTTCCAACACATAGCATTTACATAGCAAAAATAACACCCCAAAATACATTCTGCTACTCCTCCTAAGTATAACGATACCACATGTGCGAGACTTTTATACAGCTTGACCACATACAAAGGCTTAACATTGAAGTATCACCTTCAGGCATTCTAGGAGCATAAATCGCACATTTCATTTCTCAACCACCTATTACACTTTTGAAGGCCCTGGAGCACCAGAACAATGGAAACGCCCATAAAATGACCCCATTTTGGAAAGCTAACACCCCAACGTATAATCTATGAGGCATAATGAGTCTTTTGAACGGTTCATTTTTTTCCAGAAGTTTTTGGAAAATGTGGAAAAAAATAAAAACGCATTTTTTTTTACACAAAGTTGTCGGTTTATAAGATATTTCCAACACATAGCATTTACATAGCAAAAATAACACCCCAAAATACATTCTGCTACTCCTCCTGAGTATAACGATACCACATGTGTGAGACTTTTATACAGCTTGACCACATACAAAGGCTTAACATTGAAGTATCACCTTCAGGCATTCTAGGAGCATAAATCGCACATTTCATTTCTCAACCACCTATTACACTTTTGAAGGCCCTGGAGCACCAGGACAATGGAAACGCCCATAAAATGACCCTATTTTGGAAAGCTAACACCCCAACGTATAATCTATGAGGCATAATGAGTCTTTTGAACAGTTCATTTTTTTCCAGAAGTTTTGGGAAAATGTGGAAAAAAATAAAAACGCATTTTTTTTTACACAAAGTTGTCGGTTTATAAGATATTTCCAACACATAGCATTTACATAGCAAAAATAACACCCCAAAATGCATTCTGATACTCCTCCTGAGTATGGCAATACCACATGTGTGAGACTTTCACACAGCCTGGCCACATGCAGAGGCCCAACATGCAAGGAACACTGTCAGGTGTTCAAGGGACACATAGCATGCACATACCAAGAATTACACCCCAAAATACATTATGCTGAGAAAAGGGTAAACAAAAGCTTACCTGTGGTTGTAGTAGCGCAGTTGTCCACAGGAGGATAGCACTGGTCCAGGCAGCAGGCAGGGACTTGGTCAGCAACAGCGAACACAATTATTCAGGCAGCAGGCAGGGATACTGTTCATATACAGTCCAGGGTCAGTGCAGAGATATTGTCAGCAGTGCCAAAAATATTGGTCCTGGTAGTAGGCAGGTCCATGTGGTGTGGTTAGTGTGACAGACAGAGGCATGGCGGCAGTAAGTCCTACAGGCAGCAGGCAGTGCAAGTAGGGCCTCGTTCAGGACAGATGGGGGACAGGGGTAGAGGCTTCTCCCACCCAAATCTCTTTGAAGCCTCCGAGCCTCCAGACCCTAATCTAGGATTGAGAAAACAAAGAAAATTGTTTTCTTCATCCAGAAAAACTATTCTGGAGGCCCTCACATATGTGAGACCCCTGTGTTGAATCCCACTAGTCCAGTAGCAGGGTACAAGATCAGTCCAAGAGGCAGGCAAATAGCATGGTCAAACAGTCCAAGGTCAGTTCCAGATCAGGCAGAGGTAGGTACAGAATCGGCAGGCAGAAGCATGGTCGAAAAACAGTCCAGGGTCGGTTCCAGATCAGGCAGCGGTATGTACAGAATCGACAGGCAGAAGCGTGGTCAAATAACAAGCCAGGGTCATTTACAGAGCAGGCAGTGGCATAAGGGGTGTGACGGTGTGTAATGGGAGGAACTAAAAATTTACTGAAGAATGGTAACGGCGAAAACAGTCACCTATGCAGAGGCCTGGTTGGGAAGGACATTCTGCACAATAGTAAGATGTGTCTCTTCTGACTCCTGCTCTGGTACACACCTTACATCTTTTTTGACGTCTTTGTCCTGTTGGTTTGGGAGGGATCTTATCAGGAAAGTGGCGCTCGGAGAGTCGACTAAGGACATATGACCTGATATTTACTGGTGGGCCGTTTGGGAATATAAGGGCGGTGAAAACTTCCTCCTGGTAGCCATAGAAGCGTTTGGGGTTTTGGGTGGATTTGCGGTAAAGTACAAATGTATTGTATAAGGCCAATTGAAAAAGATAGATGGCAACTTTTTTGTACCAGTAGCATGTCCTTCTTATGGCAAGGTACGGTTGCATCATTTGATCGTTATAGTCGACTCCCCCATTAACAAATTGTAGTCGTAAATGCATTTGGGTTTCTTTATGGGGCCACTCCTTCTGGGGATTTCCATGAACGTATCATTGTGGATAGAAGACAACATATATACATCCCTTCTGTCCCTCCACTTCACTGCCAGAATCTCCTTATTCCGCAAACTTGCCGCTTCTCCTTTTCTCAAAGTCTTGTTCACAAGACTTTGAGGAAAGCCCTTCCGATCTTTCTTTACAGTGCCACATGCTGGCGTCTTCATCCGGTGGAGGTTGTGGAACAGGGGCAGGGATGTGTAGAAGTTATCTACATACAGGTGGTAGCCTTTATCCAGTAGGGGGTAGGCAAGGTCCCAAACAACTTTCCCGCTGCATCCTAAGTAATCCGGGCAATTAGGGGGCTGCAGCTGGGTATCCTTCCCTTCGTACACTATAAATGAATATGTGTACCCTGTGGCTCGTTCACACAATTTGTACAACTTCACCCCGTAGCGGGCCCTTTTGCTGGGGATATATTGCTTAATTTTAAGCCTGCCGCAAAATTTTATGAGGGACTCATCCACACATATATGTTGGTCCGGGGTAAAAAGCTGGGAGAATGCTTGAGAAAATCTATTTATAAGTGGCCGAATTTTGTAAAGTCTGTCGTATTTTGGGTAATTTTGGGGAGGGCACTGGGAATTGTCACTGAAATGTAGGAACCTCATTATCATCTGATACCTGGATCTGGACATTACAGCGGAGTAGAGCGGCATGTGGTGGAGGGGGTTGGTTGACCAATAGGTACACACTTGATTTTTTTTGTCGAGTCCCATATTGAGTGTTAGGTCTCTCCATTCATAGGGACGGGCATAATATGAAGTTGGGTTTTTCAAAATAAATTGTTGGGCATAAAGATTACACTGGGCCACGATTGATCCTAACAAATCCTCCGTAAAAATTTAATGAAAAAAATCGATTGAGCTAAAATTCTCCGTGTCCACCTGGACTCCTGGCTGGGCAGTGAAAGGGGGAATGTTAATACAATAAGATAGTGCAGCGCAAAATAAATGAAAAAAAGGATAAAACACAAAAATAAAATGAGTCCAGAAGGGAATCCAAATAAATCTCAGTATAAAGTGCTAGTGCAAAATAGCAGCTTCTAATGGAAAATGGTGACACAATCCAGAGAGATATCTGTGATGGTGATCAGTCCAGAAAGGAATCCAAATATATCTCAATATAAAGTGCTAGTGCAAAATAGCAGCTTCTAGTGACAAATGGTGACACAATCCAGAGACATATCTGTGGCGGTGATCCCCTCACAAAGAGTAATGATGGCCTCTCACCTCCCTGCTTCGACCTATAATAGGTCACAAAGCAGTATGCAGCTAAGTAAAACTCTGGTCTCCAACCGTCAGGAATCGATCTCAAACGCTAACAACCAGGTCCACAATGGTATCCAGCATACATAGGATGAAAAAAGGGGACAACCTAGTGCTCTCTGTATTGAATTTACGTTTATTTGCACAAGCAGAAATAAGAAAAACACACTCTCGTTCTGTGTATTATTATCTTTTATTCTGACAGCGCTGAGTACTCTCTTTTTATTTATAAAGGGGGAATGTTGGCTTCTCCTGAATTAGGAGGAAGCCACAAAGGGTACTGAAGGGCATAGGGAAGGCTGGATCGGGTCCTAACCCTTTGGGGCTGAGGTGACACCCCACTGGTACTTGGACTTTGCACTGCGGTGCTGGTAGATGGCACTGCGGTGCTGGTAGGTGGCACTGCGGTGCTGGTAGGTGGCACTGCACTGCTGGTGGATGCCACTGCCTCACTAGTCACTCAGTGTTTCGCTACTGAGGACTGGCTCATAATTCGGGTCAGATTCGGAACCGGAATTTGAAATGGAATCCGACATAGAGAGCTCCCCGTAGCTCTCTTCGGGCGTGGAAAGAATTTGGTATGCCTCCTCGGCGGAATAAGATCTTTTAGACATTTTTGCAGCGCAGATGTGATCTGATGAGGCGGCACAGGTGGGCACAGATAGGCACTAATGAGGTGGCACAGGTGGGCACAGATTTGTACTAATGAGGCGGCACAGGTGGGCACAGATATGCACTGATGCGGTGGCACAGGTGGGCACTGATAGGCACTGATGAGTCGGCACAGATGTGCACTGATTGATTGCACAGATGTGTACTGAGTACTGATTGCACAGATGTGGCACAGATGGACACTGTTGAGGTGGCACAGATGGGCACAGTTGAGGTGGCACAGATGGGCACAGTTGAGGTGGCTCAGATGGGCACAGTTGAGGTGGCACAGATGGGCACTGATCGATGTGGCACAGATGGGCACTGATGAGGTGGCACTGATGGGCACTGATTGGTACAGATGGGCACTGATGAGGTGGCACTGATGTGGTGGCACCGATGGGCACTGATGAGGTGGCACAGATGAAGTGGCACAGATGCGCACTGATCTCACACTGCAGACAGGCACAGATGGGCAGGCGGGCACAGGCGGGCACAGGCGGGCACAGATGGCACAAGTGGGCAAAGATGCACCCAGCTGGGCACAGATTGCACTAGCTGTGTGTACCAATAGGGACTGTGGGCACTTTTTGGGCACAATTTTTTTTTTATTCAGGGATTTTCACTCACTGACAGGTTATGACACTGAGATGGCTTCTCTCTCCTCACTCGCTGTCTCGGTGTGAGGAGAGAGAAATGTAAACAAATGTTTACATTTGAGATCATCTCTCATTGGAGGAGGCAATCGTGCTGTAAACGGCCGCTGTGATTGGCTGTTTACAGCGATCTGTGATTGGCTGTGTCCAGGGGACACGGCCAACACAGATTTTCCCCGCTGCGCACTCACGAGACCGCGCGGGGAGCCAGGGAAGGGGACGACGTCAATAGACGTAGTCCCGGCATATGAGATCCGCGCTGAAGCCGTCAATCGGCTATAGCGCGGATCTCAGCTGGTTAAAGGCTTATATGCAAGTTATTGTCATAAAAAGTGTTTGGGGACCTGGTTCCTGCCCCAGGGGACATGTATCAATGCAAAAAAAAGTTTTAAAAACAGACGTTTTTTCGGGAGCAGTGATTTTAATAATGCTTAAAGTGAAGCAATAAAAGTGTAATATTCCTTTAAATTTTGTACCTGGGGGTGTGTATAGTATGCCTGTAAAGGGGCACATGTTTCCCGTGCTTAGACCTGTCCCTGCACAAAGTGTAATTTCTGCAGGAAAAAAAGTAATTTAAAAGCACACGACTATAATGAATTGTCGGCTCCCCATAATAGAGAGAACAGTCATTGAAAGTCATTGATAAAAAATAAAAAATAAAAAGCATGGGGTTCCCCCCAAATTCAATTACCAGGCCCTTCAGGTCTGGTATGGATTTTAAGGGGAACTCCACGCCTAATAAAAAAAAAATGGCGTGGAGTTCCCCCCAAAAATCCATACCAGACCCTTTATCCGCGCACGCAACCTGACAGGCCGCAGGAAAAGAGTGGGGACGAGAGAGCGCCCCCCCCTCCTGAACCGTATCAAGGCCACATGCCCTCAACATTGGGAGGATGCTTTGGGGGTCTGTGACGCCTCAAAGCACCATGTCCCCATGTTTGAAATGTTAAGGGGGTACAAAAGTACCCCTACCATTTCACAAAGAAAGTGTAAAAAATTGTTAAAAAACACACTGACACCGTTGGGAAAAGTCCTTTATTAAAAAAAAAAAAAAAAAGATTCCAGCGGTGGTAATCCACTCTTGCTATCCAGCGATGGCTGATCTCTTCTCCAGGGTCCAGCGATGGGTGATCTCTCCCGATGGTCCAGCGAAGCGCATTTTGTCTCCACGGAGACACTGCGGGAATCCCGGCGCCTAACAGGTCTTAGCTGAGGAGGATGGAAACCTGTGTTACATCAGAGGGGGACAGGGTCACCCGAACATCACTGGGGAAGCCTGGGTTTCCCCTTGCGTCAGAGGGGGGCGGGGTCAGGTGACGGGGCCGGGATCTGGGCGTCCCCTTGTTAAAGGGTGCTTCCAGATTCTGATAAGCCCCCCGCCCGCAGACCCCAACAACCACCGGCCAGGGTTGTGGGGATGAGACCCCCGAAGTATCCTCCCAATGTTGAGGGCATGTGGCCTGGTACGGTTCAGGAGGGGGGGGCGCTCTCTCGTCTCCCCCTCTTTTCCTGCGGCCTGCCAGGTTGCGTGCTCAGATAAAGGGTCTGGTATGGATTTTTGGGGGGAACTCCACGCCATTTTTTTTTTTTATTTGGCGTGGTGTTCCCCTTAAAATCCATACTAGACCTGAAGGGTCTGGTATGGATATTTGGGGGGAACCCCACGTAATTTTTTTTTAATTTGACGTGGGGTTCCCCTTAATAACCATACCAGACCTGAAGGGCCTGGTAATTGAATTTGGGGGCAACCCCACGCTTTTTTTTTTATCAATGACTTTCAATGACTGTCCTCTGTATTACGGGGAGCAAACAATTCAATATAGTCGCGAGTGCTTTTAAATAACTTTTTTTTCCTGCAGAAATTACACTTTGTGCAGGGACAGTTCTAAGCACGGAAACATGCGCCCCTTTACAGACATACTATAAACACCCCCCAGGTATGAAATTTAAAGGAATATTACACTTTTATTGTTTCACTTTAAGCATTATTAAAATCACTGCTCCTGAAAAAACTGACGTTTTTAAAAAAATGTTTGCATTGATACATGTCCCCTGGGGCAGGACCCAGGTCCCCAAACACTTTTTATGTTCAGCTCATCCCTATTCATGAGCACACACATCTGTTATAATCCGTGAATTTACATGGAGCTATATACAGGTGTCTGTGAAGACCCGAAATTCAGTATCTCAGAAAATTTGAATATTACATAAGACCAATCAAAAAAGGGATTTTTAATATAGAAATGTTGGCTTACTGAAAAGTATGTCCATGTACAGTATAGTATACACTCAATAATTGGCCGGGCTGCTTTTGCATGAATTACGGCATCAATGCAGCGTGGCATAGAGGCGATCAGCCTGTGGCACTGCTGAGGTGTTTTGGAAGCCCAGGTTTCTTTGATAGTGTCTTTCAGCTCATCTGCATTGTTGGGTCTGGTGTCTCTCATATTCCTCTTAGAAAAAAAAACACAGATTCTCTATGGGGGTTAGGTCAGGCAAGTTTGCTGACCAATCAAGCACAGTGATACCATGATCAGTAAACCAGGTATTGGTACTTTTGGCAGTGTGGACAGGTGCCAAGTCCTGCTGGACAATTAAATCAGCATCTCCATAAAGCTGGTCAGCAGAGAAAAGCATGAAGTGCTCTAGAATTTCCTGGTAGAGGGCTGCTCTGACTTTGGACTTGATAAAACACAGTTGACCAACACAAGCAGATGACATGGCTCCCCAAATCATCACTGACGGTGGAAACTTCACTCTGGATCTCGTGCAACTTGGATTCTGTGCATCTCTTCCTCCAGACTCTGGAGCCTTGATTTCCAAATTAAATGCAAAATTTTCCACAGTCCGTGATGATTCGGAGAGCCATGTCATCTGCTGGTGTGGGTCCACTGTGTTTTATCAAGTCCAAAGTCAGCTCAGCCCTCTACCAGGAAATTATAGAACACTTAATGCTTCCCTCTGTGGATCAGCTTTATGCAAATGCTGATTTAATTTTCCAGCAGGACTTGGCAGTTGGCACCTGCCCACACTGCCAAAAGTACCAATACCTGGTTTAAAGATCATGGTATCACTGTGCTTGATTGGTCAGCAAACTCACCTGACCTAAACCCTATAGAGAATCTGTGGGGTATTGTCAAGAGGAAGATGAGAGACACCAGACCCAACAATGCAGACGTGCTGAAGGACAATATCAAAGCAACCTGGGCTTCCACAACACCTCAGCAGTGCCATAGGCTGATTGCCTCCATGTGATGTAATTATTGAGGGCATACTATACTGTACATGGACATACTTTTCAGTAAGCCAACATTTCTGTATTGAAAACCCTTTGTTGAATTGATCTTATGTAATATGCTTTCACGAGCTGTAAGCCATATTCATCAAAATTAAAAGAAAGAAATGTATGTATGTATGTATGTATGTGTATGTATATATATATATATATATATATATATATATATATATATATATATATATATATATATATATATATATATATATATATATATATATATTCAGAGTAGTCTGATCTTGCATTTTTCAGTTGTGACTTTTAATGGTCTTGTATCTATAGTGGAACACCAGCTAAGTGCTTTGAGGTGGAGAAAATCAGGCAGGTGAAAAAGATAACAGATTATATTATAATTATTATTAAAGATATTATTATATTATAAGATTATCAGCGTGCGCATGCGCGGGACATTCGGGATGACGCAATAGCCGGGAGCGGAGGCACAGGAGACCAGGACTCGATCGCAGACCCACCTCCAGCTCTCCAGCCAGCATGTAACACACTGGCAACCCTTAGAGTAACATCTATAGCCGTGGTGTTTCCCTAGCCTCCACTGAATTGCTCCTAGGCAGTACAATAGCAGACCTGCTCCATACCCCCATGGTGACCACACCTCTCAGCAGGCCTCACCTCTGCCTCAAGGCCATCTCCCTGACATGGCTTCGTTGTTAAATAGCTTCTCTGAATTGCTGGCTTCAGTACTAGCACAAAATACTATACAGATCACATCTTCTATTAAGGCAACCTGCAGACCCTTAGGGACTCGAATGGATGCCATTGAACAAGCAGTGGATCATACGGCTGCACGTGCTAACCAGAACACAGCATGCATTCAAACACTGCAAGACCAACTTGACATCACACTTTCTAAATTAGACGATTTGGAGAATAGAAGCAGGTGAACTTTCGCATTAGAGGTTTTCCCGAATCGGTTCTGGACATCCAGGGAACTGTTAAATTGTTTAGAAAATATATCATACCAGATATTCCAAATCAGAGGATTGAACTAGACAGAGCCCAAAGAGCGCTAAAACCCCCTCGCCAGTACGGGCTACCGAGGGACATTGTAGTTAAACCCCACTACTATGTGGTGAAAGAGGAAATAATTAAAAAATATCGTAACCTCGACAACCTCTTTATACAAGGAAATAAAATCCAAATATGTGCAGATACTGTATATCCCTGGCCACAATCCAGAAGCGGAAATCCCTTAAACCTCTCCTAGAAATTATTATCCCAGAAATCAGTAAAATACTAATGGTTCTTCCCTTTTCGCCTACAGTTCCAGTAGAGAGACAAGTCATATGGATTCACAAGCTTCCAGGATAACGAACTGTTGCTCCTTGAGTTTATCTCCCAGGAATTGTCACCCCAGCAGACAGCGAATCAGCCAAATTCCTCCAAGAGGCCACCTCCAAGCAGCCCCCTAACACCGCTGCGGAACAAACAGCAAACGAAGAGGCATCGAGACTCCATCCCACCAAGATGAGACCCCCAGCTGATCGACCCATTAGGGATTGTTGTCCCTCTTTCTTCGGACGGTCAAATCCTCCGACTGTGTATTTAACTCTTCTACACCTCCTTGGTTCTCTGCTCAGCCCATTATTTTTCCTACTTCAACCTTACCCCCCAACCTTCTATCTGACTCAAACGGTTTGGTAAGGTTGTGCACTTTGGAATGTTTCCATCTCACCCCCGCTTCCATTACCTCCCCCTCCCATCCTCCCAGTTTTAAGTCACCCATCACCCACCCCAGAAGATGCATATCACCTTTCCCGGTGTCGTAACCTTCAAGTTAGTATATATATGCTTGATCAGAATTCAAGACTGTTGTTACCATGTTTTATGTTCCTCATACTCAGGTCCCCCATCCCCCATCACTTTTAATTTCCAGGGGGCCTAGTGGCTGGAGTGGTTCAGCTTGCTACTCCTTCTGTTGTGACTTAGAGGTGTGAATCTCCTCTAGTGACACCAGGAAAGCAACCTTTACTTGGGTTGCCATTGTACCGAACCCTACATATCATAGGGTATCGGAGCAGGACTTGGCTGGCCAGTCCTGCACTTAGGAAGTTCAGGATATCTGTTATCTTGGACTCCCTATCTCTCACACTATCTCTCACACTCTACTACTTCTTTCCCTTTTTCTTCTTCATGTCTGCCTCCTATTTACCTGCTTTCTCCTTATGTCACTTCCAGGTACCTACACGGAGATCTTAACTAACCTCAACAGCTTTGACTTTAGGTTTGTTCGGGTCCCTTCATATCGGGCCTCATCCATCAGCGGAACAGGTATGTACCTTGCACATGTACTCGCACCCCCCTCCACATATCCATGGCTGGCTCCACCCCCCTACAGATGACTCTCAGGGTTGCTTCCCATACCATACAGGGCCTAAACTCTCCGATTAAGAGACGCAAGGCTTTTCACATCTACCATTCTAGGGGTATCGATATACTCCTACTCTAAGAAACCCACTTCCCAAAGAACTATAATTCCTCCTTTCTACATCACAATTACCCCACCTTTTACCTTGCTAATGCAGATGTAAAGAAAAGAGGGGTTGCTATCCTCATTTCCAAACGTACCTCCTTTACGCACTTTCAAACCTTTAGGTACCGGGAGGGTCGATACATCCTAGTCAAGGGCCACATCAATGGTGTTTTGTACACCTTTATTGCCTATTATGCACCGAACCAAGGCCAGGCACCCTTCTTCTCCACTATTGTCTCCCCCCATTTTGAAGGCAGGGTAATAATGGGAGGAGACTCCAACATTTCCTTTGGCCACCTTTTGGACAAATCAGCACAAGGCATTCCCCATGTAAACAAGCCCCCCGGCTCTTTCACTCCCTAGGTCTGATAGACATTTTGAGAGAATTAAACCTTCAGCAAAAGATTACACACACTTCTCAGCCCCACATAGAATGTATGCTAGAATAGAACACATCTTCATCCCCACTTTAGAGATCCACATAGCATCCCATGCCTCTATCTGTGCGGTACCCTAGTCAGACCGCTCATTAGTAACCCTCAAGATTGCAGGGTTCCCATCCTCCACGGGACCTTATCCGTGACGCCTTAATGAAACCATCCTGAACAACCCAGTACACTGCATCATGCTAGAAAAGGAACTCTTGCGAGTACTTCCATATTAATGATACAGCTGACATTTCTCCAAGCTCCCTATGGGGGACACATAAAGCGGTAATGAGGGGGAAATTATCCAGCTAGCCTCACGATTGAAGCTTGAATGGCAGGCGGATGTAGCAAACCTAGAAAAGGAATTCAAATCACTTAGCAAGGCACACAAGTGCAAACCCATGCCCGATACTCTGGCTAAACTGGAAACCACTAGAATAGCTCTAAACTTGTCTCTTGCCTCTAGTGCAGAAAAACATTTAAGATGGGTGAGTGGCCGGTTTTACCTCCGTACTGATAAAATTGGTCCACAACTCGCAGCCAAACTATCCCCTAAACATCGGATTTAATTCTCACCCAAAAAATAAATCCCTGGCCGGATCTCTGACTCAGAACCCCAAACATATTCTAGAAGCCTTCCACTCATTCTACTCTAACCTTTATACCGAGAACAGCCCTAGCACACGAAACGAAATACCTATTTAGAAGACATTCTCCTCCCTAAACTTTCAGATCCCCATCGCTCCATATATAGACTCCCCTATCCTAGAAAACAAAGTCCGAGAAGTCATTGAAGACCTAAAAAAGGGCTCGGCCCCAGGCCCAGATGGCTTTTCAACGCACTACTATAAGATGTTTGTTGATGTCCTCTCTCCTGTCTGGTCCGATTCTTTAATTCCCTCAGCAAGGGTTCTCCCTCAGACTCTGCAGCAAATTTAGCATATATTTCTGTGATCCCCAAACCTGGCAAAGACCCGAGCATAGTGGGTAATTACAGACCGATCTCATTAATAAATAATGACAAATTGACTAGCATCCTTCATAGGGTCATATGTTTATAAGGACCAGGTGGGATTCATTCCGGGGAGACAGGGTCCGGACCAGATAAAGAGGGCGGTAGATGTCATCTCCCTCATGAAGTCGGGCTGGGATGGCGGGCCTCCACAGGAGGGCTACCTTCTATCCATAGACCGTCAAAAGGCATTCGACACTGTCACCTGGCCCTACCTGTTGGCTACAGTGGAAACATGGGGCTTCGATCCTAACTTCCTCAAAATCTTGGATGCCCTCTACTCTCACCCTAAGGCACAAAGTCAGACTTCAAGTGCACTATGTCCAATGTGGTCAGTTGACCCATAAGGCTCCATGCACACTGAAGCTCAAAAAAGCTTTTTCTGGACGCCAGATTGCTGGCGGAAAAAGCTGGTTGAAAAATGTGCTTTTAACAGCATTTTGTACTAGCGTTTATGAGCGTTTATGAGCGTTTTATAGCATTAGCATTTATGGGCATTTTTAATAAAAATACACAGAGGACACTCCAAAAATCCCACAATGTATTCCAAACTCCCACAATGCATTGAAAAAATAGAACGCTGAACGCTAATTAACGAGCGTTCATGAGCGCTTATGAGCGTTTATCAGCGTTTGGATTTTTTTGGCGGTGAAAAACGGCACTTTGAACGCAAATTTCTGGCGTTCAGAAAAAAGCCCATAAACTCCACTGCTCATTAAAGCTAAAAAACGCCCATGTGTGTATGGACACATAGGCTAACATAGAGTGGAGTTTATGGGCTTTTAAAAAAAAAATGCCCAAACTCCAATAAACTGCAGTTTATGAGCTTCAGTGTGCATGGAGCCTTAAAGTGCACTATTTGCAGATGATGTCCTTCTGTTCTTGACATCCCCTCTTATTTCAACCCCTAATATTCTCCAGCTGTTAAACAAATTTGGACGAGTCTCTGGCCTTCAAGTCAATATGTCTAAATCTATGTGGCAACTCCTCCAACCCTGGTTGACAGACTGAAAAGTCACTTTCCATTCTCTTGGAGCAATTCCTCCATTCCGTACCCGGGTATTAACCTTACGGCCACTATAAATCTTCTGTACAAGCATAATTTCCCGCCCATGTTCAAAAAACTAGAGGCAGACCTTGCTCAATGGTTGCTGACTCAAGTCCCCAAACACTTTTTATGGCAATAACTTACATATAAGCCTTTAAATTTAGCACTTTTGATTTTTCACGTTCGTGTCCCATGCACTTTAACAGTGTTTGCATGTTCGAACAAATTTTTTGCCTTTGTGCATGTTCTGCTGCGAACCGAACCGGGGGGGGGGGGGGGGGGGTAGTGTTCGGCTCAAGAAATTGCCCCCCTCCATGCTAAATCATGAATGAACTGTGATTGCCACATTTTTTGGAAATCTGAGTTGAATTTAACTTGCCCCACTCAGGCCTGATTACTGCCAGACCTGTTGAATCAAGAAATAACTGAAATAGAAGCTGTCTGACAAAGTGAAGCATGCTAAAAGATCTAAAAAAGCAACACATCATGCTGCAATGTAAAGGAATTCAAGAACGGATGAGAAACAAAGTAATTGACATGTATCAGTCTGGAAAGGGTTACTAAGTAGTTTCTAAGAATTTGGGATTCCAGCGAACCACAGTGAGAGCTGGCATCCACAAATGGAGAAAACTTGGAACAGTGGTGAACCTTCCCAGGAGTGGCTGTCCTATCAAAATGACTCCAAAAGCACAATGATGACTCATCCAGGAGTTCATAAAATAACCCAGAACAACATCAAAAGAACGGCAGGCCTCAGTTAAATTGGTTGTAAATCCTCTAATATACCCAGTGAAGTGAATAGCTTCAGGTGATACACAGGAATGAAACAGTCCTTCTACACAGTTTTACTTATTTATCTGCTGTCTTCTC
Source organism: Lithobates sylvaticus (assembly GCA_028564925.1). Lineage (NCBI taxonomy): Eukaryota > Metazoa > Chordata > Amphibia > Anura > Ranidae > Lithobates > Lithobates sylvaticus. Next base: position 323,708,489 of record CM053028.1, on the reverse strand, counting down.
TTCTCTACATCACTTCAGAAATTCTGATTTGTAATAAAATCCTTCTGCTTCTGTGAGGAGCAGAGATGATGGGGTGGAGAGCTGCAGATAGTGTGTGGGAGCTGATTAGAGCAAAGGAAAACACCCCCTCCACACATTGCACAGTAACAAAAGAAGGATACTGAGCTGTGTTCTAAATAGACAAGCTGTGTGCTGAGCTTCCTCCCCCTTCACAAATGTATCTCATGTGTCAGGAAAACTTCTTAGAAGTTACTCATGGTGATAACAGAGGAACAAAGCACCAGAGAGAAACAACACTTAGAGCTTTGGAGATAGACAAGTAAACACTACAGATGTGTGCTTTGTTCAGATTTCATGACTGAGGTTTACAACCACTTTAAGGTAAGTGTTGATTATTCAACAATAATAAAGAGACTGGGCAAAAATGGCATCTATGGGAGAGTTCCAAGATGAAAGCCACTGCTAAACAAAAAGAACACAGACACTTATCTCGCATATGTCAAAAAAAATCTTGGTTATCCCCAAAATTTTTATGCAAATATTCTGTGCGTGAGACAAAATTTTAACATTTTGGAAGGTGTGTGTCCCCTTACATCTGGCATAAAACTAACACAGCATTTCAAAAAATAACATCATACCAACAGTCAAATATGGTGGTGATAGTGTGATGGTCTGGGGCTGCTTTGCAGCTTCAGGACCTAGACAACTTGCCACAATTGATGGAACCATGAATTCTGCACTCTACCAGAAAATCCTGAAGGAGAATGTCTGGCATCAGTTCGTGACCTCAAGCACACTTGGTTATGCAGCATGGGGTTTAGGGAGGAAATACTTTTTCACATAGGGCCAGGCAGGTTCGGACAGATACACTGTTGTAAAAGTTTTTTGTCTGTTAGTGTAAATTTTCAAAAATTTCTGTATTGTTTTACCCATTTGGGACCCATGTCTCCTATTTTTATTCAATATGTCACACAAGCGACATCTTTAATCCAATAAAGATTCATATTTAGAATATAATACAACTTCTCAGAGAACTTATTTCCAAAACGCTGCCAAAAAAAAATACTTTTTTCTTTTTACACCCTAGGGGTGAGCAGCAAATACATCATCTCCAGCAAGTGTCTTTTTCTTCCTGGTTCGGACAGCTTCTTTCCCTTAATAAATTAAATCATAATTTTAAAACTGCATTTTGTATTTACTCGGGTTATCTTTGCGTAACATTAAAATTTATTTGATGATCTGAATCATAATTAAAGAGGTTGTAAACTATAAAAAAAAAATGAAGAACACCCCCTGTAAGACAAAGGCATAATGAGCTAGTATTTGCATACTAGCTTATTATGAAATATTATGAAATACCGCCTTCCAGCAGTGCCCACACACCGATGAGATGGTTGACATTTTCCCCGGAGTTTCTTCCGGGTTTTGAGGGCTCTGGTGCTGTGAGTGGGAGCCGCCGTTCATGGCACAGGGCTCGGAAGAAACTGCACCCATGGTCGTTCCTTCAGAGAGCATGCACCAGTGATGTCACTGGCTGCATGTAATGTAAATATCTCCTAAACAGTACACCATTAGGAGATATTTACACTACCTAAAGGTAAGCCTTATTATTGGCTTACCTATAGGTAAATGTTTGCAGAGGAAATTTACTTAAACGGGTTGTAAACCCTCATATTTTTTCACCTTAATGCATCCTATGGCAGTGGTAGTGACCGGCCCCCTACCCCCCAGTTTTACTTACATGAGCCCTGGAACTTGACCCGGTGGTGACGTGCTGTCCCTCTGCTGTCAATCAAATCCAATGACGTGGGTGTCGGGGGGCGGCGCCGAGTCATACATTCGGTGGCTATGGACGCCAAATGATGGACTCAGGAGCGTGCCCGCAAGGTAACCCCCCCCAGGAAAACGCTTCTCCTAGTATTATAAGTATTATTAAGTATTATAAAGTATTAAGTATAATTAAATATGCAAACAAAAATTAAAATCTGTAAGTGTGTGTGTATGCTGTATATACAGTATCTCACAAAAGTGAGTACACCCTCACAATTTTGTAAATATTTTATTATATCTTTTTATGTGACAACACTGAAGAAATTACACTTTATTACAATGTAAAGTAGTGAGTGTAGAGCTTGTATAACAGTGTAAATTTGCTGTCCCCTAAAAATAACTCAACACACAGCCGTTAATGTCTAAACCACTGGCAACAAAAGTGAAAATGTCCAAATTGGGCCCAAAGTGTCAATATTTTGTGTGGCCACCATTATTTTCCAGCACTGCCTTAACCCTCTTGGGCATGGAGTTCACCAGAGCTTCAAAGGTTACCACTGGAGTCCTCTTCCTCTCCTCCATGACGACATCATGGAGCTGGTGGATGTTAGAGACCTTGCGCTCCTCCACCTTCCGTTTGAGGATGCCCCACAGATGGTCAATAGGGTTTAGGTCTGGAGACATGCTTGGCCAGTCCATCACCTTTACTTTACATTGTAGCAGAGTGTCATTTCTTCAGTGTTGTCACATGAAAAATATTTACAAAAATGCGAGGGGTGTACTCACCTTTGTCAGATACTGTGTGTAAATATATATATATATATATATATATATATATATATATATATATATATATATTGTACTGTATATGGCTTTTGTTATACTATTAGGGAACTTGTCCTCCAGGTCTGCAGATAAATGTCATTATCAAAAGTGAAAAAGTTGTGTGTTAGAATGAATTCAATGAGCCGGATAACAGCCCCAGCACTGTATTTGTGGTTTGGCGAGGATAATATGAATCTGCTACATGCTGAAATCCCATCTTTGTGAGGGATGCTGCTATACAGACATTCTACATCAATAGTCACTAGAAGTGGATTATGTGGTATTCGCTGTACATTGTGGATCATGTTCAGGAAATCAGTTTTATCTTTCAGGTAACCAGCAATATTTCTGAATAATGATTTTAGCAATTTTTCTATAAGGCCTCAGTTCAGTGAGTTTATTCATACCTGTTATAATTGGCATACCTGGTTTATGGATCTTGGGCAGCATAAAGAAGTTTCTAATTTCTGGATTATCTGGGAAATGGACTGTTTTTGACCGGTTTTAAATGTATGTGGGTTGATAGTTTTTTTTTAATGAGACCTTTCAGTTGTTGGCTAAAATCATGAGTCCAATCATAATACAGTTTTTTTTATAGTATGTATCATCTGCCAGCTGCCTCTTGCCCCACTCTTGCATATTTGTTTGTATGTAACATAACAACTGCACCCTTTTTATCTGTTGTCCTGTAAAGCCTTTCGCTCCTCTGGTGAAAGATTGTTTAAAATGTGCTTTTACTGTGTCAGTATCAGAAATTTAAAGTGGTTGTAAACCCTTATGCTGCGTACACACGTGCAGACTTTTGCCGGCGGACTTAGTCCAGCGGACAATCCCGCCGTACTTTCCATCTGGGTCCGCTGGACTTTCCGAGCGTGTGGACTTGCCCACACACGCACGGACTTCTCCGGCGGATAATCCGCCGGCCAAAAGTCCGCGGGACTTTTGAAAATGAACGGACTTGCCCACACATGGAGCAGTCCGTTTATTTCGAACGTAACTTCAGGTACGTAGCTAGCGTAGGCAGTGCCGCCACGCTAGCTCCGTCACCTGGCATGGATTTAAAGGGACTCCCCACGCCGAAAAACGGCGTGGGGGTCCCCCCCAAATCCATGTCAGACCCTTATCCGGGCACGCAGCCTGGCAGGCCAGGAAAGGGGTGGGGACGAACGAGCGCCCCCCCCTCCTGAGCCGTACCAGGCCGCGTGCCCTCAACATGGGGGGTGCCCCACCCCAAAGCACCTTGTCCCCATGTTGATGAGGACAAGGGCCTCTTCCCGACAACCCTGGCCGTTGGTTGTCGGGGTCTGCGGGCGGGGGCTTATCGGAATCTGGGAGCCCCCTTTACTAAGGGGGCCCCCAGATACCGGCCCCCCACCCTATGTGAATGAGTATGGGGTACGATGTACCCCTACCCATTCACCTAAGGTGTAAAATGTAAAGTAAAAAAACACACACTTTTGAAAAAATATTTTATTGCACTGCTCCGGGGGTCTTCTTCCGTCTTGGGGGTCTTCTCGCCGGACTCCTCCGCTCTCTTCTGCTCTTTTACCTAGCTCTTTCACGAGCGAAGTCCGGCTACCTTCTTCGTCGTCGCCGCCGTCGTCGTTTGGGGGTCTCGATCCGCCTTCGGGGGTCTTCCGGGGGTCTCTTCTGTTCTTGCGGCGGTCATCGTCTTCTGCGCCGCCGGCGCCTTCTTCTTCTTGTTCTTCTTCTTCTTGTTCCGATGTTGATCCGATGCTCTCTCTGCCCGGAATGGCAGAGGCGCGCTGCGCTGGGACTTATATAGGGACATGGGGACAGGGTCACATGCTCATGTCACATGGTGACCCCGCCCCCCTGTGATGTCACAGTCCCGGAGGGACACCATGTGACATGAGCATGTGACTCTGTCCCCATGTCCCTATATAAGTCCCAGCGCAGCGCGCCTCTGCCATTCCGGGCAGAGAGAGCATCGGGTCAACATCGGAACAAGAAGAAGAACAAGAAGAAGGACAAGAAGAAGAAGAAGGCGCCGGCGGCGCGGAAGACGACGACCGCCGCAAGAACAGAAGAGACCCCCGGAAGACCCCCGAAGGCGGATCAAGACCCCCCAGACGACGGCAGCGACGACGAAGAAGGTAGCCGGACTTCTCCGCTCGGTAAAAGAGCTTGGTAAATGGCGGGGGAGTCCGGCGAGAAGACCCCCAAGACGGAAGAAGACCCCCGGAGCAGTGCAATAAAATATTTTTTCAAAAGTGTGTGTGTTTTTGTACTTTACATTTTACACCTTAGGTGAATGGGTAGGGGTACATCGTACCCCATACTCATTCACATAGGGTGGGGGGCCGGTATCTGGGGGCCCCCTTATTAAAGGGGGCTCCCAGATTTCGATAAGCCCCCGCCCGCAGACCCCGACAACCAACGGCCAGGGTTGTCGGGAAGAGGCCCTTGTCCTCATCAACATGGGGACAAGGTGCTTTGGGGTGGGGGGGCCGCACGGCCCCCCTTTCCCCAGGGCACCCCCCATGTTGAGGGCACGCGGCCTGGTACGGCTCAGGAGGGGGGGGCGCTCGTTCGTCCCCACCCCTTTCCTGGCCTGCCAGGCTGCGTGCTCGGATGAGGGTCTGACATGGATTTGGGGGGAACCCCCACGCCGTTTTTTCGGCGTGGGGAGTCCCTTTAAATCCATGCCAGGTCACGGAGCAAGTCCGTTCATTTCAAAAGTCCCGCGGACTTGCCTACTAACGGCGGGATTGTCTGCCGGACTGCCAAGTCCAGCGGATAATTTTAAAACCAAACTTAAAACTTTGGCGCCAAAAAGTCCGCCGGACTTTGGCGCCAAAAAGTCCGCCGGCACCCACACACGAGGGGATTATCCGCTGGACTTCAGTCCAGAGGATAATCCCGCGGGATTGTCCCTTCGTGTGTACGCGGCCTTACATATACTCATTGAAGTGACTGACCTTGGGTGATACACAAAAATTAAACAAATCCTACATACGTTGTACCTGTCTATTTGCGTGTTTTTCTTCTATACGTCTGTTCAAAGTGTTGAATTTTTTAAAACTTGTTTTAGTGTTCAGAAAAAAGGTGATGGAGAGCTAAAGTTACACTCTGAGAGCTCAGTGAGAAGAGCTCTGAGAGCTGATTGGAGGGAAGGGACACGCCCTTCCACATAGCTCACAGGAACAGACCTGAGGCTTTCAATCTGATGGAAGTTCCCTACCCTGTGACCATTTTTCTCTATAGAGGCTTATGCTTTGTTCATATTTCATGTCTGAGGTTTACAACCACTTTAAATCACAGTCTTAAACTGTTAATATATAATATGTGTCCAGTTTAGGGTTAAATCTTGATGGAAGTGTAAAGGTGCTGCACTTTTTTTCTTGTCACATTGCAATGTCATAGAATTGCTTTTGTTTCTGTGGAACTATTCCTTGAGTCTCAGTCTCCTGAAGAAGCCCCACATATCTGAAAATATTAGTTTTTGGTGGTTAGACAGAATCTTAGGCCTTACGAGAGGACTGTTATTTCTGGTTCTTAAAGAGGAGCTCCAGTCATATTTCTGAAAATTAAAAGTCAGCAGCTTCAAAAACTGTAGCTGCTGACTTTTAATAAACAGTCCCTCACTCGCAGTTCTTTCCACTGTTTTTTTGTCCCCGGTGCCAGCATCTTAACTGTGGGCAGCTGGCTGTAACAGCATGTGGCTTTACAGCCAGCTGCTTCCTGCACATGTTGCAGCTCCACTGTGCTTTGTGAATGGTCCCACAGTCTTCTGGGACCTGTGATGTGTCCCAGAAGACTGCGGGGAAGGAGGGGGGAAGGAGAACTTATGCCCTAATCACCTAGGTGATCTGAACAGAAGTGGGAGCCAGTACCTATCAAAAGCACATAAAGCTTAAAACAGTGGAATAAGTATGAATTTTCAGCATGTTTCATAACTTCTAAAGTAATAATAGCACAGCCATAATATGGATATATTTAGTTTCCTCAGATACTTTATAACATTTCAGGTCTAGACACCCCTATGTCAGGTCATATGGGAAACCACTGGTTCCCCGTAGTCCTCCTATGTAAACTAGACATTGGAGACATAGCATGTTTATATTTGTTTTGAAGCAAATGTCACGCTAAACAATAAACAGTCTATAAACAGTAGAGATGCAGAGATATGAATATGTATCACAAAGTGTACCTGGGACATGGTCATGAGTGTAGACCCCTCCCAGCAACCAACCCCTAAACAAGATGACCAGACGATTGGTCACTGGTCGCTGTCAACACCCCCTTTGATTTGACAGAAAAGAGGAGAAGCCAAGAAAATGGTCAGTTCTCCTTTTACCATCCAAGCAGGAACATCTGCCAAGCTTGAGAACCGATTACCCAGCTCATTGACCGAACTCTGATCAACCCTCAGACATTAATTGCAAGTATTCTTCCTTCCCAATTCTTTGTGGCTATATATTGTCATCTCTTTGAAACATCTTGATTCTGTAAATGTTTTATTTGTACCGACTTTTCATAATAAACCCTTATGTTGAAAAGTGTTAACCTTGTCACTAAAGCTCTTAATGCAAGCTATAAACTAACCTACCTCTTAAAAGAGTGCTACTGTTGTAGAGTAAAGCCTCTGAGCAGACCTGTCTGTGGTGGAAGTGTGTGTTGCAGACGCTTATTCTAAAATTATAATTGGTATTGCTAAAATTACGAGTCTTCCCCGGCTCGGTCTTTTAAAATGGCGGTGGTGGCAGTTAAAGGGTTAATTGCATAATTAGCCCAGTGCATTGTTACGTAAGGGATAGCATGGTGTGAGGTTGGCCGATCCTTCCTCTCAAGTTAGTGAGGAGGGCAGGGATCTGACACCTGCGTTTGTCACACTGGTAAGTAATTTCATAGGGTACTAGGGCCTGCCCACCGGCCAGAGCATAAATTCAGGGCTGTCTTTAAGGCAGGGCAAATGGGGCAGCTGCCATGGGCCCTGTCATTGTTGTGGGGCCCAAAGCAGCTGCCTCATACTTGCCAACTATCCCAGTTTAAATTCCATTGTCCCTTGAAGTTTTAGTTCCTTGCTGTGTCCTGATACCTCAGTGTAAAGTGCTGCTACTAATGCTGCCCAGCTCTGCCCAATTGTTGTGTACAGATGACTCACCTGTAGACCCTGTGTTTACAGTGCCTTGCGAAAGTATTCGGCCCCCTTGAACTTTTCAACCTTTTGCCACATTTCAGGCTTCAAACATAAAGCTATAAAATTTTAATTGTTTGTGAAGAATCACCAACAAGTGGGACACAATTGTGAAGTGGAACGAAATCTATTGGATATTTTAAACTTTTTTAGAAAAATAAAAAACTGAAAAGTGGTGCGTGCAAAATTATTCGGCCCCTTTACTTTCAGTGCAGCAAACTCACTCCAGAAGTTCAGCGAGGATCTCTGAATGATCCAATGTTGTCCTAAATGACTGATGGTGATAAATAGAATCCACCTGTGTGTAATCAAGTCTCTGTATAAATGCACCTGCTCTGTGATAGTCTCAGGGTTCTGTTGAAAGCGCAGAGAGCATCATGAAGACCAAGGAACACACCAGGCAGGTCCGTAATACTGTTGTGGAGAAGTTTAAAGCCGGATTTGGATACAAAAAGATTTCCCAAGCTTTAAACATCCCAAGGAGCACTGTGCAAGCGATCATTTTGAAATGGAAGGAGTATCAGACCACTGCAAATCTACCAAGACCTGGCTGTCCCTCTAAACTTTCAGCTCAGACAAGGAGAAGACTGATCAGAGATGCAGCCAAGAGGCCCATGATCACTCTGGATGAACTGCAGAGAACTACAGCTGAGGTGGGAGAGTCTGTCCATAGGACAACAATCAGTCGTACACTGCACAAATCTGGCCTTTATGGAAGAGTGGCAAGAAGAAAGCCATTTCTCAAAGATATCCATAAAAAGTCTCGTCTAAAGTTTGCCACAAGCCACCTGGGAGACACACTAAACATGTGGAAGAAGGTGCTCTGGTCCGATGAAACCAAAATCGAACTTTTTGGCCACAATGCAAAACGATATGTTTGGCGTAAAAGCAACACAGCTCATCACCCTCAACACACCATCCCCACTGTCAAACATGGTGGTGGCAGCATCATGGTTTGGGCCTGCATTTCTTCAACAGGGACGGGAAGATGGTTAAAATTGAGGGGAAGATGGATGCAGCCAAATACAGGACCATTCTGGATGAAAACCTGTTGGAGTCTGCAATAGACCTGAAACTAGGATGGAGATTTATCTTCCAACAAGACAATGATCCCAAACATACAGCAAAATCTACAAAGGAATGGTTCACAAATAAACGTATCCAGGTGTTAGAATGGCCAAGTCAAAGTCCAGACCTGAATCCAATCGAGAATATGTGGAAAGAGCTGAAAACTGCTGTTCACAAACACTCTCCAACCAACCTCACTGAGCTCGATCTGTTTTGCAAGGAAGAATGGGCAAGAATTTCAGTCTCTCGATGTGCAAAACTGATAGAGACATACCCCAAGCGACTTGCAGCTGTAATCGCAACCAAAAGGTGGCTCTAAAAAGTATTAACGCAAGGGGGCTGAATAATTTTGCACGCCCCACTTTTCATTTTTTTATTAGTTAAAATAGTTTCAAAAATCCAATAGATTTCGTTTCACTTCACAATTGTGTCCCACTTGTTGATGATTCTTCACAAAAAATAAATTTTTTTATATCTTTATGTTTGAAGCCTGAAATGTGGCAAAAGGTTGAAAAGTTCAAGGGGGCCGAATACTTTCGCAAGGCACTGTACATGTAAATAACCGGCATTCATATGTAAATAGAAACAGCATTCATATGAAAATAGCTGCATCCGGCAGCATAGATATGTAAATAAAGGCGACATTCATTTGTATATCATGCCCCCTGAAGTGAGGAGATGATGTGCTGTAACCTCTAGCAACCAATTAGTGAGCAGTATTACTGTACAATAATCTCTAGCAAACAGTCAACAAGCAGAAATCATGTGCTTTAACATCTAGCAACTAATCAGTGAGCCGTACTGTGTGCTGTAACCTCTAGCAACCAGTCAGTAAGCGGTAATGATCCACTGTAACCTCTGGCAACCAATCACAATCGCTGCCTGATCTGATACAGTAATCTGATTTTAAGTCTAGCTGCTATTTATTGTTTGTCTCAGAGCAGCTGGAGAGCAAAATTGTATGGGGGGGGGGGGGTGCAAGAAAACGTTTGCCCAGGGTCCAATCAATATTAAAGACGGCCCTACATAAACTGTATACATTTATACTCCTACAGGTTGAATTTTTACTTTTATATAATAGACAGCAACAATAGGCGCTGTAAGAAACCCCTTCTGGAAGAGTAAAAGACTGGCATTCCCATTTGTGTGTGAGCAGAGCAATGGACTATGTCAAGGAGATGTCACCACTGAAGCCCCTGAAAGAAATATGAATCATAGGGTTACTCTGCCCATTATATCCATTTTAAGACAAATATCATTTTCAGTGAACAGAAGCAAAGCTGTGCTTTACAACAATAATGGTTAATCCTGTGCAGAGTCTGAAAAGTTTTAACCTATTTTCAGTTTTAAAACGTGATTCATTATTTTTTTTTTGCCTAGACTGTATGTCATCAGCATCTAATCAATCTTAGCCAGTAAAAGCATGACAACAACGTTATTGATCTTTTCTATTAGATAAAATCTTGAAAGTGTTTCTTTGCTCTCAGTTAATTTAGCATGCATGATATCCTGAAATTGGGATAAGAAAGTGCTGAAGAAGCAATTAAGGTGTAAAAACTTATTGTATAGCATCTCTAATATATATTTTTTCCATCCCTTATCTCATGAATACAAAAAAGTCAGATGCTGTTTAAATATTGTAATATATATATATATATATATATATATATATATATATATATATATCTCATTTATATATTCTGATATAATACATATTTTTTTGATGTAATCAAAGTAACATTTCTGTTATAGTCCAACAACCAAATAGCAAAAAATAGCAGTTGGAAACTAAAAGTTTGAAACTGATTGGTAGCTGTTTGGAAACAAGAAAAGCTCTAATGCAAAAATTTGGATAGGTTTCCATATCTTATTTCTTGCACTGTACTGTAAGTATATAAGCATCATCATCATCATCATTTCTATTCCTTTGATCTTAAAGAGGGTTGCTAGACAGAAATATAAACAGGGAGTCATTACCTATCTGTGAATAAGATGAAAGAAAGTAATCCCGCACTACCTATAATAAATATTTTACTTTATTGATCCACAAAGTCATAAAAACATTCCAAAAATTGGCTCTGCAGTGCTGACAACTACACTATGTTGTCAAAACTTTTGGGAAGCCTGCCTTTACATGCACATGAACTTTTAATGTCATCCCAGTCTAAAGCCCCATACACACGGTCGGATTTTTGCATGGATTCTGTCCGATCGGACAATGTTGTTGAAAAATCAGACCGTGTGTAGGCACCATCGGACAGTGTACGTCGGATTGTCCGACGGACAAAGTCCTATCTCCTGCTGGATAGATTTTGCGACAACACGGTCCGATCACACCAAATCCGATCGTGTGTACGGTTGTCCGACCGGACAAAGTGCTACGCATGCTCAGATCACATTACAAGACCAAAGCTATTGGCTACTAGCCTCTACGTAGTCCCGTCGTAGGCAACAAACGTCACCACGTTCAGAATGATCGGATTTTCCGACAACTTTGTCCGACCGTGTGTACGCAAAACCAACATCAGACAAAGTATGACGGACATGGTCTGACGGACCTGGTCCTCGGATAATCCGACCGTGTGTATGGGGCTTTAGGCTGGCCAAACATTATACAATTTTCTTATTTAATTTTCCTTTAGATTTACTAAAACCATATAATATCAGGTCAAACCTAAACACTTTCAATGTGTATGCAGTCAGGCAAGCCATTGCACTACATAGTTAAAGGTAAATCTAAAGAAAATTGAATAAGAAAATTGTATAGTGTATGACCAACCTAAATCAATAGGGTTCAATATTGAGTTGGCCCACCGTTGGCAGCTATAACAGCTTCAACTCTTCTGGGAAGGCTGTCCACAAGGTTTAGGAGTGTGTCTATGGGAATGTTTCACCATTCTTCCAGTGCACAAAGCAAGGTCCATGTATATATATATATATATTTTATTTTTTTTAAGCATAGCGCGACTTCATATGTTGTAAACAATTGAAATTTAGATGTGGGGACAAATTGTTAAAGTGATTGTAAAGGCTCATTTTTTTTTTTTAAAACGAACATGTTATACTTACCTCCTCTGTGCAGTTGGTTTTGCACAGAGCAGCCCAGATCCTCCTCTTCTCAGGTCCCTCTTCGCTGCTCCTAGCCCCTCCCTCCTCTGAGTGCCCCTCAGTCAGCAGCTTGCTACAGGGGGCACCCAAGTCGAGCTCTGTGTATCCATTCAGACATGAAGCCCTGACCTGGCCCTGCCCCCTCTCTACTCTGATTGGCTGACTGACTTTCATTGACAGCCACAGGAGCCAATGTCACCGCTGCTCTGTCTCAGCCAATCAGGAGGAGTGTCCTGGATGGCTGAGGGGATCTTGGACATCGCTGAAGAGAGAAGGGGCTCAGTTAGGTAATTAGGGGGGTGCTGAGGGGGAACTTCTACACACAGAAGGTTTTTTATCTTCATGCATAGAATGCATGAAGATACAAAAAACTTCTGCCTTTACAACTCCTTTAAGTTGTGAGCAGCTGCTTCCTATTTCTTATATTAAGTGATAGCGCATAGGATTCTATACCTACACACAGCTGGGATTATTATAATTTTTCTTCTAAAATAGTTTTTTTTAACTAAGACTGTTATCACAACATTTTTTTTTCACTCAAAATGAAATTATGATTTGATTGTGGTTGCACAGTATCACATTTAGCATGGCAAGCCATTTTCTTATTCTTTGCTGTATACAGGGGGTCCCCGACTTACGAACACCCGACCTACGAACATCTCCTACTTACGAACCGGGCGCTGCGGGGACCCTCCGCCATTTTCCACGGACCTTCGGCCGTTCTGTGCATGCGTGGCCAGACGGAGCCTCGGAAAATGACAGCAAACATCGGAAATGTCCGTAATTTGCCACGCATGCGCAGAACGGCATTCAACGGAACATCGGAAATGTCCGTAATTGTCGGTCTGCGCATGCACGGCCAACTTACGAACATTTCCGATTTAAGAACCGGAGGACAGTCCCTAACGAGTTCGTAACTCGGGGACCCCCTGTAGTGTATCTGACTATTTCTTGCCAGCGGCTTTTTTTTTTTACCTGCCAGCACATTTTGTTTTGAGTCATAATGCACTGTCTGGCCTTCGAACCCAGGTCAGCTGACTTACAAGGGCCAATAAGGAGGCTTTTGGATACAGCCCGCACTCTACCATACTTTTAAAAGGTAAGGCACCACATTTATATTGTCAATGTGTTTATCTATGAATGGGAAAGCATAAAGTGGATGTAAATCCCAACTGAATGTCATGTAAGTAGGAAAATGCTATCTTAGAGACTTGGGGGGGGGGGGGGGTTGGAAAGGGAAAGGGATTTACCTTTTTTTTTATCCTTTGTTACATATTAATGTTGCTGATGTCCTGCAGCCTACTTACAGTTACAGCCTGTCCATGCCCACATGAACTACAGTGATAACAGCCAGCATGAATATTTTCACAGGGCATATTTCCTTATTGTTGCTGGCTGCAATTTCAAAGGTCTTTTTTAATTGTTGACACAGTGTATGTGCCATATTAAAAAAAATCCTCTGTATACCTTACTTCCTAGTGCAACTCGATGCGCATGTAACCGGCTGCTTCTCGCAATCTGACAGCTACAGTGATAATAATAAGGTATACAAGAGCATTTTTTAAATAAATCAGATACACTGGGGTACACAGCATTATGGAAGGGGAATTGCATGAAAATTACAGTTATTTCAACAGCAGGAGGAGAGGGGTGGGGCAGACACTGTCACCAGTTGACATGCAGGGAGGGGGAGGGGAGGACAGAGGAGGACAGAGGGGAGCTGCAGATGATGGAAGCACATAAACTGACCACGGTGTCAGGGCTCAGCAGCCATGATAAACCGTGGTCTGTTTACGGGGGGGGGGGGGCACAACCAGGCAGGATCAGCAAGGTATTTCAGGTGATAGAAGGGGCCAAATGACACAGAAAAAGCACTGTGCTGTATAACATGCTTTAAAGGAACAGGATCCATTTTTTTCTTTAATGGTAACAAATGCTTTAAGTTTACATCTGCTTTAACAAAATATGCTTGAGTTCATTACATTTCAGTACTGAGATTCATTTCTCTATAGGCCTTGTCTGTGTGTCGCTCTATGCACCAAAAATTACATTTTAGAACTAATATGTGTCTGCTACAACTGAATAATAGCTAGCTCTTAAATCGTCAGCACCTTCACTACTAATAAAGCAGTAATAAACCCAAAGCAAACATTTATTATACTGCAACCAATTCTTATATGTGAGTGCTGCATTAGTTTAGCTTTTTAGGCTTGTGGCAGAGCGAAGCTCTGTCCCTTTGAAATTAGAGGTAAAGGAGATACAGAGTTTGCATATCTGCAGACTATAGAATTTAAATGGAGAAAACTGCTCTGTCAGTTTTCTCCAGGTTTTGCTAGTCCTGGATGGGATCTCCAACTGTGTCCGGGTCTTGAGGATGGCAAACAAGGTGTGTGCCCAGCTGCACACAGACCATATAATGAGGGGCTAATGAGTGGAGGATGGTGGAGTGTGAGCAGCTTGCTGCTGCTGTATGAAGACAGACCTGTTGAGGGGTCATCCCTGTGTAAGGGGGATTCTTTGCCCAGAGACTGGGAAAGGAGGGACAGCCTTGAGAGTCGGGAAGACTAAGGAAGCCAGTGAGTCCAGGGGACTGGAAGGAATCAACTCTGTTGAGAGCAAGCAGAGGAACTGCTGACAAGAGAGAGCCAGGTGGCTTGGTATGTTTTTCATTTATGAATGCTTAATGAAGTTAAACCCTGCGTGGGACTTCTGGATGGACTTTTGTTTTTTCAATAAACGTGGGCTACCAGGCCCTTAACTATATATGCCTGTCTGATGAGGACTCACTGCATTAAAAAAATGCATCTTTTCACTTGAGTTAAACACCCCCATGTTACAAGTGGTGGAGAATGCGGGCATACAGACGGTGAAATCCGGTCTCTGCGCCAGTGGTGAGTCATTTCAGGAACTGCTGCTAGCTGTGTGGCAGCCAGGCAAACTGCATTGCGCAGGAGTTCAATTGACTGTGTTGCATTGTGTGCAGGTAGTGCACTTGTGAGAATTTTTTTTTTTTCTATGCTGTGAACTGTGTAACAAGCTGCTGTGCATGTGACTGCAAGGATGAGGCAGTCAAAACACAAGAAGTTCATGTTAAATCAAGTTAAAGGTGAAGTGAGCTCAGCGTGGCCTGAGAAGATGTCTCCACCTTGGAGGGCCAGTCAAAAGGGGCCAGTGATGTGTGAGACAGTGAATGAATGGTTCAAGCAGAATCGCAAAGAGTGTGGCGCAGTGCAAGGGGCTCAGATCTTGGCCTCTGACTATATGCAACCCATGCTGCCTACAGAGGAGGTTGGGGACTTCCTTGTAAGATTTGAAAAAGTTGCTGTAAAGAGAAAATGGCCTAGGGATCGGTGGCCAAAACTGCTGCAAACCTTATTACCGATAGAGTTCCGGTCGGTTTACCATTTGATGGACGGGGACCAGGATGACTACCGCAAGTTTAAAGAGGAAATCCTTCTTAGAGGAGAGTTCCATCGCATCATGGACCGACAGCCTGACCGGAAGTTGGAGAGGTATGTGGTTGCCCATAGCAGCGGCGGTGATGTCAAGTCTGCAGACCATATGAGAAAAGTATTGCCTGCAGAGAGTGGTGGCAAGTTGAAAGCCACAATGCATCAAAGAGTTTGGGAGAATCAGCAAAGCTCTGCTGGGAGAGTGCGGTTTCCCATGGCAACGGGAGAAAGATTGCCAAAGGAAAGGAGGAGCTACAGGGCATATGTAGCTAAGCATCCACCTAAAGATGCGTATGCATTTCAAAATTACCAGGAGCAAAGGTCTTTATCTCCAGGCCCAGATTCCTGTGCAAATATGTTTGCAGTCACCCCTGGCAACGAGGATTTTCCTGTTGTGTCGGCAGGGGGTGCTAAACAGTTGGAGATGTCTGCTGTAATTTCATCCGGTGGCCACCAGGGAGAGTGGGCCAGTAAAAGTGCAGCAGAGGACTGGTTTGTGAGACAACGTACTCAAATGAAGATGGTGACCCCTACTACTGCGGTGGGTAAGACTGTCTTTAATGAAATAATGGCTGGAACCGCTGGGTTGATGTTGAAAAAGACTGGTGCTGGTAAATGCATAGAAGAGACTGAATATGTGACTGTGCACACTGGAGTGGAAGTGACCCAAATGGGAGATCCACTGTCTGTTTGGAAAAGGACTTGCCTCACTGCAGTGCCCTGTCCAGTGGGGAGGCAAGTGGTAAACTTGAATGTGACAATATGATGGGTAAAACTGCTAATATTGTGTTGGCTAAAGTGAATGGTCCAGTTGCTAATGGGCTAGTGCAGCTCACTAGAGATAACCCTGCTGTGAATGCGGTTAAAGATGTGCTATCTCCCCTAGCAACTGTGAAGAAGGCCATAGAGGTGCCCCTAGAAACCCCCAGGGAGCTCTGCGTTTTGGAGCCGGAGGTTGCCTGGGACAACTTTGGTGCTGCTCTGAGGGATAAGAGGGTACCTGAACATAGTGATGATAGGATGTTAAATGTTAAAACTGAAATGTTTGAAAACACTCATGGTGGAAATGGGTTAATGCAGTCTAGCAACGACCGGTATCAAAGCTCTAATGCGTTTTATGAAGCGCCACCAGAGCAAGGTGGTGAAGGTGTGGTATTGCTGTCTGCTATGGTTAAAAATGTAGTGCCAAAATCTTATTTGAACCAAAGTGATATGTGCAATGTGTCTGTTGCTGAACCACTCTGTCCCTCTGAGTCTCCTTGTGCAGTAGGAGCGGTACTGCGTGGTACCTCTGGGAGCACAGAGATAACAGACTGGGACAGGTGGACAAAAAGCCTGTTGGCTTTGTTGGAAAAGGCCTCTGTTGGTAAAAGTGAAGCAGACATGACTTCTGCAGTGCCAGATGAAGGACCTGCAGAGCAACTTGTATGCAAGGATGCACTTGCTACTGCAGATGATGGTGCTCATGAGATGGAAACGCCAAGTAAGGGCGAACGCACAGAAGAGGTCATGTCTGTGATCCACAAAGGGCCCAATGATGTGATAATGGATAATGCCGTGCCAAATGTGTTGGTGGAAGTGCCAGATGGCACAGCAATAAATGAAGTGATTGTAGTCACAGGTCCAAATGCTTTATGGGAAGATGGTCAGGACAGTTGTTGGCAGAGGATCTCAGGCCAGTGGAGTTGGTGGATAGTGAAGCTGCCGTGGACAACCACTCCGCTGGATGCAGTTCCTCTTCAGACACTGCCCTGCCGAACATGAGTGAAATGAAATATGACAAATGCATTGATATTTCTGACCGTGATGAAACATGCAGCTCATTGTCAATTTGTAAGGGTTTGGTTACCATGGGTGACAACAAAAATAATGGTAGACCTGAAGATCTTGGTCAAGTTGATCTGGTTGTAGCAAACCCTGAAAATTGTAATGAGATAGGGAATGGTATGATTGACACAGGAGAAGTAAAAGATACAGCAGAATTAGGCCCCCTACAGGTTCAGGAGGGTATTTCTGGGGAAGGTTTCCTGAGGTCTGAGAAATTTCTAAGGTCTGAGAAGGATCGTGATAAACAATGGTTGCAGGAAAATGGCCCAAAGCTCAGCAAGGTGTCGCATGACTTTAAAAGTTTAAAGTCGCAAGACAGTCAGTATGTCCTTCAGAGGGAGACTAGGATGAGGCTGCAGTCATATGAGGATGTTGGTGATGAAACTGACAAAAATAAGCATGCAGTGTACATGAGGAAACAAGTGACGCTAAGTTTGGACAGTAAGAGGGTGCCCGTACTTGGAGTACAGAGAGGGACCAGTGTCACCCTAATAAAAGAGCCCCCACTTATCATTAAACCAGGGTTTAAAAATGTGGTTCCTTCTAAATTAAGTAAAGAGCAAAGGGGTGGTCTAGTGGAAATTGAGGGAGCACTTTATAACCTTAATGGTACTGGATCCGTAAAATTCAGAAATCAACCTCATGTGCAAAAAAGGTACCAAGATTGGTAAAAGGACTAGTGTAGGCCCAAGAGAAGTGGGAAAACTTCGCTTTTGGAAGGGCACTCGTAAAAAAGCATGGGAGTGTCTTTGTAAAGCCCAAGTAGATGCAGCAAGGGGACGTGGAGAAATTCACCTGATGGGACAAGATTTGGCCCATGTGGGTGGCAGCTTGCATGGTCATGCCAAAGTGAGGAGGTTGTACTGGTGTATATTGAAGGTTAAAGCTGATGTCAGTGAGTTTAAAGGTAGGATCAGGGAAAGCAGAGTTTCCCCCAAAAAAATGATTAAGCCCAGGGACCCAAGAAGAAGGCTGAGGATGGGAAAATATAGGACCCTGTTAAGATCCAGGGTGGGACGTGCCTGGAAGCGCACCCGGAAAAAAGGTTGGGCCTACGTGGCTGACAGCCAGCACAGAGGTGTCCCAACCATGACGGGTGCTGGTGTTCCTCCCTCCGGATTGAAACAAAGGGGGGGGATATGTGGCAGAGCGAAGCTCTGTCCCTTTGAAATTAGAGGTAAAGGAGATACAGAGTTTGCATATCTGCAGACTATAGAATTTAAATGGAGAAAACTGCTCTGTCAGTTTTCTCCAGGTTTTGCTAGTCCTGGATGGGATCTCCAACTGTGTCCGGGTCTTGAGGATGGCAAACAAGGTGTGTGCCCAGCTGCACACAGACCATATAATGAGGGGCTAATGAGTGGAGGATGGTGGAGTGTGAGCAGCTTGCTGCTGCTGTATGAAGACAGACCTGTGGAGGGGTCATCCCTGTGTAAGGGGGATTGTTTGCCCAGAGACTGGGAAAGGAGGGACAGCCTTGAGAGTCGGGAAGACTAAGGAAGCCAGTGAGTCCAGGGGACTGGAAGGAATCAACTCTGTTGAGAGCAAGCAGAGGAACTGCTGACAAGAGAGAGCCAGGTGGCTTGGTATGTTTTTCATTTATGAATGCTTAATGAAGTTAAACCCCTGCGTGGGACTTCTGGATGGACTTTTGTTTTTTCAATAAACGTGGGCTACCAGGCCCTTAACTATATATGCCTGTCTGATGAGGACTCACTGCATTAAAAAAATGCATCTTTTCACTTGAGTTAAACACCCCCATGTTACAGGCTATATTTCCTTTGTTTTCACCTAGCAATCCTTGCAATGAGTCTATTGTTTTTCAAAAACAAGCTGCCCTGAAGAAGTAGCAGTTAGAGGGTTGAGACAAACAATTTACCACTGAGAAGGGTGCTTACAATGATCAGCTTTTATTCATTCATGTAAAACCTTTATCCCAAAAACTGGTGCGGCAACTACTTAAAAAGTGCCGTCTAGAGTAGCTTTAAATTGTTAGTGCATCGCAATCTGCTAGTACATCTATTACTACCATCCTCCAGATTAACAATGCTGCAGTCCGTGTCTGTGTTGCACCTCCTCCTTTGGTGTCTCTGTTGCTCCTTCATCCAGTGTGTAGGCAACGTAATACAGGATGTGTGTTTGTTAATGAAAAAAGTGAAAACAGAAGGAAAAAGGTCTTTAAAAAGAAAACAAATGCAGCCACAACCACATCTAGGGATCAGTAAGCTACAAAATGATAAAATGTTGGTTTTGGGTTTCATGGCGCTTTTCCTTTTTTTCCCCAGATTATGTTTGTTGGAGTAATTAGAGTGCACCAGACAGTATATAGAAAAGGAGACCTGTGGGACTTTAAATGAGGCGACCACCATGTCAGATATGGATGAAAACAACATAAAGTTGAAGTTACAGTACATGATTTATTGTTACATTGAAGAAAAATATTGTATCAAATATATAGGTAGTCACATGACTTGCACTAAATATGCTGCTACATAGCATGCAATACAAATAGGAATTCGACATAATAAATATACATGATAAGATAAATGGTTTAAAAAACATGTCTTATAGGAACAGTTAAGTTTGGGCATCTAGTGGCACTACATTTCCTGGCATTACAGCCATTCATCAGGAGTGTTATGAAGTAATATACTGGAAAGGAAATGGACAGGGGTTAATGATGATGCCCTTAGAATAAGGGGGGACATAGAGATTATATCCCAACAAGGTGGAGATAAATTGGGATACTTACTACACAGCCTCAAAAAAAAACATACCAAAAAAACATACCAAAAGAGGATGGCCAATCTCCCAGCGAAGAGGGCAACCTGTGTGTGGGATCAATGTGTGCTTCCTTGTGATTGAGTCACGCAAATGAACCATTAGCTGCTCCAATGCTACTATATACTTCCATACCCAGGGAGGGGCCCCGTCAAAATCATGCCTGATTGGCCAATCTGCACCAGAGAGGTGGGGAGGAGATTCGCAGCTGCATCTAGAGGAGCCATCAGCAGTGGGTCTCCACCCATCTCGTGCGTAACTAGGGATAAAAAAAAGACATTAAATCAACGTCGATGACACTCCTGAATGCGGCGTTGAAGCATGACGCTGATGAGCAGGAGGCCAAGCCCCGCCCCCACCAAAGGGTGGGGGGAGGGACGGGCTGCTGCACATTGCAACCCCGGAGACAGAGAAAACATGCGACCCTTTCTCAAACCCAAGCTGAACCAGACAAGGGATTGGGAGGTGATCTAAAAAGTATAATGGGTCGAAGATAATACATAGGGAGATATTAACATAAGGATCTAAATGGGAATAAGGGATAAATCTGATAACAAATTGCTGCGCGCTGTTATGGGCAATAAACAAAAATTGATAGAGTATTTTAGGTGTGACAGGACACGGGGAGCGGGCTCCGGGCACTGTTCTCCGTCCTTGGATGGTTCCCCCGTTTCAACCCCGGGGGAGATATCATGCCTTTTACCCCTGTCTTCCTTGACGGATACCGGACCTGGCCTTGAGGCTGTGTAGTAAGTATCCCATTTTATCTCCACCTTGTTGGGATATAATATCTGTGTCCTCCCTTATTCTAAGGGCATTATGATTAACCCCTTGTCCATTTCCTTTCCAGTATATTACTTCATAACACTCCTGATGAATGCCTGTAATGCCAGGAAATACGTTGAGTGCCACTAGATGCCCAAAGTTAACTGTTCCTATAAGACATGGTTTTTAACCAATTTATCTTATCATGTATATTTATTATGTCTAATTCCTATTTGTATTGCTATGTAGCAGCATGTTTAGTGTAAGTCATGTTACTACCTATCTATTTGATACAATATTTTTCTTCAATGTAACAATAAATCATGTACTGTAACTTCAACTTTATGTTATTTTCGTCCATATCTGACATGGTGGTCTACTCATTTAAAGTCCCACAGCTCTTCTTTTCTATAAACTAATTTAGGGACGGAGGTCGGCATGTGTGCTATCGTGTGTGTGCCAGGTCACATCCAATTCACTGCATCAGACAGTTGTTGCTGACAGTATGTTCAAGAGCTACTTTTTTCACAGTACTGCATGCATTGAAAAATAAAAATTCATACTGCATTGAGCTGTCCTGTTAGGCTGCAGGGCTCCTGACCCTCTGTTTGGACAGTGCTGAATGGCCCTGTGCTGATCACATGCACTCTCCCAAGAAAAAGAAAACCTCTCTAGCAATAAACACCAAACTGTCCATGTGCAGCCTGACTCCAAAGGCTCTGTGTTATCCGGACTTGTCCAGAGGGACAGTGCAGTCAGGGGAGGATCTGTGCATAGAAAATCAAGCAGCTTTTTTTACACAATGCAGAGGATTAACCCCTTATGTTTCACTATGAGTATAACAAACATGCTTTACTGTATATACAGACTGATTTTACTGTTGTATGTTTAGTAACACATTGAGATCAATTCTGTTTCCTGTGTTTGAAACTGAAACAACACATATTGTGATGCACAACATAGATTCTTCACCGGGGGTCTTGTATGTTTTCAGGAGTTTGGATGTTATTCATGTTTTGTATTCAGTATTTGTTCAGTAGAGTGTAATTGTATTTGCTCATGATTTCTTTTATGAAAATAAATTGTGCAGTTTTAATGAACAATCTTTAATATGTAGCCCAACATGTGCTATCTCTAGTTCTTTGCTCTGGCATTGTCTAACACCTCCGTTCTTCTTTGTCACCACAGCACTGCCATAACCTGCTATATCAACAAAACGTGCTAGCTTCATTCTGGAGAGCTCTGGCTTTAAACAATTCAGTTGCCCAAAGTTTGTGTTTTTCAATTTAAGATTACTACAAATAGTCGTGTCCCTTTCCAACAATAGTTTATAAAATGGTCATGCACATAATCCCACTCTTATCCAAAGGATAGATGGTTTAAAATGTAAACCCAGCCTGAAGATTTTTTCAATCACTATGCTACAGAAATCCAGATCATCATGGAGTCTTTTGGACAACCACTAATGTCCAATGGGCAACTTAAGACTTTGCAGATTTTTCTCTTTAGCCCCGTACACACGATTAGACTTTCCAACAACAAAACCGTGGAATTTTGTTCAAAGGGTGTTCGCTCCAACTTGTCTTGCATACACATGGTCAAACAAATGTTGGCCCACAATTACGAAAGTAGTGACTTACAAGACGAACTGATAAAAAGGAAGTTTAATAGTCATGTGATATCTCCATTACGAATGCTAGTTTTACAAGACCGAGCACTTCTGGCTCGTCCTTGATTCCGAGCATGCGTGTTTGTACTTTGGACTTTTGTCTGATGGACTTGTGTACACACGATCGGAAAGTCCGACAACACACATTTGTTGGCAGAAAATTTGAGAACATGCAAGCCAACACTAGTTGTAGGCGGAAAGTCCAACAACAATTGTCCGATGGAGCATACACACGGTCGGACTTACCGTCAACAAGCTCACATCCAACATTTCCCGTCAGAAAATCCGATCGTGTGTATGCAGCATTTCCCTTTTGGTCTTCATAATCCAGAATATTTGACCCTAAGATAAGGTACGGACATAGATTGACTGGTTAACTTACATTTTTTTTTCCACAAAAGTTTTTATTGCAATTTTCATAGATAATACAGGTAGTACTATATAACATATAACCAAGTTAAAGGTACATATACATACATGTGAAGCGCTAAAGTATATTTCTCATTTAGGGGGGCGTATCTTACAAGTCTGCCAATTTCAAGTGGATTGGGAGCCTTCACATAAGGGTATTCAGTATATCTACTGTAAGTACCATCACATTAGTGAGGAGTAGGAGAGGTGTCCGGCAACTAGGTCGGCGTTCATTCGAAAGGCTTTTTGTCAAACAATATAAAAATTCAGGAGATAAGAGGAAGGAGAAGAGATGAAGGAGGAAAAGAGAGAGGGGGAAAGAAGAGGAGTAGAGAGGGGAGAAAGGGGTGGGGGAGAGGGGTGGGGGGGGGCACAGAGAGGGGAGTGTTTGGGGAGGTGGTGGGATCACCACCAACATCCCTCCCCGATCCACCCCAATCATTGAGGAGGATGCAGCGGTCTGTACAGCATCATTCAAGGATTATCCCAGGTTAGGTCCTGACAACGTTGTGAACCCCTGCATTCCAGCCAGGGTGTCCACGTCTCCGTGTAGTATGTTATTCTGTCCTGTGTGGTGCAAATCAACTCCTCCATTGCTGCTGTCTGGTTTACTCGTGTTACCCATTCTTTCATGGATGGGGTGCTTTGGACCTCCAGTGCACTGGGAGGCACAGCCTAGCTGCGTTAATTAAATGCATAGCTATTGATCTATAATATTTTTTGCGATAGATTTTGGAGATGTGTAGAAGGTATTGCACAGGTGAGAATTCCAAATGAAGTGAGGATATCTCAGTTGCTGTTTCGTGCACTTTATGCCAATACGGCCGAATCAATGGGCATGTCCACCATATATGGATGAACGTGCCTAGACCCTGTTCACTAACTTACATTTTTATTTGAAAGCTCTGTTAGTTATAAAGACTTTAATAGACTAAAAGCAAAAATGTTGATTTATTTTATCACTAGCGGCAACACAGAACAAAATTGTGGCAACCTTTTATCTGCAGAAGTAGTTAGTCTTCCTTCACTGCATAAATAGATACATACAAATATCACAGGGTGTGCGTGTGTATGTAGACCATGATTGCATTACACATGTGAGGTATTACAAAGAACATCTGAGTGAGAGGAATAATTCTAGGTCCCTCATTTATGGTTAAAGCAAGCCAAAAATTATGCAATATTCTTTCCTTCAGCCACATGTTGAAGGAAAGAAAATCACCTGATTTCCTCATCAACATAGTCAGTGTTGATGGAAGAATCCCTCCCACTGAGCAATTGTATTCTGACAATGGGAGGTTTTCCTGGCTTAAAAACACAATGATCACTGATGGTGGCTATAACTGCTGGCAGTGATCACACAAGAAAAACCCACCAGGCTGGTTGTATTGAAGTTGATCGGTATAGCGACTTCAGTACAACCAGCTGGCCCACAGATGGATAAAAATTTGGTCAGTTCCTGCTTGCTTGGCATTACTCCAAACGAATGAGCTGCAAATGCATTTAAAGTGTTACCTATTGATCATTGTGGGTACCATACTTTTTTGCCCTTTTTCGTGTGCACAGTTTTGAGGCTTGACATATTTGGTAACTTTTTACTCTACACTATCTCATATTTAAATTTTTACAAAAATTGTGTTTGTGTGCAATAAATTCAATTTGTTAGTTTCCTGTAACCAAAAATATGTCAAAAACTTTTTTATTCTACTGGGCCTCTGCTTTCTGGAAATATATATTTTTTAGGAATTTTAAGTAATTGTATAGAATAATGTAAGGTAAGAGCTACATATAAATATGCTTAAAACCACTGCTTCCACCTTCCACCTACATATGCTATATAGTGCTGATAAGAAATTTCTGTGTAAATACCTTAATTCATTCCACTCCCGTCCAGTCACATGAAGCATAATCTCCCAGTCCATTGTGTCGCGGAGAGGCAGCTACAAGGGAGAGGAGATAGCACCACTCACAGATGGGTAGTGGAAACCTACAGGAGATGTCACGGCTTATGAAATTCCGCCCTGTTGTCCAGTGCTCCATGACATATTAGCAAGACCCTGCTTGATTTACCACTTGAGCAACACCCCTTTAGTACCAAGCCATTTTCTAGTTTCCAGCGCTAGGATACTTTGACTGAGCAATACTTGGTCATTCAATTCTGTAGGCAAATTAATTTTATATACATTGTAAATAAATATATATATATATATATATATATATATATATATATATATATATTTTTTTTTTTTTTATAGATAAATATAACTTTCTTTTGGTGGTATTTATTAGCTACTGTTGTTTTTATATTTTTTCACTATACATAGAAAAAAAAACTGTTCCTTTATTTTCTATTAAATCAAAAATGCAAAGTATATTTTTTTTGCCAAAATGTTTTGAAAATTAGGACATGCTGATATATAGGGGGTCAAAACATGGAACTTGGTAATGGCACACTAGATACAGTGCATACAGGTCCCACACAAAGTGTGCCGTGTCACCATTAGGAAGCCCAACCTAAAATATGAGGGTAATAAAAGATGAAGACTATTTTATTGAAAAGAAAAATGGAAATTGTTTATGACACTCAGTGCTCTAAAAAACATACATACTTTTACTTTGAAGTGAATGTATTTTTGTTAGTTTTTGATAGAGTAGAGAAGGGTTGAAAATTCTAGTATTAGACAGTTATCACTAGAACAGGTGTCTTCAATGGAAGATATACCCTCATCCCTTGTTTTAGTGACAACTGCAAGGTTTGGATTGCTCAAGACCGTATCACAGTGATAATGGCCACCGGGATAAATTGAAAAAGTGAATTTACCCAGTTGGAACATAGATGAAAATAGAGGAAAATTAGGTGCTTCTGGGTGCTGGCTATAGTCTTCATTAAGTAGAAATAATAGGCTGTTCACTTGACAATCTGGAGATATCACAGCATCCTATGTGTATATGCATGAGACGAAACACGTGAGAGATGCGCCACTCTCTCAAGAGGGAAACTGCTTGTAAAAAAGGGCTGCGCTATACCACAGCAATCTTTATACAGTTGGAATGTTTACTGAATACTCCAAAACCAATGTACAGATCCCCAATACACAGCTCTCAGCAATCTTCAATAAATATGACAACTGTATAAAGATTGATGAGGCATAGCAAATTTCTTTGGACACAGGCTGTTTTTTTCTTTTTCTTAAGTTCACGACGTAAAAAAACAAATTGTTTTTATGACAGTAGTAACCTTCAAAGTTTTTGAACCAGTTACCAAAAATACAATCCTAGCAACTCTCATATAAGTAACTATATACAGTATAAGCAGTGGTGTATTCACATGCATAATATTTAGACAGGTATTCCAGGCCAACAACCTATATCTTGATTTAGTTGACTTTATATACCCATGTTCAATTCTGTTTTTATACATTTTCTTGATTGTGGCTGAGAATAAATAAATACCTCATGCCTATTATATTTAAGTAGTTAGTATTCAACATTCAGTTCTCCAAATATATCTCTAAATGTCCTGACGTATATTTTGTTGCCTAATTTTATTTTACTTGATATTTATTTCTTATGTGGTATTGTCATTCATGCACATATGCCCTATGACCGTTGCTCAGTGAAGAACCTGCCCAATTTATTCTCTGAAAAAAATGAGACAATGTACTAATTTAATATATATATATAGCTGTGAATGAATTATTGATTAGTAAAACTGACTGAATGGAAAATTTGATGTATTGAAATTCAGTTTAGTTTGAAAGCTGATTCCTAGAAACTGGAACAGCCATATCATGCAAACCCCTGCTAGAAAATGTAGCTGAAAAGATGTCAGCAATAATCATCACTGGCAAAGGTTTATTGATATTTGTTTTAAATAATGTATAAAAGGCAAACCTAATACAGCTGAGGGACTATAAGTTTTTTGATGAAGTCTTTACGCTGCTTACTTGTTTCCTGTTTCATGAATATGTTTATATTTGACTTTTACAATCTATCTTTGGTTTTTCCAGCTACAACATTTTGTTCTGCTTATATGCATGAGGAAAACACTGATTTATAATACTGATATAGGCTGGATAAATTTACAGGCAAACATTTTAGCTGATGGATGATTTATTGAAGTCAGGGTATTCTTTTGTATCATGATAATTATTTAGGGCTGTACAGCAAAATCATTTCTACAAGTTTATTGCTCACATACATTAGGGGCACAGCACCAAAGGTACAGTATCTGTTGCTGCTTTTTTTTTTTTGCATCTACAAAATATACGCCAGTGCAAAGAGCCACCGTGCACTTAAAAGGAAACCATAATGTTTTTTGGTTATTTCTATTTATTTTTTCAATAAGAGGCTTTGTTTGATTTGTGATCAGGTGTGGGGTGGCCAAGGTATGCATGGCCTTTATCCTTTACTGTTGTATGCAGTCTGCATCACTTTCAGAAACTGGGCAGTGTACAGGGGTCTTGGGTGACATAAATACTGCATTACAGTAGAGTGCATAGTTGACAACAATTGTAAATGATTAGGAGGGACACTTATGAAAAAGTACGAAAATGTCTTGCTGGCCATTGGAAGGAAAGGGTTCCAGCATTTATACACACCATTATCTCTTTAAAATCACTTACATTTTTCCCATTTGTATACAACACATGCATATCATACTCTCTATACACTTTCTTTTAACGCTCTTCAAAATTTCCTTGCTTAAGTTAGTTTTACCTCCCTAAATTCTGCTTTCCTTATTTTGTTCTCTAATATCCCTTGCATCCCTTGTATTGTAATCCGGTACTTAACTTATTATAGCTTCTGTGATCAGACGGGCAACCATAATGCTCATCCCATCCTCCCTTTCTGACCGCATAGAAAGTATTCTGTTTTGGGCCAGGGCCGAAAATGATGTTATTCCTATACAGTTTGATTCTCATTTATCTGTTTTGGCCTTTTCTCATGTTTTAGAATGTAATAGTTGTGGTGCCTGACCATAAATTAACTCCACTACTTAACATCAAAATGTCCCTTTATGTCTATTGTTAATTTGTCTGTCACCTATCATTCATCCTGCTCAAATAGATAGCTGTTCCTCTAGCTGTTTAATCTGCATGATTCTTAGTCCCTGTGGTAATCCTGTTACCCATTGTGGATCCCTGTCCACTTTAACTGCACCTTTGGTTCATATATTTTCTAGCGCTCCTCTTGCGCTGGGCAATTTTTTGAGGGTCTCTTACCATTCATTCCATTTTTCTCTTCTCTACTCGTGCGTATACCCTCTTGCCTCTAAACTACTATTACAGCAGATTTCTTATCCATAACACTCCGATGGATGGTAGACAGTGACGACATAACATATAACAACCAATCAATACAATTTTATTAAGGAGAGTTAAATAGGTACCCTTGTCATGAAAATGCCTTACCAATCAAGGAAGTATGATAATTCATTATCAGAAATTCCCGTATTGTCTCAAGCATCTCGTTTTGGATTCTCAGGGTCACCTGGAAATCCCCTCCTAGGCAAAGCTTACCAACTGCTCTGGAAATGTTATAGATAGGCAACTCCTATCCTCATATTAATTAGTGGTTCTAAAGGAAATTAATAATAACTACTGCAGTAGATAACAGACACAAAAGATACACTCAGCATCTGTCCAAAATAACTGTTCTGTTTTATTTGACGCAATTGAAGGTTTTTATACACATGATTACGTAGGTATCACATTAACATTACAATTGTACTTTTAGATTAACAAGGGGCATAACATATGTAGGCTAAGTGCAGTGTGCAATACATAGGAAAACCATACAAAATAGAATACAATTTTATACAGAATTTACAATTTCCTTAACAGTGACCAATAAATTGAGTGTGATCAATAAAGTTAGCATGTCTTCATGTCATATGGCTTGTAGTCTCACACCTGATCCATTTTCTTGCTATATTTTAGACAGCAATGGTCCTGCACTATACATTCATAATAGGAATAAAAAAGGTCCCATCGTTGTTGTTCCTGTGAGTAGAACTGTCTGTGTCAGATGGAGTAAAATAAACTTCAGCATTATAATAGGGGGAGTCAAATAAATCCTATAATCAGTATTAGTGAAATAAAGTAATCCCTACCACTGATGTCCATGTGAGTAAAATAAGCCCCATCATCGGTGTCAGACAAAGTAAAATATGGCCCAGCATTAAAATTAGTGTGACAAGAGGAGAACTGGAAATGTTCAACCTAGACAGGAGAATAAAATAGGCAACATGTGGCATAGTTTACAGCCTAGGAGTAGTAGAATAGGAAATATACAATGAAGCATACAAAATGAGGTAGTGTGGAAAAGGGAAGGTACAACTCAGTATACAGAATGAGTTGGTGTGGAATGGGAAATGCACGGGGCAGTGTACAGACTGAGGGTGTGTGGAACAGGGAAGATACAACATGGTGTACAGAATACGAAACACAATGAAGTAGGGTGGAATAGGAAACAGTGGCGGAACAACCAGGGTCGCATCAGTCGCACTTGCGACTGGGCCCTGAAGTTCCTTCACTGTGGGGGGGCCCACTGGCCCGCCTGCACATTCTCCCCCGCCGGGGACCCGCCCGCACGTCCTCCGCTGTCCAGGGGCCCTCCCTCACGTCCTCCCCCGCCGGGGGACAGCCTGCGCGTTCTCCCCCGCCAGGGGCCTGCCCTCACATCCTCCGGTGTGGGGGGCCGCCCGCACGTTGTCCCCCGCCAGGGGCCTGCCCTGACATCCTCCGGTGTCCAGGGGCCCGCCCTCACATCCTCCGTTGTCCAGGGGCCCGCCCGCACGTTTTCCCCCGCCAGGGGCCCGTCCTCACGTCCTCCGCTGTCCAGGGGCAGACGCTGGAAGGGAAAGTCAGCTGACCGGCTGACACCAATGCAGCTCTCCCCTCTGCAGGAGATCCCATAACACAGGAGCATCCCTGGAGGTATGGAGCGACTGACAAAGTAAGTGACAAAATAGTCAGTGCAACTGATCCCAACCTCTGCCTCTTACTGACCCCCCTCACTACCACAGATCTTATCCCTATCCCCCCATGGGATAGGGATGAGATCTGTGGTGGTGGGGGGATGGGATCAGTATGAGGCAGAGGTGGTGGTGGGGGAGGATAGCACCACCACTGCCACTGCTCCCACCCCCTCTCACCACCATCACCACCACTGATCCCACCACCATCACCGCCACCACTGATCCCATCACCGCCACTAATCCCACCAACCCCCACCACTGATCCCATCACCACCGCCGCCACTGATCCCACCCCCTCACCACCACTGGCACCACCACCGCCACTGATCCCATCCCCCACACCACCACTGATCCCACCCCCCTCACCCTCACCACTGCCAGTGATCTAGCCTCCCTCACAGCCAAAACTGATCCCATCCCCCCACTACTGCTGCCACTCATCCCATCCAACCCCCCACCACTGCCACCACTTATGCCATCCCATTCCCCTATCACTGCCACCACCGCTCACTGCCACTCATCCCAGCCCCATGCTTCAGGGGGCCCATGTGTCACCCCTGTACACCTGGATAGGAGGGGTAGCGGGCAGCATATAGAGGAACCAATACCCTCCATTTTCCTCCTGAAGTCATGGCTGCAGTAGGAAAAAATGGAGGGGATCGGGTGCTCTATATGCCGCCACCACCGCTCTTCCTATCCAGGTGTACAGGGGTGACACATGGGCCCCTTGAAATATGGGGCTGGGTCGCGCCGGGGGTCCGGGGGGCCCTTCATGGTTTCTTGCACCGGGGCCCTGAAGGTTCTAGTTACGCCTCTGATAGGAAATGTATAGTACAGTGTATAGAATAGGGCAGTGTGGCATAGGTAATGTACAGCTCAGTGTACAGAATGAAGTAGTGTGGAATTTTGAATGTACAGCGTGGTGTAGAATATACCTCACAGCTTACAAAAAGAGTTGGTGTAGAATTGGAACATACAGCACAGCCTACAGAATGAGGTTGTGTAGAACAGAACATACAGCGCAGTGTACAGGATAAGGTGATGTGCAATACAAACGTACACAGCAGCATCCTGAAGGAGGTGGTGTGGAAAAGGAACATACAGTGGGGTGTGCAGAATGAGATGGTGTAGAATAAGAACATACGACACAGCTTACAGAATGAGGTGGTGTGGAATAGGCAGGTCCGTTTTTTCCACTGGGCATGCTGGGCAGTTGCCCGGGGGCCCCACTTGTCTGGAGGGCCCCATCCAGGGATGATCCTCAGCGCTGCAATCTGCTGCTTAAATTGACTGACTGCACTGGTTGCTCACTTCGCCGGCCGGCATCTAGCTAGCAACCAGTGACGTCAATCAGAGGCCGCGGCTGCCCCAGCATTCATAGCGCACCGCGGCTGCCCCAGTGGCTAGTGAACAGGCTCCGCCCACCTCTGCCATGTTTTTCAGACAGCATGGAGAGGGAGCGGAAAGACAGCCCTTGATAGCTGGCACTGCCTTGCTGCTGTGAGTGACACACTGTACTGCACCAGGCCGGCAGCCTCAAGTAAGTCTAACAATGTCTACTTAAGTAAGTTCAAGTTGTGCATCAAACACAGCCACTGTCTGTGCCCATCAAACAGCCACTGTGCCCATCAAACAGCCACTTTGCCCATCAAACAGCCACTGTGCCCATCAAAAGCTGCCACTGTGCCCATTAAACGCAGCCACTGTGCCCATCAAACACTGCCACTGTGCCCATCAAACACTGCCGTTGTGCCCATCAAACACTGCCACTGTGCCCACCAAACTCGTGTTATATTGTCCAAAAGTTTTAATTGTTTAACGTGTTAATGTTTAAACACTGATTTTGTTGAAAGTACCAATAAATATAGCCTTATTGATAATTTGCATTTTTATTCTCGTGCGTGATCGTGTAGACAGGGACCCAGTGCACTGTATTGCCCGGGGGCCTACAATGCTCTTAAGATGGCCCTGGGAATAGGGAATATACAGTGCAGTGTACAGAATGATGTAGTGTGGAAAAAGGAACATACAGAGGAGGAGGTGTGGAATAAGGATTATACAAAACAGAATACAGTATGAAGCAGTGTGGAATAGGAAACCTACAGTGCAGTGTACAAAATTAGGTGGGGTATCTTAGGAAATGTATAGTGCGGTGTACGACACACAGTACTGTATGCTGCATGTGTGTTGCAGGGCAATTAACTCCAATGCATATTTACAGTACACCATAATGCATAGGTGTGAATTCACTTTATATTACATACACTAAGCAAAATTATAAACGCAACACTTTTGGGTTTGCCCCTATTTATCATGAGCTGAACTTTAAGATCTACGACTTATGTACTATGTACTTTTACTATGTACACAAAAGGCCTATTTCTCTCAAATATTGTTCAAAAATCTGTCCAAATCTGTGTTAGTGAGCACCTCTCCTTTGCTGAGATAATCCATCTACCTCACAGGTGTGGCATATCAAGATGCTGATTAGACAGCACGATTATTGCACAGGTATGCCTTAGGCTGGCCACAATAAAAGGCCACTCTAAAATGTGCAGTTTTACTGTATTTGGGGGGGGGGGGGTCCAGGGGTTCAGAAAACCAGTTAGTATCTGGTCCACATTTGCCTCACACAGTGCACCACATCTCCTTCGCATAGAGTTGATCAGGTTGTTGATTGTGGCCTGTGGAACGTTGGTCCATTCTTCTTCAAAGGCTGTGTGAAGTTGCTTGATATTGGCAGGAACTGGAACACGCTGTCGTATACGCCGATCCAAATCATCACAAACATGCTCCATGGGTGACATGTCTGGTGAGTATGCTGGCCATGCAAGAACTGGGATGTTTTCAGCTTCCAGGAATTCTGTACAGATCCTTGCAACATTGGGCCGTGCATTATCATGCTGTAACATGAGGTGATGGTCGTAGATGATTGGCACAACAATGTGCCTCAGGAACAGATCTTTTTAACAAAAGAATATCAATCCCTATGGTCTATTGCATTTACTTTTGCCAACATAAAAGAACATAACATTTCTAGTAAGCTTAATCAAGCAGTATTGTGATGGTATCCCCAATACATGGCTACCTAATACTCAAATTTCATTAAATCATAACTGCGAGGTGCGCATGCATGGGAATCCCAGGAGGATGCCGTAGCCGAGAGCTCCGCAACGCTCCCGCCCCTTCTCAGCCCCCAAGCTGTCAAAATGAGCAGGACCCACCTCACACAGACCCCCACACCTCTCAGAAGATCCAGGTCACACTTTGGCCTGGCAGCCCCTGCACCGTCCAAGATGGCGGCCACGGCGCACACTCAAGGAGGCTTGGAGGAGCAGGAATCCATAGCCAATCCTTCTACATCACACCAGCAGCCTCCCCCTTTGCTGGCAACTCCTGTAAGTAGCATGATCCCTCATGGGATTTCCCCAGCTTCCGCAGAATCCTTGCTGAGCAGGACAATGGGAGATCTCCTCCACACCCCCATGATGAACTCCCCCCTAGGCCTCACAGGCCCACAGCAGACTTCCTCCACACTGCCTGGCTATCCTCCTGACATGACACAGCTGCTTCACAGCTTCTATGAAATCCTGGCTGCAGGCCTAGCTCAAAATGCCATACAAATCACTGCTACCATTAAGGCTGACTTTCAGAGCCTAGGAGCCCGCATGGATGCCATTGAGCAGGCAGTAGATAACACAGCCGCATGCACCAACCAAAATATCACCTGTATCCAAATGCTACAAGATCAACTTGAATCTGCCCTTGCCAATTGGATGACTTAGAAAATAGGAGCAGGCGATACAATTTCCATATAAAGGAAATCCCTGAATCAGTCACAGATATACCAGGCACAGACTTTTCATTAAGGACATTATACCTGACATCCAGGGCCACAGACTTGAGCTGGACAGAGCACATAGAGCCCTGCAACCCCCCCCCCCACCAAGATGGGGTCCTGAGAGATGTGGTTAAACCGCACTATTATAGAGTAAAAGAAGAAATAATGAGAAGAACTCGCAATCTGGAAAACCTCTCCTTCCAGGGGAACAAAATTCAAATTTTTATGAATATATCCACCACCACTATCCAAAAGCGGAGCTCCCTTAAACCTCTCCTTGAAGTACTGGTGCAAAAATCCATCAAATATCGCTGGTCATTCTCTTTCCGTCTCCAGTTTCAATTTAGAGACAAATCATACGGATTCACCAACTTTCAAGAGGGCGAACGCCTGCTTTTGCAACTAGGATTTATCGCCCAATAATTGCCACCTCAGCAACCTTCAACCAAGCCAGGCTCCTCCCAGTGACCCCCTCCGAGCAGCCCGCTGACCCCATTGTGGAACAAGCAACTTTCAAAGAGACAACGAGACGCTCACTCTCCAAGATGAGCTGCTCTCCCTTGAATCCCTAACAGGATGTTTTACCCTCACTTCTGGGGCCAGATAGCTGCCCTATTCATTTGTGTAGTGGTCCGCCCTACACACATTTGGTGACTGGTTACCTCGTTAGACCCTTGGGCTCTTTAGGTTGGGTCCCATTAGCCCTCCTAATGGCTAATTGGGATACCTTCCTCTCCTCCAGTCCCCTACCCGGGTGAGCTCAATGACTGTTTGCACAAAGTTATGCTCCCACTAGTTATCCTTCTCGGATGTATTTTGGCTTACTCCCTTTCCCCCTCCACCCTCCCCTTCTCTTCCTTTCCTTGCAGAGATCCCCATAACTTACCGTTAATGTGTGATTTAATTTACTGATGTGTTTTGTTGCTTCGAACCTGAATATTCCTCATAACTCCCTCCCTCTAGGGTCCCACAACACTATCCTCCCCTATAGGGGGACATAACGGCCAGAGCAGCCCAACATGCCATTCTGTTGTGATGCAGAGGAGCTTCCCTCCTCTGGTGACACCAGGACAGCAACCTTTACCAGGGTTGCCTCTTCCCCGATCCCACCCCAATGGGGGGGGGGTTCAGTTTAGGACTTGGCTTGCCCGTCCTGTTGCTACTTTGTTAGACGCTGCATTTGTCTGAACTCATTGTTTCTATTTTTTTCTTCTCGCCCCTTCTTCTTATTCTCTCTATGCTCTGTCTCTCCTCCTCTAACGTTTCCAACTACTCCCTACAGGAACCTTTGCGGAGAATACTCCCGATCTGTACTCAAGACTTCCAGATATTCCCAGGGTTTTAAGGGTCGATCCCCGATCTCCAGAGGCAGAGGTTAGCTTCCCTCTCATGTACTCCCTTCCCCACTTAAACGCTCATGGCTGATTTGAACCACAACCACATGTCTCTCAGGATTGCTTCACACAACACGCAGGGGCTCAACTCACAATTCAAATGCCGAAATGCACTTCAAAGCTACCACGCTAGAGGCCTTGATATTGTATTACTACAGGAAACCTATTTTCCCACCATTTACACCCCATCCTTCCGCCACCGTAATTTCCCCACATTCTATATGGCGAATGCTTACTCCAAAAAAAAAGGGGGGTTGACATCCTTTTAGATAAGTGGATCCCATTTCCACACACACACAGTTAGGGATCCAGACGGCAGATATATTCGGATCAAAGGGCTTATTGAAGGGGTGATGCATTCCATCATCTCATACTATGCCCCTAACTGAGGACAAAGTGCACTTTTTTTCCTCCATGTTGTCAACCCTCTACCCCTTACTGGAAGGCAGAGTGATTATAGGAGGTGACTCCAACATCACATTTGATCATTTGCTAGACAAGTCGACCCATGACAGACCACATCTCAAACAACCACCTAAACAGTCTCCGTTTAGCCCGTGTACTGCACAACTTAAGCTTGATTGACGCCTGGAGGGAACTGAACCCCACAGTCAAAGACTATACACATTACTCGGCCCCACACAAGACGTACGCCAGCATCGACCATATCTTTATCCCCAACTCGGAGATCCACACGACCACACACGCATCAATTTACGAGGTACCCTGGTCAGACCACTCTTTGGTTATCATGAGAACCACCAGCTCCCTTTCCCCTCCGGGACCCCCCCAATGGCGCCTTAGCGAATTCCTCCTTTCCAACCCAGTTCTTTGTACTATGCTTGAAAAGGACATCCTTTTTGCCATTGCGATAGAAACTTTGGCATTAGCTATCAGACAACACCCGGACATACATGGGGTAAAATGTGGTCAATTGACCCACAAATGTGCATTATTCGCCGATGATGTTCTTCTTTTTATCACCCCCCCTCATCTTCACCCTCAATATTCTCTGACTCCTAAAAACATTTTGATAAGTATCAGGCCTGAAAGTTAACATGACCAAATCAACAGCCCTAAACATCTCCACCCCCAAGACCTAGTTGATAGATAAAAAAAAACACTTTGCCTTCTCTTGGAGCCCATCCTCTCTCCCTTACCTGGGCATTCATCTCACTTCTAAAATTTAGCTATTACACCAATGCAATTACCCCCCTATGTTTTGATTGTCGGAAGACCTCTCTCAATGGTCCCTATATAAAATGTCCTGGCTGGGGAGAGTGAATGTGGTCAAGATGACCTTACTACCCAGAATTTTGTACTTCTTCCGCTCCCTCCCCATACCCATGACAAAGCGTCTCCTAGATAAACTGCAGTCGGCGATTATACGTTTCATCTGGGGCAGTAAGGGACATCTATCCAAGACTGTTCTATTTAGATCCAGGAAAAAAGGGGGACTGGGACTACCTAATCTATGGTGGTATTATCAGGCTGCCCAACTCTGCCAATTCTCTGTCTTTTATTCCAAAGGCCTGAAACCAGACTGGGTAGACATAGAAAGACAGCGACCCCCAACCATACCCTAGATTTCCTAATCTGGAGCCCACAGAAAGATTGACCCCCAATTATTTCTCCCACACTCTCACATTCCATGACCCTATGTGATTCCCTACACAAACTACACTCCCTGACACCGGCCTGGTGCCCCTGGCGCATATTTTCCATAACCCCCTGTTCCCCCCGGGTCTCAAGATAAAGGCCTTTAGGTGGTGGTTTTGACAAGGGCCTCTACAGAGTAGGGCAATATTTCAATGGTAACGTCCCTATCACACTTAGCTATTGCATTCTAAACTGGATATGTCACCTTCGGAAACATTCCGATATAACCAACTGTTACATTTCTTGCGCCAGGTGTGGAAGAGTTCTGAGAACCCGCTCTCTGTAACTCAATATGAGCTTTGGTGTTCCTCTGCTGTGAGCGTGAGAGGGGGAATCTCCCTAATCTATTCAGCATTAGCCGAACCGTTGGAGAAATTGACCTAAATGCTGAAATGGGAGCGAGATCTCCAGTTTGAGTGGGACCTGGACAAATGGCACATGAATTTCGCCCGCTCCTACAGGGGAATCCTCAATAGTTCCCTTGTGGGAAGGACCTCAAAGTAATTTCCTGCTGGTACATGGTCCCGACCCATCTCACCAAATTTTCCCTCAGTCCTCTCCACATTGCTTTAGAGGATATGGCCACATAGGTTCCCTCCTGCACACTTTATGGGAATGTCCCAGAATTAGAGGGTACTGGAACAGAATCTTTAATCTCATCCGCAAATCCACTGGATACTCGGTGAAACAGAATCCCACAATAGCACTTCTTAATAGCCGAATCCCTGATGTACCCAAATTGACCCAATCCTTAATCAACTTTATCTTCTTGGGTGCCAAGGTTACAATAGCCCGTGCATGGAAGTCCCCCTTGATCTCCTTCCACCTAACCAAACAAAAGATTTCCTGGTTTATGTCTCAGGAAAACATTTCCAACACCATACACGACACATCAGAGAAATTTAGACTCACTTGGGAACCCTGGGCCAAATATATAGGAACCTCTCTACTTCCCTAAGGAACAGAAGCCTACTTAAGCCTGAGCAAGGCATGCTGCTGGCCTGTATCCTCTATCCTCCGCGAAAGTTCCCCCCTCTCCTTTTTTCTTCTCTCTCAAACCTCTCTCTTTCCGCTCTCTCTTTATCCCTCATTTTTCCCGCAACTTTCTCTCCTTCTACCCTATGATCAACCTTAGGTTGTACCAGCCTACTATGCGTTCTGGAGTTTGCTAACAATCCAGAACGGCTCATCAAAGGTACCGACTCATTTGGGAAAAAATAAAAAAAAGAGGAGATTCTTTTTGTACCCTCCTCTATGATCTCCTCTTGACCACCACATGTTTCTATTGTTAATACCATGTTTATATACTTATAATGACTCCCATTGTGGTATATATCGCGATCAGGGGAGCGGCCTGGCCCTCTCCCTGACCTTCATGCTTGCCCCAAGCACAGCAGACTCCCATTTGGGGTGCGAAGGGTGAACGGGGGATGACCTTATGCAGAGTCATTTAGAATTGTTTTACCTACCAAACCCTGTTCATTCCTTTGTTTTGTTTCCTCTATTTTTATGATGGATATTTCCCTCATATTGCACCAGCTCCTCATATGGTCTTTTTCCATTGTTGTACAACTGTTATATTTTTGGAATAAACATTTTAAAACTAAAAAAAAAAAAATCATAACTGCAAATGGTTCCCCCTGCTCCAACCACCACAACACCACCACCTTGATCGAGCAGGGGCCATTTGTAGGCCATCCTCCTCTCAGATCTTGACTATGCAGGGGGGTCCCATTGTACAATAGAACATGAAGGCATTGCTTGGAACCAAGTAGAAAGACACCCAGGCAAGCCATAATACTACACATTATAAAATGAATTTCAGATATAACAGGGGAAAGATCATCTCATTCCCAATATATCGTAGAATTTCATGAATGCTGCACTTACATACAGAATCCCTTAAAATATAATGTTTGATATTAACAACAATTTAAAAAAAAAATTATAACGGAAATGTATTATTATAGCTCATGATTAAATTGATAGGTTTAGATAGACGGAACATACTATAACGCATGCAGATATACAGGTATGATATAGCCATATCATCACAAACAGTAAATAGATGAAGCTATTGTTTACAGCTTCATTGGGGTATGACCCCAACGAACTTGTAAAGTAACCCAGGAATGGTTTGTAGCTGAGTGCTTCGTTGAGGTCTGGTGGACTGGTAGCATTCAGCTTAAAAATCCACTTAGCCTCCTGCTGTAATCATTTTTTGTCCACATTTCCTCCTCTTGGGTCCTCAAACACCCTCCCTAGGACTTTAAACTGAACCATAGAAGTGTTGTGCTTATGTTTAAGTTGGTGGTGAGTTTATTTTCTAATATAATAAATGTGATCATAAATTCTCCTCCAGAAATTCCTAAATGTCTTTCTGACATAGACTGATAGACATTTACAGCGTGCAGTATATATTACAGATTTGGTTTGACAATCAACATCACATATGTTCAATTCTGTGTGTATTTCCATTCGGAAGAGTAAAGGACGCTCCATCTAGGATCCAGTTACAGTACTCACACATACCACATTGATGCATGTCTTTTCTTGGTTCAACAGTCATTGGGGGATTCCTGGAAATGGCTATGGACTAAACAGTCCTTGAGGGATCTACCTTTTTTGTAAGTAAGTTGGGGATAATCCCCAATATACTGCCTCAGGATAAGGTCACCAGTTAGAAGATGCCAATGTCTGTCCAGTGTTTCTTTCATTATGCCGTGATTATTTGAATTTGTGGTAACAATCCTCACAGTATCAAACTGTCTATTTGTTTTTGTACCAAACAGTAGTTCATATCTACTTTTCTGACATGCCTTATTGTACGCTTTCGTAAAAGTCGTTTTAGTGTAACCTCACTCTAACAACCTTGCTCGCTCAAGCAGTATCGAGATACCATTGCGATACTGCTTGATTTAGCTTACTAGAAATGTTATCTTCTTTTATGTTGGCAAAAGTCAATGCAATAGACCATAGGGATTGATATCCTTTTGTTAAAAAGATCTGTTATATTAAGTGTTATTAACTGATAGTATTGGCTGCTGCCCCTAATCCTAAAGATCGTTTTTCATGCTGTGGTGCATGCGCGTACCACTGGCCATTTGTTTGTATGCTACTGCGCATGCGCAGGCTTTCATTTTTGTCTTTGCCACACGCGTGACACGGGGCATGCTTGGGAGCATTGGCACAAAGTATTGACGCCATCTGGGTGCAATAACAATTCTGGATTCTCCATCTTATATATTGGCCTCCTGGCCCATGTTCTCCCCCGCTTTCCAACTGATACCTATTATCCAATTAGGCAATCAATTTGGCGCCAAAGCCAGCCTTTATTAAGACTGGCTTGTGATGTGGGCAGCAATGGACACTGCTGTGTTGTCCTAAGCAAGAGGTGTGAGGTAAGTGTCAGTGATTTGGCCTTAATAAGGGATACTTGGCCTTTTTTGAATGAGTTTTCCTTTTGGAGCTTATTGTTTCTATCTACTATTTGTATTTGATAGACTATCTGGCTGAACGGTCTGATATGAATGAGAAACGGATGGGTGGCCCTTTAATATATCTATATCTATTTGGACCCCCTATACTGGTCTATTGGTGAGTTTGCAGCTGGTTGTTCCCCTTTACTGGGATCTCCTTATTTGTATTTGCATGATGGCTGAAAAATGAAGGTCTTTTTATTATATATTATTTTGTTATGATGCTTGATTCCATTTAACAGCACAGTCTGGTAAAAAGATACAATTTTTTTTTAGCCTAATGCCAGTATTTACTGCCACCTCAATTGTATTGATGTATGTATTAGTCTGTTCATCTGGGCTAATGGGATTGTTAGAATATTGGACTTTGCACCTAAAGTACTAACTTGGTTTTATATTTCGATTCTCTAGCGCTCAGCTGAGATACTAGGCAGGAAGAATATTACAATATGAGACTTGGTGGTTGACTCCTCTCTCTCCTTTTCCTTGTTTGGGGCTTTGTACCCAGTAAGTATTATATGCCACTGATTAGGCTGATTAAAGCAGCCACCTCAGGTGGGGGCATAGTGGGGAAAGCATTGAGGCTGGAGTGTCCTTTTGTGTCATACTGAACTCTTAGTTCTCAGTGCATGCTCAGACCTGTTTATGCTCAGGCCAGGCTGCACTGTGCCATTGATTGTCAAGTTGCAGGTGGTCCTTGTCTGTTTACTAGCAAATAATAATTGGACAGGGGTGGCATAAATGGCCGCTTTGTGTGGCATCTGCCCCCAACATAATCCTGTTCTCTTAAACTGCTGTTACTAAAACAAAATTTCAGAATTACCCTCATTTGCTGTCCCGATAACAATAATCAGCAGGACAAATAGAGAGTAAATCTCCCCAGTGGTACACAAACAGAAATTAATACCTGACAGGGGTTCTAACCCCTACCCACTTTATCCAAAACTAGAAAGTAAAAGTAAGATTTTTACTCATAAGGGAATAATTGTCAGTTTAAATATTTGACTAAATGGGCTTTTGCAGCCTCATATTTAATTCCTGTTTAAGGCACCATGACAAAAAGAAATAATAACTATATTTTAGGAATAAAAAAAACAATTGGTTAAAACAATAAATTGTAATGTATAGTGCTGTTTTTTAAATATGAAAATGCTTTAAAAAGTTTTTTTGACTCCTTTTAAAGGAAATAACTGCTATAACAAAATAAATGAATTAGCAAATAATAAGCTTTGCCTGTTAAATCTTATCATGCTGTGTCATCACTGTGTTGCGCAGATCAAACCCATTAAAAGAACATAAATGTTTACTCGTGGGATATTTGCTATCTGGATCAGCAGACACATGCTGTTAAATGATATCGCTGTATATTCAAAGGCCACAAAGTAGAATTTTTTGCTGTGTATAGTAAACAATAAACTAGAAAATGGGCGTGAAGTTTCAAGATGTGCATTTCTGAGTATGAATGGAGGTTAGTGCAGGGAACAAGGAATGTTAGTACAAGACCCCATTTCAGCCAACCAAAAATGCAATTGTGTGTCTTATTCATCTATTAATGTGGATACCTGCACTAACATATGGTGTGCCCCACAAAAATCTTCACACATAACAAAGATGAATAGAGCTGAGTTTTACTATTGGCCACATTAGAACAATATAAACCCCCTCATACAGATAAACCCCCCTCCCCATTTTATTTTACTTACAGAGACCCGCCCCCCCTTACTTCTCAAAAACCTCCTTTTAATCTTTTTTGAAGTGGAAGTATGGAAGGGAAGAAGTGTTATGCCCCACACACACTTTCCGACAACAAAACCATGGATTTTTTGTTTGAAGGATGTTGGCTCCAACTTGTCTTGCATACACATGGTCACACAAGTGTTGGTCAACAATTACGAGCGTAGTGACATACAAGACGTATGTGATATCTCCATTACGAACGCTAGTTATATCTCCGGCTCGTACTTGATTCCGAGCATACATAGACTTTTGTCCGACTGACTTGTGTACACATAATCGGAAAGTCCGACAACAAACATTTTTTGGCAGAAAATTTGAGAACCTGCTAGCTAATAATTGTTGGTGGAAAGTCTGACGACGAATGTTTAATGGAGCATACACACGGTCAGACTTTCAGCCAACAAGCTCACATCCAACATTTGTTGTCAGAAAATCCGATCGCGTGTACGGGGCATTAGAATTTCCATCAGTTTTTTTTTTCAAACTCTTTATTTAGACAAAGTAGTATCCAACAAACCATATCCAGGCAAGGCCAATGTTAATATCATACAATGAGAAGATACAGTATGGAGAAATGTCATAAAGATCTAATGCAAATATAACAATGCGTAAAGGTACACAATGTTTAGGTAATCAGTGGAAGGATATAATTCCATAGTGCTTAGTAGACATGTGCGATTCGTTTCGTACGAATTCGTAATTCGTACGAATTTTTCGAAATTCGTACGAATTTACGAATCTGTAGTACGAATTTTTTTTTTTACGAATTCCGTACGGAATACGAAATTCCGTATATGAATTTCGTCGCCGAATGATTTGAATGAATTCGAATGAATTCGAATGGATTAGAATGAATTCGAATGACAAAGTGTAATTTTTGCAGGAAAAATTCCGTTTACGAATTTCAGCTCCAAATTATTTGAATCCAACTACCAATATCAAATTTCAACTAATTCAAACAAAATTATTATAGCAGATATAACGAATGAATTCGAATGAATTCGAATGAATTCGAATGATTCGAATGACAAAGTGTCATTTTTGCAGAAAAAAAAAGCTATTTAAAAAAACAGTCATTCATTGATATAAAAAAAAAAAAGCATAGGGTCCCCCTCAAAATCCATACCAGACCCTTTATCTGAGCACGCAACCTGGCAGGGCCGCAGGAAAAGAGGGGGGACGAGAGCGGCCCCCCCTCCCGCCTGAACCGTACCAGGCCACATGCCCTCAACATTGGGAGGGTGCTTTGGGGTCCCCCCCAAAGCACCTTGTCCCCATGTTGATGAGGACAAGGGCCTCATCCCCACAACCCTGGCCGGTGGTTGTGGGGGTCTGCAGGCGGGGGGCTTATCGGAATCTGGAAGCCCCTTTAACAAGGGGACCCCCAGATCCGGCCCCCCCCCTGTGTGAAATGGTAAGGGGGTACAAAAGTACCCCTACCATTTCACCAAAAAAGTGGCAAAAATGTTAAAAATGACAGGAGAC
The DNA here is from genome assembly GCA_028564925.1 of Lithobates sylvaticus. Classification (NCBI taxonomy): domain Eukaryota; kingdom Metazoa; phylum Chordata; class Amphibia; order Anura; family Ranidae; genus Lithobates; species Lithobates sylvaticus. Next base: position 323,665,075 of record CM053028.1, on the reverse strand, counting down.
AGTCTTTGACAATTCCTTTATTAAAATCTTCTTTCTTCATCCTTCGGTTTCTTCATCTTCTCCTTCCGTCTTCTTCTTCCATCTCCTTCTTCCTTCGATTCGCTTCTTCTTGCTCCGGTCTTCTCGTCCTTCTCGTCCGGCATCGGCGTCTCTTCTCGCAGGCCGCTCCTCGCAATGGGAGGCTCCCGCTCTGTGAGACTTCGCTCCGGCTGACAGGTCTTTTATAACGGAGGGCACCTGGTGACCCCGCCCCCTCTGACGCACGGGGACGTCATGGGGAATTCCCTATGGCTTTCCCCATTACGTCAGAGGGGGGCGGGGTCACCAGGTGCCCTCCGTTATAAAAGACCTGTCGGCCGCAGCGAAGCCTCACAGAGCGGGAGCCTCCCATTGCGAGGAGTGGCCTGCGAGAAGAGACGCCGATGCCGGACGAGAAGGACGAGAAGACCGGAGCAAGAAGAAGCGAATCGAAGGAAGAAGAAGATGGAAGAAGATGACGGAAGGAGAAGATGAAGAAAGGAAGACCAGAAGAAAGAAGATTTTAATAAAGGAATTGTCAAAGACCGTCTCCTGTCATTTTTAACATTTTTGTCACCTTTTTTTGGTGAAATGGTAGGGGTACTTTTGTACCCCCTTACCATTTCACACAGGGGGGGGGCGGGATCTGGGGGTCCCCTTGTTAAAGGGGGCTTCCAGATTCTGATAAGCCCCCCGCCCGCAGACTCCCACAACCACCGGCCAGGGTTGTGGGGATGAGGCCCTTGTCCTCATCAACATGGGGACAAGGTGCTTTGGGGGTCTCAGACCCCCAAAGCATCCTCCAATGTTGAGGGCATGTGGCCTGGTACGGTTCAGGCGGGAGGGGGGGCGCTCTCGCCCCCCTCTTTTCCTGCGGCCCTGCCAGGTTGCGTGCTCGGATAAGGGTCTGGTATGGATTTTGAGGGGGACCCCACGCCATTTTTTTTGGCTAGGGTTCCCCTTAAAATCCATCCCAGACCTCAAGGGTCTGATATGGATTTTGAGGGGGACCCTACGCCATTTTTTTTTTTTTTTGGCTGGGGTCCCCCTTAATATCCATCCCAGACCTGAAGGGCCTGGTTATTGAATTTGGGGGGACCCCAACGCATTTTTTTATCAATGACTTCAATGAATGACAGTTCTCTGTATTACGGATCCAACAATTCATTTGCCGGCAACAGCCGCGAGTGATTTTAAATTGCCTTTTTTTTCCTGCAAAAATGACACATTGTACAGAGACAGTTCTCTATATTAGATATACTGAATCTCGAATCATTCGAAGCATTCGTTATATCCGCTATTATAATTTCTTTCATATTAGTTGAAATTAGATATTTGTTAGTTGTGGTATTCGAATTGTTCTCTGTATTACGGGAATCGGCAATTAGCCGCGAGTGATTTTAAATAGCTTTTTTTTTTCCTGCAAAAATTACACACTGTACAGAGAGAGTTCTAAGCACGGGAAACATGCCCCCTTCTATATACTATATACTCTATAGTATGCCTATGAAGGGGGGTCATGTTTCCCGTGCTTAGAACTGTCTCTGTACAATGTGTCATTTTTGCAGGAAAAAAAAACTATTTAAAATCACTCGCGGCTAATTGCCGATTCCCGTAATACAGAGAACAATTCGAATACCACAACTAACAAATATCTAATTTCAACTAATATGAAAGAAATTATAATAGCGGATATAACGAATGCTTCGAATGATTCGAGATTCAGTATATCTAATATAGAGAACTGTTCCTGCAGTGTCATTTTTGCAGGGAAAAAAAACTATTTAAAATCACTCGCAGCTATTGCCGGCAAATGAATTGTTGGATCCGTAATACAGAGAACAGTCATTCATTGAAGTCATTGATAAAAAAAAGCGTGGGGGGTCCCCCCAAATTCAATAACCAGGCCCTTCAGGTCTGGGATGGATATAAAGGGGACCCCAGCCAAAAAAAAAAAAAATGGCGTAGGGTCCCCCTCAAAATCCATACCAGACCCTTGAGGTCTGGGATGGATTTTAAGGGGAACCCTAGCCAAAAAAAATGGCGTGGGGTCCCCCATAAAATCCATACCAGACCCTTATCCGAGCACGCAACCAGACAGGCCGCAGGAAAAGAGGGGGGAAAGAGAGCGGCCCCCCCTCCCGCCTGAACCGTACCAGGCCACATGCCCTCAACATTGGGAGGATGCTTTGGGGGTCTGAGACCCCCAAAGCACCTTGTCCCCATGTTGATGAGGACAAGGGCCTCATCCCCACAACCGTGCCCGGTGGTTGTGGGGGTTTGCGGGCGGGGGGCTTATCGGAATCTGGAAGCCCCCTTTAACAAGGGGACCCCCAGATCCCCCCCCCCTGTGTGAAATGGTAAGGGGGTACAAAAGTACCCCTACCATTTCACCAAAAAGGTGACAAAAATTTTAAAAATGACAGGAGACGGTCTTTGACAATTCCTTTATTAAAATCTTCTTTCATCTTCTTTCTTCTTTCTTCATCCTTCGGTTTCTTCATCTTCTCCTTCCGTCATCTTCTTCCATCTTCTTCTTCCTTCGATTCGCTTCTTCTTGCTCCGGTCTTCTCGTCCTTCTCGTCCGGCATCAGCGTCTCTTCTCGCAGGCCGCTCCTCGCAATGGGAGGCTCCCGCTGTGTGAGGCTTCGCTCCGGCTGACAGATCTTTTATAACGAAGGCACCTGGTGACCCCGCCCCCTCTGACGTAATGGGGAAAGCCATAGGGAAGACCCCATGACGTCCCCGTGCGTCAGAGGGGGCGGGGTTACCAGGTGCCTTCGTTATAAAAGACCTGTCAGCCGGAGCGAAGCCTCACACAGCGGGAGCCTCCCATTGCGAGGAGCGGCCTGCGAGAAGAGACGCCGACGCCGGACGAGAAGGACGAGAAGACCAGAGCAAGAAGAAGCGAATCGAAGGAAGAAGAAGATGGAAGAAGATGGAAGAAGATGCCGGACGAGAAGGACGAGAAGACCAGCGCAAGAAGAAGCGGATCGGAGGAAGAAGAAGATGGAAGAAGATGGAAGAAGATGGAAGAAGATGACGGAAGGAGAAGATGAAGAAACCGAAGGATGAAGAAAGAAGAAAGAAGATTTTAATAAAGGAATTGTCAAAGACCGTCTCCTGTCATTTTTACCATTTTTGCCACTTTTTGGTGAAATGGTAGGGGTACTTTTGTACCCCCTTACCATTTCACACAGGGGGGGGCGGGATCTGGGGGTCCCCTTGTTAAAGGGGGCTTCCAGATTCCGATAAGCCCTCTGCCCGCAGACCCCCACAACCACCGGCCAGGGTTGTGGGGATGAGGCCCTTGTCCTCATCAACATGGGGACAAGGTGCTTTGGGGGGGACCCCAAAGCACCCTCCCAATGTTGAGGGCATGTGGCCTGGTACGGTTCAGGCGGGAGGGGGGGCCGCTCTCGTCCCCCCTCCTTTCCTGCGGCCTGCCAGGTTGCGTGCTCGGATAAAGGGTCTGGTATGGATTTTGAGGGGGACCCCACGCCATTTTTTTTTTTTTTTTTTTGGCCGGGGTTCCCCTTAAAATCCATCCCAGACCTGAAGGGTCCGGTATGGATATTTGGGGGGGACCCCACGCCATTTTTTTTTTTTTTTTTTGGCTGAGGTCCCCCTTAATATCCATACCAGACTTGAAGGGCCTGGTTATTGAATTGGGGGGGACCCCCACGCTTTTTTTTTTTTTAATCAATGAATGACTGTTCTCTGTGTTACGTAGCCGACTTTTTATTAGCCGCGAGTGTTTTTTAAATAGCTTTTTTTCCTGCAAAAATGACACTTTGTGCAGGAACAGTTCTCTATATTAGATATACTGAATCTCGAATTCATTCGAAGCATTCAAAGCATTCGTTATATCCGCTATTATAATTTCTTTCATATTAGTTGAAATTCGATATTTGTAGTTGGATTTACTAACAATTCGTAACTATTCGTAACGATTCGTAACTTGAAATTGAAATTCGATATTTGTAGTTGGATTCAAATTTTTCTCTGTGTTATGAGAACCGACAATTCATTAGCCGCGTTAACGATTCGTAACGATTCGTAACGATTCTTAACTTTACTAACGATTCATAAAAAAATTACGATTCATCCGAATTTCGTATTTCGTACGAATTCGAACGGAATTTCGTACACGAATTACAAATTATGAATTTTTTTATATACGAAACGGGACGAAACGAAACGAATTTTTTGACAGTTCCCATGTCTAGTGCTTAGTTGTTTCATGCAGAAGATACTGGAGTATAAGTAGATGGCAACAAGAGTCTTCATTCATAATGTAGACCCTATTTTAATAAAAAAATTGTGGAATACTAACTTCCTCATGCTACCGTACTTCCCAGAATGAGGCAGTGAGCTAGAAACCAATTTTTTTTCCATCAGGTTTTATTGCTGCCATTGCTGTGTCCCTGTGACAGTTGATCTAATGCAGCTCAGTGTACATTCAAAGGAAAGTTGTGAACAGGAAGGAACATTTATTTTTTTGCAAAAGAGATATAGGAATAAAAAGCCTGTGTAAAACTGCCTAACTGCAACAAAAAAAAGCTACAAGACTTGAAAGGTAACAGGTCACAAGCTAATTATATAAAACATTCAAAGTGTTTCTTCTTCCATTCAAAAATCGAAGATAATATATATTTTATATTCAAAATACAATATTTCACCCCAGATATCCCAATACATAAGTGTAAATGTACAAATTATTTCTTAAAGCGGTTGTATAGTTAAAAAAATTAACTTTTACCTACAGGTAAGCCTATAATAAAGCTTACCCGTAGGTAAAAAAAATAGAACGAGGTGTCGGTAACTCACGTGGTCCACGCCGAGGTAGCTGACATGTTTCCTCGGCGACTCCAGTGCTGTGACTTCTTTCCGGCAAGGTCCGGATTCTGCCGGCCTTTCAGTCGTGAATCCCCCGTGCGCATGCTCCGCTCAATGCGGCTCATTGCACGGGGAATATCTCCTAAACCGATACCCCGGAAGACACGCCGAGGCAACATGTCAGCTACCTCGGCGTGGACCATGTGAGTTACCGACACCTCGTTCTAAGGTAAGTATTTCATAATGAGCTAGTATGCGGTGCATACTAGCTCATTATGCCTTTTCCCTTACAGGTGTATACGAAAAAAAAGAAGGGTCAGCGGGTTTACTCCCGCCTTAATACGTATTTCCTTAACATGTGCATGTGTGGATACCAAACTTCAATGTGTTTTTCAGGTCAATGCCCCCTTCTTCAGAAAAAGATGGGGGAATAATTGTCTCTTGAACAGAAATAAATCAATGGAGTAGAGGATATGCCAACATTAATCCATGCATTATATCATCCAGATTGTATTACTGCAGCCCCCCTCTACTATGGTCTTCCTGAGAATGAACTTGCAGCTGGTAGAAACTGTAGCAGCCAGGCTACTCACTGATCCACCCTGTCACTTCTATATAACCCCAATTCTTTGTTCCCTTCATTGGCTTTCAATCGAATAGAGGTTATCAGTTAAAGGTGGCTACTCATACGTACTCCCACAAGCTCTCTCCTTCACTCAGAGAAAGGAATATTACACATGCACAGAATTAACTTAAAATCTTTTGGATCTTATGGATTCTATCTTGCAGCACCAACAATAGGGGACTTACTGCTATTCATTGTCCAGTGATCTGTTCACCCAGGATTACAACGACATCTGAAATACTCATCTCTTCAAAGATCCCAACACCAATTAGATAAGCGCTTTGAATCTACAGTGAGGAAAGCTCTATAGAAATATTATTGCTATTATTATTATTATATTTTCAAATGTCTTTATTGGGAAATGAAACTACCAATTCACATGAAAATGGTGGAAAACGATTTAGCAGAGCATACCATGAATATGAAAATTGCTTAAATGGCATGAGTACTAAACAACCATGACATGAGATTGCCTTTGTTTACTTAAAGTGCAGATTTACAGGGTACATTTGCATTAGACTATGAATATATTATGTTTTCATCATGTATTCCTGGATTATTACTTATAAACTTTAATAATGTTGACTTTTATTGTGGTCTTGGATTTTTGCTGATGATGTTCACTTTGATTTTTATTCTCAGTTTATTTTATTGCACGAGAAGTTAACAAACTTGGAGCAATTGTTTATTTTGCTTCTGTGTTTGCTATCTATATAGTATATTACCAAAAGGTAATTAGGATGCCTGCCTTTACACGCACATAAACTTTAATGGCATCCCAGTCTTAGTCCGTAGGGTTCAATATTGAGTTGGCCCACCCTTTGCAGCTATTACAGTTTCAACTCTTCTGGGAAGGCTGTCTACAAGGTTTAGGAGTGTGTCTATGGGAATGTTTTACCATTCTTCCAGAAGCGCATTTGTGAGGTCAGGCACTGATGTTGGACGAGAAGGCATGGCTCGCAGTCTCTGCTCTAATTTATCCCAAAGCTGTTCTCGGGTTCAGGTCAGGACTCTGTGCAGTCCAGTCAAGTTCCTCCACCCCAAACTCGCTCATCCATGTTTTTATGGACCTTGTTTGGGTACTGGTGTGCAGTCATGTTGGAACAGGAAGAGGCCTTCTCCAAACTGTTCCCACAAAGTTGGGAGCATGAAGTTTTTGGTTTGCTGATGCCTTAAGAGTTCCTTTCACTGGACCTAAGGGGTCAAGACCAACCATTGAAATACAACCCCACACCATAATCCCCTCTCCACTAAATTATTTGGAAAAGTTCAAAAAGCAAGGTTCATAAAGACATGGATGAGCGAGTTTAGGGTGGAGGAACTTGACTGGCCTGCTCAGAGTCCTGACCTCAAACCCGATAGAACACCTTTGGGATGAATTAGAGCAGAGACATCAAATCAGGCCTTCTCGCTCACATCTTTGCCTGACCTCACAAATGAGCTTCTGGAAGAATGGTCAAACATTCCCATAGACACACTCCTAAACCTTGTGGACAGCCTTCCCAGAAGAGTTGAAGCTGTTATAGCCGCAAAGGGTGGGCCAAAGCAATATCCAACCCTACGGACTAAGACTGGGATGCCATTAAAGTTCATGTGCGAGTAAAGACAGGTGTCCCAATACTTTTTGGTAATATGATATATATATATATATATATATATATATATATATATATATATATATATATATATATATATCCCCGTCTAAAAAGGCCAATATGCATGGAATACATTACATTTGATAAAAAGGGTCCTTTTTTTAACCACTTGCTGCCCCACCATATAGCAAAATGAAGACGGCAAAGTGGTTTGGCTATCCTGATCGGACATCATATGATGTGATCAGGATAAGTAGCTGGCGCGCGCCTGCAGGGGCTCACATCGCGGCGATTGGTAGTTCGGCGTGTCAGTCTGACACACCGCAACTCTGATCTAGGTAAAGAATCTCTGACGGAGACTCTTTGCCACATAATCAGCCTGATCGGCTTTTCCTCACTCGCGCTGCTCTTCTGACAGGGGGGCTGTGCTGATTGATTATCAGCGCAGTCCCCCCACAGATGCACACCCAGGACCACCAGGGATGCCACCAGGACCACCAGGGATGCCACCCATGGCCACCAGGGATGCCAATCAGTGCCCACAATGGATGCCAATCAGTGCCCATAATTGATGCCAATCAGTGCCAAACACTAATGCCTGCCAATCAGTGATGCCCATCAGTACCATCCATCAGTGTACATCAGTGCCACCCATCAGTGTTCATCAGTGCCACCTATCAGTGCCCATCCATGCCCATCTGTGCCACCTATTAGTGCCCATCCGCACCACCTATCAGTGCCCATCAGTGCCACCTTTCGTGCCACATATGTGTGCCCATCAGTGCCACCTATGTGTGTCTATCAGTGCCCATCAGTGCCCATCATCAGTGCCACCGCATCAGTGCCACCTCATCAGTGCCCATCAGTGCCACCGCATCAGTGCCACCTCATTGGTCCCACCTCATCAGTGCCCATCAGTGCCACCATATCAGTGCCCGTCAGTGCAGCCCCATCAGTGCCTGTCACTGAAGGAGAAAACATACTTATTTACAAAGTTTTGTAACAGGAACAAAAAAAAAAAATCCCAGAGATGATCAAATCTGTGTGTATGCATTTGTGGTAACAAAATGCAAACAATTTTGTTTGGGTACAGTGTACAGCATGACCACGCATTCAAAGTGTGACAGCGCTGAAAGCTGAAAATTGGTTTGGGCAGAAAGGTGTATAAGTGCCCTGTATTGAAGTGGTTAAAGACTGTCTACCAAACTACAACAGTGTGCTGTGCAGAACACGCATGTGCAAGGTAAGTACTATCTTAGTTTTTTTCAGTTATGAAGTTTTTAACAGGGTGAGGTTAGCCTTCTCATATACTATTACTTTATTACATACCCACTTTGTATATTTATCTCACTATGGCATTTCTAGGCTATTAAAGTGGAACTTCCCCCATAAAAAACATCTTTAGCCTTCTTCATTTCTCCCCCTCCCTCCTAAAGACTTATGCCCCATACACACGAGTTAAAATTCTGATCGTCTGTACCAATTCCGACGTGCAAAATTCCTACGCATGCTCGGAAACAATTTGACACATGCTCAGAAGCATTGAACTTAATTTTCTTGGCTCATCGTAGTGTTGTACGTCACCGCGTTCTTGACAGTCGAAAGTTCAGAGAACTTTTGTGTGACCGTGTGTATGCAAGCCAGGCATGAGCGGAATTCCGTCACAAAAAACATCCAAGATTTTTTTTTTATTAAATATACACATCCAAGGTTTTTTTCTGCAATGTCATTGCAGAACCCTACCTGCTGCTGTTTGTATTGAAGCTCACACTTTGATACACCTCACGTCGTATTTTTTTGCAGCCACTTCTTTCTAAGTGATGAGAATGCTGAGAGCTATAGTTACATGATCAATTCCAATGTTGTAAAAAGTGAAAAGACTTATGGAAACAGCAGTGAACCAACTATTTGAACAGGAAATTACATTTCTTGGGGAGTTCTGTACAACAGCATACAGAAGGGCTGCAAGCAAGAAGCCATATATGCATTTTCTGCAAGTTTTAGAGAATTAAAGCTGAATGCAGATCAGAGCTAGAAGGGAATGTTTTTTTTATTATTACTTCATTACAAAAAGGCTTTTTAGCAACAAAAACTTGCTTTTTTTTTTAATTTACAAAAATTGAGTTACCCTTTAAGATGTATATGTATAGCCAAAGCTTTTTTAACATTTTACACAGAGTAAGGAAGGGTTTCTGTTCCAGACACATATAAAAATGTTGGAAGAAATCTCCCAAAATGAGAGGAATTCCCCTCTTATGCCGCGTACACACAAGCGGATTTTCCTTTTCCGTCAGAAAAATCTTGAATGGTTTTTCCAACAGAATTCCACTCAAGCTTGACTTGCATACACATGGTCACACAAAATTTTGCTGAACTTTCGACCGCCAAGAACCCGGTGACGTACAACACTACGACGAGCCGAGAAAATTAAGTTCAATCGGAACTTTTTCCGACCGCAAAATTGAGAACATGCTCTCCAGCAAAATTTAGCTGAACTTTCGACCGCCAAGAACCCGGTGACGTGCAACACTACGACGAGCCGAGAAAATTAAGTTCAAGGCTTCCGAGCATGCGTGGAATTGTTTCCGAGCATGCGTAGGAATTTTGAGAACATGCTCTCAATCTTTTGCTGGTTGGAATTCGGCCAGCAAAAGTCCGATGGAGCATACACACGGTCGCATTTTCAGACCAAAAGCTCTCATCAGTCTTTTTCTGGCTGAATTTCCGATCGTGTGTACGCGGCATTAGACAGTTGTCCCTAGAACATGTGTCCCCATTGGAATATTTCTCCTTGCCTCGTGTTCTACTGAAAACTCAAATTGTGGATTTCCCCTCACCTTCTTTGTTGGTGACTATGGTCACCAGGACAAATTAAGGGGTGAATCTCCTAAATAAAGAGGCAGTCAGCTATAAATACGTTGAAGTGGGGTTGCTATTAGAAATCACGAACATAACATAACTTCCAAAAATGTCTACAAAATCTAAAAGATAAAACTGTACTGAGTTAATAAAGTTCTGTCTATAAATGAGGTCTAAGGGCTCATTCACATACCCTGTTTCCCCGAAAATAAGACCTAGCGTGATTGTCAGTGATGGCTGTAATATAAGCCCTACCCCCCAAATAAGCCCTAGTTAAAGCCCTTGTAGGTCTTATTTTCAGGGTAGGGCTTATTTGGGGGGTAGGGCTTATATTGCAGCCATCACCGACAATCACGCTAGGTCTTATTTTCGGGGAAACAGGGTAGGTGCTGTGGCCTGTACAGTGTGAATTATTGTTTTTTTTTGTATGTGGCTTTTGCTGTGTGAAGGCAGCCTATGTTATGCTATGGAAAGGCAGCAGCTGTATGAACACAGCCACAGGTCCTAATTTTACAGGTGTGCAGATGCAGGTGTACAGCCCAAACAGAGACAGTATGCATTCGGGGCCACTCACCCACACCTGCACACTTAACAAATTAGGACCTTCACAGACGGCAACAAATCGCACATTCATACTATATGGGCCTGGAAGCCCATATGAATGAGCCCTGTATTTTTTAAATGATAAATACATTTTTACAATTTAAAAAAAAAAAATTCACAGTTTATTTTATTTTTTTACATTTTTTTAACAATTTTTTATATGTTTTTGCAACACTGTTGAAGAGGGGCTTTGGTGAGATATCAGGAGTCTAAACAGACCCCTGACATCTCACCTTTGAGACAGACAAAGGGATTAAAGACACAGATTCCCCAATTCTTTTCTCTGCAGCCTTGGCATTGAAGATGAATGAACAGGAGGCAGGGGCTTGTTTTTCAGGGGCTGGGCTTGTCCCCTTAGTTCCAGTAAAGGGAACTCTTAAGGCATATCAAGACATTTTGGTCAATTTCATGCTCTCCACTTTGTGGGAACAGTTTGTGGATGGCCCCTTCCTGCTCCTACATGACTGCGCACCAGTGCACAAACTAACTGGAGGAAAGTTCAAAACTAATCTTAGAAAGTATTTTACTGAAAGGGTACAGTAGTTGATGCTTGCAATAAACTACCAGCAGAGGTAGTGAAACGGTCAACAGTAAATGGCTTCAAACATGCTTGGGACAAATATAGATCTATAGTCAGACAATAAAGTTAACGGAAAAAAAAAAATGGGCAGACTTGATGGACTACTCACTCACTTTTCTATGTTTCTATGTTATAAGTGAACTGGCCTGGGTTTGGTTCGCAGGTGGATCCATAAAACCAGTCTGATAACTGCAGATGTGCCTGAACCCGATTTGAAATCTTTTGGTAAAAAACTGCATAGGTAGCTAGGCACTGCCATATTGAAAACACTGTCAATGCAAAGGAAATAAAAAATAAAAAATACCATTCACTGATAATGGAGTGGGTCTCTTAATACGATGTAAAGAGTAACAATAAAAGTACATAATTGGTTTAAATAACATATTAGGGAGGTGCCTTAAGATATGTGTCATGTCCATGGATCATTGGGGCATTTCTAACCATGATTAATGATGTGTCTACATCACTAGTGAAGTTATTGATGTTAAATTTACAAAGATGTTGGGGGACAATGTTAATAAATAAAGACCTTCTGCCTTGTCCCCTTTTCTCCTTTTTTCATATATTTTGTCATCACTTTACACTTTTCCCCTAACTCTTTTCCGTTTCTTTTTTTGTTCTGTATGTATATATTTTCTCTCTTCTTTTTCCTCACTTGTACTATATAACCACCTTCACTCCCTATGTCTTCTCACTCAATCTGTAGTCACCCTATTTCCCCTGCCCTCACTTCCCTGTCTCCTTTATTCTTTGATCATATTCTTCTCTATCTTTCCCTTCCCTTTCATATCTTATTCTCCCCCCCCCCCCTCTCTTTTTGTGTTTTCTTGTTTCTGTTTTTCATTCACTTGCACTTCTTCACACACACTTTCCCATCACCTATATTGGATTTTCTCATTTTTGTTTGTTCTCAACGACAGGTTCTCCCTCTGTTTCTTTGTCCTTTTTCTTGCACTGCCTTCTCCTCTTTAACACGTTTATGATACAGTTTGGGAAAAAGGGATATGGGATTTAATTCCCGCACAGGAAGCTGATATATAGTGTCCTTATGACCCTCCACACTCCCAACTCATTCTTATATGCCTTGTGGATTTTCCAGTGTGGTTGGTCACATATTATGGTGAACCTCCAACTGACTAGTTTCGGATTTTCGTCGCAGGTGTGATTTATCTTTGACCGCCGCTCGATCCATATGGGAGGTCAATTTCTGTGTTACCTCTTGTAAGTCACATTTCTCGATCATCGCCCAGGCCTGGTCCGCACGAGTGGGGAGTGCCCTGGGCCCACCCAGGGAGAAAATAAGTCTTTTAAAGGATCTCCATGTAGGAAATATTCTTCTTGTCGACTATACACGACTTGGTAACTATATCACATGTTCACACCGTATGGTACCCATTATTCCTTCTGTTAGCCTATATAGAGATAATTGTGATATATGTACCTGCAATGTATTCTCTTTATTTCAGCAGACTAATACCTCTGAAGAAGACCCCTACATTTATGGGTTGAAACGCGTCAGACTCACTTTCTAATTACTGACATTTTTTACCAATCATGTTGCTATGAAAGTTTTGTCTGCTGGTGTATTTTCAGATTAGTTTTAATTTCCTACTGGGGCTCATGTTTTTACCCATCATGTCATGTTTTTGATATTATAAATAAACAATTCTTTTCATAAACTTTGCATCAACAATTTTTTTCTATCCTGCAGCCTAAAAACCCCACATCTGGGGAAACCCTTCTTTGATCTACATTTTCAGGGTGAGCAGCAACCTTTCCATCTCTCTGTGTGTCTTCTCTTTGTTAAAATCTTTCCCAGACCTTTGGGAACTGGGGACTTCTGCAGGGCTTTGGGATGTTTAGGAACTCCCATATAAACTCGTCACACCACCTCTGGCAATCTTCTTTGACTTCCTCCATGACCTGACTTGGTACATAGGGGTATTCACACCCATATACTAAGGCTACCTTTTTTTGTATCAGCTGCTGAAGGTGAGAAAACCAGGGCAATTCCTTGATGTCCACATTCCCTGGGTAGACCTTCCCTTATGAGTTCCTTGTAGGCCTGATTCTGTGCTGTAGCCTGTGTCCAGGATGATACGTCAATCCTTATGGCTCTCTCCATAACTGCATTTTAACAGCTGGACAGCAGACTTTCTCTCTCCTATGGTTTCAGGATCAGCTGTGTATCTAGCCACCACCCCAAACACTGTGGGAGGCTTGGGCATCTTGGGAATTCTCCCAGTCTCACTCTGTCTCTGATGCACCTGAGGAGCCCCAGTCCCCTACTTCTTCCTCTGAGGATTAAAACTCTGCCCTGAACTTTGCCAGGATCAGTCTCTCCCTCACTATTACTTCCCAATGGCTCACCTTTTGTGAATGTGGTATCCGGCTCCTTCTGTGTAGGTGTGATAGGGGTAACTGCAACCGCCAGTCTCTCTGTTATATTCTACTAGGAAGGTGCTACATGTGTGTTTTAGTCTTTTGGGAAGCATGTTAAGGGATGCTTTCAAAGTTTTTATCAGCTCACCTGCCTTTAGAGTAGGTTAGGCTTCTAGTTGTTTTTTTTTGTGCATTTTGCAACCACAATTGAATTCCCTAGTCTCTGTATTTTTAGTATGCTGCCTCTGTACAATATAGAAGTGATCTCTGGTAACCCAAAGAAAGCATCAGTTTTTTGTGGAATGGGGATTATAAATTGATACAATAAGGTACAATCAGGGGAATTTATATAGAGTATCTAACATTATAACATGCCTCCCCACTACAAATGTTGGTGCAGGTGATGGATTCATGCACTTGTTGTAAACAGGTACGTGTATCTAGTGTATGCACCACATGTGAATGCACACTGAGGCTGGAGTGTCGGACATTCCATCTTCAGTACAGTCGTGCTTCCTCCTGTTGCCGTAGCTGTCATAAGACAGCACAGCAGCTGCGAATTTCACAGACACTAGTTTTCTATCAGGTTTTCTATCAGGCCCCCTCATTAACAGTGTCAAGTATGCTGCCTTCTACTCATCATACAGAGACAGGTGCTCTGCCTGTCTCTGTATGCTAACGTAAATACCTCCAGTTTCATCATCTACAAACTGGATATAATTATGGATGTATTAATAACTTCCCTTTTTAAAAATGGCGCTATTAAGAACTACCCGAATCTGCTGCACTTGTTGGTAAAGCTAATAAAATGGGTGGCAGGGATTTTTTTAATCTGGCACAGGACATTTTAAAGGGCCATATCATCAGAAAGGTGTCATTAGAGTTTTAATGAATTCCCCAATATGTGTTTCTGAGGAAGGGATGAAGAGATGAGTCAACGAATGGCATCCATACCTCCCAGGGTTGCTGTGCTAGACATGAGAAGACAGTACAGGCATACCCCGCTTTTAAGTACACAATGGGGTTTATTTACTAAAACTGGAAAGTGCAAAATCAGTGTCACTGCTGCATAGAAACCAATAAGCTTCTAACCCCAGCTTGTTCAATTAAGCTTTGGTAATAAAACCTGGAAGCTCATTGGTTTCTATGCAGAAGTGAGCCTGGTTTAGCACTTTCCAGCTTTAGTAAATAACCCCCACTGTGTACTTAAAAGTAGGCTATGCCTGTAATACTGTAGAGACTGTGCTGGGTCATTGATTGGGAATGCAGAGATTTACAGTGTGCTGCTGAGCTATGGATGGGGACAAAGAGATATTTCTAGAAACACTGGGATGTTTGCTGGAAAAAATGCAGGTGTTCATATATATATTTTTTGCACATACTTCTAGTAGTGAAACTAAAGAAACCACTTTTCAAACATACATTTTTTGGGGAATTATGGTTAAAACAATTGCAACATTTTTATGCCAATGCATGTGGTTTTACTGTCATTATTTTTGTATAGACAATCAACCAAATTGTTTAATAACCAATTTCCAGGGTCCAAGTCTACTACGGGGAGATTGAAACCTAACAGCCCAATAAGAACATAAAATAAGGATGAAAAAACAAGAGCTGAGGTATGTAGAAAGTGAAACATTTCTATCTACATGCAGTCTAAATGTTATATCATCTGGATCTCTCTGGGGCTGATGTATAAAAACAGGGGCAAAGAAAATTGCAATCAAAAAGAAAAGCTCTAGGAAAATGAAACAAGAAATCTAATTGAGATATGGTGTTACTCGTGCTACAGTTTTATTTCCTCAAATATTTATATATCAGTATCAGTGCAGCCATACTTTGACAGATCTTCTTAGATGAGAAATCTACTATCCCTTACAGACAGTGCAGCATTATTACTGCCATTTTTCAGGTACATGTGCAATGAAAAGATCATAGTCTCTTTTAGGGCGAAAAATCCTTCACAGTCCTTGGGGTCGGTTCAGTAAACCATAACATGTGCACTGTTTACATTACCATGCGTCGATGCTCATTTTTTTTTTATAAATCTTTTTATTGAATTTCAAAGTACAACAGTACAAACATACATCTAAAAACAATAAACCATTGCTGTGTTACCCATGCAGGAGTGTATAATAAATGGTCATCATACATTTCACATGAGCGTGAGTAACATCAAGACGAAGTTGGTGCAACTTCCAGGTGGATTTATACAGTTTTAAAACAGCATTTTAAGAGGAGGAGGGCGAGTTCTACTCATACATCATCAATCAATACAGAAAACACACACACAAATAAAATAAAATAAAGGAGCCTCTGTTAAAGATAAAAGTCTAGTGGAAACCAGTACCATAACCCATGTCATATCATAGAAGAATCTGCTCGGACCACACTTTATCATATTTTTTTTGGGCAGCCACGGTTGACATAAGTATCCTTGTGAAAGGTTAATGCTCATTTTTACACTTGGTAATTACAATCCTTCAAAAATGTTAATTTATTTTGGGGTATTTGTATATGAAAGTCAATTAACACTATGACACTCGTTTTCACTTCTTGGAGATAAAAATAAGGATTTATGACAAAATATAACTAAAGGGAAAGGAAAGAGTACAATTGGTCATTTCATAAACAATTTCATGATAAACTTCTGGTTAGATGAAATTAGGAACAAGGGGAAACAAATTCAGACACTAAGAGAATGAAACCTTTTGCTTGCAGCAATTGAAAGCCTATGTGTCCAATACTAGAAGCATTTCCTTGCACCCGAGTGTTTAGTAATGTTAATTTCTTAGATCAAAAATACAACTAGGAAAAATCAGATAATGCATGGGCAGTCCTAATGTCTGTTTTAGATTCAAACATCGTATCTTTAAGACCCCTTTTACACTGGGGCCACTGCATTTTTGCTAACGCGCTAAAGCACCGCTCGTTTTAGTGGTGCTTTAACGCTGTTTAAGCTGCACTATCCAGCCGCTAGCGGGGCGCATTTAAACACAGGCACTTTGGAGGTGCTGCCCATTCATTTCATTGGGCATGGCATTTTGGGAGCGCTGTATACAGTGCTCCCAAACCACCCCAAAGATGCTGCTTTCAGGACTTTTCCTAAGGTCCCGCAAGAGCACCTCCCCTAGGTGTAAAAAGTCACACTGAAATGAATGGGAGGCAGTTTTCAGGAACTTTACAGGTGCTATTTCTAGCACTAAAATGCCTGAAAACTGCCTTAGTGTGAAATGGGTCTGAAGCTGAATTTCAGGCAAAAAGTTAAATACTGTACATACATTTGAGCTGTTTACCTTCCAAAGGAATTCAATATCTGTCTATCTAGACCTCAGTTTAAAGGCTTGTTCTCACCGGCTGCCATGTGGATTCCATGGATGCTGGTGTGCCCTGCCCCCCCCCGTACCCCCCACCAGAGTCGAAATGCCGATTCCAATGCATGGCACTGTTTGTTTTTTTGCTTTTTTTTTGTTAGAGCTTTATTGAAACAACACATTTCATTAAGTTAAATTCATTAAAATGAAGTTGTGATGTGGTGGTTTGAGTTGCAACCTACTGCACTGAAAAAGGGTACTGTATACAATACCAAAGAAACCAAAGGAACCAAAGAAAATTGCCCTGTCTTTGCATTGGGAATAGTAATCCCAACACAAATGGTATGAATGGGCCCTTACAGAGCCCCCTAATACTCCACAGCCTTGTGAATGACACCATCTAAGGCTTGTTCACACCATGTGCTGTGATCTGCATTTCTCTTTACATGATTAAAGCAGGTCTCTGCAAGGGCACTGAGAAAATAACTGTTTTCTATGTGCCAGGTTCACACCATAGCACACATACGTGGTGTTGAAAAATACAGAATGTATGCATTTTTCACCAAGAAACATGAATACATTTAACCACATACAGACCGCCGCATGCCAATATACGTCCTAACTTTGAAGAGGAATATCGTTGTTATGGCAGCAGCTAGCTGCCATAACCCTGGTATCCTCTTCTTCGGCCGGCGGCGGATTCAGCATGAGATAATTGGTGACCATTGAGATCACCATGAGATCACTCCCCCTCCCGCCGCGCAGCGATCGGATGTTACCCCTTGCTGGGTATAGAGAGGAGTGAGAGGAAGATGGCCCCCACCCGTCTCCATAACATTGCAGGGTGGAAGGGACGTCAAAACTTCACTTTCGCCCATAGCTCTTAAAGGGCCATTTAAAAAAAAAAAACATTTTTAAATGCCAATTTTTTTTTTTTTATTGTATTTTAGTGTAGTTTGTCTTTTTGACCTCAGATCTCATATTTAAGAGGTCCTGCCATGCTTTTTTTCTATTACAAGGTATGTGTACATTCCTTGTAACAGGAATAAAAGTGATACAATTTTTTTTTTAAAAACAATGTAAAAAATAAAAATAAAAGGTAAAATAAATAATAATAAAAAAAAAATGTTTTAAACGCGCCCCGCCCTGCCAAGCTTGCGTGCAGAAGCGAACGCATGCGTGAGTAGCGCTCGCATATGAAAACGGTGTTCAAACCACACATGTGAGGTATCGCTGCAATCAGTAGAGTGAGAACAATAATTCTAGCCCTAGACCTCCTCTGTAACTCAAAACATACAACCTGTAGAAGCGTGACATTTTGGGTATCAATTTACTTGGTGTAACATTATCTTTCACAATATAAAAAAAAAGTTGGGCTAACTTTACTGTTGTCTTGTTTTTTAATTTTAAAAAAGTGTATTTTTTTCCCTAAAAAGTGTGCTTGTAAGACCACTGCGCAAATACGGTGTGACAGAAAGTATTGCAACGGCCGCCATTTTATTCTCTAGGGTGTTAGCAAAAAATGTATAATGTTTGGGGGTTTCTAAGTAATTTTCTAGCAAAAACATTTTTTAACTTGTAAACAAAAAATCTCAAAAAATTTTGAAAAAAACGCATTATTTTTTACTTTTTGCTATAATAAATATCCCCCAAAAATATATAAAAAAACTTTTTTTCTCAGTTTAGGCCGATACGTATTTTACATATTTTTGGCAAAAAAATCGCAACAAGCGATTATTGATTGGTTTGCGCAGAAGTTATAGCGTTTACAAAATAGTTTTATAGCATTTTTATTAATATTTTTTTTTTTCCTAGTAATGGCGGCGATCAGCGATTTTTATTGTGACTGTGACATTATGGCGGACAAATCGGACATTTTTGACACATTTTTGGGACCATTGTCATTTATACAGCAATCAGTGCTATTTAAATGCACTGATTTCTGTGTAAATGACACTGGCAGTGAAGGGGTTAACCGCTAGGTGGCAGTGTAGGGGTTACATGTTCCTAGAGGCGTGTTTCTAACTGTGGGGGGGGCGTGGCTGTCAGCTAGTGAATGCTGATCTCTGCTCCAATCACAGGGAGCAGAGATCGGCGTCACTAGTTGCTAGGCAGAACGGGGAGATGCTGTTTATTTCCGCATCTCCCCGTTCAGCCTTCCTGTGAGATGATCGCGGGTTTCCCCGCGGCGATCGAGTCCGCGGGACCGGTGGCACGGCGGAATCTTAAAGGGGACGTACCTGTACGCCCTTATGCCTGTCCGTGCCATTCTGTCGATGTACATCGTCGTGTGCCGGTCAGGAGCTGTTAAGAGGACAGAGACTGATGAGATAATTTCTCTGCTCACATTTCCCTCTCATATCTGCATGTTCCTTGTCAACACATTTACATGTAGTTGATTGGCTGCCTGTCTTCACATTCCCTCTCCCAGTCTGAGCGCTGCTATACAAGGGGGGTTACAAGAGGCTGCTATCATGTTGAGGTCAGGTGCTTCTGCTAATTGCATTTAAGCCTAGGTTCACATTGCTGCTGGTTAGAAATCGTGCAAGTTCAGCTGAATTCGCACAATTTCAACCCGGGAATGCAGTCCGAATTCAGTGGCAATTTGACAGACATCTGTGCGGGTTCATGCACAAATGTCTATACAAATCGCCCCTCGAAGTCACCAAAAGTAGTACAGGAATTACTTTTGGACATCAGTGTAGTGCTGCAAAGTCTGCGCCGCACTGATTTGGACGGTGCCATTGCCGGCAATAGCCGATGATTTGGCATGCGATTTGACATGTCAAATCATGCCAATGGGAACCTAGAAGAAAGAAAGCAGAATTATTTTTTAATCACAATCAAGCTACATCAATGTGTGCCTTGAATTTATCTTTAATGTCTCCTTAGCATTCCTTATTGTTCTTAATTCACTTCAGGGTCATTGGAATATTCTGCAATCTTTTTGACTTTTGCTGTTCAGTAATTGCCTCTTCGTGACTTCTCTTGACCATGAATAGTAGCTGATGTGTCGGTCCCTGTCCTTATTGTCAGCCAGCTATCTGCGTCCTAGCCACTTTGTGTTCCTCGCAGCACCTCGGACAGCTCCTGGAGAAAGGCTCATCTATTTCTGTCAGTCTGAGGACGTGACGAGACAGTACAACCAATACCAGCTCACACTTACACCCAAATCTCCAATTAGTATGGAGAGAGGCGGGACCCCTGTCTTGCCACCTTTCTATAGAGCAGGCTGCTGCTGTACACTGTGTATAGTTGGTAGAGAAGTGGTTCCTCTCAACAAGGCATCATCGGCATCCCTTTAGATGTACAAGGTCTTTGTACCTCTCTGCTGGCCACAGAGATCACAGAGGGTTATTTACTAAAACTGGAAGGTGCAAAATCTGGTGCAACTCTGCATAGAAACCAATCAGCTTCCAGGTTTTATTGCCAAAGCTTAATTGAAAAATCTGAAGTTAGAAGCTGATTGGCTACTGTGCACAGCTGCACCAGATTCTGAGTGCTTTTTAACAATGAGTGCTCCAGTTTTAGTGAATCCCCCCTACAGAGTAGTCATATCTTGTCATCTCCTTAATCCTAGCTTAGTTTCTTTCCATATACAGGGCACTATTATTCACATCTTCATCTATAAATGTGAGGCCTTTTTCACACCGGCACTGTCAAACTTGCATTTTTATGCATTTAGAGGATATTTGTAAATGTATATAAATCCATGTATAGACTTTTCAACACATACACGTAACTAAATCTGCAGGAACATCTAATCACAAGAAAAAATAATCTGGGAATACTTTCCAAATAATTTCTTATGCATTTAGAAAAGCTATACACAAGGAGTGCCAGGGAGAATTCTTATACTGCTGCATGTTTTGGTACCGTTACTTCACATAGACTTCCACACTGTCTGTTAACCCTTTTACTGCTGCCAGTTAAAGTACCGTATATCTTAAGTAGTGACTTTCATGATATAGGGGGCCTCAAGTGTGGTATCTGACATCATTGAGGGGCCACACATGCACCAGGAGATCGTCAAAGTCTATGGACTGCTACAGGAGATGATCAAAGACAATGAATATGCTGCAGAAGATGGTCAGAGATTGCAAACATGCTGCAGGAGATGATCAGAGACTGCAAACATGCTGCAGGAGATGATCAGAGACTGCAAACATGCTGCAGGAGATGGTCAAAGTTTGGAAACATGCTGCAGGACATTGGTCAGAGACTGTGGACATGCTGTAGGAGATGGCTAGAGAATGCAAACAGGTGTCAGGAGATGGTCAGAGACCACAGACATGTTTCAGGAGATTTTCATACACTGGAGACACATGCTTTTATACTCCTTGTAAAAGCCAATTGTTTTCTTTTAGGATTTTGTATATTGTAGGTAAGGGTCAAATCTGCATTTATTTTTGTTGTTGTTTTTTCAATATATGTCCCATTGGGGAGATTTCCCATTACTTCCTGTCTTCAGGGTACTACAAGAAGCAGAAAGAAATCCTTTCTGAGATCGTGGTCATTAAGAAAAGTGCCCCTACTGGATGATTTTTGGGCTCATGCACATGGGTGTGCTGGGTTTTACAACTTACACAGGGTCTTGCTAACTGAAAGATTCTGTGTTTTAAGTTCTCCAAACTAAACTAACTCTACTAAAGCTAGAGTGCAAAATGTGGTGAAACTCTGCATATAGACCAATCAGCCTTTAGGTTTTATTGCCAAAGCTTAATTGAACAAGCTGAGGTTAAAAGCTGATTGGCTACCACACACAGCTGCCCCAGATGAGCTGAGGGCATCCGTTTTAATAAATCCACCCCACTATATGCAGTGCGGGGGCGCACTTGGTACCTTTGCTGCCTTTGTGCTCTTGCTGGGTGTCCAGTGCATCATTGTACCTATAAGGAGGGGTGGGCTCCCTCCAGGCATACCTGCCCTTAAACTATCTATTATTATATATGTGCTCCAACTTTAGAGACTCTCAAATTATAGCGTTAGGACTGCAGTGCACCGGAGTGTCGTGGCCGCTGTAGCTTACACATATTTGTAAACATGTGAAATGCAATCTCTTGTTTTTTTAATGTGAACTGTTAGACAGGGTCAATTTGGTTTGTTGTAGGCTGGCTAGTAAGTGAGCTGGGGATTTTTGTTAGTTTTTTTATCATCAGTTGCACTTCTATATGCTCCTTGCTAAAAAGGCCAGTTATAGGTTGGGGTGGTTGCCATTTGTTTGTACTGTATACATGTAATGTTTGCATCATTTACATGATCACATGTGTACAGAATGAATGCAATCTATTGGTTGCTAGGAAGCAGGCTGTCATTGCCACCTAGCATCCTTCATTGCTAGAATGCAGACGTCTCCTGTTGCATAGCGATCTTTGCTGCTAGGATGCAGGGACTATTGCTGCCTAGTGTCCCTCATTGCTAGACTGTTTTTGCTGCCTAGCATCCCTAGTTTCTGAGATGTTTCTTTCTCTTGTACTATAATAGAAAACATTTGCACTGAACGTTGTATGTGTATATATATATATATATATATATATATATATATATATATATATATATAAACTTTAGAACAAATGTTTGCATGCATGCAACATAAAATACATTATATAGGTAAACCACGGATACAAACCTTTCTATTTTGATTTTATGGCTCTGAATGCAGCGCAAATCTTTATGCAGCAGTGTGTGAGACAAACACATCAGTTATATGATGATGCTGTACGGCACTTGTGCAAGCTCATTTATTAATTTTACAAAAAATTCCAACTTGCCATGCCTCTTACTAAATGCCTTTGACTGTCTACTTTTCAAAAAGGGGTCTTTGGGGGTGGGGTATTTGTACTATCCTGGCCCTTTAGGGCCTCAATAATTAGATATGCCATCAGTACTTCAGGCTGATCATGTTTCAAATATATATATATATATATATATATATATATATATATATATATATATATATATATATATATATATATATATATAGTTTATATATATATATATATATATATATATATATCATAGTTTGTGGAAATGTAGTAGTAAAGTATGTAGTAGTATACATTTTGGCCTACATTTATGAAGGAATATTATTTGCTAAATTTTATTACAGAAATTAAGAAACAACAAGCTGAAAATTGGCCTGGGCAGAAGGAGGGTAAAAGTGTCTGGAATTTAAGTGGTTAAAGCATATCTATGGTCAAACTGGAAAATCATATAATCATTTCCACATTGTATGTGGTGGTGCCCCCGTGGGGTTGCTGAGTGTAGTAGTTCCACCTGTCACCCTGCTCAGCCAGGCATTCACCTCCAGTCACACTTTGCTAGACAATGAAGAGGTCCATCAGCTTGTTTTTGTTGTTTATTGAGGGATTTGACTTGGATGGGATAAAAGGAACATGGGATGCTCAGATAAATTAATTCAAATAGATGAAAGATATTTGGAATCTGTACTTGCAGTCTCTAAAGCTCCATACTCCTCTAGCACATCACTTATGAGTCAATGCTGCTTTCTCTACTGCAATGCATCGATTCATGACACAGCTAGCACGTGGTTAGGCCCCACTCCAAATAAGCCCTAACAGTTCAGGATTCGCTCCTGCTCCTGTTCAGGACACCTGTCGTTTTGGTTGTATGGAGAGGTTCCCTCCCCGCTCCCCAGCTCCAGGCCCAAGATCACCCCCCCCCCCCCCGCAGAAGGGAGGCTCCCTCAAAGGCCTTGACAGCCTAACACCATATAACTCAGTTCTTTCACCCGACAACTCCTACTCCAGCAGGCTGACCCAGGGTATATGTCAGGGAAATGGCCGAAGAAGGACTGGCAATCATGGCCACCATGGTGCACAGTGTCACTAATGTGGGCGGTACTTCCTCCTTGTAACCTGAACAGATCACATTACTTACTTCCTGGTCTATTTAAGCCTGCTGCTGGAACTGCTCATTGCTGCATTATCTTCAGCTTCTCCTTGATCCTGTGTTCCTGTGTATCCTGGTTGAACTTCTGTTATTGACCTGGCTTTCTCTGACCTGTGATCCTGATCTCCTGATTTACCCTTGGCTTGTACTTCTGACTTCTCTCTGGCTTGCTCCACCGTGTCTGACCTTGGCTTGGCTTATCGACTCTGCTACAGATCTATCTTCCTGTGTATGACCCCGGCTGTCCAATCTCATCATCTGAACTGATCTTACTGTGTATGACCCCCGGCCTGGCTCTCGTTTCTGTCTATGGTTGTTACTCTGTCAAGCTTACCTGGTACTGCACAAGCACACCAGCTTTACAGTTCATCCAGCCTGTTCCTGCTACATCACGGTGACCAACTCATCTCATCTCAGTACTTGGCAAACCGTGCTTCTCTGGGCACTGCTCTCCCTGTACCACGTTCAGGGAAGCGCTGCATTTAGCGGCAAGGGGAGCCCTCTCAGCATCTCGGCCTCACACCTGGTACGTGACAGTATATATAGAAGGCCTTCCCCCTGCCAATCATAGTTGGGGATTGGTCAGGGTTCCCAGATACACCCCATGTCACTCCAATCCTCTGTCCCTACCTTTTTTCCAGAACCTTCTGAAAACCAGAGGGAGGCGCCAGAGAGATGAAGCCACATGTCAGTCACCTGTTGCTACTCTCAAACCACTCCCAACCCCCATATCAAAACAAATAGGCCTAGAAAAGCTAGGCCTGCCTAAATTTGCCTGCACTGGCTGTAACAAAAAAACACAACTACATCTAGCAACCTAACTAAGGTAGAGGGTGCTACACTTTCAATTAATTATAGCCTACTCCTATAACCCTGCATGATCCTGAAGTTTGTAAACTTACTTTGTGAAGATCCCTGCACATTACCTTTCTTGAATTCTGAGACACGTATTCAATATGCCCAGTTAGAAGACACTGTCACACATTTCACAGAGTCTGCCTTCTGAACTACAGAGGAGCTGAGAGAAGGAGTTTTGCAATGCTGATGTTATAAAATGAACATGTATGCTGTCTGTGACCGTAAACTTCTTTTAATCTCCAAACATGAGTTGAGGAGAAGAGTGGGGCCTAACCAGATACCATAGGGATATATTATTGTAACGATCGTACCATCATCCAAAATCAGTATGGAAAAGTTTTTGGTGGTCTGGTTCCCAATCCAGAGCACCTCAAAAGGGGAGCTGGCGGACTATTGCGGTACTTGATAAGTAAATATAACTCAAACATGAGTTGAGTTGGAGCTACCAATCCCATCCCCTGCTATATGTACAGTTATACAGTACTCAAATGAATTATGAGATATTAACTGCTGAGTGTACTGCTGGATGGTAAACTGACACAATGAACTAAATTTGAGGTTTGAAGAGGGGACCCTTGGGCAGGTTTTAACAGTGGTTACAGCAGACACAAGCATATTATTACTTATCATAAATCCAGCCCAAGGTGTACATTAATACATGGAATTCGCTTGTGATTTATGGAAATGCATATGTAGTGTGGCATCCTACACTATTCCCTTTGATATACTGCATCCCTGGGAAACAAAGGCAAGGACAAGCAGTAGAATATGTCATTCCAAAGATGTATGATATTTCTTGTGATTTATGTATTCCTCTGTAATATAAAGCATCTGCCAAAAGTTCTTGCATTACACAATATATGGCATTCCACACACATCTGCATTTTAGAGGCAGGAATGGACATATTCCCTGCCCAGGCTGTTTTACTACCCAACGAATATGAGAGCCCAGTGTTTTAAATGCTTATTTGCAGTGCTTTCTTTTCCATTAATATTTTTTTTTTATTATTTACTTGTCTCTGAACTTGCTAGAAAACTTGACTACTTCCGGAAGAGTCAAGTCCCTATCACAGCTTCCTCCCTCCTTGCAATTCATAGCCCTCTCCTCTTCTGGGAGTGTCTAATTGCTGTCTGTGCTGGCTTAACTCATCTGCTATTCCTCACCAAACATGACATTTTATCTAGCAGACAGGGGTGAAGCAAAGGGAAATATTGTCACTTAAATGACAGCTGTTGGATGTCTACACAAAAGAGACTTTTACAGGTAAACAGCATACCTAAAATATGTTAAATGCAAAAATAATCGTATAGGAAGGTTGTTGTTAAAATAAATAGCCCGACAACATGGTTTCTTTAAGGTGCCAACTTTAAAATGATGCTACAATTTGGTTTAAAAGAATTCTAACTCAAAAAAGAACCTTCTTTCGCTCTCAACCACCTCCAAATCCCCGGGTACCTTTTTTTTTTTTTTTTTTTGCTGCTGTGATCCAACTTCAATTTAGAGGGTGGTTATGCTCATTCTCCATGGTCCTACAGTAAAGTAAATATGTAGCCATCCTCTTTTTTTTTTTTACTCCCGAGATGGACTACTTGTACACATGACTGCTCATTCCAAACAAATGTCAGGGGGTAAAGGAGATCTACTATTTCCTTGTGATATATTGTTGATCTTGTGATTTATGGCATCTTACCACATCTTCTGTGGTTGATTAAATCCTCGGTATATTGTTTTTTGCAGAAATGCCCACTCAGCTGGCAGGGACAAAGTCATGAAACCTGAGCAAAGCACATATATCTGTAGTGTTTACTTATTTCTCTCCAAAGCTCTAAGTGTCATTTGTCTCTGGCACTTCATTCCTCTGTTATCAGCATGAGTCACGTCTGAGAAGGTTTCCTGGCACATGAGATAACATTTGTGTCCGGGAGGGAGCTTAGCACACAACTTGTCTATTCAGAAGACATCTCTGCTTCGTGAAGGGGGTGTGTTCTTTTCCTCCAATCAGCTCTCACACACTGTAACTGCAGCCTCTCTGCCCCCTCCTCTGTGCTTCTGACAGATTGAGAAAGATTTTAACATGATTCTGCCCTTTTGAAGGGGTGTAGGGAAAATAGGGCTGCAGATAAACAAGTAAAACCCATGTAGGAGGATTTGTTTAATCTCTGTGTATCATCTGACACTGTTTACTTTACTGGGTATATGTGAGGATTACAATCACGTTTTGCAAACAGGCAGGATTTTCAGTGCAGATGAGACATACTATAGGGTTGATTTACTAAAACTGGACAGTGCAATATGTGGTGCAGCTCTGCATAGAAACCAATACGCTTCCAGGTTTTTTTTTTTAGTCAAAGCTTAATTGAACAAGCTGAAGTTAGATCTGATTGGCTACCATGCATGGCTGCACCAGATGTTGCTTTCTCAAGTTTTAGTGAATCAACCCCTATGTCTCTCCTGCATTAAAGTACCATTACCTGCCTGTACGCCCTGTGAATGCACAGCTCGGTGTACACATTTCAGCAATGCCGACATAAATGAACTCCTGGGCATGCGCAGGAGTAACATCATGTTGGCCAAGCCAATGAAAGTAGCCAAAGATCGATACCCAGAAGGTGACCTGGCCGAATATGGCAGCAGCCAGTGGTTGGCTCTGTGACACTGCAAAACTGGAGAGAAGGTGAGTATAGTTCCGCTTTAATACTAAAATGAAATAGAATGTATCAGCTTAGTATAGGTGATGTAAAAAAGATGTATGCTATGGATATTTTGTGGCCTTTTTAGACTGGCTAAATTTGTAAGATTTTTATACTGTGGGGGACACACAGCTGTGTCATCCTTTTACAGGGAACTGTGAAGTGAAAAGTTACAAGTCTTATCTGCCACTATGGCAGAGGAACTCACAGCACTTAAAGTCCATTGTTTACTTCCTCCATCTCTATAACAGAGGATCATTACCCTCATACAGACTTGGGGCTGAAAGCAGCCAACATAGGAGCATGTGCATTGCATCTACAATGCACTGATCACAGTAACAATGCTCTGCAGCCTTCAATGCAAGCATTTTATACATGCATATTTTTTTATTATTGTATGGGTGTGTTTATTAAATTTTTTCAAAATGTTAACTATGCCTTCAACGTCAAAGAATATTTTATACGATAGTAATAATGAATCCCAGTGCAAATATAATAGAACTAGAATAGACTGCAAGAAAAGAGTTATCATATTGTATTCAGTAGATACAACAGTTTTGTTATGAAAGTTTTCTATTCATAAGCACGGTTATTCATAAGGTGAAAGTACATCTAAATGCTTGCTGGATAACATTTAGTTTGCTAAAGCAATTTGTATCGTAATAAAAACGCCATGATTTCTCCATAAAATACTGTTTTCACCTTTTATTCATTCCTTTCTTTTTTCTATCTCAGTGGTGCTGATCAGGGCCGGACTGGGAATAAAGACCAGCCCTGGAAATAATGTAATTATTTATTGAGAGAGAGGGGGGGGGGAGAGAAAGAGAGAGAGGGGAGGGGGAGAGAGGAGTGAGAGATAGGGGGAGAGGGGGGAGATAGGGAGAGGGGGAGAGAGAGAGAGAGGTGAGGGAGAGGGAGATAGAGAGAGAGAGGGGGAGAGAGAGAGAGAAGGGGGAGAGAGAGAGAGAGAGAGAGAGGGGGTAGAGAGATAGAGGGGGGAGGAGGGAGAGGGGGAGGGGGAGAGGGGGAGAGGGGGAGAGGGGAGAGAGAGGGGGATGGGGAGAGGGGGGAGAGATGTGGAGAGGGAGATGGGGAGGGGAGAGATATATAGGGGGAGAGGGGGAGAGAGAGGGGGTAGATGGGGGAAAAGAGAGGGAGGGGAGAGAGAGAGAGGGGAGAGAGAGATTAGGGGGAGAGGGGGAGAGAGAGAGGAGGGGAAGAGAGAGATATGTGGGATGGGAGAGAGAGAGGGGGAGGGGGGAGAGATTGGGGAGAGAGAGGGGGGGGGGGAGAGAGATAGAGATTGGGGAGAGGGATGAGGGGGAGAGAGAGAGGGAGATAGAGATAGAGATTGGGGAGAGAGATGAGGGGGAGAGAGAGAGAGAGGGAGGGGGGAGAGAGAGATGTGGGATGGGAGAGAGAGAGGGGAGAGAGGGGGGATTTGGGAGAGAGAGGGGGGGAGGGAGAGAGAGATTGGGGAGACACAGAGAGAGAGAGAGAGGGGAGAGATGGGGAGAGAGATGGGGAGAGAGAGAGAGAGAGAGAGAGAGAGAGAGAGAGAGAGAGAGAGAGAGAGAGCGAGAGAGAGAGAGAAGAGGGAGAGAGAGGGAGATGGGGGATAGAGAGAGAGATTGCTAAGCAGAAGGAATAGCTGTTGTTTTCCTTGTTACCTGGTATTGCTTTTTAACTAACATAATATGACAGGTGCTCATCAAACTTATAATTTTAAAATATATCGTCTTTCAAAAACACAGATGTTTTGTAACACCACTGTAGCAGGACACAAATATTTCTTTATTCTCCATTAGAGTGTCCCAGCATGTGCTGTTTGCAGTTGTTAAAAAGAAATTGAGTTTTAAACAGAGAGGATGTGAACATTCACACAGACCCAGTGCGGAATGAAGAAAGCTGTTAGTACCCCTGTCAGCCAGCAAGCGGCTAAACAGGAGACAGGTGCAATACTTAAATCATGCTAAGATTTGATCTTGTATGGTAAGCATGCCTTTGCCCATCATGGCACAATTTGTTTTAAACCTATTTCCGGAGTCACTTCCTCTTAAAAGATGGTTGGCAGACATTACCTGAGATCCTCCATTCCCAGTTCGACTCCCCGACGACAGTTTTGTAGAAGCGCATTGGGCAGTAGAATACATGTAATGTCATTTGAACTGGTTTGAACGAGTGATACTGCCGCCAGTGATATTGTTCATGCTTGAATCTCTAGTGTAACTTTTATCTTTTTAATAAATTGTCTGGCTGTTTTACACTATGAGGCTTCTGTCTTCTCTATATATGGTCACTGAACATATGGAGTTTATCCCTACAAGCATTTGGATGCATGGAATGTGAAACATCCACACCTGAGACAACCATACCTGTGATCATTTCCTCACAAGCTGTCTTGATCTCTGTAATAGGGATCCATCTTGTCTGGTAAGATGCCATTTCTCTCAGTTGACGGAGTATTTTTACTTTGGAGCATGGGTGATCACAGCAGTGGAATATCTGATATTTACGCACCTTTAGTGATATATGCAATTTTCCAACACGTGTGGACTTGATATATGGGCATTTTCTTTATTCTTTATTGATTTGAAGTAGATTACTTTATGCACATAAACATTTATTTACAAGTGAAGTCACTATTTGCCACTATATTTAATTCATATTTAACTCATTTGGTTAATACCATTTACTTCACCGGGTATTGTAGTACTAGGTCACATCATTCTTAAAAGAACAGCACACCATTTATTTTTGTTATAGTGCAGTGATGGCGAACCTTGGCACCCCAGATGTTTTGGAATTACATTTCCCATGATGCTTAATTACACTGCAGAGTGCATGAGCATCATGGGAAATGTAGTTCCAAAACATCTGGGGTGCCAAGCTTCACCATCACTATTATAGTGTCTTAAAGTGGAGCTCCAGACTCCTTCAGAAAGAATTAAAAGTCAGCAACTACAAATACTGTAGCTACTGACTTTTAATATTAGGACACTTACCTGTCCAGAAATCCAGCGGTGCCCTCGCCCGAGCCGATTTTTCTCACGGGTGCTGCTGCTGCCTTCTCGGCTAAGGGAAACTGGCAGTGAAGCATTGTGGCTACACAGCCGCTTTCCTACTGTGCATGTGTGAAGGACGCTGCGCTTTGTGCATGGCCTGATGGCGGTAGAAGGAGGAGGGGGGCCGAGCTTCCAGCTGAGTTCACCGTGGCAAAAGCATCTGGAAGTGGGAGTGGGTACCTGTCAAAACCAGGTACCCATTCCCTGCCCTCCCCCCTTGAAAGGTGCCAAATGTGGCAGCGGAGGGGGAGAGGAGACAGACAAGCAGAGCTTCCCCTTTTGGGTGTTTGGGGTTGATTTACTGAAGGCAAATCGACTGTGCACTTTTGCAAGTGCAATTGTACTCTGCAAGTGCAGTTGCTCCAGAGCTTAGTAAATGAGTGGGAGCACTGCTGACTTCCATCATCCAATCACGTGCAAGCAAAAATGCTTTTTTTTATTGTCCTTGCATGTGCTTGGGTATTCTTTACAGATTGAAGCTTTTACTCATTCTGGAGCAACTGCACTTGCAGAGTGCAACTGCTCTTGCAAAAGTGCACAGTCTCTTTGCCTTTAATCCACCCCATGGAGTCTTTACTGTGCAGCCACAAGTTACCCTGAATGAGCCTGATACATTGTTGTGAGGAGTTCATGTTTGTGCAGCTTTCATAATCTGTTTTGTATTATTCTGCAGTGTATACATGTAGTTTAACATTCTGACCCTGTTTTGCATTATGGCGCCACATGTTTCCCTGAATGAGCCAGAGACATTGTTGTGAAGAGTCCATGTTTGTGCAGCTTTCATAATCTGTTTTGTATTATTCTGCAGTGTATACATGTAGTTTAACATTCTGACCCTGTTTTGCATTATGGTGCCACATGCTTCCCTGAATGAGCCAGAGACATTGTTGTGAAGAGTCCATGTTTGTGCAGCTTTCATAATCTGTTTTGTATTATTCTGCAGTGTATACATGCAGTTTAACATTCTGACC
This sequence comes from Lithobates sylvaticus, assembly GCA_028564925.1. Lineage (NCBI taxonomy): Eukaryota > Metazoa > Chordata > Amphibia > Anura > Ranidae > Lithobates > Lithobates sylvaticus. The sequence continues at coordinate 323,633,763 of CM053028.1, read as the reverse complement.
CTGTTTTGCAATAACAATTCTAACTTTGCACTTTTTTAGTAAACTGCAAGTTACAGTTACTCCCTGGGCTGATTACCCATGTTGCTACAGATACAACATAGGTCAAATGTCTGTTTTATAATAACAAGCATAGTAAATACCAAGGTGACTATGAAGCTTTTTTTTGCACTGTGATCTTGACTGGTAGAACATTAGGTGCAGGTGGGGGATCAGCAAAGACTGTACTCATCTAAAGGGATGCAGGGGATGCATTCTTTCATATAACACATTGGAAGGGGAGAAAAACAGGAAAGTGTTAGAATTGCTCCTGAACATCGTGTGACGTTGTGTGTACAATCTGGAGTATTGTTGGTCCAAGAGTCTCAGTGCTCTGGCACTGCTTGTCCTATTTCATACAAAGCACTAGGACTTCTCATATATCAAGGGCGTTGTAACCGGCTCAGCTGAGAGCTTTGCGGTTCAGCCTAACGCTGTCAGTTGTAAGCAGTGTTATGGAGCAGGAGAAATACTTGCCAGAGCTGATGGTTGAGAAAGATAGCCTGGATCCATCTTTTGTTCATGCAATGCGCCTTCTGGCTGAAGGTAAGAGGTCTACCTGTGGTGTCATCACTGCCTGCATATCTTCCTTAATGCAATGATACTGATAACGGTACAGATGAAAGACTTCTGCAAGAGACTGAGGAATTGTATAGAGGGATACAGCATTTCTAGAGAGCTAGGTCACCAGTCTGATATATAGAATGCAGGTAATTGAAGAGAACATGCCATCCGCATTATTAGAGACTGGCAAAGTTCTAAAAAATCCACTTGGTCATTGTTTCACAAATTGAAGCAACCCACATTTAATCCTGTTGTATCAAAAACTCATCCATTCTTCTCTAGATAACCTACAAATATTTTTGTTTTTAAATGTGTATTGTGATTGTCCTTTGTTTTTACATTGTTTCTCTCTAAGAGCATGAAATATACTGTATATATTATTTTTGCCTAGCTGTTTCTGATGTCTTCTTTTCAGGGACAGTTCAAGATTTGAAGCTTTGTTCTAAGGAATTATCTTTGCGGGATTTAAGTCTGACAAAGTACCCATTAGGGCTTTGACTTGGATGCTGTATGGAATTGTTATTGTCTCCTCTTACTTTGCTGTAAATGAATAAGGGGCTTATAAGAGACAGTTGCACAATGGTAATATTGGGGACTGTTTCAGAATAAAGGCACAGTTATGCATGGTGTGTTCATTGTGTGGCCAAGCATGTCCCAGTTATTGCCTAGACATAGCATGTAAACATTCCTGTGGACCTGATAGCAGATCTCACTGCTGACACCTGTTTTTGGGGTCCGGCATGTACATGCTATTAGGTCCCCATGCAGGAAAAATGAGGATGCACTCCTTTGATGTAAATGCAGCACCCGCAACAAATCTTAATGGCTCATTCACACGAGAGTGCCTAGGCACACTTTCTTTCTTGCATCTCAAGCACATGGAGAGGTCTGTAATAGAATTTTCAGTATTACAGGCCAGACCTATGTGCTGTGGCTATGTGCATCTTAAAAAAAAAATCTTAAAGGCTGCACAGGTAGATATGTACCCTTGGAGATTTGGCGACTAGGGAAACTCCATTGCAGATGACTTCCCTATTTTGTTAATAACCCTTGTTCAACTTGTTGATTGGAGCTATTTTGTATTTGCAAAGTTAAAGGGTTTAAGGAACGACCCAAGCTGCAGAAAGAAAGTAATAATTATCTAGTATCCAGATAGTGTTTCAGTTTTTGTTCTTTTGTTCTTTAAAATAGTACGTGAGGCAATGATTTTGTTCTTCTACTTTAGACACAAGAGTTTCATTACTTTAGAGTGTTGGTATGTTCTTATTTTTGTGCTTTGAGTATTATCTGGATCTGAAATTTTGTAATCCTCTATGACACAACTCAAAGAGAAATGATGATGCACCAAGTGAAATAACCCACTAATAATCAGAATTCAAAATTCAAGGGTCAGTACTATGAATGAGGATTTCTGATTAATTGTGCTTCTGCTTATTAAATATGTATGTTAGGCAATGTGCAAAGTAAAATGGCTTTGTAAAGTGCATTTGTTCATAGCAAACATCAAAGGCAATGTGGTTGCAGTACAATGAAATTTGAATGGTTGCCTTGTGTTACTGTGTTTTACTTGTGCTTTGGACCTGTTTTTTGAAAACGTATATTCAACTTAACTTTTATATAGCATATCCCACCAAAATTATCTGTTCTTTCTAACTTATTTAATATATACGAATGTTCTTTTTGAAAGTCATAGTGAAGGAAAAAGGAAAACACACCAAACATATATGAAAGAATAAGTAAACTTCATATACGTTGACAACATGATAGATTTCCTTTGTATCTCATGCATAAAAAAAGAGTTCAAAAGGTGTTGATTATCTGATCATTGTACATGGCTTACCCATATCTGTCTGTGTTTGTATCAAGGTGGAAATTTGATCATGTTTTTTATATTACCAGCAGGGGGAGCATGTGTTATCTGCAAACCATACACATGCACTTGTCAGTTTAGGCAGAGCAGATGATTCTATACACAAAACGTAAAGATGTAAACACTAGAAACATGAGGGGATCATGTTTTATAATACACATAAAACAATTTTCCAGTTCAGTATGACTACATTCGTCTAAATATATGGCTAGTAAACATTTATACATAGTGCATGTTATACCCTGTTTTACAGACAACAATAGTGCATTTGTTTTATTATGTTTCTTTTAAAATTATACTGCAATTTTTATTTAAACATGACAGTATATATACTGTTGAAAAATGCTGATTTATTGGCATATACTGTTAGAAACTGGCAATCCTTGTGAGTCACGAGTTCCAAAAAATGTCATTACCCTACTGTTGTCTTTTGCAGCTGCTGACTGCAGTCCATACAATATTATTAAGATATTTTGATTTTCATAGATTATTCCAAGGATGACAAATGAAAAGCATTGCTATGTATTTTTATTCCCCATTCACAACACAAAAACATACAGCCAAACATTAATAGTACAATATATCATATATTTATAATTTACAATTACAATTCAATTATGTATTGTAGAAGGTAGTTTCAATGGAACATGTCATGCAACAGGAGTTAATTATCCTAGGTTTCATGACTTACAGTATTTCCCCCAGCTTGAGTAAATCCCTACAGATAGAAAATTATATGAATAAATAGCACTCAAAATTAACTAAAGTGCAAGGAAAATCATGTGTTGCATTGAAATCCAACTACTTATAAAATAAAGTGCAAATGTGACTCTGCAAATTGGTCTTAACAATACATAAAAGCATAACATATTTCAGTCCATAATCAAAAAAGTCCATACAAAAAGTTAATACATCTTCAATGTGCTCATGGGATCAAGTAAGGAGATCCGCCACCAATAGCACCAATAGCACATAAGCCTCTTACTGGATTTACAGGACCATAAATTATAATGGTCACACTTGCAAAACCAGCAAGACATCCAGGAGAGCAGCTGTCAATGGATGACAGATCCCATGAAGTGACTCTAAATAATTAAAAAAGAAAAACTTCCATCGTCAAGCCCATCAAAGTATCAAAGCATTTTATTAAAACAATATCCACAATTACCTTACAAACAGAGAAAACCAGCGTGTATATTGCCAATGTATGATGCAGCAGGCTGTTGGCTCATACGATAATGCTTGATGGTGGCTAGGCGTGCGTGATGTTGTCACTTGTAGGCCACCACATGACGCGTTTCGTCATCAAAAGACGTCTACGGAGGTTGGGCCAATTTGCACAGTCACATTTGCACTTTATTTTATATGTAGTTGGATTTTGATGCAACACATGATTTTCCTTGCACTTTAGTTGATGTTGAGTGTTTTATATATATATATAACTTTCTATCTCACTGACTGGTGTCACAGTGGCTGCTAATATTTTTTCTCTCTTCCTTTTGAACTGAGCGTGGATTTTATAATTTTTGAAATCCTTATGGATATATCTTTGTGTCTGATTAACTGCCCTTTACACTGGCACCAGGCAGCTGATGTTAGAGCACAGATGAATATTTTGTGCCTATTAAATAGTATATGTCTGATTGTTATAGAAATAATTTTCTACATATAGCTGTATATGTATCTCATGTTGTAAAGTGTTGCACAGTAGTGGCGCTATATAAATCCTGTATAATTATAATAATAATGTATATATATATATATATATATAGATATATATAGATAGATAGATAGATAGATAGATAGATAGATAGATAGATAGAATTAACAAAGTAAACCCTTCCAAATTACTAGGTTTTCTGGAAACATGCTGATGATATATTCACTTTAAACAGGATATACTTCAAGGCTGGCATTGAAAATCAGAGCTGTAACTGAATAGTTCAGTAATAGTTATGCTACAGGCAACCACACACTTTTTCTTAACCATTTCATTTTTTTATTACGTTTTTCAAAATAACAGAAACAACAAAGGAAAGGGATCCAATCCATATAAGAGTTACTAGTTAGTTTCATAACAGTTAACAGTATATTTTGTGAAAAGCAAGATAGTTGTATCCATAACCGATAATTCCCATCATACAAAGCAGTGTAAGTTTTATCCACGAATAACTTTATATTACCTGTTTACCCCATTGGGGACAGGCAATCACACACTTTTAATGGTATCACTGGTCTGGTATGACATTGCAAAGGGTATGTAAGTTGAGATACTTGTCTCCTCCATTTAACTAGTGTAAAGTATTTTACTGCAAAGCACATTTGTCTACTATTTATTCTACACAGGCCAACAAAAAATTTGTGAGACATATAAGGGGTGGTTTATTATAGAAAGTAGAGGGTGCTCACTTTGCGAAGTAAATGTTATAAAGTAAAAGTATGAAAGTGTGCACAAACAGCAGCATTCATTGACATCAGACTACATTAATATCAGAAACAAATATGTATATATATATATATATATATATATATATATATATATATATATATAAATGTATATAAATGTATTTATTTCAAGTACTTATATAGCGCTGTCAACATACGCAGTGCTTTACATATACATTGTACATTTTCATCAGTCCCTACCCTCAAGGAACTTACAACATATAATATATATAACTTTTGTATTTTACAATTTGTGCAATCCTATAAAATATTAAATGGCATAAAAGTTATATAAAAAGAGTACCCATCAAGTGAAAACAAGTGTTGTCTTCAGTCTCACAATAACCCCAGTGCGCCATATTGCAGTGCTCCATTGATCCATATTGCAAGCTATCATTAACGCGTGAGATAAGGGAGAAATCCATCTATCAAGGATCTAAATGTTGTTCCTCATAAAACGCTGTTAGACCTCCTATGTAGTGAGGTCTAGGCTTCTGATAAGTGGCTTTGTGTAGAGGTGTTGGAACACTTGGTTTTGTTTTGCCACTGTTGGAGCACAGAAACACATGAGTTATTGTGACACTGAAGACAACACTTATTTTTCATTTGATGGGGCTTTTTTATGTCACTTTTAGGATCGCACAAAATTATACATGTGCATGGTTATATTTACTTTGGATTAATGAATTATTAGTTTTATTTATTAAAGAAACAGCGCAAACACTTTTTTTATAGATACAGTAAATTTTTACTAAGTGTAGTAAAAAAGGAGAACCATCTGCAGAGGAATTAACAAAAAAAAAAAAAAACTGGATTTTGCCTTGATTGGATGATGGTAGTGAACATTCACTTTGTCAACTGAATAATATGTGGTATTCTAGTAAATCAAACCCTTAGTGTAATTATTATTATTATTATTATTTTTTGCATAACTGAGGCATTTAGGTTGTTACATAACTGAGGCTGTTAAAAATGTAAAGAAAGTATATTGTGTTTTTGTAATTATTTAATTATTATGTTTAGGGCTATTAAAATGAATTAAACATGCAGGTGTGACACATTCTTCCCTCCCCAGTTTGCTAGAGACAGTCCGGAAGTCAGCAGCTATTTCCTATTAGAAAGTTAAAATATTCTGTGATTACAGTTTAATAAAAGTGCGGTGTAATAAATGTTTATTTTATAACTGTAATTAAAACATTACATTAAAGATAAGATTATAGATCTGCAACCATGAAAAAATCTAATTGTCCAAAAACATTCTAATTTTCATTTAAAGCATACAGTACTTATAATAGTGCTTAGTAAATAAAATCTAAGTACTGATAAAATAAAGTGACTTTATTTTGCTACTTTCTGAATTAGTTTACTTCTACTAGTGACTCTTGAGCACTCAGTGCCACTGTATTCCTTGCCAAAATTTTGCTTTAAGTGACAACATTTTTCTGTACAGGATGCTGGCTAGCATACGCTTAGGATACTTTTGCAAAGTGATACTAAACAGAGAAGGGTTAATTACCATAATTCATTCACCAAAATCAAATATGTCATTGCACTGATTTTTTTTTCTTTAACCGGTTCCCGATCAGCCGCCACAGTTTTACTGCGGCAGAATGGCATGGGTGGGTGAAACAACGTTACCTTACCCCCCTAGGTGGCCGCGATGATCTGATTCATTTCAGAACTGATCAGTTTCCAGGCCCAGGCCAATGATTTCTGGCCTGGGCCTGCTGATCGGTTCTGACGAATGAAATGCTTCCTCTTCCTGTAAGTGTAAACACAGGCAGGGTAAGTGATGTCATCTCCCTCTCTGGAATTATTTTCCATTCCAGAGAGAGGAGAGAGGACATCCAAACGTGAGTTACACCAACGCTACACTGACACAGTACTCGTAGGCACACATTTCACCCCCGATCACCCCCCCCCCCCAGTTAACCCCTTCACACATGAACACTGCACTGTGTCACCCAGTGCAGTGTTCATGTTTTTCTTTGATCACTGGCGGGTGATATCAGCTAGGTTTTAGCATCAGTTAAGGTCTGTGTCACACCAGGCATCGTCAGAGTACCAGTAGCGCTAACAACCATGCACGCATCATACATATCATACACATCATACATCGATATCTTTGATCTGATTAGAACTATATTAGCATCCCTATTAGTTTAGGGTCCCCGAAAATGCAGCGTTAGCGGGATAAGCCCAGATACCTGCTAGCACCTGCATTTAGCCCCTCCGCCCAGCCCAGCCCAGCCAAGTGCAGTATCAATCGATCACTGTCACTGTACTGTCACTGTTACTTACAAAACACTAAACACATAACTGCAGCATTCGCAGAGTCAGGCCTGATCCCTGCGAACGCTAACAGTTTTTTTGGTAGTGTTTGAAGCAGTCGCTGACAGTCAGGTGCTCTTTTTTCTAAAAAAGTCTAAGTAGTTAAATCTGTAACCAGTAAATTTAGAGGCTAAAATGTTCAATCAAACGTACACCAGTGAAGAGGCCTACACGTTTCTGAGCATGACAGATGAGATTGAAGAGGAACTCACCCATCGGTCAGACTCAGGCTCAGAATGCAAACCTTTAGACAGCAGCGGCACCCTGACAGATAGCGCTGATCAATAGCAATTTTGTTTACTTTGTTATCTATTCAGCAGGCATTGCAAATTATACATATAATCAAGATTGAAATTTTGAAAACAGGGACTTCCACTTCTCTTAACCAACCCAACTTCAAGTTAAACTTTGGGTTCTCATCTGTGTCCCATTATGAAGCATTCAGAAGGGATGCCACACAGCCCTAATCAGCTTGAAATCAAGAGATTTAATATAGGAAGTGATATTTTCTGTTGGTTAGATAAACATAGTTTGCAGAAAGTTCTTAAAGTGGAATATAATGGGCAGGAGGTTTTGTGGTATATGAACTGGAAATAAAGTGCAAGATCTTCCTTGTTTCAGCATTAACAACTATGTGCTCTTCCTTGCCACTCCACAGCCACCAGTTTCATCTTCTTGAAGGCCTCTCCTGCTGCTGGCATCTTCCTTGTTTGTAAAAAGGACAGCCAGCAATGGTGCAACTCCAATGCATTTTGCATTGAAGTTGTACCATCCTGGCACTAGGCTCCACTCGTTGGCATCAGACAGATATAAGGAATATACATTGTACTGCACACTTGATGTTAAAAAAATGATATTACTAGCAAAATGTAATAGCGTTTTTTTTTTTTTTTGGCAGATAAGACATACACTGAGCAAAATTATAAGCGCAACACTTAGTTTTTGCCCCTATTTATCATATAAACGCAAAGATCTACGACTTTTTTTATGTACACAAAAGGCCTATTTCTCTCAAATATTGTTCAGAAATCTGTCTAAATCTGTGTTAGAGAGCACTTCATCCTTAGACAGCATGATTATTGCACAGGTGTGCCTCAGGCTGGCCACAATAAAAGACCACTCTAAATGTGCAGTTTTACTGTATTGGGGGGTCGGGGTCCAAAAACCAGTCAGTATCTGGTGTGACCATCATTTTCCTCACACAGTGCAGCACATCTCCTTCTCATAGACTTGATCAGGTTGTTGATTGTGACCTGTGGAATGTTGGTCCATTCCTCTTCAATGGCTGTGCGAAGTTGCTGGATATTGGCAGGAACTGGAACACGCTGTCGTATACGCCAATCCAGAGCATCCCAAACATGCTCAATGGGTGACATGTCTGGTGAGTAAGCTGGCCATGCAAGAACTGGGATGTTTTCAGCTTCCAGGAATTGTGTACAGATCCTTGCAACATAGAGCTGTGCATTATCATGCTGCAGCATGAGGTGATGGTCGTGGATGAAGGGCACAACAATGTGCCTAAAGCCCCATACACACGCTCGGATTATCCGAGGACCAGGTCCGTCGGATCATGTCCGTCGTACTTTGTCCGATGTTGGTTTTGCGTACACACGGTCGGACAAAGTTGTCGGAAAATCCGATCATTCTGAACGTGGTGACGTTTGTTGCCTACGATGGGACTACGTAGAGGCTAGTAGCCAATAGCTTTGGTCTTGTAATGTGATCTGAGCATGCGTAGCACTTTGTCCGTCGGAATTCGCTACACACGATCGGATTTGGTGTGATCGGACTTTGTTGTCAAAAAATCTATCCAGCAGGAGATAGGACTTTGTCCGTCGGACAATCCGATGGAAACTGTCCGATGGTGCCTACACATGGTCGGAATTTCCGACAACATTGTCTGATAGGACAGAATCCATCGGAAAATCCGACCGTGTGTATGGGGCTTAAGGATCTCATCAAGGTATCTCTGTGCATTCAAAATGCCATCAATAAACCTCTCCAAAGTGCCAGATGCCATAGAATGTGAGCATTTGTCCACTCAAGTCAGTTATGAAGACAAACTGCAGTCAGGTCGAGACCCCAATGAGGACAATGCATGCAGATGAGCTTCCCTGAGACAGTTTCTGACAGTTTGTGCAGAAATTCTTTGGTTATGCAAACCGATTGTTGCAGCAGCTGTCCGAGTGGCTGGTCTCAGATGATCTTGGAGGTTAAAATGCTGGATGTGGAGGTCCTGGGCTGGTGTGGTTACATATGGTCTGCAGTTGTGAGGCCAGTTGGATGTACTGCCAAATTCTCTGAAACGCATTTGGGGTTGGCTTATGGTAGAGAAATGAACATTTAATTGAAGGGCAACAGCTCTGGTGGACATTCCTGCAGTCCGCATGCTAATTGCATGCCAATTGTGCTGTGGGATAAAACTGCACATATTAGAGTGGCCTTTTATTGTGGCCAGCCTAAGGCACACCTGTGCTATCATCATGCTGTCTACTCAACATATTGATATGCCACACCTGTGAGGTGGATGGATTATCTTGGCAAAGGAGAAGTGCTCACTAACACAGATTTAGACAGATTTGTGAACAATATTTGAGAGAAATAGGCCTTTTGTGTACATATAAAAAGTTGTAGATCATTGCATTTAGCCAGGGATTTAGCCTGGGAATAAAATCCAGCCCTGGAAAAAAATTCATACCAGCCCCACAGCATTATTATACCAGCGCAACAGCATAACGTCATTATTTTCTTGTTCATGAAAGGGAAAACCATACATTTTAAAGGACATTTGAAGAGCGTATTATATATAGATAAGACAGATATGAAATCACATAGGGCTTATATATATATATATATATATATATATATATATATATATATATATATATATATATATATATATATAAGCAAATTCCAGTTAAAAGTAGTAAGTGATCAATCATCAAGGGGGGCCCCAGGAACTCAGAACGTCTGGAAGCAGCTAATATGTATTTTCCAAGTTAAAACTAAAAGGCATTTGATACCTTTTATTATAGTATTTAGGCCAAAGTTGAAAATTACATTTTAAACTAGATACAGGAAATTATGATAATTTTGTGAAATGTCATGAGATGTCATTTACTGGATGGTGGTAGCACTGATTAGAAGTGCTGGTTGTGCTCTGCAACCTTTTGATTCACAATACTGTACCAGAGATCACATCTTCATCAAATGATTGCTGGTACACAAGGTCAGATAGATTCCTCTTATAACTTCTGCTTCAGCATCCACCCACATAAACACTTGCCTACAGTGGATCTGATGCATTTATTATTCTCTTTATTTCCCTGTGCTGACATTTCTTATGTGGTTTCCTAGTAATTGATTTCTTCATTTCCTAAGTGAAATATGTTGGTCTATGAATTACATACTGTAAATTCTTAATTAAATGATGAGAATTTCTAGATGGTATGTCTCACTGAATTACGGAATTCTGCTCAAACTGTCTTGCCTACATACGGTCACACCAAATTCTGACCGGCAAGAATGCGGTGACGTACAAAACTATGACGAGCCGAGAAAAAATTAAGTTTAATGCTTCCGAGCATGCGAGTGAAAATTTTTTGTTATAATAAATATCCCCAAAAAATATATAAAAAATTTATTTTTCCTCAGTTTAGGCCGATACGTATTCTTCTACATATTTTTGGTAAAAAAAAATCGCAATTGCCGATTATTGATTGGTTTGTGCAAAAGTTATAGTGTTTACAAAATAGGGTATAGTTTTATAGCATTTTTATTAATATTTTTTTTTACTAGTAATGGCGGCGATCAGCGATTTTTATTGTGACAGCGACATTATGGCGGACACATCAGAAATTTATGACACATTTTTGGGACCACTGTCATTTATACAGCAATCAGTGCTATTTAAATGCACTGATTCCTGTGTAAATGACACTGGCAGTGAAGGAGTTAACCACTAGGGGCGGGGAAGGGTTAAGTATGTCCTGTGTGTGTTTTTTTTACTGTAGGGGGGGCGTGGCTTGGCATGTGACATCACTGATCATCTTTCCCTATGACAGGGAACAGACGATCAGTGTCAGTCTCACTAGGAAGCACGGGGAGAGGTTTGTTTACACTTACCTCTCCCCGTTCTTCAGCTCTGTGACCCGATCGCGGGACACCAACGGCGATTGGGTCCGCGGGTCCCGCGGCCATAGTCATGGAGCTCACCCACGTGACCCACGGCTGGGCTCTTAAAGTACAACGTACCTGTACATTGATGTGCCCAGCCCTGCCATTCTGCCGACGTATATGTGCAGGAGGCGGTCCTTAAGCGGTTAACCTCCCTGGCGGTAATCCCGAGTGTGGCTGTTATCGTTTAAGTTTCAGTACCATTAGCGGTAAAACCACAAGCCACACTCAGGGTTGCATCTCAGGATCCTGGTCCAGGTTACTTACCTTATCCCCAGAATCCTGCAATGTTCCCCCGCTGTGCCTGTGGGCAGTGTCCTCCGCCCGTTGCTCTGTTTTCCAGGCTCCAAGAAAATTCAAGAAAATACACAAAACGTAACACATACAGTACACTGTAATCTTACAGAGTACATTACTGTATCAAATTATTTCATATCCCTTTTGTCCCTAGTGCTTTCTCCAGTGCCCAGCATTCAGTTTTATATTATATATACTGTTCTTTCTGCCTGCAAACTTGAGATTGTCCATGGCAACCAAAAAGTGTCCCTTTACGTCAAAAGTGGTTTTAGACCAGCTAGAAAACAGCGATAGTAAATTAGAACACTTGCAGAATTGAGCGATAGTGAATCGTGGGGAAATTAATTTTGTTATTATTATATTATTATTCTTTATAATTATTTATAGTTATTTATTATAATATAATTTATGCTTTCATGTTTCAAACTTTATCATACCCACGATGTCTACAAGACCTTTGGACAGATTTAAGTGTGTTATTACTAAGAATTACAGGCCTACAATATAAAACGCCAAATGTCTATGCAAAACAATGTACTGCTTTGAGATTCAAAAATCACACATAATCATGCCGCCAGGGTGGCTACTTCAAATCCTTCTCATTTACTTTCTATTTGACCTGCTGCGTACATCTGCACATGCTGTTCATGACATATTGGGGCTGATTTACTAAAGGCAATTAGGCTGCTCTCTTTTCTAGTGCAGTTGCATTAATTTTCCTTAGTAAATGTAATGTGGTAAAGCTTGTCTCTGTAAAGAATACCCAATCAAGTGCTAGGAAAATAAAAAAAAACATTTTTGCAGGCACATGATTGGATTTGGTTCACCATATTTACTAAGCTCTGGGAAAAATTTGTGCAACTGCACTTGCAAAGTGCACAGTCTCTTTGCCTTTAGTAAATCCACCGCTCTGTCACCAGACCATTCATTTCAACAACAATATTCCCATGTATGCAAATTTTATGCGCATTTAATCTATTTTATGCAAGTTATTTACCTGTAAATGTCTCCTTTGTGTAGACATCCAAGCACTGTGATATCAGCAGCCCCAGCAGACACAGAACTGTTACCCAAGTGACACTCTATGGCAGTGATGGCGAACTTTGTCACCCCAGATGTTTTGGAACGACTTTTTCCATGATGCTCAACTACACTGTAGCATGCATGAGCATCATGGCTAATGTAGTTCCAAACATTTGGGGTACCAAGGTTTGCCATCACTGCTCTATGGTATTCCCATTTGCTCCTCCCCAAGCAGTTACGTAAAATATTACGTATAGAGGTTGGCCCCATATAAATTCTGAAAAATAATAATAATATGATTTATGTAACCCTTTGCACTACAGGATGCAATATACTTGGTTTCAAGCTTTGCATTGTTCTCTATGTTATGACAACTGTATTCACAGCTTGACTTTTGTATCATAGTTGCGTTGCCTTGCGAGGCTACCCCTTTTTGTTTTTATTCTTACTTTCATGTTTACTTTTCTACTTCTGCAATTGCAGGTCTTTGTATCTCTACAGAACTTTAATAAAAACTATTGAAATAAAAATAAATAAATAAATAAAGGTAAGGGGAGGGGAGGAGAAGCTAGGCAAGCACATACACTAATTAGATACTCCAAGAATAGGAGAGGAATATGACATGGAAAGAGGGGGGTAGCTATTCTGTCTAGACTAGTCAAATATGCAGTGATGGCGAACTTTGTCACCCCAGATGTTTTGGAACGACTTTTTCCATGATGCTCAACTACACTGTAGCATGCATGAGCATCATGGCTAATGTAGTTCCAAACATTTGGGGTACCAAGGTTTGCCATCACTGCTCTATGGTATTCCCATTTGCTCCTCCCCAAGCAGTTACGTAAAATATTACGTATAGAGGTTGGCCCTATATAAATTCTGAAAAATAATAATAATATGATTTATGTAACCCTTTGCACTACTGGATGCAATATACTTGGTTTCAAGCTTTGCATTGTTCTCTATGTTATGACAACTGTATTCACAGCTTGACTTTTGTATCATAGTTGCGTTGCCTTGCGAGGCTACCCCTTTTTGTTCTTATTCTTACTTTCATATTTACTTTTCTACTTCTGCAATTGCAGGTCTTTGTATCTCTACAGAACTTTAATAAAAACTATTGAAATAAAAATAAATAAATAAATAAAGGTAAGGGGAGGGGAGGAGAAGCTAGGCAAGCACATACACTAATTAGATACTCCAAGAATAGGAGAGGAATATGACATGGAAAGAGGGGGGTAGCTATTCTGTCTAGACTAGTCAAATATGCAGTGATGGCGAACTTTGTCACCCTCAAATATGCTAACAAATACAAAGGCATATTGCAAGTGAATAAAACACTGTTAAGCCTCGTACACACAATCAAAATTTCCGTCAGGAATTGTGTAATGACAGACTGTTGGCGGAAAATCCATCGGACAATTGTTGTTGGATTTTCCACAGACAAATGTTGGATTTCAGGCTTATACATTTTCCGCGGACAAATGTCTGTTGTCGGATTTTCCGATCGTGTGTACACAAGTCCATCAGACAAAAGTCCAAAGTACAAACACGCACGCTCAGAAGCAAGGACGAGCCAGAAGTGGTCGGTCTTGTAAACTAGTGTTCGTAATGAAGAATTAACATTCATGACGTGGCAAATTATGAAATCTTGAAATGCAGCGCACAATTCTCTTCTTCTTTAATGGGATAATAATGAAGCTGCTTTGCTGGTGATACTGATGGAGTTCTGCCAAACTTATTTTAAATGGCTTTTATTTTCTAATGATATCAATAATAATATTATTATGCTTGTTTATTTTTATTTTTTTATTAGGGAAGTTACCACAACACCATTATGCTGTAGTTTTTAAGATCAAAAATACAACTATGTTGGTGTCCCTTGTTAATTTTACATTGTATTTTTTTTTTAAAGTAAATGCCTTCTCCCAAACCGTCATTTGAAGTAAAACACATAGCCAAGTAGTATTCTACACATTTTTTTTTTATTGTGCATTAAAAAAAGAAAACAAATAAAATTAGACATGCTATCTGTCAATAGAACTTAAGCAAAAAGTGCATTCTATGCATCCAAAATTAAGAAAATATACCAAATGAAATCATTATTAAACCAAAAAATAAAATAAAAGCCTCATGCATGTGTCCTTCTTAATATAGGGGGTCAACAATGCCAAGAGTTGGTGAATGCAGGGGTCTGTCATCCGGAGATAATTCCAAAGATCTTCTGGATTATTCTCCTGGAGCTCCCGTAGCAATGGCATATGACATAATTGGTCACGATTAATAAAGCAACCAATTTTTGGTCCAAGAAATCCTCCTCCTCCTGTTCCTGGACTGGACTTGGGTCAAAGCAATAACTCCAAGGCCAATAATATATAACATGTTATATCCTCCGATTCCGCAACATGTCTGGTTGAAGAGTGGCCATTCAGAAACAAACTGAAAAGCACAAAATGAAAAGCGTGAAATGAATAGTGTAAATCAACACTCACCAAACTTCTACTAACATGAAATTAGCAGAAGGAGCCCAAAGGGTGGCGCCAGACAATTGAACTCCCTCTTTGTCGGCTTGTAGTACGTCTAGTACGTCACTACGTTCATGTTTGTTGACTGACAATTGTGTACCGTTTGTATGCAAGACAAAATCCAGGCACACGCCCTTCGGACAAATGTCTGACAATCATGTGTGTGCGAGGCTTAAATTGGAAAAAAACACTGCAAGTGAGTATTAGTAAAACTTAATTCTTCTGTGTTTTTACCTGCAATTTTTAAGTTAGCTGCCAGGTCTCTTTGAATGAAAATGAATTCCTTTTTTAAAGGAAACACAACTATAAAACTGTAAATTGTGGTTCAGTCACAAACTTTTTAATATGAAAGCATATTGAATAATAGTCAAGGACACTGCAGGCAATATGCACTTCTTCATTGCCTGTTTTAACCCTCAAACGCATAAACTATCATGCCACAGTTGCAGAGTGGTTGTGGCATGGCCCCATTCACTTGAATGGGTGGAATTTGACTGCCGTATTGCTGAATGTGATGAGGGTAGAGTTTTTGCTTTGGCGTGTGTACAGCCCCCACTAATTGCTGTGTAAGGTTAAGGGGCCCCATGACTAACTGCCTATTTTACTGCAAGTGGAGGGAACTATTTACAAATTGACAAATTGACAAAATTTTACTTGAATGCTTTAATATTCTCTGCTGAAGCATCCCAGAAAACAGTCTCAATGTTGCATAGATCAGGGCTGTAGATAATTTTTTTTCCTGGGGGGGTTCAGTCTTGCATACCCACGGAAAAATAATTAGACAACATGCCTGCCACATTGTGAGGAATTGTGGGTCAACAGTGGGGGCTTTAAACTTGACCCTACTAATTCGGGTTGATTTAATAACTGCAGTTGCTCCAGAGCTTAGTAAATTAGGGGAAGATCTGCTGACTTTCATCATCCAATCATGTTCAAGCAAAAAGGCTATTTTTTATTTTCCTTGCATGTGATTGGATAGGCTTTGTAAAATTTTCCTCATTTACTAAGCTCTGGGGCATCTGCACAGTCTATTTGTCTTTAGTAAATCAATGCCATTGTGTACACGGTAACATATAACACAGTCCTTGTACCCAGAAAATATGCTGTAATTGCTGTGCAACAAGCAAGAGTCTAACATACATGTGCAAACCTCAGCACCTTGATTTGTAAAAAATTAAAAGTCTACCATCACATAGGCTTTCCTGTACATAGGTACCTTTATTTTCACTAGGATTGCTGTTTTTTTAGCTCCAGTTCACACTAGAACGCTGTGAAGGAAAGCCGCGATCTTTGCATTTGCCAAGCCGCATTCAAAACACACTGGCCTTGAGATCTGCAGCGGGTGTCAGTGCAATGTTAACGACACCCCAAACGCAGGTTACAAATGCAGTGAATTTGTCTGCACTGTATCTCGTGGTACAAATGTACTTTTTAATCCAGTTGCAGTGTGTTTCCAAAAGTAGTGCATGCACTACTTTGGTGCAATGCCATTAAATCTGAGCCTATTTAAAATGAATGGGGTCAAACCGCAGCGCACTAAATCGCTTGTGCACATTCCTGGTCAATTTATAGTGTGCAGGGTTAGGACTTTTTTTTTTAAATAAAGGTGGCTACAGGAGTGCAACTGTACAGCCTAATAACACTCAGTTTACTGCCACCCAAATGCCTGCCCTTTAAACATGTTGACAGTAAGCTGACAGCTATGCTGCACAGGCATCAGGTTGCTGTCATTGTAACAAGACAGGCATATGGGTGGCAGTAAACTGAGTGTTATTAAATGGAGGTGCACAGACTATTCTAGCACAGGCACTTCTAGCAGATCTCTTTCCTCCTGTCTCCTCCCTCACCTCGATCACCACAGCTGCTTTACTGCATGCACTTCATCAGCTTGTCTGTTTTCTCCCCGCATCAGAGCTGCTCCATTGCGCACGACACTAAACACAGGAAGTCTGTGGGATGAAGATTTGAGCAGCTCACTTAACCAGCCCCCTGCTGCCTTATCAGCCAATAGGTATCTCTTTAATAAGTCTCCCCCCCTCCTGACATCACAGAGGATCGCCTGAGTCCCGGCCTAATTGTTTACTATGTGGACAACAGGAGGGTGGCAAAATGTATATACAGCCTTCTTGCCAGGCTGCTCTGCCTATCAGCACTATGGAGGAGACAGGCTGGTGTATGGCAGAGTGGCTTCTGCAGATGAAAGGCTACACTAGCCATGCTGCTATGGTGTTGGTTTATGCTCCGGGGGGGTTAAACCTCTTTGAGCCCCTCTTATCTATGCCCCTTGGCATAGATGTATTGAACAAATCATTTTTTTTTCTTTTAAGGCATATGCCAATCAGTTTTACACCCTTAACAACCTTATATTTTGCTGAAAGGATTCAGTTGTCAATAGAAATCAGTTATGTCAATTAGTTACAGTCAGTGCCGATCCTGACCTCCCTGGGGCCCTAAGAAAAATTCTGCTAAGGGGCCCTCTATCTGACCTGTGATGCCGTGAGCTATGTAAACTATTTGCCATTGCCACACAGTCACACCTGACACTTCAGTGCTCCCAATACAATCCTCCCTCCTTTAAACAAAACAGTCAAAGAATAAGTACAACAAAATAGAACACACATGTATATAATATACGTGTGTGTGTGTATATATATATATATATATATATATATATATATATATATATATATGTCGTTATATATCTGAGTGCAGGTCCTCCACTTACATCAGGGTCCCCAAAGATCCCCCACTTACATCAGGTCCCCAGGGAGCCCCTCCTTACATCAGGATCCCCAGAGAGCCCCTCCTTACATCAGGTCCTCAGAGAGCCCCTCCTTACTTCAGGATCCCCAGAGAGCCCCTCCTTACATCAGGATCCCAGAGAGCCCCTCCTTACATCAGGGTCCCCAAAGAGCCTCCCCCTACATCAGGGTCCCCAGAGAGCCTCCCCCTACATCAGGGTCCCCAGAGAGCCTCCCCCTACATCAGGGTCCCCAGAGAGCCTCCCCTTACATCAGGGTCCCCAGAGAGCCTCTCCTTACATCAGGGTCCCCAGAAAGTCTCCCCCTACATCAGGGTCTCCAGAAACGGGGCCAGACTGGGAATAAAAACCAGCCCTGGAAATAGTTTCATACCAGCCCCATAGCATTATTATACCAGCCCAACAACACAGTGTAATTTTCTTGTTCACAAAAGGGAAAACCATGCATTTTAAAGCACATTTAAAGAGTGGATTATATATAGATAAGAGAGACGTGGAGTTTACAAACAGCACCAATTTTTTACTGGCAAAAATCATGTCATTTCCTGGCACAGACACATTTTTTACTGACACTGCAATAAAAGTGCCTTAAATTGCAGTTTTTAGTGCAAATATCAATATTTAAGCTATAAACATGTAGCTAAAGCTATTAGCAATGTGTTCAAACAAAAGTCAAAAAACATATTTCTCCATTTACATGAAGGTCAGATTAATATAACCCAGCACAGAGTTCCCCCTTACATCAGGAGTCTGCAGGATTTCCCCTTTAGAGTGCAAGGGAACTCTGACATAAAGGGGAACATTGCAGATCATGATCTAAGTGGGAACTCTGATATAAAGGGGGGCACTGGTGACCAGAGACCCCACTTATATCAGAGTCCACTGCATCCCCCTTTACATCAGAGTTCTTACTTGCACGGTAAGGTGGAATCCTGCAGACTATGATGTAAAGGGGAACTCTGGGAATGTGGGGAGGACTCTGGTGACCAGAGAAAGAAAACACTAAGATCAGGGGATTTAATGATATAAGGGGGAAACCTTTATATCAGTGCCCCCTTACAATATTGTATTGACTCCCCCTAGACTGGCCTGGCAGTGCTGTCACTGACCTCCTCTCAGGTGCACGGTGCAGGGATCAGTCAGTCGGCTCCAGCTTGGTGGCTCTGGTTTTATCCCATAGTTTCCTCTCCGCAGTCCATACATGTCTGACTTCTCCCATGACCCCCATCCTGGCGGCACTCCCACTCTTGACTCCTCTCCAGACATGATATAAGACAAGAGATGGTCAGAGGCTGCGGATGGTACGGGGAGGTCAGAGGCTGCGGATGTCACAGGGGAGGTCAGAGGCTGCGGATGGTACAGGGGAGGTCAGAGGCTGCGAATGGTACAGGGGAGGTCAGAGGCTGCGAATGGTACAGGGGAGGTCAGAGGCTGCGGATGGTACAGGGGAGGTCAGAGGCTGCGGATGGTACAGGGGAGGTCAGAGGCTGCGGATGGTACAGGGCAGGTCAGAGGCTGCAGATGGTACAGGGGAGGTCAGAGGCTGTGGATGGAACACGAGAGGTCAGAGGCTGCGGATGTTACACGAGAGGTCAGAGGCTGAGGATGGTACAGGGGAAGTCAGAGGCTGAGGATGGTACAGGGGAGGTCAGAGGCTGAGGATGGTACAGGGGAGGTCAGAGGCTGAGGATGGTACAGGGGAGGTCAGAGGCTGAGGATGGTACAGGGGAGGTCAGAGGCTGAGGATGGTACAGGAGAGGTCAGAGGCTGTGGGGAGGGGACAGGTCAGAGGCTGCGGGGGGGGGGGGACAGGAGGTCAGAGGCTGCGGGGGGGACAGGAGGTCAGAGGCTGCGGGGGGGGGCAGGAGATCAGAGGCTGCGGGGGGGACAGGAGGTCAGAGGCTGCGGGGGGTTCAGGAGGTCAGAGGCTGCGGGGGGATAGGAGGTCAGAGGCTGCGGGGGGGACAGGAGGTCAGAGGCTTCGGGGGGGATAGGAGGTCGGAGGCTGCAGGGGAATAGGAGGTCAGAGGCTGCGGGGGGGACAGGAGGTCAGAGGCTGCGGGGGGGGCAGGAGGTCAGAGGCTGCGGGGAGGGGACAGGAGGTCAGAGGCTGCGGGGGGGATAGGAGGTCAGAGGCTGCGGGGGCAGGAGGTCAGAGGCTGCGGGGGGCAGGAGGTCAGAGCCTGCGGGGGGGCAGGAGGTCAGAGGCTGCGGGGGGGGGACAGGAGGTCAGATCCTGCTGGGGGCAGGAAATCAGAGGCTGCGGGAGGGACAGGAGGTCAGAGGCTGCTGGGGAGGGACAGGAGGTCAGAGGCTGCAGGGGAGGGACAGGAGGTCAGAGGCTGCGGGGGGGACATAGGAAGAAGACGTTTAAGTAAAGCACACGGCTTTACTTTTAAAAATGGCTCGGCACCATCTTGTCACTGCGCATGCGCCCGCCTTTCCAAAAATTGCAGAGCGGGTACAGGCTTTCGGAACAGCACTGGCGCCTGTGCAGTTGCATTTGGCCCGGCCCCGCAGCCATTTTTTTTTTCAGGCGCCGCTGCCCTCACAGCGGCGGCGGCCCCAGGGGCAGGCAGGCAGCCAGTCTGGCCCTGTGCAGAGCCGATCCGCCCTTGGGGGCCCCTCCACAGCGGCGGGGCCCTACGCAGCTTGCGTAGTTAGTGTATAGGGCGGATCGGCTCTGGTTACAGTGATTACAGTGTGAAAAGATAGAGCTATAAAGGAAGAATGCAGGCAATAAAGCATAACAAAGAGCAGAATAAAGAAATCATATATACATAGTAGCATGAATGTTGCTTTCCACCCTATAGGTGATGTAATGGGGTAGATTTACTAAAGGTTAAAAAGAGGGGTTGATTTACTAAAGGCCATAGACTGTGAATGCTTCAAGTGCAGTTGCACACATTTCCCCTAGAGCTTAGTAAATGTGGTAAAGCACTGCTGATTTCCATCATCCAATCATGTGCAAGCAAAAATGCTGTTTTTTTTTTTTCCATTTCTTTTCTTTGCACCTGACTGGGTATTCTTTACAAAGTGAACCTTTACCTACATTTACTAAGGAAAATATGTGCAACTGCACTTGTAAAGTGCACAGTCTATTTGCCTTTAGTAAATCAACCCCACAGTGTCATCAATTCAAATGTATGGAACTATTCTCAAGGATATTGTTCAGCGTGAAGCAGAGACATGAGTACTAACAAAAGCAAAGGCATTTAAGAATGATGTATTGATAGAAGCTGATAACAGATTAAAAATACGGACTAATAAAGAATTATAAAGAATTCCAGCATGTATTAAAAACTCATGTTTTATATAGCTTAACAATGTGATGAGTACAGTAGAAGGAATCCTGAAAGAAATATGTGAGGGAAATCCAGAAAGAAAAGATAAAGACCAAAGAAGTGATGGAACAAATATGTGAAGGGCAAGACCTAAGAGAGCTGTAAATCAGATGTAGGAGAACAAAGAATAGATTAGAATGGGCTACAACTGTGCATAAAATATTACAGTGACAAAGAACTAACTGAAAAATAAAATATGGTATTACTGGTTAATGCATATCATTTGTTCATGAACCACAACTGGGATGAATGTAAACATTTTAACACTTCTGTCAGGAAAGATGACTGCTAGATGATATTACTTTGTACTGACTGATTTGCTGACACAAATCTGAAAAGCAAAGTGCTATATGTTATTTTTCAGACAGTGCATTCAGAATTAAAAAAAGAAATACATCTAAAAAGCCAAGAGGTCTCATGCACACTGGGCGTTTAGCCCTAGTGCATAAGACTCCACAGGCGCACCATCCAGCCCCTGCTGCTGGCAGCCTGTACACTCTATGAGAGGCTGAGTGCTCCTGCAACTGTATGGGGCTGGACAGGTAACTAAGTGCTACTAATGTATATATAGAACTTTAGTGAAATCTCATTTAGAATACTGTGTCTAGTTCTGGAGACCTCACTTAAAAAAAGATATTGATAAGAGAGAATGAGTCCAGAGACAAGTGACAAAAATGGTGAAAGGTGTGGGGGATAAAATAAAATAAAAATAAAATAAAATATAACGACTTCAGGAACTTAATAAGTACAGTCTGGTGGAAAGAAGGGAAGGGAAGACTTGACTGAAACCTTTAACTACCTCAAGAGGGTGAATAAGCTTCAGGAGGGCATTTTTTTCAATATGAAACCCAAATCAAGAACATGGGGACATGAATTCACACTAACTGGAGGAAAATTCTAAACTAATTTTAGAAAGTATTATTTTACTGAAAGGGTAGGTAATGCTTGGAATACATTTCCAGCAGAGGTAGTGGGACAGTAAATGGCTTCAAACATGCTTGGGACAAACATAGATCTATACTCAAAAAAAGTTGAGTATAGACAAAAAAAGTTAATAAAAAAAAAAACAACACTAACTAAAAAAACAAAAAAATGGGCAGACTCAATGGACTAATCTGTCTTTTTTATGCCATCACTGTTCCTTAGTTTCTACAGTTTAAGGTGGTATGCACCCAGGGACAATTGTGAGAAATGCAGACTGCTTGCAATCTAAGCATTTGTCTCTGGGTGCATATTGCCTTAAACATTAGTAGCACTCGGTGTGCTGTCCAGCCTCATCTAGCCCTTGCAGCTTTCAGCTTCTTATAGATTTTACAGGTTGCCAGCGTCAAAGCTGGATGTTGCACATGTGCCTTTCACCTGCACCTCAAGGCTTGAGTCCCAAGCACCAGGGCTAAAGGCCCAGTGTGCAAGAAACCCTATATTTTTAGATGGGTTCTGTGTCTTACATGTAATTGTTCCCTAAATAGTTCCCTTGTTGTTATCTCAGTAAAATAATAGATGACAGCCACATACTGTAGCTTCATGACTCCCTTTTCTATTGTAACACATCTAAATTCAAGATGAGGATACAAAAATCTAGCAATATGTATATTTCTTCTTTTGATAGTTGGGCAGTTTTGCGTCTTCTTAGAACTGATGTGGTCGAGGTGTGATCTTGCAAGTCCTGTAAGTTATAAATAGAGTAACTAGAAGAAAAGGGCATGCCTAGCAGAGCGATAATTGAGGCACTGTAGGAAATGACTGCCAAACTGAGGGAGCTGCTTTAAATAAGGTTATTAATGCTGGTACTTTCAACATTTTAACAAAACGTGGCCCAGGATCTGTCAAAGAACATTTTAATAATTGAAAAGACCATTCAGCTGAGGGAAGGGAGGTTTTAATCTCTTTTGCATTATTTTGTATGTTACCAGAGACATATGCCTGAATGCTAAGATAATGCCATACATCCTCTGACATATATAACCTACCACCCACGGTTTATCTCATAGTATATATTTCACATTCTTTTTTCACTTCAATTACCTGAAAACCTAGGCATATCATGCACATTTTTCAAGTAAAAGCTCCTTTTTGCATTTGTGAACATTCTGATCCTTGTATTTCTATTCTAGCACAATGGCCGAGGGGCCTTTTGTCAAAGAACAGTATGTTAATCACAGTGGAAGACTAATTAAGAATTGCCATGCGACTACAAATGTCTTTCTCAATAGCCCTTATGTGATCATGGGATTTTTTTTACAAATGTGAACCTTGAAAAGCTGACAGATAGCTTTAGAAATTTTAAATCATTATCATTTTTCATTTAAGCATTTGCCTAACCGAAACTGGTTATATGATATACTGTTCCTAATCGGGTTACATCTGTAATTTCTTATTAGGTGTTTGTAGAAATATTATGCACTGGAGGGAATTATAGGGAAATGGAGTTGTCATCCATGGTAGCCAATTGTTTTGAGCACATAATATTTAGTCATTCATGCAAACACACACATACATACCATCTCAGTTTATTATAGCAAAAATGAACACATATGAGTACTAAAACAGCACAAAAGTTCATATCAGCCAATTTTATACAGGCTTTGTAATATTTTACAATGGAGAAAGTCCACAGATTAAAATATCAAAAGTGATATTATAGGGAATGCAATTATTGTTTACCTGTTCAAGAATGTTTTTCAGCAGATAAATTGGCAAAAATTATATTCATGTACAAAAACTGAGCCATCATAAAAGCATATATTGTGAGGTGTGTTGACATAAAATGCTGGCCACACATGAATAGAACTTTAATTTCATGCAGTGATGTATGCTTATTCTTTAAAGGATAAGTTCACCTTATAGAACATGTTGCATGTTACACCCTAAATACAGGTGTTCCAGCACCCCTTAACCCCTGAGTCCCCCCTTTGACAATGGACAGGGGGTCCTCTCTGCAGCAGATGGCTTCTAGTTCTCAATGGACTACAAGTATGCTGATCAGTGCACCCATAGTCCATGAAAGCTTGTATAGAGGTGACATTGTACTTGCGATCTGCTAATCGAATCAGCTTTGCAGGCCCCTGTGGGAAAAAATATTAAATGCACATTTTTTTCTTGGAAAATATGCATTTACTATTTTTTGCCTAATGGTGAAGTGTTGTAGACAAACCACAGTTGGTTTCTTTCCTCCAATTTTTATTACAACAGTTTTATTGTCTAGGGAACATTTGTAGAATGTTATTTGATTTTATCCCTCATTGCCTCTTATTATTACCTTTAGATATAATGGTTATTGTGTATGATGCACGAACCTCAACCAAAAAAAATCTATCCAAGTTCTGTAGGTTTTAGTTGCCTGATAGATGCCTATAACTTAGGATTGAATGACCAACAGAGTTTTTTGTTGGGAATTGCAAATCTCAGCAAATAGTTTTGAGAGTTTTACTAGTCACAAGACCACCCGCTAACACCATATCCAGGAGTATTTGCAAGGTTCACAATTAATATTGTATTTTCAGCATGAAATAGTTAAATAGAAAACCATATTTACCAACTATAGGTTCCGCAAAACAATGTATATTCATGCCATTTTGCAGTGCAGTCCATTTACTATCTTAGAGTGAATAAACTTTATTTTTTCAACTGTATTATAGGTCATTGCATAAATAAGGTTCATTATCTCCTTACAAGTTTTGTTGGCATTGGGGATTGTGGTATAAGAATCCAGTCCACTTTTGTATGCAGTAGAAATAAAATCAAAGTTTAATAAAGGATAACACCATTTAGTGGAAAAGAAATATAGCAAATACAAAAAATAATATAACTTATACAATTGCTACACATGTTGTAATTTATTGTTATTAAAATTACATTCCTTTTTCAATCTGCTGTAATTTTCGGTAAAATTCTATGAAATACGGAAACCTTGAGGTGTTCTGTAAACCATTTGTGTAAAAAAGCCTCCTGCTTGTGTGATTGGCTCACTGATTCATGGCATCTGGGGGGTCTCCTTGTTAAAGGGGCTTCCAGATTCCGATAAGCCCCCACCCGCAGACTCCCACAACCACCGGGCAAGGGTTGTGGGGATGAGGCCCTTGTCCCCTTGACATTTTTTCCTTTAGAAATGTAATTTTGAGGGGCGCATGCGCGGATGCCTGAGCGGGCGGTAGCGTCGGCTTAGAGCTCCGCTCCGAGGGAGACGAGAACCGGAGGACTACGAGTCCCAGCGGTACCGCGAGCGGTACAAAACTACAGGCACAGCTCCACAGAAGACCCCAGGTGACACTACAATGGTCCTGAGGGGCCAGAAAGCTAAATTTAAAGCTAATTTAGCTAAAACAGCGCCAGTCAGACAAGCGGCCATTATGGCTGCTGCAGTTACCTCACAGGCATCTAAACAGCGCTCTGTGAAAGCGCCCCCTCAGACCAATGAAGAAATGGCAGATACAGATACAGAATCAGATGCTGAGGTTTCTCAGCATGAAATACACAATGATATGTTCCAAAAATTTGAAAATATGTTAAAAAATGCTCTAAAAAAAACTTCTGACAGAATAACCGAGAAACTGACAAAAGAAATTAGA
Organism: Lithobates sylvaticus; assembly: GCA_028564925.1. NCBI lineage: Eukaryota > Metazoa > Chordata > Amphibia > Anura > Ranidae > Lithobates > Lithobates sylvaticus. Next base: position 323,607,823 of record CM053028.1, on the reverse strand, counting down.
GAGCTGGGTCAGAGAACTGCCGACCTGGAAATTAGAGTTGATAACCTAGGCAGCCATACTCAGCAAAACACCTCAGAAATTGAAAATTTAAAGGAAGAAAATCTTATGTTACAGACACGTTTAGAGGACCAGGAAAATAGGGACAGACGGTCGAACCTAAGAATCAGAGGGATTCCTGAGACTGTCCTAGACCTCCAAGCCACCATAATAGCTTTATTTCAAGAACTACAACCCGACATACCAGTGGAAAGACTGGAACTTGACAGAGTTCACAGAGCTTTAGCTCCGCGCAAAACAAACGGTCCCCCTAGGGACATAATTGCTAAATTTCATTATTACAGAACCAAGGAGCAATTATTAGCGGCTGCTAGAAATAGAGATTCCCTACAATTCCAGGGCTATACGTATCAACTTTTTGCTGACATTTCTCCCCTCACTGTCGCCAAACGGCGGGCACTTAAACCACAACTACAGATTCTGCAACAACACAATATTGTATATCATTGGGGATTCCCCTTTTCCCTACGCTTCACACATCTTGAAACGAAATTCGTCTGCAGATCTCCAGACGATTTGCGATCTGCCCTGATTGAACTGGGTATAGCCGATAGCTCCTTATCTAAGGATCATCCCCGCAGACGCTCTACTTCAAAAATTCCCCAGCAAACTACTGCGACAAACCCTACAGGTACCTCTCCACCCTCAGGTCATCATATCAACAAACGTGGAAGGTTTGAAAACTCGGCCCCCGCTAAGGAGGACTCAATGGACTGATTCACATACTTAAACGCCCAGCTTACACTTATTACCAGCAAGTAATGCTGGTTGGAAGTAACTTTTACTTCATCTACATGTCACCACTGGTTTAGTCGTTAGCTGAATTGGACCAATCTGTTTTCCACTTTTTGCTTATTAACTCCTGGGGTCTATACTAATATTAATTTACAGAGACTTCTGCTTTTCCCCTCTTTTTTCTCCTTTTTTATATACTCATAGTTGTAAATCATTCAATGTAATTACTTGCTCATGAATAATCTCTTTTTTCCATTCAGGTTTTAGCTCACGCTGAACTATTCGTGAATTTATTCTCCCCTCGTGGTCCTCCGGTGCTCCTCTCCTCTCTGGAATTTCCTGCTGCCCCCCGTACCATCCTCAGAAACTCGCAGTGATTATGCGGGTCCCTGTGGATGACAATGGAACCTCTCGGAGCTGTTTGTGTGAGCTCCACAGACGTTCCCACACCCTTATTTACTATCCATCTCCTTTAACACCTAACTACTATAATAGGGTTGATCGATTTATTTTTGCCTCTTTATATGTTATCCTTCTCCTTTTTATTTGCTTTACTCTCTTCTCTCTGCAGGTGGTGAATACGAATTTAGAAGTAAGTGGTACTTTTTATGATATACTACTAAATGTCGCACAGTCATGGCTCCTATAAATGTATTATCTTTAAATGTACAAGGGTTCAACATTCCACACAAAAGATCAAAAGCCATGCGCACTTTTCATGCTAAAAAAGCCCATATTATTTGTTTGCAGGAAACCCACTTCAAAGAAAATGCTCATCCCAAATTCCTCTCGTCATCATATCCACAATTTTATGTAGCCTCTGCTCCAGTTAAACAAAGAGGAACTCTCATAGGCTTTCACCGCAACACCCCATTTACTCTTGTATCCCAACTGAATGACCCAGAAGGTAGATATATTCTACTGACTGGTTATATCTCTGACGCCCCAGTTACCATTGTATCTTATTATGCCCCAAATAAACGACCACTAGCCTTTTTATCCCACCTTTTCCAAATTGTTGAAACACACAAGTTTGGAACGATAGTCCTTTGTGGAGACTCTAATGCAACGGTATACCCATTTTTAGACAAATCCCCACTTCTCCCTAATACGAACACCAACAAATTGACTCTACAACCCCTACTTTCAGCAAACAAATTAGTAGACACATGGAGGGAAATTAACCCTACCAACAGACGATATACACACTATTCATACCCACACAAATCATTTTCTCGCATTGACCATATTCTAGTCCCATCCAGTTTATTGCCAGAAGTCATCGCATCAAAAATTATCCCTATTCCATGGTCTGATCATTGTGCTGTCTTTACCACTATTGCCTCAACGATACCCAGGTCTCACGATACTAACTGGACTATTAATGATTCTTTGTTAACTCATCCTTCCCATAAATTATACATTGAGCAGGCTCTCTCAGAATACATCTCTCTCAACGACACAGATGATGTTTCCTCCCTGACTTTGTGGGAGGCTCATAAATCTGTTATCAGAGGTAATCTAATCCAATTAGCATCAAAGCTTAAGAGAGATCGCAAAATATTGTTTGCAAAACTGGAAGCTGCCTTTAATACATGCCACTCAACCTTTCAATCTAATCCGACTACTATAAACCACACAAAATTAGAGAAGGCACGCTTGGATCTCGACCTATTTTTATCAGACTCTGCTGATAAAATCATGCGTAAACGCCAGCATACCCAATATTTTCAGGCCAACAAACCGAACACTCTTATGGCACGCAATCTAAAAATGACACAAAATACAAAGTCTCCCTTCAGACTAAAGATCTCACGTGATGGCTATACCAGTAACCCGGTTAAAATACTTGATGTATTCCACTCCAACCTATCTAAGCTATACTCCTCTAGCCAAGAGTTCGATACCCAAAAAGCAGACACCCTGTTTTCTAACACCAGGCTTCCTACCCTAGATCAAACTCAGCGTGATATCCTCGAGAGCCACATAACAACTCCAGAAGTTCTTAATGCTATAAAATTTTTGAAACCCAATAAAAGACCGGGCCCTGATGGGTTTTCGGCACTTTATTATAAACAATTTTCACAAATTCTAGCACCCATTCTAACCAGAGCTTTTAATTCTATTCTTAAAAATCAGTCCTTTCGTGCAGAAACGCTGACATCCATTATAGTAATGATCCCCAAACCCCATTCAGACACTACTTCCTGGACAAATTATCGCCCTATCTCCCTACTCAATCTAGATATTAAAATACTAGCTAAGATTCTAGCAACTCGCCTTAATAATATTATAGGTCAATTAATACATCGAGATCAAACTGGCTTTATGCCTAAAAGACAAGCAGGTGATAATATTAGACGCGCTCTTTTACTCATCCATGCAGCTAAATCTAGACGTATCCCGACATGTCTCATATCCTTAGACATCAAGAAAGCGTTTGACTCTGTCACATGGCCATATATGCAATATATGCTTCAAAAATGGGGTTTTGGAGGTCATTTTCTAAAATGGATTTCATCATTGTATGATCATCCAAAGGCGTATATTAAATACTCTGGTTATAAATCAGCCATGATGAATATATGCAGAGGTACTAGACAGGGATGTCCCTTATCACCCTTACTTTTTGCCCTCCTTATTGAACCACTGGCGCAATTAATCAGGTCAAAATCGGACATCAAAGGTATCGAATTAGGCGGTTATCAACATAAAATATGTCTTTTTGCTGATGATATTCTTATCTTTTTATCACACCCACATGTTTCTGCTCCAAACCTAATAAGCATCTTAGACAAATTTGCTACAGTCTCAGGACTCAAAATCAACCCCGCAAAATCTAATATCCTCAATATCTCACTAGAACAAAAAGATCTCCTACATTTCCAATCCACCCTACCGTTTCACTGGGTTACCACTCAAATACCCTATCTAGGTGTTCAACTTACAACTACACTTAAAGATTTATTTAGGGTAAATTACCTCCCACTACTTAAATTAGTTACTTCTTACATGAAACAATGGTCTTCCCTTCCTCTGTCTTGGCTGGGACGAATAAATGCCATTAAAATGTCAATTCTACCGAAATTCTTATACTTGTTTAGGGTTCTACCCATTCCATTACCAGCATACTTCCTTAGGATTATACAACGTAGAGTCTTAGCTTTTATTTGGGGGAAAACTAAACCACGGATACCTAAGACCACGCTATACCTTAGTAAATTGAAGGGAGGACTAGGTTTGCCAAACTTTGCCTCTTATTATGCAGCAGCTCAAATCTCAATTCTCCCAAAATACCATTCAACAGTTGAAACACCCCTTTGGGTGCTCATTGAATCCGTTGACTGTGATCCTATATCCCTTACTAATATTTTATGGATTCACCCCACGGATAGAGAACGAATTTCTAATCCCATTACTAAACACTCTTTATATATTTGGGATAAGTTTGGCAAGCCTAATAACCTTCATTCTCCACACAACCCTCTCCTCTCATTCCTCGGCAATCCAGCCTTTTACCCGGCCTGGATATACCCGAAATCATTTTCAGCTTGGTCTACTACAAACTTAACCCGGCTTCATCAAGTGTGTAATAAAGCTAATATTTTGGATTTCTCAACACTATGTGACGATTATGGGCTTCCGAGGTCTGAAATCTTCCGTTACCTACAAATTAAAAAATTTTTTGCTCCTCTTTTCATAACTGGCTCCACACTCAATCAAATGACTCAATTTGAACGTATTTGTACAAGCGATCCTCATATTAGAGGTATGATATCTCTGTTATATCATCAACTTACTGCTCTTCCTAATGATTTATTACCTTCTTATACAGATAAATGGGCCTTAGATATGAATCGTGTTTTTAACACTAATGACTGGTCTGATATATGGGTAGCTACCAAAAGTTCATCCTCTAATTGCTTTGCTTTAGAAACAAATTTTAAAGTCCTAGCTAGATGGTATCTGGTGCCTGCCAGAATCTCTAAATTTATCCCAACATATCCCGACATCTGCTTCAGAGGTTGCCCTTCTCCAGGTACACATTTTCACATATGGTGGCAATGTCCGGTAGTCCAAGAATTCTGGGCTAATATCTTTGAAATGGCTTCTAAAGCTTTGGAATGCAATATTCCACCCGATCCAGCTATGGCTCTGCTCAACCTAAAACCAACCTCATTAACACATTCCCAATTTAAATTATTTCTTCAACTCAGTACTGCAGCTAAACAGACTATTGCCAAAGCCTGGAAATCTAAAACATTAATTATAGCAGAAACCAAACATAGAATGAATAAAGCTTTAATCTATGCTAAAATGTCAGCTATTGAAGATAACAGAATTGATAAATTCACTCAGATTTGGCAGCCTTGGATAAAGCACTATTTTCCACCTGACTTTGACCAGTCATTACTGTTACCTCAATGATGTATCAGCTATTTTAACACCTTACTTCCTCAGCGAGTCACTTACCATGTAAATCACCACCTGGAGAGACATTTTCTTCCTTCCTCTTTTATTTCTCTTTCTCTCCCTTTTTATTTTTTCTATGCCTTATATGGATAATATGTATGAGTCCCATTTACGTTGCAATATTTCTTCTTGTTATAAATAAGTTTTTTTTACCCTAATAGATTAATCACATAGATAGGGACATAGTAATTATTACAAGTTCTGAACATATTTTATGTCTTAACACATTTGCGTTGTTTTTACGAAGTTTTATATTCTTTGTCTATAACCTTAGTTAGTGGAATACTTATTTTCCCTAACTGCCCCCATCCTACTACAGTTTGAACCCATTAGGGGTGGTAGGGCGGTCTGGAGGCATGTTTATATAGCTTCTAGGTAAGGTTCTGAACAATTGATCTCATACATACGAGACTATCGCATAGATCTTTCCTATAAGTGTTCTTCTACTTTAAGTTCCCATCTATTACCCGAGTTCGCTAGAAACCCATGCTCTGATCCATGTTGCTTAATTATTACGATATCTCATATATGAACGTAAATATATACACTATATCGTTTTATTATGTTTTTTTTTTTTTTTTTTTTTTTACCTTGTGTATTATGTTTTTGTACTGTTGTTCTTATATGTAAAATAAAAATATATTGAACGAGAAATGTAATTTTGCTGCTCTCATTCATAAAATTATGTACGGCTGCCGTGTAAGCAGCCTTACATAGTGTGGACTCAGCCCCCTGAGCCATGATTGGCCAAAGGCACCCTGCCTTTGGCCAATCAAGGCTCTCACAGCAGAGTCCGCTGTGATTGGCCAAAGCATGCAGGTCAGGTTATCGCAGTGCATTAGCGGTCTCGCCGTTCATTATGGCACGTTACGCGGCCGCTCTAATTTCATGCGAATGCCCCATAATGTTCGGTATTCGGGGAAGGGGCGAACACCCAATGTTCGAGTCAAACTTACGTTCGACTCGAACATTGGGCTCATCTCTAAACCCCAGTATCATTATTTAGCTATTGCAAGCTTACATGGTTCAAAATAACCTAGAGTCTCCAAGAGTCTTTCTTTCTTCTTCTCACATAACACAGTATATCTTTCATATGTCCACAAATTCTTGTTTATTAATGCTTCACAATGTTGGAGAGCAAAGGTAAACAAGACCATAAGCATTATGTCTGAAACTTACTTGAGGCCATATTCAAAACTCCCAAACAGATTACTTTACTACAGTAAAGGGAGAGAGATTGCTCACTTAGCAAAGGGAATGTCCACCTAGCTTATTGAATAAGGTGCAGCTGTGTTTCCTTCAATCATCGAATCACTAATTTCACAAATCAAGTCAAACAATTTAGCATTATTCAATAAAATGTGTTATAACGTTCCAATAAACTTTATTAAAAAATTCACTCTTTTTTTGGAAGTTGGCTCTATACCTTTAGTAAATGAACCTCAATGTGACGGTTTGGCTTGCATAATTTGTCAAAAATGACCAAAGGGCAGGCAAAAAAAAACGGATAACTTTATTTCAGAAATGAGTGCAAGAGGCATATTTTTTTCCAGCAACACTGTAAAAACATAGTACATGGAGATTATTATAGTATCAAAAAATCTCTTTGCTTTTGTCAAATGTATTACATGCAATTACAGGTAAAAGGAGCAGACAGAACAAGTGTATTTTATTTAAAAGTGCTAGTCTTCATCTTTTTATGGAGTGTGTATTGTATCAGATAGTGCAGAAGGGTCATGTTTTGATGGCCTGTGTAATGGAAAATATTTAGTCTTGGTTGTCTGCCAGAATAAACACTGAGATGTATAAAGCTGCAGAACCCTTTTCCAAAAGCCCTAACATTATGGAAATGTAGGAATGTTGTGGCCAGGAGTGTTATAAAATAATTATACCAGTAGTTTCCTTTTTTTGTCCCTTTCCTCCTGCAGTATACATTTTTTATTCTCCGGGGCTCTAAAAGGTTCTTGAAAATTGATTTGTATTCAGAATGTATCTTTCTCCCAATTATCAGGAACTGACTCCTTGAAAAAAATATATTGAAATGTGTAAAAAAGGACTGTAGGCAGACAATTAACATACAATGTAGAACAATCCATATCATGTGTTCATTAATTTAGAGCAATGATGTTATTCTGGTCAGTTATATCAGTGATTTAATAATATTATGGTCAAGCACAAGTTCTTAGGGGGGTTCCAATATAGATTATTTTCTAATGCATAAATAGGCAGAAACAAATGCCTGTTAAAAGGTGTTCTTTAACTCAATATAATACAAAGCTCTACATTCTGGTGCTCGGTATATTATACTGGTGCTCCATGTAGAATACACCTTTATGTTCTAGAATCCATTGCAAAAAACAGCTGTATTGTCTGGTTAACAATGAAACATACAGTGAGGGTTATTTACTAAAACTGGAGCGTGCAAAATCTGGTGCAGCTCTGCATAGAAACCATTCAGCTTCCGGGTTTTATTGCCAAAACGTAATTGAACAAGTTAAAGTTAGAAGCTGATTGGCTACCATGCACAGCTGCACCAGATTCTGATTGGGACTTAGGACTTTGATTTGAGTCAATGCATAGTAGTGAAAGGAAAAAACATTCTGAGAGCTCATTGGCTCAGGTTAGGCTGCTCACAACAGCTCTTCACTACAACAAAACAGAAAATATAATATAAATATAGATGTAAATGGTACAATCATATGACTACATAAAAGGGTATATGTAACATGATACATATGTGCATGTACATATATACATGCATATACACATACGTATGCATAGAAATAAATATAAAGGAATATCAGATGGTAAGTGATAGTGAAATTATTATTTTCAAACGCTACTTGGTTCATACATACAGTACCATTGTACAATTGTACATATAACTAAAATGATTGCTCATGAGATAAAACAATCAAAAATAATGAATAAATTAATGAAATTAAATTTATTATTGCAGATGTGTGATAGAAAAAAAAAGAAGAAGCTATTTATAAACACATATCACTTTAATGGGGCACTATGGGTTTTGTTACACCATATATTGTAAAAGATATGTGTTTTTGATAATAGCATTTGATAATAATACTTCCCAATATAACTTATAACACACTATCACTTACTTAGACATGTGCACAACAAAAAAATTTGTTTATTTTCGTTTCGTTTTTTTCGTTTCCGAAAAAAAATCGTTTTTTTTCGTTTCATTTTTTTCATTTCCGTCGATTCGTAACGATTCGTACATTCGTAAGTCATCATTGTTCGGATTCGTAACGATTCGTACATTCGTAAGTCGTCGGTGTTCGTATTCATAACGATTCGTACATTTGTAAGAGTTATTTTTTCATTGATTCGTTTTTTCGTTTAATTTTCGGATGCATTCGTATTTATTCGTACATTCGTAACATTCGTAACATTCGTAACATTCGTAGATTCGTAATCGGAGCATAATTCATAATTTGATGTAATGTGTATGCTATTATTACATTTTAATAATTTACGAATCGAAAAAAAAAGTTACGAATTGAAAAAAAAGTTACGAATCGAAAAAAAAAAGTTACGAATCGAAAAAAAAGTTACACATTTTTTGGTTCAATAGAGACACAGAAAATTCCAAATCGAAAAAAAAAAAAAAAAAAAATGTTACGAATTGAAAAAAAAGTTACGAATCGAAAAAAAGTTACGAATTTTTTGGTTCAATGGAGACACGGAAAATTACAAATCGAAAAAAAAAAAAAAAAAGTTACGAATTGAAAAAAAAGTTACGAATCGAAAAAAAATAAGTTACGAATCGGAAAAAAGTTACGAATGTACGATTTTTTTGGTTCAATAGAGACACGGAAAATTACAAATCGAAAAAAATTTTTTTTAAAGTTACGAATCGAAAAAAAAAGGTACGAATCGAAAAAAAAGCTACGAATCGAAAAAAAAGTTACGAATGTACGAATTTTTTCGTTCGTTTATGTTTTTCGGATTTTCTTCATTAGTACATTCGTTGTTTCTAATTAGTTTTTTTCGGATTTTCGTTGTTTTTCGGATTCGTTCGATTCGAATGATTCGTTAATCGTATTCGTACGATTCGAACGATTCGTTACGATTCGTACATTTGTAAAAGTTATTTTTTCATTGATTCGTTTTTTCGTTTAATTTTCGGACGCATTCGTATTTATTCGTACATTCGTAACATTCGTAACATTCGTAACATTCGTAGATTCGTAATCGGAGCATAATTCATAATTTGATGTAATGTGTATGCTATTATTACATTTTAATAATTTAAAAAAAAAAAGTTGACGAATTGAAAAAAAAGTTACGAATCGAAAAAAAAAAAGTTACGAATCAAAAAAAAAGTTACACATTTTTTGGTTCAATAGAGACACAGAAAATTACAAATCTAAAAAAAAAAAAAAAAAGTTACGAATTGAAAAAAAAGTTACGAATCGAAAAAAAAAATTACGAATCGAAAAAAAGTTACGAATTTTTTGGTTCAATAGAGACACGGAAAATTACAAATCAAAAAAAAAAAAAAAAAAAAAAAGTTACGAATTGAAAAAAAAGGTACGAATGGAAAAAAAAAAAGTTACGAATCGAAAAAAAAAATTACGAATCGAAAAAAAGTTACAAATTTTTTGGTTCAATAGAGACACGGAAAATTACAAATCGAAAAAAAAAAAAAAAAGTTACGAATTGAAAAAAAAGTTATGAATCGAAAAAAAAAAAAAGTTACGAATCGAAAAAAAGTTACGAATGTACGAATTTTTTGGTTCAATAGAGGCACGGAAAATGACAAATCGAAAAAAAAAAAAATTAAAAGTTACGAATCGAAAAAAAGTTACGAATCGAAAAAAAAGTTACGAATCAAAAAAAAAGTTACGAATGTACGAATTTTTTTGTTCAATCCATTCGAAGCACGCTTAGCAGCACCATTGTTTTCAGATTCGTTCGATTCGAATGATTCGTTAATCGGATTCGTACGATTCGAACGATTCGTTACGATTCGTTATTCGGATTCGTACGATTCGAATGATTCGTTCATTCGTACGAAAACGAACGAACGAAAATAACGAAAAAAAACGAAAAACGAAAAAAAACGAAACGAATTGCACATGTCTACTTACCATCTGATTTATTGCTATGCATATGTGCATGTACCTCTATGTGTATATATTCTATATATATATATATATATATATATATATATATATATATATATATATATATATATATATATATATATACTGTATGTGCATGGGTGTATGATGAAGAGGGAGTATTTTTGGCCCCTGAAACGCATTGGCTGTTTTTTTTTGTGGAAACGAATAAATTAATTGGACCCTTCTGTCATTTTGGTCTGACGTTCCTTCCATTGACACATGTTTTTTTCTGATATACAGTATTGTGGTATTATAGCATATTGTTTTGTGTTGGTCTCTCAATATAAAGCGTTCCCTGCAAAGAATATATTTAAAGCTGAATTCTGGAAGCAAAATCTTCATTTAAATATATTCCTCAACAGCCACAGAGAATATAAATATTGTGTGCACCAAATGCCTTTGCAAACCCAAATATTACAATATAAAATTAGCTGTGACATCATCACTGTGCTGTACATAACTTGTGCCAGAAAGTCTTCCCGCTACAAGCCGCCTGCAGGAGATTTAGTGTCGGATCGCACTTGTGCGGGAACTGCATGCGATTTTGAACAGGATTTGCAATGCATTCCATGTGATTCTTCAGCAGTGCAATTTGATCGCACCTCATCCTCACCAAAATTGTGCAGAACCCTTTTTTGGCCGCACCAAATCGGATAGCATTGCGTTTTGCGTACTGATTTTGGGCTGTCGTTAACTTAACATACACATCCACAGCGGTTCACATTAATGTTTATTTTTATGCAGTGCTGAATCTGCACAGAATTCACAGCAAATTCTGCATCAGTGTGAACCGGCAATAAAGGAGAAGGGGGATACAAGATGAATTACACTGCTAAGGGAGAGATAGAGAATTGACTGGTCTTTGTTACAGGAATCTCCTGTAGAGAGGCAAGTTTCATGCTTGATCATTGTACAAATCTGGAAGAAATACACAAGGCCCACCGATATTGCAGTAATATATCACTTGTATATTTAAACAAAATCTGCTTATCCCAGAGTTCAGAATTAACACTCACTTCTCCTGCTGCTCATGCCACTGATCTATCTCAGCTATAGTAAGGAGATGCTGCTAATGGAAAAATCTTAAAGGCTAAGTTCACCTTTTTTTTTTAGCCCCCCTATCTACCAACATACCATTAATGTACCTTTTTGGCAGAAAAAAAAAAGTTTTCTATTTCTCCTACACCAGACATTACTTCAGCCTTAGTTTTCTATTGTAAACTCCTCCAGTGGCCCGCCTGAATTTGGTATTCCAGATGGGAGTCCCCGTAGAAAGAAGTAGTTAATCAGCTGACTTCATTAAGACACACCCTGCACCTGCCCCCCCTCCAGGAGATTGCTCTAACCCACCTCTGCATGTGCATGCTTATCCAATGCAATCAGTGATCACTGTTCTCACTATATAAATACATATAATATACAGCCATCAATTTTTTTTCCTTCCTTACTTTCATCTAGCATAGATCGTTCATTTAGCAGAGTGTATATAGTTTTGGTAAATCTAAAGGAGATTGTACAGAGAATGTACAATCAGATTATATAGTGTACGGCCACCTTTATACACCTAAAAATTACTAATGGTACTTTCGGCCATTAATTGTTAATGACACCCCAAAAGCAGAAGCAAACACACATTTTAACATGTGAAAAAAACAAGCGACAAACACAGCAAAACACACAGTAAAAAATGGACAAACCGCAACACGCCAAGATATCCCATGAGCTACTTTGCAAACAGGTAGGCAGCCCGTTAAAATAATGCTATGCATGTTGAGGGAAAAATGAGCCAAAATACATGCGCTCCCACTACGTCAGGTGTGAATGGAGCCTGAATGTGATTTTGGTGTGTTTAACCACTTCCCGACCGGTGCACACAGATGTACGTCGACAGAATGGCACGGACAGGCAGGAGGGCGTATATATAAGTCCCTCCTTAATGCCTGTCCGTGCCAGTCGGGACCCCCGTGAGTCCGGTCGCGGTCCCCGCGGACTCGATCGCCGCGGGGACACCCGCGATCGTCTCACGGGAAGGCTGAACGGGGAGATGCCGAGATAAACAGCATCTCCCCGTTCTGCCTAGCAACTAGTGACGCCGATCTCTGCTCCCTGTGATTGGAGCAGAGATCAGCATTCACTAGCTAACAGCCACGCCCCCCCCCCCCCCCCACAGTAAGAAACACACCCTAGGCCTACTTAACCCCTACACTGCCCCTTGTGGTTAACCCCTTCACTGCCAGTGCCATTTATACAGGAATCAATGCATTTAAATCGCATTGATTGCTGTATAAATGACAATGGTCCCAAAAATGTGTCAAAAATTTCCAATGTGTCCGCCATAATGTCGCAGTCACAATAAAAATCGCTGATCGCCGCCATTACTAATAAAAAAAATATTAATAAAAATGCTATAAAACTATCCCCTATCTTGTAAACGCTATAACTTCTGTGCAAACCAATCAATAATCGCTTATTGCGATTTTTTTTACCACAAATATGTAGAAGAATACGTATCGGCCTAAACTGAGGAAAAAAAATGTTTTTTTATATATTTTTGGGGGATATTTATTATAGCAAAAAATAAAAAATAATGCGTTTTTTTTCCAAAATTGTCGCTCTTTTTTGTTTATAGCGCAAAAAATAAAAACCGCAGGGGCGATCAAATACCACCAAAAGAAAGCTCTATTTGTGGGAAAAAAAGGACGCTAATTTTGTTTGGGAGCCACGTCGCACGACCACGCAATTGTCAGTTAAAGCGACGCAGTGCCGAATCGCAAAAAGGGGGCTGGTCCTTTGGCTGCAAATTGGTCCGGTCTGAAAGTGGTTAAACAAGAACAATGAGGCTCCATTCACATTTGTGCCTTTCCAACCGCATGGCAAACTGCACAGAAAACTTGTGCTTTTTGAAACATGTTGCAAACACGCATCACACTTGCAGCACAATTAAATGTTAATGGCACCCCAAGCGCAGGTAGCAAGCATGCATCTGTCATGTGACAAACGTGCTATAAGTGCACCAAAAAACACAGTAAAAAACACACCATGCTCCACTCTAAAAAAAAAATTCGAGCCTCTTATTTATCCCGTTTAGCCAGTTTATCGCACATAGGGCAGCTCATTCAAGTGAATGGGCCGCCCTATGCATGATGAGCTGCCAAAAATTAAATGCATGCGGGAATGTGAGTTTCCGTTATGTAAAGATGTGAACAGGGCCTGACAACAGAGCGTCGCCGTCCACTCCCTCTTATGTACTTGTATAAAGATGGCCATGCACTATGCAAGATTTATCAAAATTATGGGATAGGAGGACCCACCTGAACAATTCATTAAATTTGCATCAAATCAGGCAAGCCTTGTACCACATAGTTGATGGTAGCTGTAAATGAGATTTTACAGTCAGATTGTATAGTGTATGGTCACCTTAAAGGAAGAAGTAGGAAAGTGGGTAGAACTAAAACAAGAGGTGCTATAGTAAAGAGCAAAGTGTGGTCCAGAGTGGTCAACGCACCCTATCGTCTGATGCATCAACACTATGAAAGAGGTGAGAGGGTGGGGCAGAAAAGACATGAGAAAAGGCTTCTATTTATTATGAAAAGTGAAATTCTGTCTGAAAAGGTAAACTTAGCCTTTAAACTTGCAGGTGTGTCAATATTCTGGTTCCCCGTTGCTCAGTTTCCCCTACTGGCCTTTATGTCCTCACAGAACACAATAGTGATGGGGCCAGTGGATCAAACCATTCAGCACAGCAGGACCAGGCCTCTGACGATTTCCCAGAAGAGCTGGATTCTGTAAATTCTTAAGCCAGCAGTTTCTCTTCACTACAGTGGTGATTCACAACACAAGTCGAGAAGAAGAATTTAATGACTTCTGCACAGAAGACCATTTATTTTACGCATTCTTTTAGCAACAGAGTTATTTTATACCGTATCTAAACCCAAATATATACATTTTTTATATATTGCAGCTTACCAGTCCTTAGGTGTTGTGGCTGCATCAGTTTTCTTTTTTTAGGGAGGCAATTTTGTTTATTTTTGCCTGATAATCCAGTGTCTAGCACACCTCCAGTCCTAAGGAAGCTATGCTAACTTTCTCACTGTATCTAAAGAAGCAATGGTTTTCATCTAGGCTTCTCTTTTCATACGGGCTATATAATAGGGTTAGCATTTCTTCATGTTTTCCCAGCTCCAAATTTGTTCCACCAATTATGCTGTAGCTCTAGACTTAATATGCTGCCTCAGGAAACTCTCAATGTCATCTCCAAGAAGCTCCAGGAACCCCAGCTCTGGCTGCTTCAACATGCCCAGCTCCAGAAACTACTGCTTCAATACAAAAATAGTTCAGAGCTGTTCTGCTGTTTTAATCTGTAAAAAAAAAATGTCTCACAAGTAATGGCAGCACATATCAAATATGGATAACTGGCAGCTTAACAGTGGTTGCAAGTCTAAGCTTACTGAGAAGGATGGATATCCAGCAGAATAGTTGCTACGAGGCACAGAGTATAGTCTCTACAATTATTATGATATTACCTATAAAGAACATTATAGTGCAGTACCCTAAATAATGATACATTAAACAATTTTTGTAATTCATGAACATTTCCCTCTGGTTTTTGCTTATCTGTCCTAAGTTGCAAAGTTCCTTTTTTCTTTTTTGTCTTTTGGAGACAGTTACAGATTATTTACAGATAGTGTCATTCACTGTTACAAAACTTTAACAGCTAAGGTTCAATTGATATTATTAGCTCTCAGCCTGCCCTTGGGTATGCTGAAAGTTTGGACTTGACAAGAGAAATGCTTTAAAGGGGAAAACCTATTTTTTAATCTTCATTTTCTTAAATAGATATATGTCAATAGAAACTAAATTATTTATGAAAAGTAAATATTAACATGTGTATGATTCTGATGGAAAAAAAAGCAAAAAAAGGATATTTTTGGAATAAAGTATAAGTTAAAAAAAGATCTTAATACATTTTATAACTCTTGATGTGCTGGAGATTATATTTGTTGCTTTTTAAGGATCTAAAAGGTTTTAAGTAGTGTACCAATGAACCCAAAGGGGTTGATTCACTAAAACTGGTTAGTTCAAAATCTGGTGCAGCTCTGCATAGAAACCAATCAGCTTCCAGGCTTTTTTGTCAAAGCTTAATTGAACAAGCTACACTAATGCTGCATACACACGAGCAGATTTTCCGTCTGAAAAAATTTGGATGGTTTAACCGATGGAATTCGCTCAAGCTTGGCTTGCATACACACGGTCACACAAAAATTACTTCATTACAAAAAACGCTTTTTAGCAGCTAAAATTAGCATTTTTTAATAACAAAACTTGGAGCTACCCTTTAAGATGTATATGTATAGCCAAACCGTTTTTAACATTTTAGACAGAGTAAGGAAGGGTTTCTGTTCCAGACACATATAAGGATGTTGGAAGAAATCTCCCAAAGTGAGAGGAATTCCCCTCTTATGCCGCGTACACACGAGCAGATTTTCCATCAGAAAAATCTTGGATGGTTTTTCCGACGGAATTCCGCTCAAGCTTGGCTTGCATACACACGGTCACAGAAAATTCTCGGAACTTTCGACCATCAAGAACACGGTGACATACAACACTACGACAAGCCGAGAAAATTAAGTTTAATGCGTCAGAGCATGCGTCAAATTGTTTCCCAGCATGCATAGGAATTTGGGTTTCGGAATTGGTACAGACGGTCGGAATTTCCGATCCGACCTTTTTCCGACCAAAAAATTGAGAACCTGCTCTCAATCTTTTGCTGGCGGGAATTCCGCCAGCAAAAGTCCGATGGAGCATACACACGGTCGGAATTTATGACCAAAAGCTCATATCAGACTTTTGTTGGCGGAATTTCCAATCGTGTGTATGGGGCATTAGAAGCTGGTTGGTTTAGTAAATCAACCCCGAAATGGCTAGCTGTTCAAACCTGCTGAAATCACCTGGATTGGGTTACAATTAGGATGTCTGTCCTCTTCAGATTCACTTGCGTATTTCATTTTGTGGAAAAGCTGTATTAGCTGGAGTTGATTCTTTGGGTTGTAAAGTAATTTTACATGCAAGATAAAACTGTGTATACACCATTCACAAAAGAGTTTCTTGCTCAGGTTGTTTCCTAACATCTATCTACGCATTTCATTTTCAGTTTTTGAAATGACAAGAGTTGGAATGTATTAGTTCTAATAATTTTGGTGTAAAAAAATATTGATGCTGAGGCAAAACTGGTGTAGCAACAGGGGGTTGCAGTGGTCACATCGGAAACTAGTCCTATTTGGGAACACCGGCATCGTCTTTGTAATTTTTTCACCTACTCTCTATTTTCTCTTTACATTTGATCCACCCTTGCTTTGCTATGAATGTTTGAATACACAGCTACCAAGAAAATTGTAAAGCCTCTTACGGGCTTACTGAATAAGGTAGTGCAAGAAGCAGTGCTAACCTATGCATTTTGGAAAAGTATATAGCTAATTAGATTTTAATATACACAGTCAAGGTGTGATTGGGTCTTGCAGGTTAGTGTGTTATTTTATTCCTTTACACTGCCCTTGTGAATAAGCCAGTATGTACTCGATTAAGGTTATTGTAGATTTCAGCTATAACTGTAACAAAGAATTTGTTAATGCTTAAAAGCCCAGGGCAGAACTGAGAAATTGATGTGGTTAAAGCCTTCAGCAATCTCCAAATACCTTGTGCGCTTTATTTATCACAGCTCTTTTCTGACATACACAGATTTATTATTGATACTTTAACAATACCAAATTTTATTTAAATGTTATCCATGTTGACAAATTGACATTATGAGCGGATTTGGTTTTCCAGTTGATTAATATACTAAACATTTTACTTGTATATCCATGACAACGCAGACTTAGTTGAAAACCAAATGCATCCAATTTTCTGTAAATGAGTAAAAACCACATTATTAGTACCCAAGGGTCCTGGTGGTCTGTTACAATCAATGTAAATATCTTCTTATTTACCACAAGCTGGCAATGTGCTGATCCTGAGGGTCAATATTCTCCACTAGCATATTAAGAATAAATACATTAGGTCAGCTCCAGTATTCAAACTCTCACTTGTGAAAATATCACCGGTGAGTAATATTAACTGATCTTTATTTGTCAGAAATTCATATAAATTTAAACAAGCTAGATGGATCAAGGATGAGTGACTCTGCCTGGGTTCAGTTATTAAACGGTTTTGCAAATCTTGTTTGAAGTTTTAAAGTGTAAACTTTTTGGCAAACCCTATTGAAGTGTATAGGTGGATCTTGTTATTTAATTCTGGCCACTAATATGCAAGCTATTCTGAAACAACATGCATGGGAAGCTGGGCTCTGTAGGGAAAAAAGTTCCTCTCCCTACATAGAGTTGTCTAATTTCTCTTGAAAGGAGGCTGAGTTATCCATTACTTGCATTTGGTTTTATGATTTAAGTCAGCAGAGCTCCATCTCAATCATTAAGCTCTGGTGAAAATTCCCTTGCAAAAAAGAAGCTATACTTTCAAAGTGAACAGCCTATTTGCCTTTAGTAAATCAACTCCACTTTTTTTGGATCGTTCCTACTGTCTGACAGTTAAGACTTCGGTGATCTGGGACCTCATCACTATAGCAAGGGTGATGTATTTGCTTACTTTGTAACTTAGTTTAGGAGTTGTTAATTTCTTTCCATATAAGCATGTAGATTATCTTATGCTTTTACCAAGCTTTGACATTGTTCCTATTTACTACCCACCACTTTAAACTAAGCAAATTAACACAGTGCCAAAGGCTGCCCCCCCCCCCCCCCCCAAATAATATAAATATTAATTAATGCCACTTATTTTTCCCTTAAGTGACATTTTATTTACCCCCAAAAAAGTGAGAAGTAAGGTTTTTAGATGCAAATGCGATATACTATGGGGTTGATTTACTAAAATTGGAGAGTGCAAAATGTGTGCAAAATGTGGTGCAGTTCTGCATAGTAACTAATCAGCTTCAATCTTTCTTGACTGTCCATACTTGCAATGGCATAGCTTTGCTGAACATATGGGGCACAGTGGAGTTCCCCATAATGCGAGAGCGCAGTGCATTGATGGCAGGGTGCCTTTGGCCAATCATGGCTTAGGGGGCTAAGTTCATGCCCCACACTATATAAGGCTACCTATGCAGTGGCCATATTTAGTGTGATACGTGAAGATTGAGAACTTGAGCTAGATTAGGCAGGTTAGTTAGTGGCATGCAAGCAGTTTAGTATATATATAAGTGTATAATATATATGCAATGCAGGTAATGTATTAATATATATAAACTGTGTAATATATATATATATATATATATATATATATATATATATATATATATATATATATACAGTGCATTGAGTGTAGACTATATATACAATGCATTCAGTGTTTACTATATATATATACCGTGCAAGCAGTCTAGTATAAATATATATATATATAACTATAACTATATATATATATATATATATATATATATATATATATATATATATATATATATACAGTGCAGTCAGTACAGAGTATATAATACAGTGCATTGAAGTGGTTAGGGGGAACCCTATGACAGTATTAAGAAAGACCCCCTTTGGGTCTGGTATAGATTTTAAGAGGAATCCTTATCTGAGCAAGCAGCCTGACAGGCCAGGAAAGGGGGGGGGGGGGGTGAGCGAGTGCCCCTCCTCCTGAATCATACCAAGCCGCTTTCCCTCAACATGGGGAGGGTGCTTTGGGGTCCCCCCAAAGCACCTTGTGCCCATGTTGATGAGGTCAAGGGTCTCTTGCCGACAACCCTGGCCATTGGTTGTCGGGGTCTGCCGGTAGGAAGCTTATCAGAATCTGGAAGCCCCCTTTAACAAGGAGACGCCAAGATCCCACCCCCCTATGTGAATGGGTATCGGGTACATTGTACCCCTACCCATTCACCAAAGAAAGTGTCAAAAAATTTAAATCACAACAGACAGTTTTTGACAATTCCCTTATTAAAAAAATCTTCAATCAGGCTCAACGGACCTGTTATATAGGCAAGGGTGGGGCCACCCATTGATGGCATGTAACGTCAGAGGGGGGCGAGTCATTTGTTTATGTCAGCGGGTGGCCCTGCCCTTGCCTATATTACAGCTGTCAAAGTCAATAGACAGGAGTTGCCGGGAGGCTGAGTTTTTTTTTCTTTGCTCCAGTTTTCAGGTTCGTCGGGCAGCATGATTGACGATGGATGTACATCGCGGGACATTTTTTTCTTTTTTAATAAAGGAATTGTCAAAAACTGTCTATTGTTGTTTTTATTTTTTGACACCCCCCACCCGCAGACCCTGACAACCAATGGCCAGGGTTGTCGGGAAGATACCCTTGTCCCCATCAACATGAAGGGCCTTGTATGGACTGGGAGGAACCCACACCAATTTTTTCCTTGATTTTTCATTTATATTGCCAGGAGCTTTCCTGGACAGTCAGCATCTCTCGGGGAGGCGTGAGAAGGAACCAACGGCGGTGTTCGTTGGCTCGGTTCTCAGTGCAGAGATGCCAGGGGACAGCTGCAGCATCGGTCTGATGCTGCATCCACCTAGGTAAGTATGAATATCAAAAAAATAAACAAACCGATACTTCTCTTTTAATTCTCCTTTTGCTAAATCATAAACAGTAAGGGAAGACAGATAATGTTCCCACTACCTCCACTGCCACCAGGCATGTGCTTTTTAAATAAACCATATAAGCAGACCCATTACCACCGTATGTATAGGGACTAATAAAAATGCATTTTATATTACCAGCTCCAGTATTAATACAGTAATCTACAAAGCAGAAGTCTACGCACCAAAATAAAATGTAGTTCAGTAGAGGAACTATCCTCCTCCAGTACATGCAAGTTCTTCACCTAAAAAATACATATAAGAGTACCATACATGCATCTTCCAAAGTTAGTGCTTCTTATTTTATTATTGCTTTTATTTTGGATAAGTAAGGGAGGGTTATAACCCCTGTCAGGTTTATATTTGCCAGCTTTGTCTCATTGGGTAGATTTCCCTTCACTTCCTGTACCATACCCAAAACAGGAAGTGAGTGAAAAGCTCCCTAAAGTGAGGGAATCCCTGGTTGTTCCCAGGGTCATTAGAACTATTGCCACAATTGGAAGATTTACCCTCTATTCCTGTTCTAGGGACAACCCAAAATTGGGGAATTTCTTTTACCTTCATTTTCCGTGATAATAGTAAACAGGACAAATAGAGAGGGTAACTATCTCTAACAGGGGCACAGACAGCAACAAAAACCTGACGTGTTCTAATCCCTCTCCACTCTGTTTGTAACACTTAATAGACTTAATGCCAGGAGGTGATGAGGTATTGATGTTGCTGGAGGGTTTTAACCCCCAGTACACATTCTGAGACATAGCAGCCCTCGGAATTGGTAGAATTACTACCATTTAGGTCAGGACAGATATCTGATATATCAAGAATATTAGGTGTAGAGCAATAATGTACACGTTCAATCATTGGGGGTAAGGATAAACCTCCAATTATATCCTATCCTATTTAAGAATTAGTAAGATATTAACACCTTTGTCTACCACGAGGCTATGGTGCAAATCTGCATTTGAACATTTTATTTTTAAGCAAGAATGAGAAATAAAAAAGCACATTTTAAGGGATTCTTCCAAAAATAGATAGAATCTAGGACACAATCTCAAATGTAACCAAAGTCTAACCACAGGAAGGAGTAAAGTATCAAAACTGCTTTTATAAATTGATCAGGAAGATGTAACATTTCACTCAAATGGTTGCCCCTCAGACATTGACTTTTTTGTTTAAAGCTCCGGTAATTGGGTGTTAAATGTTAGATTTTTTTTTACTAATTATGTCTAGTATGAACTTACACATATTTTAAATATAAATTTAAAGGTGACCCTAAAATGTACTTATATACTGTAGTCTATAAATTGTCATTTTCTAATTTGACACAGTTTCATACAATTAAAATTATCTGTGCACAACTTACACCTCTGTTGTTTTTATGTCTGGTAAAAGTACCAGAGTAAAAAAGATCATCTTCAAAGGTACAATTGAGTCAAAATGAATAATTAAACATAAGAAAACCTACCGGGGGCACGGTCTACTGTCTCAGTATTTTTCATTTCAGCCAGGCCTATATCTATTAATCCAGTCCAACCCATTCCAAATTCCATTTTGTTGGCACATTGTTGAAACTCCTTGAATTTGCCTGCCTCCTCTTGTATACAGAAAGCATTTTTTACAAAAGGAAAATTTGCCTCGGATATCCGAATGTGTCTGGTCATGCAGGAAACAGTTATAGAAAACCGTAGCTTACTGAATATATAAAACAAATATGGAGTTGAACGATAAAACAATCCCTACTTTGTTACATTTTATTAACTCTGTTTTATTCATATGAAGATCTAAGGGATGAAGGTAATTTTCTTTTTTTAAATTTGTTTTGTTTTTTGTGTCACATTAAGTCCCGGTTCACATAGGTGTGATGCGGTAACACTGCAAATCCACTGCGGGTTCCTGCATCACACTGTCATATGCAAACTGCTAAGAGTGTCAATACAATGTTAATGACACCCCCATTTCAGTTTGCATATCACAGTGCGAACTGACAGTTCGGACAGGAATCGGATCACATGAGTGTGAACACCCATGCAATCTCATTCTGCTGCGGACTTAAAAAAGGGTTCTGTGCGCGTTTGGTCTGAATGCGATGCAATTTCAGCCATACTATCTGTATGGCTAAAATTGCATCGCACAGACATTGCATGTGATTTACACTGCAGTGCGGTGATCTCGCACAGGACACCGGTGTGGACCCAGCCTAAAAACAAAACATTATTTAATTTGTAAATAACTTTGCAGTGTTTTGTACCAGAATCAGTATTGTAATGTTATTTTAAACAGGACAAACTATATAATAAAATGTATACTTTTATTCTACAGTAACACAAAAAAATAGAAATGTAAAAAAGCACAAAGTGTGTGTTTTTTTTTTTTTAGATTTTTACTTTTTTGCTAGTTAAAAAAAACATTTTGGAAGATAATAAAAAATAAAAATATCATGTCCTTGAAAGTACATACGCCCCTGTGGTGGCGATGCCGAAGTACTTTGCAGGTGCTTCGCAGCACTGCCCATTAATTTCAATGGGAAGTGTGGGAGCAGTGTATACACCCCACCCCAAAGATGTTGCTTGCAGGACTTTTTTTCCCATCCTACAATTGCGTCCTACAAGTGTGAAAGGACAGTGGGATGGCTTGAGAGGTACTTTTCAGGCTCTTTACATGTGCTATTTTTAGCACTAAAATGCATAAAAAGCGCCCCAGTGTGAAAGGGGCATTAAAGAGAAGTGTTTCAACTTTCTTATTTTTACACAGTTGCTCTATTTATGGATAGCAATAATAGATCACTGGTTTATTGCACTTGTTGCTGTTTATGGTTTTTACTTTGTTTGTTACTATTTGTTTATATTATTATTGTACTTTTATGCTATGTTTTCATGTTTTTATTTTTTTTTACTACGTTCTATGTAGCCATCATTTTTATTTATCATTTTGTTTGATTATTTACAATAAGTAGGGAAACTGACCATGCTTTTGCCTTAAGTTATGCATCATGTTATGTTATTAAATTAACGTATATAATTTTATCACCCAAATTGTACCCGGATGGGCACTAAATTAATCAGTGGGAATTTTTGTCAGTGTTGTAAAAAAGTGTTTTCTCATTAATTAAGAATTTGCTTAGTTTTTAACTTTATGGCTGCCCAGAGAGATTGCAAACACAATGTTAAAACTATTTCCTTCAACTCCTATGTGGTCACAAAGACAAGAAGTGCGGAGAATATCTAAAATGTTAAAATCAATAAAAATCCTGACAGAGATTCTAATTCTTCTCTACTAAGTTTGTCTGGAGACAAGCTTTTTGAGTCTATCTTCAAAAATGATTTTCAGTTTGGATAGAGAGAATGAGTGTTAGAACCCCTGTCAGTTTGTATTGTTACATGTGAACCCATTGAGGAGATTAATCTTTATTCGGTTGCTTTTCCAAAGGTTCATATTCATATGTATTCTGCTATGATTTTTTCATCTGAATGTTTGTGGAGAACTTTGGAAAGCTTGCATGGTTTTCTAATTTGCATTAGACATAACAGTTCTACTTGCCTCCACCTTTATTTAAAGAGTGTACTTGAAAGATGGTATATTGGCTTTTTAGATGTATTGTTTAGGTGAAGTTAAGTGCAAGTCAAGCACACTGGGAGCACAAATATTGTTAGAAATATGTTCCACACCTTCCTCTGTTTATTTTGTGAAAATGCGTATTAATACATTTTAAGAGAAGATAGAATATAATAGAAATTGCATTGAAACAATGTTCCGAGACCTCTGTACATCCCTTTAAAGTTAACTGCTTATTTCTGTGCCAGCCACAGTGGTTTGTCTTCCTTCAAACAGAATAACACTTGTTTGGTCCATTCGGCTTTAATATGGTACAGATGGGTTCTATTATTATGTTCTGTACAACCAAAATTGCACAGTTCTGTACATATGATGTTACCTCTCTACTGGCTAAAGGTGTGTATTTTTGGAAATTAGAGATATTTATTGAAATAATTTTTTTTTGTTATTCTGTTCTGCAGTATTGCTTGTCTATGTACTGCGAAAAAACAAAGAAACTGTGCATAAACTGACATTTAGAATGTTTTTTTATATACCCTATTTTCCGGCGTATAAGAAGACTTTTTGACCAAGGAAAATCTTTTCAAAAGTCGGCGGTCGTCTTATACGCTGGGTGTGGTCTTATAGGGTGGACTGGAGAATCTGTGGTCACCGTGGGGAGGAGCTCAAAAACGGCCGCATCTCCGCTGTATGCAAGCAACAAGAAGTGACTTAACGCGGTCCCGATGACGAGGTGAGGGGGAGCCTCACCGGGAAGGTGCAAGTGAGGGGTGGAGCAAGCTGCAGGCGTCTGGGATGCCTGGAAAAAAGAGATAGAGTGGCCCAGAAAGACACGCCTCTTTCACCCGTCTGGCCTGCCCTTGTATCCTATTACCATACCTCCTTATCTGGCTCTCAGATCTTTCGCTTCTGAGGACTGCAGTGAAGTGGCACAGGCGCGCATGTGCGAGATCTAAGAGGCAGAGAAGAAGGTATGGTGCGGTAATAGGATACAAGGGCAGGCCAGACGGGTGAAAGGGGCGTGTTTGCGCTACCGCTCTGATAGTGTTGGAGACAGGGAGGTCTGGGCAGGCAGGGAGAGCTGACCAATCCAAGCATGATTTGTTTACAACAACCAGCAAATCGCCGGTAAGGGGGCTGGTATACTGGGTACCACATAGAGTAAAGCACCAGTATCTGTACCTGTTCATACAGTATAGCACCAGTACATACCAGTACATACAGTACAGTATACAAATGTCCAACAGTCAAAACCCCACCATGGCTCCACCAGCAAGAAGAAAGAAATATGAAGCCAGTTTCAAACTTAAAGTTGTAAACTTTGCCATGGAACATAATAACTGCGCTGCTGCAAGACGTGGAGTAACAGAAAATATGGTTTGGGACTGGAAAGCAAATGAAAAAGCATTAAAGAGTATGAAAAGGGGTAAGTGTGCATTAAGAAGAGGCACCACACATTGGCCAGAACTCGAAAAACATGTAGCAGACATGGTGAATGAGCATCGCCAAAACGGTTATCTAGTGACTCGAAATAAAATACATTTGTTTGGACTTCAGTGGGCCAAATGTAACCCAGATCACAGCAACAGATTTAAGGCCACTGTATCCTGGTGTACTAGATTCATGGGAAGGTATAATATGGTACTGAGGCAAAAGACGAAAATTGCCCAAAAATTGCCTGCAGATCTTGATAGCAAAGTAAATAGTTTCCATGGATACGTAATATAACAGCTCACTAAACATGGCTATGCGGTAAGTAGTTTTGGAAATATGGATGAAACTACAATGAATTTTGATATGGTTGGAAATAAAACTGTCTATCAAAAAGGTGAAAAAAATATTTTATTTAAAACAACAGGACATGAGAAGTCCAGTTTTACAGTGGTACTATGATGCACAGCTGATGGCGCCAAATTGAGACCAATGATTATTTTTAAAAGAAAAACAATGCCGAAACTCAAGTTCCCTGCTGGTTGTTTTGTACATGTGAATGAAAAAGGCTGGATGGATGAAGAAGGGGTAAAGCTATAGCTTGATAATGTATGGAGCAGGCGACTGGGGGACTTATTCAAAAACGTAGTCTACTGGTGTGGGATATGTTCAGGGCTCATTTAACTCCCAGCACCAAGCAAAGGCTTGCAAGACTAAACACAGATGCAGCAGTTATTCCTGGAGGATTGACATCGTTGGTACAGCCACTGGATGTGTGCCTAAACAAGCACTAAACAATGAATAGATGGTTAGCGGCGAAAGTCATTTACAAAAGGAGGAAACATGCGTGCTCCACAGTTGGATGTTTTGTGCAAGTTTGTCATAAAAGCCTGGAATGATATTGATGCAGGAACAGTAATCAAGTCTTTCAAGAAGTGTGGCATATCAAATTCATTAGATGGTATGGAGGACGACTACTTGTGGCAAGATGAGGAAGAGGAAGCCGAAGCTGAGACCACATCTGATATGGAATTCGATCCATACGATGGCTGCCTTACAAATGTATCACAAGATGTCATTGATGTACCTATGATATCAGATGACGAACAGGAGGATTTTGAAGGCTTTTAAAGGGAAACTGTCACACCAGCAAAACCTGTAAAAATACTTAGCTTGCCGTTATGATGGGCATTGCTAACTCGCCAGGGACTTGCCCGACCCTTGCTTTCTCTCTATTGTTTGTTATCTTCCTCCTATCATCATCAGTTACAGTTTGGTTGACAGCTTAGAAAACAAACAGCATGGCAGCTCCCATGGGTTTATTGTCTTATCCTTCCTTTCAGCTTTAGAGGGAATTAGTAAAAGTTTAATCCACTTGCACTGTTTTATGTTTACATGTTTGATGACAAACAGCCTTATGTTTATAAGTGACAATTTTCATGCTAAGTGCCTGCATGTCATAAGCATTTAAATTAAAATTACCATATTGAAATCAAATCTAATGTTTTTTTAATTTTCATTTGGTGTGCGTTGGAGGAGGGCTAGTCTTATACGGCGAGTATATCCTAAACTCTATATTTTAACTGGAAAAGTTGGGGTCATCTTATACGCCCAGTCGTCTTATACGCCAGAAAATATGGTAGTCTATATTTCCCTTTTATACTAATTATCTTATCTATAATAGATCTTGTTTATTTCAATGTGGTAATTCCATGGCAATTTAGACCAACCCAACATCTCTTTTCACAAGTTGTGCCAGTCTTGCAGATATCGGTGTTAAGTGTGAAAGCAGGATACCTATGTGTTATCTGATAGCAAATATTGTTGCAAGACCATATACAACCTCTAATGCTGCCATTAAACTTCCACTTCTTTGTTGGCAGGTCTTTAGTAGCCATTGTGGCAATCTATCAGTCTAGTTTTGAAAATTTCCAGTAGCCAATACATTGAACAGTTACTGGCAGAGGAAGTGTAAAGGTTTGGCCCTTTAGTGATATCAGGGCCATAGTTCAGGCCCCCTATACCTCACAAGTTGACAAACACTGCTTCAGAGTCTCTGTTGTGATCTTTGAAAATTAATTGCTTCACAGTGCATGTAGTTAGAGAGGTCAGGGTTGGCTTTTTTTAAAATTATTTTACTGCTTGTAAGGAGTACATAAAAGCTTTAATGTCCATAGTTTGGACACAGGTGTACTTTGAACATAGCTTCTATTAATGCCTACCTCAGTGGTCTATCTGTTTCCCATTTTTATATACAGTAATACAAAATTGATACAGATGATACAGTGCTGATTTTCCAAACAAATAATCTGTGAACTTGTTAATGTTAATGTCTCAACTTTTTAAAACACTACATCATTTTAAGAAGTTTGTAGAGTACAAGTCAATTTGAGTTTTAGCACTTTAATTTAAAGGGACATTGCACAATAAGTTTGTAGAAGTTTGTAGAGCACAAGACACCGAGTTGCAGCACTTTAATTTAGAGGGACAGTGTACGTTAACAAGTTCACAGATAATTTGTTTGGGAAATCAGCGCTATCTCATCTCTATCAATCTTGTCTTATAAATATCAATATCAATATATAAATATTTGTACAGCAGCTGGGGTTTAGTATTTAAGGTGTGGCAAGGACATAATACATATATCTACCATTTTTAGATAATAGCTAATGATAATAAACTCATTTGATTAATAATAATTGACATAGACTTTGTATGGCATACATAACATTCTTTCAATGTTCAGTGCAATAACTCATAGTTCTGTAGCTGTGTCATTTTTCATTTTGCCCATTTTGGAGAC
The DNA here is from genome assembly GCA_028564925.1 of Lithobates sylvaticus. Taxonomy (NCBI): domain Eukaryota; kingdom Metazoa; phylum Chordata; class Amphibia; order Anura; family Ranidae; genus Lithobates; species Lithobates sylvaticus. The sequence goes on along the minus strand of CM053028.1, from coordinate 323,579,981 downwards.
CAAAGAGAAAAGGAGAAACTAAAACATTAATTTTTTCATCAAACAATCCAGGAGTCTTTTCTTTATTTTAAAGAAAATCCTTAGACTGTGATAGATCAAAGCCAAGTCAACATGACTGTGAAAAGGAAATTAAGAAGAGATCAAAGATAGTAATTCAGAAGGATGAAGCAGATCGTAGAAGTGTTTATTAAGGACTTCTGTTTTGTAACTGCTGCATTACATTTCAGACACTTGCAGATTATAGATTATTTATGAATGTAGATGTGTGAGTTTCCGCTAAAGGTAAATGGAATGACACAACTTGTGGCTACATGAATGCTTGTTTTTTATATTCTTTTGCACTAAGACACACTAGGTATGAAAATAATTGGCCTATCTTGCTTTCTAAATTCTCCATGGAAAGCATAGCAGGGTGCTCTGGCCTAGGGCTTTACAACAACTGTGTGAAAAATAGAAGAGAACAGAGTTTGAACATTTTAAAGCATTTTAATGGAAAATTGCGATCAAAAGAATTTATCAGTGTAGAAAATAGTTATAAATAGACATTTTAATGCATTCCCTCTTGAAATGAACAAGTATTTATTGGAAAGGTAATGTTGTCTTTTATTTATTGTACTCAAAATATTACTATGTGCCTTCTTATTACTTTTTACGTTTATTTAGAGATTGCAATGAGATTTATGAAATAACAAAAAATAGCAAAATAGCAAAAACTCAATGCCAACTGCTATGACAAATGAATTCAATTAATAATGCTCGTATATTCATGTTTAGCCATTGTGAAATGGATATAGAAAGGTTTAAAGTCTATATTGTACATATTGAAAACTGGTGTTTTTGGGTTGCAAATGATCTCCCTCCTTCTTGTTGACCAGTTTAAGAATGTAAAACTGAACTAAAGGCAGAAATAAAAAAGCACCATTTATTCAAGTTATGTATGTTATAAACATTTAAACAGCATTAAATGTGTTTTTTTTTTACTACAGATAGAATGAATACATATGCATTTTCATATTAGCATCATGTAAGTCCCTGCATTGCAGAACTCAGGCTAAGAGATTGAGGTGGGGGGGGGGGGTCAATAAGTGCTCTACTGTGCTAGGGACCTCATGAGTGTATTGCTTCTCCTTCCTAGTCCAATCAGTAAGTTGGTGGTGGGTCGGTGATAGTATTGCTTAAAGATTACCCTCACCCCATCCTACTGAAAATAATGGCATTAATAAATAATATATTACATAAGAAAAAGCATGCTTACCTAAGTCCACGCTGCCTTTCCATCTTGTGGATCCTTTTTCAGACTGTCTTTGTACATCCAGTGTCCCAGTGTCTCTGCTCCTGTGACACTATTTTTAAAATGATATAAACTTGTACATGCTTGAAATGGAATGAATGACATTGTGTGCCTCATCTCACAATGAGATCTCACTGTACAGCTCAATTGAGAGAAGAAATGCATGATGACATACACTTCATGTCAGGCATGTGCAGCATCAGAATACCACCAGATTTTTCTGCTCAGTATGGGATCTCCCTAAAGGCACTGGTGCCTTCAGGGGAACTAGGAAGTGGATGCAAAAAAGGTATGTAAACCAAAAACTGTTTATTTTTTAATCACTGTTAGTAAACTGTTGTTAAACTGTCACTGTTAGTTAGGTCCACTTTCACTGCAGAGGAGGAAAGTGATTTGGTTTTGTTGTTTGGCATAGGTGCCTACGTAACTCTGTGGGTTGGCATACGCTGTACATATGTAACCACTCAACCTAACCTGACAGGCATTCAAGGGTGGTTGAGCAGCTGTAACGCTGTTACATAGGCTTTCCACACAAGACACCCTGTACGGGCCTCAGCGCCTCTGTAAATGAGGCCAAAAGGTATTTCAACTGTGCATTTACAGTGGTGTGAAAAAGTGTTTGCCCCCTTCCTCATTTCCTGTTCCTTTGCATGTTTGTCACACTTAAGTGTTTCGGAACATCAAACCAATTTAAACAATAGTCAAGGACAACACAAGTAAACACAAAATGCAATTTGTAAATGAAGGTGTTTATTATTAAAGGTGAAAAAAAATCCAAACCATCATGGCCCTGTGTGAAAAAGTGATTGCCCCCCTTGTTAAAACATACTATAACTGTGGTTGTCCACACCTGAGTTCAATTTCTCTAGCCACACCCAGGCCTGATTATTGCCACACCTGTTCACAATCAAGGCATCACGTAAATAGGAGCTGCTTGACACAGTAAGGTCCACCAGAAGATCCTTAAAAGCTACACATCATGCCGAGACCCAAAGAAATTCAGGAACAATTGAGAAAGAAAGAAATTGAGATCTATCAGTCTGGAAAGGGTTATAAAGCCATTTCCCAAGCTTTGGGAATCCAGCGAACCACAGTGAGAGCCATTATCCACAAATGGCGAAGACATGGAACAGTGGTGAACCTTCCCAGGAGTGGCCGGCCGCCCAAAATTACCCCAAGAGCGCAGCGACGACTCATCCAAGAGGTCACAAAAGACCCCACAACAACGTCCAAGGAACTGCAGGCCTCACTTGCCTCAGTTAAGGTCAGCGTTCATGCCTCCACCATCAGGAAAAGACTGGGCAAAAATGGCCTGCAAGGCAGAGTTCCAAGGAGAAAACCACTGCTGAGCAAAAAGAACATCAAAGCTCGTCTCAATTTCTCCACAACACATCTTGATGATCCCCAAGACTTTTGTGACAACATTCTGTGGACCGATGAGACAAAAGTGGAACTCTTTGGAAGGTGTGTGTCCAAGTATATCTGGCGTAGAAGGAACACTGCATTTCAGAAAAAGAACATTATACCAACAGTAAAATATGGTGGTGGTAGTGTGATGGTCTGGGGCTGTTTTGCTGCTTCAGGACCTGGAAGACTTGCCGTGATAAAAGGAACTATGAATTCTGCTGTCTACCAAGAGATCCTGAAGGAGAATGTCCGACCATCTGTTCGTGTACTCAAGCTGAAACGAACTTGGGTTCTGCAGCAGGACAATGATCCTAAACACACCAGCAAGTCCACCACCGAATGGCTGAAGAAAAACAAAATGAAGACTTTGGAGTGGCCTAGCCAAAGTCCTGACCTGAATCCTATTGAGATGTTGTGGTATGACCTTAAAAAGGCCGTTCATGCTCGAAAACCCTCTAATGTAACTGAATTAGGACAATTCTGCAAAGATGAGTGGGCCAAAATTCCTCCAGGACGCTGTAAAAGCCTCATTACACGTTATCGCAAACGCTTGGTTGCAGTTGTTGCTGCTAAGGGTGGCCCAACCAGTTATTAGGTTTAGGGGGCAATCACTTTTTCACACAGGGCCATGATGGTTTGGATTTTTTTTCACCTTTAATAATAAACACCTTCATTTACAAATTGCATTTTGTGTTTACTTGTGTTGTCCTTGACTATTGTTTAAATTGGTTTGATGTTCCGAAACACTTAAGTGTGACAAACATGCAAAGGAACAGGAAATGAGGAAGGGGGCAAACACTTTTTCACACCACTGTAGTTGCTGTGAGTCCAGTTTTAAATTGAATGAGGCCTCAATTGCTTTTAGATAAATACAGCTTTGCTTTCATGCATAATTTAGCAATTTAGTACTCCAGAAAATTTGTTTGTGCTTTATCAAAGCTGAACATTTTTAAGATGCAGTAATTGCATGTATAAAATCAATTACAATTTCTTAAGGAGGAACTGTACTGTGGAAGCTGCACCCAAAAACTCAGGCAAAAGGCAAAGGACTAGTCACCAGTATTGCCATGTTATGCATAGTGTCTCTGTGTAGATGGGGCCATTTTGATAGAGGATGGGGTTTGCTTCCCCATGTCGGAACCACCAGAACCTCCAGCAAGAAACAGTGACATTACCAAATTTCATGAGATTAGAAGTTAAAGGCAGAAGTTAAACTGCATCTGTGTATTGAAATGCCTAGAAGCACTACAAACCATTGTTATTGTACTGTTATTTTTCTAGAGAAATTCAAGATAATAGATAAAATTTTCAGTGTACTGTTTAGCAATGCTTTACATTTCTAGATGCTCCCTATAACAGAAAATTTGCACTTTTTGATTTCGGGTCCACCTTAACCACTTGCCGACTGCAATATATACATTACGGTTTGCATGTGGTTTACTGGGATTATGGCTGTAGATATTAGCCATTAGGGATGGGCCAAACGACCCCCTGTTCAATTCGCACTAGAACTTTCGAACATCGAGAAATTTTGGAACCGAATAACGACCACCATTGAAGTCTATGGGACCCGAACATGAAAAATCAAAAGTGCCCATTTTGAAGGCTTATATGCAAGTAATTGGGCATATAATGGTTATGGGGGTCCGGGGCACTGCCCTGGGGGACATGTATCAATGAAAAAAAAGAGAAATGATCCGATGGAGCAGGCGGCTGCTTCCATAGGCGATCAGAGAGTAGACACTCTTTGATCGCCTCTATGGCCTTGGAGGACCAGAGCGACATCATGACTGTCTGGAAGTACATTTTTTTTTTAAAGCAAAAGATAAAGCTTTAACATTTTTTTTTTATCTTTGCTGTTTAAAGACTGGTGCGCTTCTAGCACCAGAAAACTGTGAGCACCTTATCGTTGCATGGTATGCAAATAAATGCTTTTTAAATGATATAAGCACTATCAGTTTTCTATCCTTATTTCTATTACAAGGAATGTTTACATTAATAGTGTAAAAATAACAAAAAAAAAATTAAAGTGCCCCTATCCCTCTGTGTTCGCACACAAAAGCGAACACATACGTAAATCGCACACACATATGTAAATGGTATTCACACCACACATGTGAGGTATCACCAAAAACTTTAGAGTGATAACAATAATTTTAGCACTAGACCTCCTCTGTAACTCTAAACAGGTAACCTGTAAAGATGTTTAGAGTCGCTTATGTAGATTTTTAAATACTGTAGTTTGTCGCCATTCCACGAGCATGCGCAATTTTACAGTGTGACATGTTAGGTATCTATTTACTCATCATAACATCATCTTTCACATTATACCAAAAAATTGGGGTAAATATTGTGTTTTATTTTATTTTTATTCATTAAAGTGTATTTAAAAAAAAAATGCGTTTGCAAAACCGCTGTACAAATACCGTGTGACATAAAAAGATTGCAACAATTGGCATTTTATTCCCTAGGCTAGGGTCTCTGCTTAAAAAATGTATAATGTTTGGGGGTTATAAGTAATTTTCTAGCAAAAAATTGCAGCAAAACTTGTGCACAAGAAGTACCAGAAAAAGCCTGGTCGGCAAGTTGTTAAATGTTTTAAAAAGAGTATATGATTTAGTGCAGTATTATTTGCAATTATGTAAGAGTGGTATATATTTAATCTGCTTTTACAATTTTCTACTTGGACATTTGACATTAGCGGCTTTAGACAGTAACATGGCACAATGAACAGTGTAGCACTTTACCTCATAACCAGAGGTTGGAAAGTAGATTTCATTAGTGTGAAGTAAACCTGTCACCTTGATGACCTTCCACAACTAATCTCACAAGAAGCCTAGGTACTGCCAAGTTCCAGTCAATTGAAATAACTTCACAATCTGTTACTCATGGGCACCCCATGATGCACAGAATTTCAGGCACCTTCAGTATTGAAATAGTGATTTTATGGAGCATTCATCACAGAGGACCATAAAGAGTGAGTCATGTAAAGCCATGCAGGGATTCAGTAACATACTGATAAGCCCCCCCCCCCCCCCCCCCCCCACTTTGCATTTCCTCAAAGCCAAGCTAGAATATTTGTATTAACTGTTAAAAAAATTGAATTTGTCTAGAGTCCAACCACTGGACAGCCTTCTGTTTCACAGCAAGGCAAAAATAGACAGGAGCAGTAAAACAGATGTATTATACTTAGGGATGAGCTCAGGTATGTTTGGATCCTAGTCCAATCCCACCTGAGCTATCCTGCCTGGAAGCTGTTGCTGCACACTGCCAATCATAAGCAGCCAAGGCATTCCCCGTTCCACAGCCTCACAAATGCAAAGGGTGCGAGGAATGCCTTGGTGGCTTTCAATTGGCAATGCACAGTGACAGCTTCCTGTTGTAATAGCTTGGTTGGACTCAAACTATGATCTGAATATGTCTGAGCTCATCCCTAATTATAATTAGGCAGCTTAATTAATACATTTCACCCTCAGCTGCTCTAAAGTAACACTCCAACAGACTAAAACTTGCCCCTAAGTACTTATTAATTTTATTTCATCTTCATGAAAATCTGTCTCATCTCCAGTGATAACTCTGTCACTGACATGTGCAAATTTGTTTGAGTTTGCTTCCCTGGATTCCAGATACAGGGGTCGCAACTCCGAAATAACAAAGTTAATAAATAAAATGCTAATTATAATAAAAAAAAAAAATTGTCAGACAGCCATATTTGCATAAAATGTTGTTGTTAATCTGCTTGATACATTTTCCTCTAGGTGTTTTGTATTTTGAGTGTACAATGTTTGTTGTAAGTAAAGACTTCCATACTGCAGTCCCATTCTGGCATCTGTTATGACTGAATATGCACATGACATTATGAGTGCTCAGTTTCATCCCTGCATCATCAACATTATATGTAGCTATGCTATATTTCTTCATTGGGACTTATAAGTCCAAACAAGGACAACAATGTTTTAATGATGTGGTGCACCATGGGAAGGCCATTTTACTTGTTGACTTTAATCAAGACCATTGTTGAATAATCCAGCCAATACAATAATGGCTGTATATGGTTGGTTGCTTCCATAGCAGAAGATAAGAGAGTCACACATCATTGTTCAATGTACCCAAAGTATATCTTAAGACCAAACATTTTTATCCATTTTGGATATGTCAGGGAAAAGTTTTTCCCATCTGTGTCCCATTCAAAAGATTTGCCTTCACTTCCTTCCCTGCAGACAAAAGTAAAAAGAACATTTCTTAAAGAATAGGTCTTCTTAAGCCTCGTACACATGATCTGATTGTTGGCAGGGGATTGCGTAATGACAGACTGTTGTGCTAAAATCCAACCATTAGTACGCTCCTTCAGACAATTGTTGTCCAACTTTCGGCCAACAAATGTTGGATGGCAGGTTAGTAAGTTTTCAGGGGGACAACGGTCTGTTGTCTGATTTTCATATCGTCTGTACACAAGTCTGTCACACAAAAGTCCAAAGTACAAACACGCAAGCTCGGAAGCAAGGACGAGCCGGAATTGGTCGGTATTGTAAACTAGCGTTCGTAATAGAGAATTAACATTCGTGACGCAGCAAATTATGAAATGTCGAAATGCAGTGCACATTCTCTTCTTTTTTAATGGGATAATAATGAAGCTGCCTTGCTGGTGATACTGATGGAGTTATGGCAAACGTATTTGAAAAGGCTTTTTCTTTCTAGCGATATCAAGAATAATATTATTATGCTTGATGTTTTATTTCTTGGACAACTATGTTGATGTCCCTTGTTAATTTTACATTGTATCTTTTAAAATGTAACTGCCTACTCCCAAACTGTCATTTGAAGTAAAACACATAGCCAAGTATTATTCTCCACAATTTTTTTATTGTGCATTAAAAAAGAAAACAAATAAAATAAATAAAATTAGAGATGCTATCTGCCATCCAAATATAAAGAACTTACCCAAAAAGGGCATACTTTGCATACAAAATATAGAAAATATAACAAATAAAATCATTATTCAACAAAACGAAAAAAAATAAAAAAACATGCTGCTGTGGTGGGTGGCGTGGCTGTGGTGTGTGGGTTGGCTGTGGAGGTTGTGGATGTGGGGCCACAAAATCACACAGGTGTGTGTTTTCTGCAATTTGGCCCCCTCATCCCCTTGTTGAGGAGCTGCAGGATGAGTGTCTTACACCTGCTCCTTTGCTCACGGTCCATCTGCCTTCATTTATTGGCAGTCAGCACGGCAAATCCCTCAGCCTCATCTGGGTCTGTCTGGATGGCAGTACTGGCCTGGCTGAGGAAAGCAGCTGTGGCCACCTCCAGATTCCTAGTCTTCCTGGCCCTTTTAGCAGGAGGGCGTAGGGGAGGGATCTGTGACTCTGTCTGGCTGCTGACCACTGGCTCCTCCAGAATGACACTTTCCTGTGTATGAAAATGGGACATAATTTGAATCTTTTTTTATGGTTTGGTCATCAATCACACACTTTTGATCTCCTCGCTGTTGCAAATTGATTGTGGAGAAATAGAAAAGACTATCATTCTGATCCCATCATTTTTCATTTTTGTTGAAATCATTTTTGGTCACTATGGAATCCACTTTGTTAAGGTAGAAATATTTGAACAATAACGTCTAGTTATCATCATTGTATTTTTGGATACAAATATGTTCAACAATGTTACACCTGGGTCAAGCTGGGCTCCTCCACATCTTCATATTGTGCAGCAGGACCTGTGCGGACCTCAGGAGCTGTGGCCTCAGCAGATGTTGAAGGGAGCGTAGACAGCGAGGGCCTGGGTTCTATCTGGTCGGTCAAAAACCGCAGGCTGTTGTAATACCACAGCCTGGGGACATATAGGTCATCTGCTGCTGCTCAAGATCTCAAGGGTCATGACCTTGTTGAGCTCCCTTTTAAAAGTACTCCTCAGGTTTGAAATTTTTTTCTTGACATAGTTGATGCCTGCCCTGGAGTACAAAGGCTTCATCAACTCGAGCAGTTTCTCCAACGCTGCCTTCCTCAATATTTTATTGGACTAGTCTTGACTCTTGACCTTCCAGAGACAGGGCAGCTCCCTGTACAGGTCAATAAATTGTGGTAAAAAATCAGGCGCTGTAAATTTATCCGTCATGATAAATGATATGATGCCTGCAAGACTGAACACAAGACAAACCATAATGTCTGGCTTAACTCATAAGCTGGTCCCAATATAGGCCTCAATCTAAGCAGTATAGGCCACTTACCACCTATTCACCAAATTCCAATTGTGCCTTTGTTTTATGGCTCCTTTCGTGTGTTGGCAACGGCGATCGTTTGGCCTCCACTCCAAAATAGTTCCTACGGCCATTCCATCGACCGTGCATTCTGGCTTTATATACACTGCACATGCATGAAACTCTCAGTGCGTCATGATGCTGGGGTGTGACCATCTCTTTTCTGCATGCGACACACACAGCGGAACATTCGGGAGAGACAGCATGGTGGATTTGGCAGATTCCAGGCAGCCCCGCGGTGGTGGAGCTTATCGGAGGCACAAAGAAAACCCCATGAGCAAGGTTGAGATGGTGCGCATCCTAGAGAAGCACGATTACGACTGCAAGCTGCACAATTACGAAAGGCCCAACAGCCGAAAGGACCTCACTTTGGAGAAGGTCATCACCGTTTTGCAGTGCGAATTTTCGGTGGAACGATCAAAGGACCAAATCAGAAAACGATGGTCTGATCTCAAACACCGTGAAGAAGACCAGATGGAGTACATACATCAGATCATAAAAGTAAAGCAATATTTGTATATAACCGATATGTATATGTGTAAATTAGCTGTCTGTTTATGTTCTTTCTCCAAGTAGCTCAAGAGATTATATATAAGGTTTTCAAAAATCTTTGCATGACTTGGTATTCTAAAGATGAAGGTAAATATAAAGCAGATATGAACCTTCTTATTTGGTCCTGTTTTTGGACATTTCTTTATTTTTGGAACTCTTTTTTTCTCTTCTTTCAACAGGGAGGCACCAAAAAAAGAGGCTCCAGCCAAGCCACCACAAGGGATGAAGGGAGGCTACCCTCACTCGGGCCCCAACAGGGGAGGCAACAAGGCCATCTTCCCCCCAAAAACATAAGTGACAACTTAAAACCCACTCATTTAGCCACCGACAGAGGTGTTTCTAGGTGGGCCAAAGGCCATGGGCTTAGGGTAGAACTTAAGAGGTAAAGAACACTTTCTGGTTGCTGCCTGGCTCATCATTACCTATTAATGCAGCCTTGCCAGTGTAGACATGGGTAGAAGAGAAGTCCCGGGGATCACAGTCACACAGTGTCATGCCTGCTAGGATGATCATAGGAGAAAAGAGGGGTGGGGGGCAACTGCTGCACTTTTTCAGTGTTGGTATTTGTCCAGTGTTTGCCCTCTGTAAAATTACATCACCTTCCCTTTTCTATGCATTTTTTCACAGATAAACAACCAAGTGCAAGGTTGGTCAACTAATGTAGCAAAATGGATGCTAGAAACATATGGGACTTGGGGTGGCTTAATGAATGGCGTATTCTTTTTTTTTTTGGAGGAAAGTGAGTGTGGTGAGCTCACCCAGGATGTTTTTTGGAGCCATGGGAGTGTTTAGATGTCCAAAAAAAACACCCACTCCACACATTAGCAAAGTATGTAGTGCCTTAACATTAGCATGGAGACGGGAGAGGTGGAAGGAGCTGGCAGTGTTGCTAGGTACCTGAGTTTTGGAGACCCAGGCACCAGGGCAAAGATTACAGAGTAGTTGCAGTGTGTACATTCCTAGCAGTGTAGGTGTCTGAAGGTCACGCAGGTTGCAAGCAACATTAGACGGGGTAGGTAAGTATTTCCGGAATTTGATTAGTAACTTGACCATAACTCACTATGTAGGGCCTTGGCCACTTGACCATCGTTCCCTTAATACTTTTTACTCTTCTTACTAGGTCATGATCTTCTACGATGCAGTATTGGCAGAATGAGTGCAGATATGTTGCATTGTTTGAAGGATAAGAAACACAGAGAACAGTAGTTCAAATTGAATATGAGTTTAGGATCCAAGAAATGTATTATTCACGATCAGCTACAATTTGCTGCCAAGCCACTGCCCCACTACCCACAAAATAATCCAGGTATTTTTGCCGTAGATCTCTTGCATTTTGGGAGGGCAATTCAGCACGGACAGTTTCTAGAGCCATCGTCACACTCACAGATGAACAAGCTGCAGCCTCTTCAGCTGGGCCTGCCACTGCAGGGTCCGTATCAGTTAGCACTGAGGCTAGGCAAAAGGCGTTTTCAACCACCCTTCTGTAGAACCTGTAATTAAATGTTCTCTGCTCTAGGGTGAGGTTCCTCATAGGAAAAGGCTTCATCAGATGTTCCCCCAGATCAAAGGCCTCATGTGCAACAAAAACAAAATTGAGGCCCTCAACATTCTCCTCAGCAGGTGGCAAGTTTGTAGAACTCTGTCTGCATAATGACTCTTCCATCAGAGTTGCGGCCGTTCTTCCCAACATCAAGATACAAAAACTCATAGGTGGCAGACACTACAGCTAGCAGGACTATGTTGCGAAAGCCCTTATAATTGAAATAATATGAGCCAGAGTTGGGTGGTGGGACAATCCGGACATGTTTGTCATCAATAGCACCACCACATTTGGAGAAATCCCACTGATGCTGGAACTGGGCTGCAACATCCTGCCATTGATGTGCGTTGGAAGGAAACTGTGGATTAAAAAATAAAAAATTAATTATTACTTCTGCACATAACATTGCAAGCAGATTTTACACAAACATGCTTGGCCAGCATAAGGATAAAACTTAAATGAGTATTTAAAGACAAAGGTGTTAGGTCAATTTATCTTATTCCTCAACCCCTCTGGTGGCCCATTTGAAAAATGTTAGGGTGGGTGGAGGTAATGGGAGGTAATGGGTAGATGTTTTGGACAGGTAACCCTCTCCACTTCCATGAGAGCTGTTTGCATAAATAATGTGTGATACTTTGGCCAGCTCCTCCTTACTTAAACTATTGGCAGCCCAGTGGACAGGTAAGAAGTGGGGGGGATCTCACCGCTCCAGGAACACAAACAGATGGTGAACCTCTCTCTCGGTTCGGAAGCCGTAGGTGCTGGCAATTGCTAGTAGCAATGAACATGAACCAACTCTGAACTGCCGCACTCTTGAAGAAAACGCCTTTCTTTATTTTAAAAAATTCACATAAAAAAACAAAGAACACAGCAGACAAAGGAGCTGACGTTTCGCACTAGCAGTAGGTAGGTAAGAAGGACAGGTAAGAAGTGTCATAATCTAAAAATCGGGATACACACTGTCAAAATTGTAGCACATTTTGACATTCTGAAATAACCTATCAATATAATAGGAGACAAAAACTTTCTACATTACAATTTGAAGGTAATCAGGCAGGCTCTTGCACTACATGGTTTGGTGAAATTATTCCAGAAATATGAACACAAAAGATGGATAGTGTGTATGGGTTTTGCAAAGTCAGCAGATAGAGTACTTGTATCTGTTGACTTAGCATTTTTGGCGGGGAGGGATGGTTCCAAATGAGTTTGGGAACCAAAAAATGGCCTCTTGCACTCTGCCTGAATTTGAGGACAACAATACATTTGGACACATTTTAAGGGTTGTTTAGGGTTAAACCTTAAATGTAACTGACAAAAAACATTGTTAAGTTACCAGGCTAGGTGTGTATGGACCCAGGATAGCATGCTGGCGAGGTTAGTGAAGGAAAATATGCATGTAGGCCAAAAATAGAGCATGAAAAGCTTACAGCATGCACGAGGACAAAGAGGACATTCATATCATATTACAATATTGATAATTATGGAATCAACAAATAAATACAATACATTAGCAAACATTAATACATAGAATGTGATCTTAAAGATAAAAAATTACCCGAATATAGTCCTTCTGCAGGACTTGAATAATGGCTGAGCGGGTGTCTGGAATAATGAGTCCCAGAGCCTGGGGGGGAGATCCCAGTGGTAAACTTGAGGTCCTGGAGACTTCTCCCCGTCACCAAGTACCGCAAGGTGGCTATGAGCCTTTGCTCAGGAGTAATGGCCAGCCTCATGCATGTGTCCTGCTTCTTAATATAGGGGGACACCAATGCCAAGAGTAGGTGAAAGCAGGGGTCCGTCATCCAGAGATAATTCCGAAAATCATCCAGATTATTCTCGTGGAGCTGACGCAGCAAAGGCATATGACATAATTAGTCATGATTAAGCAACCATTTTGGTCCAAGAACTCCTCCTCCTCCTGTTCCTGGACTGGACTTGGGTCAAAGCAATAACTTCAAGCTCAATAATAGCACATTCTCTCCTCCAATTCCGCAACATGGCTGGTTGACGAATGGCCGTTCAGAAACGAACTGAGCAAAAAAAAAGCATGAACTGAAAAGCACGTACCAACACTCACCAAACAAAATTAGCAGAAGGAGCCCAAAGGATGGTGCCTGACAATTGAACTTCCTCTTTATAGTCTAGTAGTACGTCTAGTACATCACTACGTTTGTGGTTGTTGGCCAACAATTGTGCACCGTTAGTATGCAAGACAAGTCCCTGGCACACGCCCTTTGGACAAAAAGTCTGACGCTCTGTTGGCCAACATTCAGATTGTGTGTACAAAGCTTTAGCCAGTTGTCACTAGGGCATCTTGCCCCATTGGAAGCTTTCTTGACTCCATGAGGGAACGCACATATGTTCCCTGAAACAAGGTATGCTATTGCTATCCTTTTATAATTATAGCTGTAGGTCTTATTAATGTTAAGAACATCATTTAGTCCTTTTTTTAAATACCTTTTTTTAGCTCACATAGTAGAGCATTTTACATCTTAACTGTAAAAACAACTTCTTCCTAAACTGATATTAAAATATTATTTTTATCTTGCGCAACCGATGTCCTTTGTACTTTGTACAATCCTTGGACTAAAATTGTTATTTACCAAATCATAATGTCTGCCTTCAAGATACTGTTTACATTTAAACTTTAGTGGTCAATGCTGGTGATTACATAAATGTGTGTTAAAACCTTGTGGGCTGCTATGCTAAAGCATCAAAATAAAATTAAAAATTATATAAAAAGCTGCCAGCACTCCCCACATGTCCTATTTATGTGATAATGCAAAAACGAATACCAAATGAGTGCAGCCCTAAGTGAACATGAATAAACGATAAATGTGATATGTGACCCTCCTAGTAAGGATGGTCAGTAGTGTACAGTGCTCAATACAATCTCCTGATCCTCAATAGAGTACAAGTGCTCAAAAACTCCACATGAATTGCCAATCATAAACAGCAAATAAATAGTTAAAGTGTTATAAATATAAGTAATCAATGCAATGATGAAACAATGTTCTTACAAACAGTAAATAAATAATGAATAGTCCGGATGTGACCTTAAGGCCCTTTTCACACGGACGCAGTCAGTTTAGGCACGTCAAAAACGTATCAGTTCTTATCCGTTGTCTCATCCGTTTTCATCCGTCATCCGTTCCGTTAATGTCCGTTTTCATCCGTCTTTTGTTCCGTTAACATCCGCTTACATCCGTAAATGTACACGTTTACGTCCGTTTTTTCATCCGTTTTTGTATACGTTTTGGTCCGTTTACAGTAGTTATATGTGTGCCTGTGCCTTTAAGAAAATTACCCAGAACGCATTGATCCTCCCATGCTGCATTGCATTTCCAGTGAGTGAGTTCTCCTTGCTGTGTCCTTCCTTTGTCCTTGTGCCTGTGTGTGCTAGCAGCATTGAGCAATGGATTCCAGCAATTTTTGGGACAGCGTGACAGTATTTGTCCTATTTGCCTATATGAGGAGCATGGAGAGGAAGAAAAAGCCGATTATGCCTAGGAGAGGTCGATTTTGGACCCACCCCATGCTATTGAAGCGGCCTTCTGAAGGATTTGTGGCTTTGCACTATGCACATCTCCACCAGTAGCCGAATAAGTTCTTTAACTTCACCAGGATGACCGTACCCCCATTTGACTTCTTACTGGCCCAGCTGCACCCACGGCTGGAGCGCCGACATACCAATATGAGAAGATGTGTGCCTGCAGATGAACGTCTCCTAGTGACCTTGAGGTAAGAAGTAATTCATTAAGTGTCCTATTGCCTACCCCTGGTCTACTGTGTGTAAACAGTATGTATAGATAATAAATATCTTCTACTTCTTCTTCTCAATTTATGTGGCAATATAATGTTTTTACTGATCTTTATTTTTTTTTTTTAGGTTTCTTGCAACTGGCCAGTCCTACACGTCTCTGAATCATTACTTTCTACTGGGCATTTCAACTATTTCAGAGATAGTTCATGAAACTTGCCTAGCCATATGGGAAGAGCTGTGTCCATCAGTGATGCCATCACCAGAGGTAAACATGTGGCAAAGAATCGCAGAAGGGTTTTGGAATCGAGCAAACTTTCCCAATTGTATCGGGGCACTAGATGGAAAGCATATCCGTATCCAAAAACCTCCAGGTTCTGGGTCTCGATTCCATAATTATAAAAAATATTTTTCTTTGGCCCTCATGGCTATCTGCAATAGCGATTATAAGTTTATTGCTGTGGACATTGGGGCATATGGCAGCAGTTCTGATTCAAGAGTTTTTCGTGAGTCATTAATGGGTCGAAGACTGCGACAAGGGCGATTCAACATACCATTTGATCGGCCTCTGCCTGGAACTGAAGGACCAGACCTACCTTTCGTCCTTGTCGCAGATGAGTCATTTTCGCTATCGCAACATCTTCTTAGGCCGTATGCCAGAAGTAATCTTGATGGCAAGAAGAGGATATTTCTTTAACGGCTGAGCCGGGCAAGACGACTCATAGAATGTACATACTAGAATACTGTCTAGTAAATGGCGTGTTTTTCAAACACCTTTGCAACTCAGTCTTGAGAATGCAGAGTTGGTAATTAAGGCCTGCTGCATTCTACACAATATTATCCGTGAGAAGGAGGGCAACCACATTGAGGAAGAAGAAGAGTTCCACCTGCCCTCCGTACAGTACAGCAGAGTACGTGCAGCGAGAACAAACATTGCCATGTGTGAAAAATTTGCTGACTACTTTCTCCATCAGGAGAAGTTCCATGGCAGTACCAATATATGTAAATAAATTTAGTAGTTACTTAATGTGTTTTTTTTTTAATGTTTTTATTATTCTGCATCTGTTTATATAAAAAAAAAAATTTGTGTTAATAATAGTTACTAAATGTTTTTTTTTCTAGCATACAAAAAAGACAAAAGCACATGCCTTTCGTAAATAACCCCCCTATTGTTTCATCATTGCATTGGTCACTTATATTTACAACACTTTAATTATTTATTTGCTGTTTATGATTGGGAATTCATGGGGAGTTTTTGAGCACTTGTACTCTATTGAGGATCAGGAGATTGTATTGAGCAATGCTGGTGATTGGTTTATTTTCACGATTAGTCAGTAAACCCAAAACCTGAAATTTCATCTTCATCTGTAAAAGTATTCTATCTGACTATCTGTGCTGTTGTTTTTCTTTTAATTTCTATTATTTGGTTGCAATTACCTGGTGATCCTGCCAGTTAACTGCTAATGCTATTGCTGGTGATCTCCACTCTTTTGCATTGCCACTCAGTCTGCAAATGCTCCTAAATCATTGTGATGAACCTGTGAACTTCCTTTAATTTTGACCATCCCATGTGACACCTCCTGTACGTCATGTCCAAGGATCATGATTGTCAGAACAGCACTTCCTCCTTGCTGTGTTGTTTAATATTGTTACCATCATTTGTCTATGTGAGATAAACAGGTAGCGATCAGTGGTCACATGATTTAAAAAAAATCTTAAAGAGGAGCTCTAGGCTCCTTCAGAAAAAAATAAAAGCTCATAAAAGTTAAATACTGTAGCTGCTGACTTTTAGTATTAGGGAACTTACCTGACCAGGGATCCAGCGATGTCGGCATCTGAGCTGATTATTCAATCGGCTATCGGGTGCTGCCACAGCTCATAAAAGTTAAATACTGTAGCTGCTGACTTTTAGTATTAGGGAACTTACCTGACCAGGGATCCAGCGATGTCGGCATCTGAGCTGAGTATTCAATCGGCTATCGGGTGCTGCCACTGCCATCTCCACTAAGGGAAAACAGTAGTGAAGCCTTGTGGCTTCACAACCTGTTCCCTACTGCCCATGCGTGAAGCGTGCTGCGCTCCGTGAATGGGCTGGCTGTGGGGAAATGAGGAGGGGGGCTGAACTTTTGGATGAGTTTGCTGCTGCCAGAAGTGGGAGCGGGTATCTGTCAACACCGGGTACCCCCTCTCCCCTCCCCCCAAAAAGGTGCCAAATGTGTCAGCAGGGGGGGGGGGGGCAGACAAGTGCAGCTTCCCCTTTTGGGGGGAGCTCCGCTTTAATGTAAATACCATTTTGAAAAACAAAACACATAAAAGCAATGCTTGCTTACATTCATGGACATTACAGTCTTCACAAGCCCGTCTTCACACGTCTGCACATCATGTAGTGCAGCACAATGATTGTGATTGACAGCAGAGCACTTCCTCATTGCACCATCATATCTGTTCACTTCCATTCATTGTGCTGTGAGTCCAGGTTAATGTGGTGATGCACCACTAAGGAGTGTCTGAATGACAGCCTAGGTCCACAGAAAGGGATGATGATCCCTAGTGGGCCCAAAAGGAACATGCCACTGAACCCTGAAAAGGTAAGTGTTTTGGAACAACCAGGGAGAGGGTGTTAGACCCCATACACACCATTAGATTATCTGCAGACTTTTGTCTTCAGATTTACCAAAACCATGTAGTGCAAGGGCCTGCCTGATTGCATACAAATTGAAAATCTTAAGGTTTGACCTTATATTATATGGTTTTAACAAAAGTCTGCAGATAATCTAATGGTGTGTATGGGGTCTAAGTATTGGTCTAAAATCGGTTTCTTTCTTTTTTTTCAATTTCATCCATTTTAAATATACCGTTAGTAAATAAAGTAAAGTTAGCACACATAAACAATTGGTAATAATAAAACATAGTTAATAATGTAGACTTTAATAAAAAAAATGCATAATTTACAACATACAGGTAATTAAATTTGATGTTCAGTTCAAAATTACCATGACTGTCAGCAAAATCACTGCAGGTAAATGGTGCCCATTAACTTTATCAAGTGTGTAAAGTGAAATACTGTATTTTATTTAATTGCAGGAACACATCATTTATACTTACTTCTGTGCAATATGTTTATATGTTAGCTACAAACTAGCAATTTTTTTTTGTGAACATTTCTCAGTGGGAAAGTGTGGAGAGAAAAGCTAGTGTGGTTAATACAAATACAAATGCCAGGCAGCTCTGTTTGATACAATAAGCAATAACAGAAATATATATCTTGTTATTTCCACATTTTGCTGTAACTGATATTTTAGAGAAGCCTAGGGGGGTTGTAAACTCTGCAACAATTATTTTCTACAGACCATTTACTGGTTACAGCTGAGGAAAAGTAATTGACCATGTTTCTTTTTCTATGCCATTGCATGTTACTTGTTATATAGCATCTGCCCCCATGCCGGTAATTGTTATCATCATTCTAAGTGGTGGACAGAGTACAGTGGAAAAATAGACGGTGATGCAAAGCAATTGAATATTTGTAGCTAAACAGATATTTCCAATACAAGTGTTATTTCATAGCTAATATTGGGTTACTTGATTGGGAGGTACTTTTTCCCAAAGGCAATATTAAAGTACAACAGATATATGAAGCAATGTAAACTAAATATTGTACAGCAAGGGTGACATTTGTGGACTGGCATACTTATATCTACTATTTACTATCTTCATGTTCACATTATTGATCATGTCTTGAAGTGCATCTTGCACTGACATAAATAGTGGCTTACATCCTAAAATACGGCTCCCCACTATAATAAAACACATGTGGAGAAAGCTTAAAAAAATATATACTTACTGTACCTCATACTAGGCTTCAGCTTGTGGCACTGGGTGATGTCAGAGTCCTTTCATAGAGATCCTAGAAATTAATCTTGCAAGACGAAGTTCTTGCATTGTGATGAAACATCTTCTTGTAAGATTTGGGGTATTGAGCATTCTGAGGATTTTGCTAGGAGGACAGTAGCATCACCTTCTGTTGTTTTTAAGCAAACGTGGTTATTAACTTTGTTTTCTTTTTAAGGTATAAAGCAGTTTAGATGGGGCTGAGCCATTCTTTTTTAAGCAGACCTTGCATTTTGGAGGAGTTAGGCATATGATTTCAAGAAATGTTTATATAGAAATGTATACAGTGGTGTGAAAAAGTGTTTGCCCCCTTCCTCATTTCCTGTTCCTTTGCATGTTTGTCACACTTAAGTGTTTCGGAACATCAAACCAATTTAAACAATAGTCAAGGACAACACAAGTAAACACAAAATGCAATTTGTAAATGAAGGTGTTTATTATTAAAGGTGAAAAAAAATCCAAACCATCATGGCCCTGTGTGAAAAAGTGATTGCCTCCTAAACCTAATAACTGGATGGGCCACCCTTCATACCACAACATCTCAATAGGATTCAGGTCAGGACTTTGGCTAGGCCACTCCAAAGTCTTAATTTTGTTTTTCTTCAGCCATTCGGTGGTGGACTTGCTGGTGTGTTTAGGATCATTGTCCTGCTGCAGAACCCAAGTTCGTTTCAGTTTGAGTACACGAACAGATGGTCGGACATTCTCCTTCAGGATCTCTTGGTAGACAGCAGAATTCATAGTTCCTTTTATCACGGCAAGTCTTCCAGGTCCTGAAGCAGCAAAACAGCCCCAGACCATCACACTACCACCACCATATTTTACTGTTGGTATAATGTTCTTTTTCTGAAATGCAGTGTTCCTTCTACGCCAGATATACTTGGACACACACCTTCCAAAGAGTTCCACTTTTGTCTCATCGGTCCACAGAATGTTGTCCCAAAAGTCTTGGGGATCATCAAGATGTGTTGTGGAGAAATTGAGACGAGCTTTGATGTTCCTTTTGCTCAGCAGTGGTTTTCTCCTTGGAACTCTGCCATGCAGGCCATTTTTGCCCAGTCTTTTCCTGATGGTGGAGGCATGAACGCTGACCTTAACTGAGGCAAGTGAGGCCTGCAGTTCCTTGGACGTTGTTGTGGGGTCTTTTGTGACCTCTTGGATGAGTCGTCGCTGGGCTCTTGGGGTAATTTTGGGCGGCCGGCCACTCCTGGGAAGGTTCACCACTGTTCCATGTCTTCGCCATTTGTGGATAATGGCTCTCACTGTGGTTCGCTGGATTCCCAAAGCTTTGGAAATGGCTTTATAACCCTTTCCAGACTGATAGATCTCAATTACTTTCTTTCTCAATTGTTCCTGAATTTCTTTGGGTCTCGGCATGATGTGTAGCTTTTAAGGATCTTCTGGTGGACCTTACTGTGTCAAGCAGCTCCTATTTAAGTGATGCCTTGATTGTGAACAGGTGTGGCAATAATCAGGCCTGGGTGTGGCTAGAGAAATTTAACTCAGGTGTGGACAACCACAGTTATAGTATGTTTTAACAAGGGGGGCAATCACTTTTTCACACAGGGCCATGATTTTTTTTCACCTTTAATAATAAACACCTTCATTTACAAATTGCATTTTGTGTTTACTTGTGTTGTCCTTGACTATTGTTTAAATTGGTTTGATGTTCCGAAACACTTAAGTGTGACAAACATGCAAAGGAACAGGAAATGAGGAAATATACACCACTGTATATAGAAAAGTATGTGTGTGTGTGCGTATGTTAGAAGGCTTGCTGGAGGCTAGCCTGCACTTGTAGGAGGAGTTTGAGGGGTATATATCCCTCCTCCTCTCACCAGAGCTGCCTCGGCTTGTTTTCTTGGTTGCTGGGTTACAGCCGACACGCGTCATTTCCAGGTTACAGTGCGTCCGCGTCACTGGTTTCACGTTCAGCAGAGTGGCAGCACAGTCAGCTGCTGGGGACTCATGTTCATTCACCTTTTCCCTTTTCTAGCTCCCTTTTCTCATGGTTCTAGTGCAGGAGGGGTGCATCTATGGGGGCAGGTAATGGGGAGGTCAGTTGGGCCGTAGTCGCAGGGGCAATATTGTTCACTTCCTGTTTCATTGCTGGGGGAACGCAGCTAGCTGGGCATGCAGGGGTGGTCATGCAGGGGGAGTTCAGCTGGGCTAGCAGTGTAAATTTCTGGCATAGGACATCTGCGGTCGTGGGGGTGCAGGTCCCAGCAGCTCTTTTTGTTACTTATCATGCAGGCTGCAATTTCAGTTGTCACAGGAGTATTATTGGTTTGCCTGATTAGTCATATGCAGCAGTGGATTCTTGTCTACAAATCTTCCTGTAGGTTACTGAGCTTGGGGGGTCCCGTTGCTGTCACCAATATCATGCGGTTCTCAGGTGGCGGGGGGTGGTTATCCTAGGGGTGTTATTGTAATTTTGTCATGGTTGTGGGCCAGGGCCTCGGAGAAGGGGGGGACACAGTAACCAGCTGGTCTGTTGCCGGAGGTCCGTGGGAGGGGAGGCGCATGTTGTCAGTCCAGGTCTGAGCCTTGCGACATGGATCACAAGGGGGTTGGCTGCAGACCTACAGGTCATCTCTCTGCAAGTTATGAATATGTTGACCAGATGTCTTCAGGCTGGAAGAAATATTAATAGGGGGGCTGGTTGGTGGCTCAGCTGCTGTCACAGTCATTTCTTGCAATTCATGTGATTTGTCATATTATTTCTGTCATAGCATTTCGGTCATATAATTTCTGTCATAGCATTTTGGTCATATCATTTCTGTCATCAGCTTGATTCCTTACTGGCTATAGTTGCATTTACCATATTATATTCACAGGTGGAGATCTGTTTTACGTCATAGCCAGCAAGATGTGTTCTGGGTTAAAGCTGATAGCTGATTAGTAGACATGTGCATTCGTTTTCGTCCGAATGCATTTTCGTCCGAATTTTGGGTAATTTCGTTATCGTTTTAACAAACAATAACGAACGTGCAGAATACGAAAACCGAAAGATCTGACATAAACAAATGTTTTAATTTCATTTTCGTGACAACAGTTCAATATAGATAGGAAATTCGCCATGACGCCGACAATAGCGATCTGTTTCCATCGAACCTGTGGTTGAATGTGCCTAACCTTAGCTCTATTAGCCCAAGATTATTCTACATAGAGAGAAAAGATTCGACATAGAGAGAAAAGATTTGACATTATAGGGACAATAGCAAAAAAGGTTGAATGTGCCTAACCTTATTAGAGTTATGTTATAAAATTCTTACAAGATGGTATAAAGTTCCATCGCTAATACACAAAATATACCCGGAAGAGACAAACATTTGCTGGCGTTGTGGAGAGTCAGGGGGTGATATGTTGCATATTTTCTGGTCTTGTAAAAATATGCTAGAATACTGGGTCAAAGTGCGAAATACTATTAAACAGCTAACGGATTATGACTTGGGATCAGACCCATCTAGATATCTGCTCCACCATTCAGACTTCTCGAAACGTAGATATCGAAACTCGTTGATTGCTCATCTGTTGAACGCGGCAAAGGCATGTATTCCGGCTCTATGGAAGCAGAAAGTACCCCCCTCGACCTCTTTGTGGTTTAAAAAGATAGCAGATATATATGCCATGGAAAAAAGTATTGCAATTACGCAGGGTAAAGAGGAGAGGTTTGAATTAAAGTGGCAATCGTGGTCTAGTTTTGTATCTATAAGAGAATATGGTGGGGCACTTGTGGAGGGAGAGTCGGGGTGAGAGGGAGGAGAGAGGATTTTTCTTTTTCTTTTTTGATTTTTCCTCTTTTTTTTTTTTTTATTTCTTCTGTTATGTGTTTATGTATAACCAGATATAAATATGAAATGATATATAACCAAGTTATGTTTTATGTTACGCATGCAACGAAATTGTATTTGTTTGTGTATAAAAAAATTTTTTTTGAAAATAAAAATTAGAATTTAAAAAAAGAATGTGCCTAACCTAACTCTATTAGTCCAAGATTATTCGACATAGATAGAAAAGATTTGACATGAAGATTCAACGCTCCGTCGAATCTTCATAGAACAGCGCAGCTTTTTGTATTGTTTTATTCTGATGATGTGCATATCCACATTTTTTAGCTGTTGCTATTTATTATTATTTTATTTCTTTCTATGATTTCCCTTATAAGGTTACTTACAATTTTTGGTATACATTAGCGCGGTGTTTGCACTATTTTGTTCATAGAACATTCGCCAGACACCGTAAGCATTCAATGACATATTCGACCTTAATTATTTCGGATTTTCGGACGAATGCATTTTTTAACGAAACAAAATAAATAAAAACGTATTTCATGAGTAACAAAATAAATTTATTTTTCGGACGAAAACTAAATTCCGAAACAAAATATTTCAGTGTGCATATGTCTACTGATTAGTGGGGCAGCTCTACTGCTGCGGTTCATGCAATGCTGTGCAAACATTTCTGTCAGTTTGGGGTTGCTTTGGTGTCTTGTTCATTCAGCAGGCCTCAACTGTCTCTGAGAGGGGGATGCTAGCCGCAGTTTCCTTTCAAACAGGATGTGTTGTGCTGGGACTGGTAGTTCCACTGGCCATGATTGTTCACAGCTCCTTATCTCCTGTACCATTTGCCCATGCGGTCATGTGGGTGTGGAGGGCAGACGTAGCTCGCTTCCGTGCACCCTTAATTCTGGGGGGTGCAGCATCTTGCGTCCCACGGATGCAGGGCTGGTATACGGGTAGGCCCATTTCATCGGTTCTCATTGGGCATATTTCATCTCTGTGTTTCATCTTTGGGTATCATGCAGTTACAGCATATACACCAGTAATCGTTTCCATCCTCATGTCTCATCGTACCTTTTGTTAACTTGTTTCTTTGTATACCCGATATACCCGATATAGTTAGTGCTCACATCTCAGGATCTGTCACGTCTACAGATCCATACAGGCTGAGGTTTAATTTTTAAATGATTGTTGGACCACAATCTTCTCGCCCGTAGACCATACGTCATATGATGCATGTTAATTTCATTACACCTGTACGACTACCCACCACGGTCTATGGGTACATCAGCCCTGAGTGTCGTTTTTAATTACCTGTCTTTGTGCTGCAGGTTACTATGGCTCGCTCACTTCACACACTAGGGGATGATTGTCATTAGGTTCATTTTCATGCGCTGTTGGTCTTGTCATTACTACACTCATGTCCACATACGTAGGTAGTCACGAAGGGGTGTTGTTGTTTTTCATGTTCTGTTGTCACGTGCTCTATGTTGTCTTTTTCTTAGATTTGGGCATGTCGCACGTTTCAGAAAGTGACTAATTTGCGTTCATTCATCCATCCCACATGGGGGTTCAGAGCTTGGTAGCACCCGGTCATTAAGGCATTAGACTATACCTAAGCTCACAGTGGAGCTTTTTCACTGGGTTTTTCTTTCTCGGCCACAGCCAGGAAGGCACGACTCCATCTCAGCCACTCCCATCCGTCAGCATAGAACATGTTTCTGGGCATAATTCTTTAACTCATGCGGTGCTAAATATGCTCTTCACATCCATGTTATAGTTTCAAGATAGGATCGAGGTGATCGAAGCTTGCTCGGCTAGAGCTGAGGTATCAACTGCACCCCCAGCTCCTGCTCTTCTTAACACTCCTGCAGGTAATGTCATCATCCCCCAAGGCCACCTGTCTTGTCAGGTCTTCTGGTTCGTCATGACTAATCCAGGTATGTTTCTTTGATATGGGCTTGTTTAGTAAATCTCCTATCCCAGGTCTTCAGACAGTTCCTGCTGGAGGAATTTTCAGTAGGCCTTCACATGGGCCTTATTACTGTTCTGTTTGAGTCTTTTGAATGTAGTAACTTGGCTTCAGCAGACAGTCATGTTTCCATTTGTCGATCAGTTACTAGAGGCAGGGATTTCCAAAGGGGTTTTGTGATTGGTCCGTTTTTTTCAGTATCGTTCTGAATGTGAAGGGTTGGCCTACCGGGGTGGTCAGTGGCAAGTTTTCCAAGATCTTTTGATTTATTATTTGTCTGCCCTCATTCCCGCGAAAGTATTTTCGTGGTAGTACTTGTCCGTGGCTCTGGCAATCCAGCACTTTCTACAGTTAGGCAAGGATATTTGGCTGTCCAAAGCAGATATTACCAATGTGTTGAAGCTTTTCCCATCAGACCTGCCCTCTGGTATTGTATGGTAAATGGAGCAAACGTTATTTTACTACCAGGTTAAACTTAGGGTCTAAAGCAGTCCTTGCTTATTTGGCACCTTTATCCACTCCATTGGATCTTGGGTAAAGGCATGGGGGGTCAGGGGATAATCTAGTTGATTTCTTGCTGTTAGAAGACCCTGGTCATCACCTAGGGATCTGCAGCCTCTCTCAGCTCCGGACCAAAGTCATCACTTGGGACCAGTTCCTGTGTGACTGGAATGGCATCTCCATGTTCATTCCACAATCAACGAGCAGCTCTTTCGAGTGTTTCAGGCGCCGCTGACTTTTGGCCATCTTTGGACGTGTGTAGTTGGCCCCCAGGAGTTTTTCCGTCTGCCCTAGTTTGTGCATACTTTGGCATTGTCTGTTATTTGCCAAATGCTGGCAGTAACAGTCACATTGGGACCGGTTGGTCAGGGAGCTCAGGGTTTTTTCTTATGGATGGTTTGGTCACGGCTATTATTAAGGTAGTTTGGGGTCCCTTCATGACCTTCATGCATAGGTTTTGACATGGCCAGGGTCCAGCACTTCAGGCCCCTGCAAACTCCTGAAAGTCCATCCGTTTTTGCGACTCACCCTCTCAACTTCCCAATAACAAGAATAGACAGACAGGCCAGGGGTTAGTGGTATTATTTACAAGAACGACAGTAACCAGTAACTGGTGTCCGATTGAAGTGTTTGATCTTCTCTGCAATCATTTTGCAGTGGTTTCTCTGGACAGCTCTTGCTCCCTTTTCCCATGCATCTTCTCACTACAAGCAGTTCATTCTCATGTTCAGGTTTACTCGCTCAAATTAGGCTTAAATCCAAAACCATTTTTTGCACATTTGTTTAGGATTGGGGCAGCTTTAGCTGGTTCCAAACAGGGGGCCCCTTTTCATATCATCAAGTACATGGGGCACTGGAGTTCCTCCTGTTATAGTTGATACATACCGGAACCCTATACTGAAGTCATCCGGGTATTCGCTACTTCACTAGACTGATTGTTGTTACGTGCCCTTTCATCAAAGCATTCATATCACACCTACTTTAGTGTCTTTTTTGCCCTCTTTTAGGCTGACCAGGTAGGCAAAGGCACACCTCAGGAAGACTCTGACTACAAGTATAGATATACAATTCTATAAAAAAGTGGTTGCCCCCTTTCTGATTTTTTATTTTTTTTACATGTTTCATCCGAGTCGATATCATCATTCCGCATCCTGCCTCTGATGATATCCACTCGGATGAAACATGCCAGGCTGGCTATGAGACACAAGCATGCTGAATGCCGCTGCTGTTTTGTTTTATGAAGATCGTTCTTATTGACTGTACATGTAAGTTGCTACAATAAATCCTTTCACAAGTGAGACAGGCTTCACTATATGCTGCTTTATTTCCATTTGGTGATGATATCCCCTGGACTGGGTGAGACGCCCACTGACTGCTGGAAGTTTACTGCTTTGTTGCTGCCTGGGACAAGTGAATGGATGCAAGCTTTGCAGTGCATTTTAACCATCTACTTACTGGTGATTGACGAGTACAGATGTGATCCCTTGGAAAGTTATTAATCAATGCCTATCACTTGCTGATATCTGGTAAGCAGATTTGATTCTCACGTGGTGTGGTGTGCTTCCCTACACACACTAAAAACTGGTGAAGGGATTATCATCTTTTCCTCATTTAATACTTCAAAGACTGTTGCTATTTATTAGCGCCGCATGTTTGATGATTTGATGACCTGAATCATTTAAGTGTGAGAAATATGCAAAAAAAATAAAAATCATGAAGGGGGCAAATACTTTTTCACAGCACTGTATATACTGTATATATATATATATATATATATATATATATATATATATATATATATATATAGTTAGTAAGGTTGAATAAGGACACCAGTCCATCCTGAGAGAGTGTGGGTGCCTGTCTACAATTGTCCCTATCCCAGGCTGCATTGATGGACATGGGAAGGCTGCATTGGTGGACATGGGCAGGCTGCATTGGTGAACACGGGCAGGCTGCATTGGTAGACATGGGCAGACTGCATTGGTGGACATGGGAAGGCTGCATTGGTGGACATGGGAAGGCTGCATTGGTGCCCACGGGCAGGATGCATTGGTTAACATGGGCAGGCTGCATTGGTAGACATGGGAAGGCTGCATTGGTGGACACTGGGAGGCTGTATTGGTGGACATGGGTGAGGCTGCATTGGTGGACATGGGTGAGGCTGCATTGGTGGACATGGGTGAGGTTGCATTGGTGAACACTGGAAAGCTGCATTGGTGGACACGGGAAGGCTGCATTGGTGGACTCAACAAATTGAATTAAAAATACTAATAACTACTTACAAAGCCATCCACAACTCTACCCCCACTACATCACTGACCTAGTCTCAAAATACCAACCTAATCGTTCTCTTTGTTCTTCTCAAGACCTCCTGCTCTCTAGCTTCCCCATCACCTCCTCCCATGCTCACCTCCAGGAATTTTCCAGAGCCTCTCCAATCGGAGAAGCCTATCCTATCCATGCCTAACAACTGTATTTTCATTTTCTCAATCTGATCATCCCCCGCAGCTATTACCTTTTGTTCCACTTGATCTTCCCTTCTAGATTGTAAGATCTAACGAGCAGGACCCTCTGATCCCTCCTGCATTGAATTGTATTGTAACTATACTGTCTGCCCCCATGTTGTAAATCGCTGCGCAAACTGTTGGCGCTATATAAATCCTGAATAATAATAATAGTCTACATAGCCCACCAAGGGGGCATCAAGAGTCTGTCCTTGCTACTCACTGGATGGAAAATTTTCAATGGGCAGTGACCCACTTGGAAGGACTGACAGCAGATTATTTGCCAGGAAAGCAAAAATCAGTTGGCAGATAGGTTATTGGCTATTGAATTGGCCAGACTAAAAACTTAGGGGTTTTCATGTGAAGGTATTCAAACCCTGGTGAAGGCCAAAAGACTTTTCATAAAATGTACTTATGAGAGAATTTTGAGGTGGTTTTTGATATTTGCCCAGCAAAGACAGTTCTCTTCAGTTGCTCTGACTCTACCCAACATCTAAAGCCCCATACACACGGTCGGATTTTCGCATGGATTCTGTCCGATCGGACAATGTTGTCGAAAAATCCGACCGTGTGTATGCACCATCGGACAGTGTACGTCGGATTGTCCGACGGACAAAGTCCTAGCTCCTGCTGGATAGATTTTTTGACAACAAGGTCCGATCACACCAAATCCGATCGTGTGTATGGTAGTCCGACGGACAAAGTGCTACGCATGCTCAGATCACATTACAAGGCCAAAGCTATTGGCTACTAGCCTCTACGTAGTCCCGTCATAGGCAACAAACGTCACCACGTTCAGAATGATCGGATTTTCCGACAACTTTGTCCGACCGTGTGTACGCAAAACCAACATCGGACAAAGTACGACGGACATGATCCGACGGACCTGGTCCTCGGATAATCCGCGCGTGTGTATGGGGATTTAGAGTTTTTTGCAATCAGCTCTGAATGTTAGTTTGGCCTATAACTCCATTAAAGTGCAAGTTTCCACACTATCGTTGTTCATGAGGAGCCATTGATTAAATACTGTAATGCAGGTGGCAATTTGTATACGAAAGCCTTGTTTCCGTTGTGGGATCTAGACCTAGTGTTGAGAGTTCTAATGCAATCACCTTTTATGCTGATAGAGTCATGTCTGCTCTGGTTCCTCATGCTAAAACTGGCCTTAACACTGGTTCCTCATGCTAAAACTGGCCTCATGCTAAAACTGGCCTTTCTACTGCAAACACATTGACCAGAGGAGTTTCAGAAATTGCATAATTTTCCTGCAGGAAGTCCTTTTGTGTAGTCTTACCAAAGTCGTTTTACGTTTATCACCAAGCTTCAAAGCAAAGGTGGTATCCAGCTTCCATGAGAATTGGAAGGCAGTCTTCTTGGGTTTTTCCACACGATTTGGCAAACCTACACCAGAAGGACTTTAGTCAAAGATTGGAGAAGGTGAGAAAGGTGGACAATCCTTTCATTCTACCATCAAACCAGAGCAAAGGTGAGACAGCAACTGCAAAAGTTCGGCATACAAAAAGCAAGGACTTTGCCTACTAAAACAGGTGCAAGCCTATTTAACCAGAGGGGTGACAGTCTCATGGGCATCTTGTGTCAAAATTTTGATTGAAGACATATGTAAGACAGCTAGATGGAGCATGTGTGTGACCTTTGCATGGCATTGCAAGCTAAATGTATGGTCGGCAGCTTCTGCAAAATTCAGAATGGTGGTAATGTGTGCTGCTTTGCAAGAGAAATACATTTCCTTTGGTCTTAGCAGCAATTATGTGTTGTCAGTATTATCTGTCTTCCCACCCATGGTTCTGCTAGTTATGTCTTGTTGTGTACAGCTGTGAGGTGAGCCAGGAATACATATAATTGTTTTTACATACATACCATCATTTTCCTTTACTGGCCTATCCTCACATCAGCACAAGGGATTTTCCTGCCCCGGTGGCTTCCCACAGGGTAGGAACTAAACACTGGGGTAGGGAAGGGGAGTCAATTTATTGCACTAGGAAGAGGTGGACCCGAGAGTTAACTCCATATTCCTTTGCTTTGGAACATATACAAAAAATATTTTATTCATCTTTAAGGGACACAAATAAAGCAAAAAGTATTTAACAATGATTTCTTCTTTGTCTTGTCTGAAACATATACCGAGAAATTATTATTACAACTTTAGGGACATAATGAAGCAAAAAAGTATATAATACTCCCAAATAAATGTAATATTGATTACTAGAAGCCTCTCATTTTTACTGCTTATCATGAGATTATTCCATGTCACAAACATAAAAATAAAGAATCTCTAATAATCCAAAGCTGGGCAGACTTCCTAGGCATACAGATGGATCTGAATATGTAGACAACACTGCAGACCAGCACAGCCAAATGTTCAGAAAAAAACACTGAATTCCACAAACACAATTTGAAAACATTTTACCGTACATATCAAGCCGCAGCACAAATAAATGTGTGGTTTCCAGATGCAAACCCAGGCTGCCAAGCCTCCAAACCATATGTTCTTGTTTCGCAGCTTCCTATAGACTTGTTCCATGGTACAGTGTCTAGTGGTAAAATGTCACAATCACTATCCGAATTGCTAAGCTAAATACTACAGCAGATTAAACAGCTGAAAATGTGCTCCAGGGAAAGCCAACAGAAAACATTACAAGACATCAAGATAAACTATTCAGGTTCACAAACATATCAACCAAGATGTGAATAGGAGTCAGGGGATATCTAGCGCTAAATTCCAACTGATGAAGAAAAAGAAAGTTTAATGTTTGGGAGTGAAAGATCAGTTGTAAAAACAGTGTTTGGTAACAGACAATGTGAATTTCTACTGTACAAAGGTAAAGTAATTTTTAAACAAAATGGGATTAAAATAGTGAAACAAGTTTTTTGTTATGGTTGTGTCTGTTGTGGATTAATATTTGCAGATCTTTTTTAACACCAAATGTAGATGGTAAATCACAGGGCCGATCCGTCACGGGGTGCACGGGGTGCAGTGCACCCAGGCGCCACAGAGGTGGGGGCGCTGGAGCGCCAGAGTGCTCCGCTCCCTCCTCCTCTCCTTGTCCGTAGGCGGCTCTGTCCGCCTGTCACAGCCGTGGCCGCGCAGTGATGCCACGGGGGGGGGGGGGGGCGGTCCGTGGTCGAGCCCAAGCCCGACTTGTTTAGAACAGAGCGTGTGTGAGTGATGCTGGTGCTGGTGGGCAGGAGGCGGAAGTTAAACACAGGAGGAGTCCTGTGTTTAACTTCCGCCTTCTGCCCACCAGCACAAGCAGTTACACACCACCCGGGCGGCGCGGCTGCACACTGTCCTCTCCAGCTGCCGCCCGGGTGGTTTTAATTAGCCTAGTGGTGGGGGGTGGTTTGTCTAGGGGGGGTCTATACCAATGTGGGGGGTGGTTCGTCCTGGGGGGGTCTATACTAATGTGGGGGGGTGGTTTGTCCTGGGGGTCTATACTAATGTGGGGGGGTTGTCCTGGGGGTCTATACTAATGTGGGGGGGGGTTGTCCTGGGGGGTCTATACTAATGTGGGGGGGTGGGGGGTGGTTTGTCCTGGGGGGTCTATACTAATGTGGGGGGGTTCGTCCTAGGGGGTCTACTAATGTGGGGGGTTTGTCCTGGGGGGTCTATACTAATGTGGGGGGGTTTGTCCTGGGGGGTCTATACTAATGTGGGGGGGGTGGTTTGTCCTGGGGGGTCTATATTAATGTAGGGGTGGTTTGTCCTGGGGGGTCTATATTAATGTAGGGGGGGGGGTTGTCCTGGGGGGTCTATACTAATGTATGGGGGCTGGTTTGTCCTGGGGGGTCTATACTAATGTGGGGGGGTTCGTCCTGGGGGGTCTATACTAATGTGGGGGGGTGGTTTGTCCTGGGGGGTCTATACTAATGTGGGGGTGATTCGGCCTGGGGGGTCTATACTAATGTGGGGGGGTGGTTTGTCCTGGGGGTCTATACTAATGTGGGGGGTGGTTCGGCCTGGGGGGTCTATACTAATGTGGGGGGGTGGTTTGTCCTGGGGGGTCTATACTAATGTGGGGGGTTCGTCCTGGGGCGTCTATACTAATGTGGGGGGGGGTGGTTTGTCCTGGGGGTCTATACTAATGTGGGTGGCGGGCTGGTTTGTCCTGGGGGGTTTATACTAATGTAGGGGGGGTTGTCCTGGGGGGGGTCTATACTAATGGGGGGTTTGTCCTGGGGGGGCTATACTAATGTGGGGGGGGGTCTGTACTAATGTGGGGGGGGGGGGGGGTTTGTCCTGGGGGGGCTATACTAATGTGGGGGGGGGGTTGTCCTGGGGGGTCTATACTAATGGAGGGGGTGGTTTGTCCTGGAGAGTCTGTACTAATGGAGGGGGTGGTTTGTTCTGGGGGGTCTGTACTAATGGAGGGGGGTGGTTTGTTCTGGGGGGTCTGTACTAATGGAGGGGGGTGGTTTGTTCTGGGGGGTTTGTACTAATGGAGGAGGGGTGGTTTGTTCTGGGGGGTCTGTACTAATGTAGGGGGGGGAAGGTTTGTCCTGAGGGCGGGTCTATACTGATAAAGGGGGGTGTTTTGTCCTGGGGGTCTATACTGATGGGGGGGTCTGTACTGAGGGAGGTATTTATACTTAGTGAAGGGTCTGCACTGACGGAGGGGGGTCTATACTTAATGGAGTGGGTTCTGTACTGAGGGACGACTATAGTTGGTGGAGGGGGGTTGATACCATGTTTTACTGCACCAGGTGACACCAACCCTAGTAATGCCACTGCAGCTGCGGGCTCTTATTTCCCCTCTCCCTCTCCTCCCCGTGCGCTGCTGTACTAATGAGCGGCGCACTATGTTTCTTCCCCCGCCTTCATAACGGCCAGGGAAGAAAAAACAAAAGAGCAAAGAAAAGGATTGTGGGACATGTGGTCCCAATGATTGGCAGCCCCACTGTAACACGGAAACTGCAGCCCACACAGCATGCTCAGCTGAATGGGAGAGAGAAAGCCAGGAGCCCGGGAAAGCTTTCAGGGAAGTTCACCCAGGACTCCAGAGGGAGAGGGCAGTGCTGAGAGAACACCATCAGAGAGAGAAAGCCACACAGCCTGGCGCCATCCCTGGTGGAGAAAGGAATGGAGTCATTGCAGGAATACAGATCTGGGCTCTACCCAGCGGAGCCGCCACGGGCAATTCAGAGTGAGCTGACTCCTGATCAGAGGAACCGTTGTTGCTGTATCGCTGGGTCAGGTGAGCGGGCCGATCGGCCATTATTTACTACCATCTCTTGTAACATGTCTGCAGTCTCTGACCATCTCTTGTAACATGTCTGCAGTCTCTGACCATCTCCTGTACTATGTGTGTAGCCTGACCATCTCCTGTACTATGATTGCAGTCTCTGACCGTCTCTAGTATCATGTCTACAGTCTCTGACCATCTCCTGTACTATGTCTGGGGGCTCTTTCTAATAGACTCTCTAACAGAAGCCCCCTCTGCGTGCATCAGAGAGACTCCCCTCCAGGTCTCATTAGTGTACGCTCTTCCTGTAGTTTCTTTATTGGTAAAAGATCATGGGAGGATCCCAGGGTAACAAAGACTTCTTACGGGAACATCTCTGTGTTGAAGTCATTGTCATAGAAACATTTGTAAAGGGGAGGAGTTGGTAAGATGACCACGCCCACGTGGGGGCGCCAGAAATATTTCTGCACCCAGGCGTCTGTGACCCTAGGATCGGCCCTGGTAAATCACAAGGGCTATAAGAAAACAAAACATATTCAGTAGTGGTGAACATGGACTACACAGTATTCAGATGCAAAAAAAAAAATTGAATCCCTTGTCTGACCCATGTCACTTTCATTTTCATTCACAACAGTGGGTGGCAGCTGAACTGTTTTTTTGCACAGCACTTATTTCATTAGAAGCTGCAACTAATATAAATGATATTCATATAGTTTCAATAGTCCTTTCTCTGCCTATCTATCACAGCGCTCCTTCAGTGTTACCTACAACTCTGTCTCCTCCTCTCCGTTGCCCCTTTCTGTGGGGGTCCCCCAAGGCTCTGTTCTTGGACCCCTTCTCTTTTCCATCTACGCCTCCTCCCTTGGTCACTTGATAACCACCCACGGCTTCCAATACCACTTATACGCCGATGACACCCAAATCTATCTGTCTACTCCTCACCTCACTCCTTCATCTCAGCATGGATGTCGCACCACTTCCTTAAATTAAATCTCTCTAAAACTGAGATATTAATATTCCCCCCTGCCCGTGCCCCCCTCCATGACTTTTCCATCAAAATCAACAATGCAACTATCAGTCCCTCCCCTCACGCCAGGGTACTTGGTGTAATCCTAGACTCGGACTTGTCATTTCAGCCTCAAGTCCAATCGCTGTCAAAAGTTTGTAGACTTCACCTCCGTAACATCTCTAAAATTCGCCCCTTTTTAACAAATGACACCACCAAGCTCCTCATTCACTCCCTCGTTATCTCTCGCCTTGACTATTGCAACTCCCTTCTCATTGGCCTGCCTCTCCATAGGCTCTACCCTCTTCAGTCTATCATTAATGCTGCTGCCAGACTTATCCACCTTACCAACCGTTCAGTGTCTGCCAACCCTCTCCTCCAATCCCTACACTGGCTCCCAATCACCCAGCAAATTAAATTCAAAATACTAACCACAACTTACAAGGCCATCCACAGCTCTGCCCCGAGCTACATCACCAATCCTCTCCGCTCTTCTCAAGATCTCCTCCTGTCAAGCTCTCTTGTTTCCTCCTCCCATGCTCATCTCCAGGATTTCTCCAGAGCCTCTCCCATCCTCTGGAACTCGCTGCCTCAACCTGTCCGGCTATCCCCTACTCTAGCTACCTTCAGGCGATCCCTGAAAACTCATCTCTTCAGGGAAGCCTATCATGTCTCCAACTAATCTTCTACCACTTCCATCAGCTCATTCCCCACTGTTACAACCTTTTGTATCACCTCCCCCACCCTATTAGATTGTAAGCTCTTCTGAGCGGGGCCCCCTTAATCCTCTTGTATTTTATTGTATTATAACTGTATTGTCTCCCTTTTTATATTGTAAAGTGCTGTGTAAACTGTTGGCGCTATATAAATCCTGTAATAAATAAATAATAAATAAATAGTCAAAAAAATAGCTATGAAGCTTTGTAAACTTTTAATGATATCATGGTTGAGTCTGAGAGCAAATGTGGCTACTTCATGGTGATCATTGGTCATTTGGAGGATCATGTAAGGGTAATGATGACATTTTCTATATACAGTTTTTAATCAAGATATACAGTATATACCACTACTATTACTTTCTGTAAACTATGTTGTCAGAGATTTAGTTTGATGTGTTAATGTATGGCTTGCTTGAGTTGTGAACCCTTCTAAAAACGGGACAATTGTTTATGGACAACAGTGATTTCAGTCACCTTCTGCTTTCTATTAACATTATTATCTCATTTGCTTTAATGCTGAGCCTTGTCATTGTAGTAATTCCCCATTTATTCCCTAGAGAATCGAGAAGTGGTTATATGTTGTGCAAAGTTTCCATGCTATCGTTGTTCATGAGTAGCCAGAGGGCTGAGGAGCCATTGATCAAATACTTAATGCAGGTGGCAATTTGTATATGAAAGCCTTGTTTCCATCGTGGGATCTAGACCTAGTGTTGAGAGTTCTAATGCAATCACCTTTTATGCTGATAGAGTCATGTCTGCTCTGGTTCCTAATGCTAAAACTAATCTTTCTGACTGCAAACACTTTGACCAGAAGAGTTTCAGAAATTGCATCATTTTCCTGCAGGGAGTCCTTTTGTGTAGTCTTACCAGACAAAGTTGTTTTACGTTCATCACCAAGCTTCAAAGCGAAG
This sequence comes from Lithobates sylvaticus, assembly GCA_028564925.1. NCBI lineage: Eukaryota > Metazoa > Chordata > Amphibia > Anura > Ranidae > Lithobates > Lithobates sylvaticus. The sequence continues at coordinate 323,544,694 of CM053028.1, read as the reverse complement.
GTGGTATCCAGCTTCCATGAGAATTGGAAGGCAGTTCTCTTGGGCTTTCCACACAATTTGGCAAACCTACACCAGAAGGACTTTAGTCAAAGATCAGAGAAGGTGAGAAAGGTGTACAATCTTTTCATTCTACCATCAAACCAGAGCGAAGGTGAGACAGCAACTGCAAAAGTTCGGCATACAAAAAGCAAGGACTTTGCCCACTAAAACAGGTGCAAGCCTAATTAACCAGAGCTGTGGCAGTCTCTTGGGCATCTTGTGTCAAAATTTTGATTTAAGACAGATGTAAGACAGCTAGATAAAGGTTGGTGTGTGACCTTTGCATGGCATTGCAAGCTAAATGTATGGTCGGCAGCTTCTGCAAAATTTGGAATGATGGTAGTGTGTGCTGCTTTGCAAGAGAAATACATTTCCTTTGGTCTTAGCAGCAATTCTGTGTTGTCAGTAGGAATGAGCCAAACACCCTCCTGTTCGGTTCACAACAGAACAGGCAAAGAATTTGGCAGAACACACGAACACCATTAAAGTCTATGGAACACGAACATGAATATTTAAAAGTGCTAATTTTAAAGGCTTATATACAAGTTATTGTCATAAAAAGTGTTTGGAGACCGGGGTCCTGCCCCAGGGGACATGTATCAATGCAAATCTTTTTTTTTTTAAATGTCAGTTTTTTCGGTGACAATGATTTTTTAACCACTTCAGCCCCGGACCAATTTGCAGCTAAAGGACCAGGCCCCTTTTTGCAATTCGGCACTGCGTCGCTTTAACTAACAATTGCGCGGTCATGCGACGTGGCTCCAAAACAAAATTGGCGTCCTTTTTTTCCCACAAATAGAGCTTTCTTTTGGTGGTATTTGATCGCCCCTGCGGTTTTTATTTTTTGCGCTATAAACAAAAATAGAGCGACAATTTTGAAAAAAATGCAATATTTTTTACTTTTTGCTATAATAAATATCCCCAAAAATATATAAAAAAACATTTTTTTTCCTCAGTTTAGGCCGATACGTATTCTTCTACATATTTTTGGTAAAAAAAATCGCAATTAGCGATTATTGATTAGTTTGCGCAAAAGTTATAGCGTTTACAAAATAGGGGATAGTTTTATAGCATTTTTATTAATATTTTTTTTTTTATTAGTAATGGCGGCGATCAGCGATTTTTATTGTGACTGCGACATTTTGGCGGACACATCGGACATTTTTGACACATTTTTGGGACATTTGTCATTTATACAGCAATCAGTGCTATTTAAATACACTGATTCCTATGTAAATGACAGTTGTAGTTAGGGGGTTAACCACTAGGGGGCGGGGAGGAGTCAGTGTGACGGGTTGTGTTTTTTTTTACAGTAGGGGGGCGTGGCTGTACGTGTGACGTCATTGATCGGCGTTCCCGATGACAGGGAACCGCCGATCACTGACAGTCAGTGTAGGAAGCGCGGGGAGAGGTTTGTTTACATAGACCTCTCCCCGTTCTTCCGCTCCGTAACCCGATCGCGGGATACCAGCGGCGATCGGGTCCGCTGGTCCCGCGGCCGGGGTCACGGAGCTCCCGACCGGGTCGCGAGCGCGCCGCTAGCGGCGCGCGCGTGACCCACGGGCAGGCACATGCACGATCACGTACAGGTACGTGATTCTGCCTGCCCGAGCCATTCTGCTGACGTATATATGCAGTGGCCGGTCGGGAAGCGGTTAATGCTTAACCACTTGACCACTGGGCTTTTAAACACCCTTAATAACCAGACCAATTTTCAGCTTTTGGTGCTCTCACATTTTGAATGACAATTACTCAGTCATACAACACTGTACCCATATGAAATTTTTGTCCTTTTTTTCACACAAATAGAGATTTCTTTTGGTGGTATTTAATCACCGTTGGGTTTTTTATTTTTTGCGCTATAAAAGAAAAAAGACTGAAAATTCGGTAAAAAAATAAATTTTTCTTCATTTCTGTTATAAAATTTAGCAAATTTGTAATTTTTCTTGATAAATTTTGGCCAAAAATTTATACTGCTACATATCTTTGGTAAAAATAAGTACAAATTGGGGTATATTATTTGGTCTTTGTGAAAGTTATAGAGTCCACAAGCTATGGTGCCAATATCTGAAAATTGATCACACCTGAAGTACTGACGGCCTATCTAATTTCTTGAGACCCTAACATGCCATAAAAGTACAAATACCCCCCAAATGACCCCTTTTTGGAAAGAAGACATTCCAAGGTATTTGGAAAGAGGCATGGTGAGTTTTTTGAAGTTGTAATTTTTTCCCACAATTCTTTGCAAAATCAAGATTTTTTTTTCTTTTTTTTTTTTTCCACAAAATTGTCATATTAGCAGGTTATTTCTCACACACAGCATATGCATACCACAAATTACACCACAAAACACATTCTGCTATTACTCCCGAGTATGGCGATACCACACGTGTGAGACTTTTACACAGTGTGGCCACATACAGAGGCCCAACATGCAGGGAGTGCCATCAGGTGTTCTGCAGCACCCAGGACAATTCTGACATTTCTCTCCTACATGTAAAAATCATCATTTATTTGCTAGAAAATTACATAGAACCCCAAAACATTATATATGTCTTTTTAGCAAAGACCCTAGAGAATGCAATGGCGGTCATTGCAACTTTTTATCTAGCACGGTACTTGCGCAGCAATTTTTCGAACGCGTTTTTTGGGGAAAAAAAAGTTTTGTGCTTTACAAATAACAAAACTGTAAATTTAGCCCAATGTTTTTGAATAATGTGAAAGATGAAGTTAAGCCGAGTAAATAGATACCTAACATGTCACCCTTCAAAATTGCACACGCTCGTGGAATGGCGCCAAACTTCGCTACTTAAAAATCCCCATAGGCGGCGCTTTAATTTTTTTTACTGGTTACATGTTTTGAGTTACAGAGGAGGTCTAGGGCCAAAATTATTGTTCTCGCTCCAACGTTCGCAGCGATACCTCACATGTGTGATTTGAACACCGTTTTCATATGTGGGCGGGACTTATGTATGCGTTCGCTTCTGCATGCGAGGACACGGGGACAGGGGCGCTTTAAATTTTATTTTATTTTTTTATTGTTCATTTTACTTTATTTATTTTAGTTTGACACTTTTTTCCCCCAAAAATTTTTTTTGATCACTTTTATTCCTATTACAAGGAATGTAAACATCCATTGTAATATGAATATGGCATGACAGGTCCTCTTTACAGTGAGATATGGGGTCAATAAGACCCCACATCTCACCTCTAGGCTGGAAAGCCTGAAATAAAAGAAAAAAACGATCCTGGCTTCGATCGTAGCGAGTATCGCATGGTATCGCAGAATATCGCAGGGTATTGCAGGGTATGGCAGAGCATCGCAGGGTATGGCAGAGTATGGCAGGGTATGGCAGGGTATCGCAGAGTATCGCTGGGTATGGCAGAGTATGGCAGGGTATGGCAGGGTATGGCAGAGTATGGCAGGGTATGGCAGAGTATGGCAGGGTATGGCAGGGTATGGCAGGGTATGGCAGGGTATCGCAGGGTATGGCAGAGTATCGCAGGGTATGGCAGAGTATCACAGGGTATGGCAGGGTATGGCAGAGTATCGCAGGGTATGGCAGAGTATCGCTGGGTATGGCAGAGTATCGCAGGGTATGGCAGAGTATCGCAGGGTATGGTAGAGTATCGCAGGGTATGGCAGAGTATCGCAGGGTATGGCAGAGTATCGCTGGGTATGGCAGAGTATCGTTGGGTATGGCAGAGTATCGCTGGGTATGGCAGAGTATCGCAGGTTATGGCAGAGTATCGCTGGGTATGGCAGAGTATCGTTGGGTATGGCAGAGTATCGCAGGGTATGGCAGAGTATCGCAGGGTATGGCAGAGTATTGCAGGGTATGGAAGAGTACTGCTGGGTATCCATCCATCCATGCTCAGCCATCCCTCCATACCCCAGGGGGCGCGCAAGATGGGAATTCTGGGAGGACGTTACTGTACGCCCTCCCAGAGTTAAGCAACCGCCCTGTAGCCGTTTTTCGGCTATGGGGCGGTTGTCAAGTGGTTAAAGTGAAACAATAAAAATGAAATATTCCTTTAAATATTGTGCCTGGGGGGTGTCTATTATATGCCTGTAAAGTGGCACATTTTTCCCATGTTTAAAACAGTACCACAGCAAAATTACATTTCTAAAAGAAAAATTGTCATTTAAAACTGATCGCGGCTGTAATGAATTGTCGGGTCTCGGCAATATGGATAAAACTCATTGAAAAAAAGAGCATGGGATCCCCCCTAGTCCATTACCTGGACCTTTGGGTCTGGTATGAAAATTAAGGGGAACCCCAAACCAAATTTAAAAAAAAATTAGCTTGGAGGTCCCCCTAAAATCCATACCAGGCCCTTCAGGTTTGGTATGGATTTTAAGGGGAACCCTGCACCAAAATAAAAAAATTGCATAAGGGTCCCCCAAAATCCATACCAGACCCGTACCCGAGCATGCAACCTGGCAGGCTGCAGGAAAAGAGGGGGCAAGACAGCGCCCCCCCCTCTTGAACCATACCAGGCTACATGCCCTCAACATGGGGAGGGTGCTTTTGGGTAGCCCCCTAAAGCACCTTGACAAGGGGGGGTCCCCTTTAACAAGGGGACCCCCAGATCCCGGCCTCCCCCCTGTGCAAAATGGTAATGAGGTACAAATGTACACCTACCATTTCACAAAAAAAGTGTCAAAATGTTAGAAAAGACAGTTGTTTATTAAAAAATAAAAAATAAAAATGCCCCACGATGTCCATTCATCTTCTTCTATCACGCCGCGAATGACCGAAAAAGAAAAAAAAATCCAAGACCGATCCGCCTCCATGGTAGGCTCCCACTGTGTGACGCTTCTTCGCCTTTGACAGTTCTTTATACGTACCCAGGTGACCCCGCCACCTCGGACACCACAGGGACTTCCCCATGTTGAGGGCATGTGGCCTGGTATGGTTCAGAAGGGGGGGCGCATTCTCATTCCCCTCTTTTCCTGCGGCCTGCCATGTTGCATGCTCGGATAAAGGCCTGGTATGGATTTTGGGCGGCCCCACTCCATTTTTTTTACACTTTGGCGCAGGGTTCCCCTTAAAATCAATACCAGACCTGAAGGTTCTGGTATGGATTTTGGGGGGGGGGGGGGCACCTACGTCATTTTTTTTTTATTGGATGCAGGGTTCCCCTTAATTTCCATATCAGACCCGAAGGGCCTGGTATGGATTTTAGGGGGACCTCCTCGCAATTTCTTTTTTTACATCTTGGTTTGGGGTTCGCCTTAATAATCATACCAGACCCAAAGGGCCTGGTAATAGACTTGGGGGGATCCCCTTGCTCTTTTTTTCGATGAGTTTTATCTATATTGCCGAGACCCGACAATTCATTACAGCCGCGATCAGTTTTTAAATGACAATTTTTCCTTTAGAAATGTCATTTTGCTGTAGTACTGTTCTAAACACAGGAAACATGCACCACTTTTACAGGCATATAATAGACACCCCCAGGCACAATATTTAAAGGAATATTTCATTTTTATTGTTTCACTTTAAGCATTAAAAAAATCACTGCTCCCGAAAAAACTTCATTTTTTTTTTAAAAATGTTGCATTGATAAATGTCCCCTGGGGCAGGACCCGGGTCCCCAAACACTTTTTATGACAATAACTTGCGTATAACCCTTTAAAATTAGCACTTTTGATTATTCATGTTAGTGTCCCATAGACTTTAATGATTTTCCGGCAGCTTTCGAATTTGCCGCAAACACTGCATAATGTTCACTGTTCGGCGAACACCCAATGTTCGACTTGAACTTACGTTCCACTCGAACATTGGGCTTATCCCTAGTTGTCAGTATTATCTGTTTTTTTTCCACCCATGGTTCTTCTAGTTATATTGATGCTGAGCCTTGTCATTGTAGTAATTCCCCATTTATTCCCTAGAGAAATGAGAAGTGGTTATATGCTAGTATTGCTTGACATAACGCCAAACAGAGTTACACTAGTTGGTTGCAGCACTCCAAGGTTCCAAAATATCATAAGAAGTCACAGGATAATATAACACCAGGCTTTGATACCATACCTGCTCAAAATGAGTAAATATATAAATAAAATAGTAATATAATGTAGTGCTTAAAAAACTTGTTCTGTAATGTATGCTATGGAAAAGGGCAGATCAAAATCTCCAAATGAAAGTCATGAAGGCATAATGGTATACTAATATGCTGTACTTGCTGTAATGTGCAAATCAATGCACCATGTTATAATACATTCCAAAAGACCTGATAAAGGTGACCTTGGTAAACTAGTCCTTGGAACCTGTCCTTTTAGGATCTGGGAACCTCAAAACCTGAAGCACCTTATTATGCACATATTCTTATTGAACAAACACAGAAAACGACTGTGTAAACAAACAGCAATTTCCAGCAGATATGACCAATTACGTATAAAAGGTTACAGCCTAAAAAACATTAATCAGTAACAGAACAATCTCAGCATGTTCAGTGGGACTATTCTTACTATTCCAAGGTGATGGTATAAGCATAAAATATCTAAAAATGTGTCATCATATAGAAAAAGTGCCCTACTGAACTAAATATAGAGGAGTCATCAGTCAGATGGAGTGAGGTGGGGATTTTATAGAAGTCTGTGTAGTACCAGGTCAAATGGGGTGAGACCAGGGATATCCAACCAATTGTTTCAGAGCTTTTCAAAACTAGCTGGGCAGCCATAGTGTTGGTATATCAGATGTTCATAACATAAAGTTACACTTATATTACATATCCACTCCTCCAGGGTCAAGGGGGTTCCAACTTCCAACTCTGGAGTACTAGCTTACGCACTTAGAACAGCACCTTGGAGAGCACCTCTTTTAAATGTGATTGTTGGACCACATTATCTAATATACCCAATAGGTATCGTTTGGGGGCCAACTGCATTGTCGTTTGTACATTGTAGTTTGTGAGACAATGCCAAAGCATATGTATTAGGTCTCCTTGATCCCTTTTGCATTTGATACAAGTGGGGTCTGTACTTAAGCCGATGTGATGTAATTTGGTGAGGGAGCAATTAGCTCTGAGAACTATAGAATAGTGAGGAGAGACTGTGGGATACATTTAAAGAACAGCACAAAGCACAGCTTCCCACTGGTCCTCCTCCATTATGCCCTCCATTATGCCCATGTCCTTTTCCCAGTATTGCATCACCAACTGGGATGATACTCCAAATATATGTTAAGAAGCATTGCATAGCATTTAGAGATAAATTACTTGTTAGATTTGATGGATTGCATATAATTATAGTGGTGGGAGAAAGGTGCCAGATATAAGGAACCCCTTTTGCCCATATTGCAAGGACAAGTTTGAGATAAAAAAATACACAGTATCTGGTAGGCCATATTGGGACTATAAAGTAGCAAAGGGAAGGAACCGATGCAACTGTGTAATCTTGTGAGCTTGCCATTTTGCTATATATTAATGCTTGGCCAGTTACGGGTAGAAGGTGTTGAGCCAGATAGTGCTATAATTCTTGAAGTCTGTTACATTTTGTAACTGCTTAGTTTGGCCCAAATTGTGTGCATCCATTTGTAGATAGGCATGGATTTGTTAGGCTTGCATAATAGTTGGGATTCTAAGCCCTCAGCTAAATTCCGGGCTTTAGTCAAATGTTTATTACCTGCAAGAGTGTAATCACTGAACAGGGTAAAATCAGGTTCAGGTACCACCATCCCTCCTGTCATGTGTTGCAGTTGGGCTGCTATATAATATAACCAGGAATTGGAGATAGCTATACCACCTATATCTTTAGGGTTCTGCAGTTTTTCTAGTTTGCTTCTTGGTGGCTGCCATGACAATGATCTAAAAATAGTATTCATTTTATGGAAATTCTTTAAAGGAATTACAACTGGTGTAATATGCAAAAAATGTGATAATTGTGGCATTAAGATTATTTTAATTAGCTCACTTCTACCAATTAGGGACAGCAATACGTTATTCCAGGGTATAACTGTATCATGGAAAGGGGGAGTAAAGGCGTAATGTTTTCAATCCATTTTTATTAATTTTATAAAAAATTTATACAAATACATATACATTCACATACTTCACTACTATAGCTATACACATTGTCCTGTATCCCTAACAAAAGACCCCAATTTCTATTATATTCATCTATCTTCCTTTTCTATTCCGTTGTCCTTTCCACAGGATCTCATTATATTCCATTCATCCAACAACCTTAATATAAAAAAAAAAAAAAATTCCCCCCACCTCTCTCTGGGGCGTTGTATTCCCTTTCATAAGTATTACATCATATATGCTGAGGACCGAAAATCCTACCATTGTTGCCATATTTTCAGTTTAGTTTTGGCAGCTGTTGTCATATGGTGAAGGATATCCATTTTTATTGATTGTATTGATCCTGTTATTATAGATAATATTGAGACCTTTACGTCTGGTTGTATTTCAATACTTGATACTTTCTAATATAGTTCAAATATCCTGTTCCAGAAATCCTTCACCCTATGACACCCATACCAAATATGTACCGTTGTTCCCCTATCCTTAAGACATCTCCAACAAATCTCTGTATTATCTTTATTTATTTTATTTAGGGCCACTGGACTCCAATACCATCTCATCATAATCTTATAGTTTCTTTCTTGATGTTTAACCGCTACCAATGCTTTATTTATTACTGAAAATGCCTTATCACATTCCAATAATGGAATCGGACTCTCTATTTCATTCTCCCATTTTCTTATGCATGCTAATTCATTGAGAGGTCCGGAGGGGAGCAACATTTTATATACAATAGACAATTTTTGGGTCGGTTTTTGCTCCTCTATTATTAATTGTTCGAAACTAGTTAATGGTCTATTATTTTAAAATGGCTGTATCTTTGATTCTATGTATGTATTTAATTGGTGGTATTGTATCCATTTATTTTTATGTTCCTGCCCCATGTCAGGCAGTTGTGGAAGTTTGCCATCTACCAGGGTCTGAACAATCCTTGTGTTTTCCATTCTATTCCATTTGATACATTTAGTAACCCCCAATGCTGGTGGAAAATCAGGATTGGAGAACAAAGGGATCATTGGCCCAATTATTGTGGAGAGTTCTCCCTTTTTTTAATGCTAAATACCAGAGATGGTGAACCTTGGCAGATGTTTTGGAACTACATTTCCCATGATGCTCATGCACTTTGCAGTGTATTTGAACATCATGAGAAATGTAGTTCCAAAACATCTGGGGTGCCAAGGTTCACCATCACTGCTATATCCCATGTTCTTAAAGTTGCTAATACAAGGATTTTTAAATCTTTTTTCTCTGGCCAAAGCTAAGGTTTAATCCAAGGGAGGGATTTAAGCTGTAAACCTACAATATCTTCCTCTATAGTTATCCATTGCTTATTTTCAACATTATGATAAAGGCGTAATGTTCAAACAACAATGTTCAAGTAAATTAGAAGTGATATGAATTCCTGAGATATTTAAATGCAGTTGTAACTTGAACTGGACAAAATGTAAGCAATGTAGGGTCCAGAGAGCCATCTAAAGATACTAAGGCCAATTTGGTCCAGTTAATTGTTAATCCAGAGCACCCCCCAAAGTGGGAGATAATGGCCATAGCTGACCTAAGCGAAGGGCTTGTATTACTAAGAAGCTAGAGCATATCATCAGCATAGAGCATGAGCTTTTCCTGAAGCTGACCATATTTGAGAACACCTACATCTGCATTAGATCTAATTAGAAAGTAACAAGGGGAACTCTGGACAGCCGCACACCAGACGAAGATGAAAAATCAAATGGATTTATTAAAAACAGGAATCACATCAAAGTCCAAAAACACAGCAAAACAGGGAAGGGCGGGCACACAGCTGACACGTTTCACGCTAAATACATCGCTTACTCATAGCTATTAGTAAGCGCTCCGCCGTGCTCGTGTGCAAATGTGAATGCATACATAGGTCCCGCATGCATATGTAAATGGTGATTGCACCACACATATGCAGTGTCATTAAGAACGTCTAAGTGAGAGCAATAATTCAAGCTCCTGTGTAACTTTAAATTGGTACTCTGTAAAGGCTTTGACAGCGTCATCAATGGAGATTTGTATGTACTGTAGCTTGGCATCATTCCACGGGTGTGCACAATTTTAAAGCGTAACGTGTTAGGTATCTATGTATTTGGTGTAACATCATCTTTTATGTTTTAGCAAAAATTCCAGTATTATATAGTGTTTGTGTTCACTAAGATTCATTAAATGTGTATTCTTTCTACAAAATTTACATTTGGAAAACTACTGCGCAAATACTGTGTGACAGAAAAAATGACCACCATTTTATTCTCTATGGCCTCTGCTTAAAAAAGTATATAATGTTTAAGGGTTCTAAGTAATTTTCTAGCTGAAAAATGCTGATTATTACATATAGGAGAGAAGTGTCAGAATTGTCCCAGTAGGCAAGTAGTAGACAATTAGTTCCCTTTAGGGTAAAGTTCGGCTCTCAAGTAGAACTAGAGGCAAAACCTTTTTTTTCTTTCATTTTGCATAAAGTAAGGGAGAAATATAACCCTTCCACGTTTTATTTTTGCCATCGGTGTCCCATTAAAAAGATTTTTACTTACTTCCTGTCCCATAGTTAAAACAGGAAGTAAGAGAAAATCCCTCTAAAGTGAAGAAATCTCTGGTGGTCACCAGCACTAATGTCCCCATTGGAAGATATCCACATGATTCCTGTTCTGGGGACAACCCAGAATTTAGGATTTTCTTTTACTTTCAGTTTCAGTGATAATTGTAAACATGACTAATTGAGAGGGTAAATCTCCATAACAGGGGCACAGACAGAAATAAAAACTCCATTTAAAACCATAAAAAAGTTTTGCCTTTAGTTGCACTTTAATGAAACCTTTTTTATATGTAACAAGTATCAGTGCAGAAAAGAGAATAAATAGTGTTGACACGATCAATTAAATCAAATTCAATTAAAGTAGGTACATGTTGTTGTTGTGTTGTTTATTTTGATGCTTACAGGTTAACCTATCAAGTTTATATTTGCAATGTTTGCAATATTTTCATTACCTAATTGGACTGCAAGTGCTTAAAAATTGCACCACTTTGGTGCTTCAAAATATGATAATTTTTTTTACTGAATTTTCTGTTTTCATGCTTTACATTTTTAAGCACATACCTATGTAATCAAACTTCAGCAGTCTTATCCAGTGAAAAGTCAGATTATTCCTTACATATACTTAACAAGCAGTAAAAGATCTTTAAAACAAGCCATTCCTGATCGCAGTAGCTGCATGTAATATGAAATTATTCATTAAAAGTGAAGTAGTGGCATGCTAATATGTAAAGATTTTGGTGGAAAAAACAACTAATAGTGATAAACCTAAAATTGCTTGAAGTTGCTGCAGCTGTCACTAATGTTCTCCCACGAAGTAACAGTATGAAAATGAAAAAAATGTGATAGCAGTGCAATAATACAATCTATATGAAATAAAACAAAACTTCAGCTAACAGTGACATATGTCAATACATAAAAAAAAGTCCAATAAACAAGAAATAATAATTTCTTCAGTGATAAAAAGAAGAACAAATGTGATGCTTCTTCTAAAAAAACTCCTTATCTAGAGTGCTCCCACCACCGCATGCAATGGCTGCTCACCTCCTTTATAGGACCCCAAGGGATCAAACACGCCTTGCACTTAGTGCCAATAATCTCTCCAAAGGATCCTTTGTGATCTTTACTCAAGGTATAGAAAAACAGTCTATGGCCAGCATAGGTTCCATCCACTGTGCTGCTTTACACCTAAATTGGTATTAAAGACCAGTAGATGCAGAAATGCATAATAAAGACAAGAAAAAGTGCCTCCTATAGTGCAGTATCCGAGGAATTAAAAAATGAAACCTCTCCACCCCAGCTAGCAATAAACTCACATTTATTAAAACAATTAAAAGCATTGATACAGATCTAAACAGTCTCACTTAGTAACGATCAGTCTACCGCCAGTATCCACCTCTACTAGTTTTGCCACCTCCCACGTGGCTTCTTCTGGAGGAGTGTTCCAGGTGGCTGTGGTGGGACCAATATATAAGGGTACAGTATGGAAAAAAGCAATTACCCTATTTGCAAACAGCTGTGGCGTTCACAAGACGTCCGCACATGCGCAATAGCGCTACCTTGTGTTAGTAAGATGCGATGTAAACATGCATCCTGCCATTATGACGCACTTCCGGTTAAAAAACTAGAAGTCGCTGACTAAGATAAACATAAAGAGCTTCAAAAAAATGGCCGTCAAATGAGTGCAAACAGATAGAGGTGGAACCCTAAATGGTAATAAGATCACTCCGTACATGTTTAGAGCAACATAAACAGTGCATAAACAGATTGCAATTATTGACTATATCCATAGACATCTGAACAGCAATTGTCAAAAAATAAAAAGCAACAGAAAATGAATAAATAATTGATTAGACAAAAGATTACAATGACGATCTTCACAAAGATCGTTCATAATACCTAAAATATGATAACCTTAGTGTCCGTTCAAACGAATAAAATAATATACAAAAAAAATAGATATTAAGAAAATATATAAAAAATTCCAAAAAATATTAAAATATTTAAGACAGAAATGAACAAGAAAAGGAATTAATATAATACTCCAACACACGTTTTGAAATAAAAAACATTATTAAAAATATAATAATATTAAAAAATTCCCAAACGTGTGTAATGATGATGCAAATAAAAATAAAGGATTGAGATAAACATAAGAAATATGACCTTAGAAATCATTTATAAAACAGTTAATATCAAATTCAATATCGTGCCCCGAAGGATATAAAGTTTCCATCTCATGTATCCAAAAGGACTCAAGGATTTAACCTTGTTAGTACCCCTCCATTGTGGATGGTATTTTTCTATCCCCCAAAAAAGGAGAGAGGAGGGGTCTTTGTTGTGATGTATTGCCTAACGTTTCGAAATACTGTGCTTAGAGTAACCTTTAATAATATTTTGTACGTGTTCCCGAACTCTTATCTACATAGTATTTCTTTGTATAATCAATTATTTATTTATTTTCTGCTGTTTTTTATTTTTTGACAATTGCTGTTCAGATGTCTATGGATATAGTCAATAATTGCAATCTATTTATACACTTTTTATGTCATTCTAAAGATGTATGGAGCGATCTTATTACCATTGAGGGTTCCCCCTCTATCTGCTTACACTATGTCCTCATTTGTCGGCCATTTTTTTGAAGCTCTCTATGTTTATCTTAGTCCGTGACCAGACGTGGTCACAAACCAGCAACTTCCGTTTTTTTCACCGGAAGTGTGTCATAATGGCATGATGTATGTTTACATCGCGTCTTACTAACAAGAGGTAGCGCTACTGCGCATGTGCGGGCGTCTTGTGAACGCCACAGCTATTTGCAAATAAGTTAATTGCTTTTTTCCATACTGTACCCTTATATATTGGTCCTGCCACAGCCGTCTGGCACACTCCTCTGGATGAAGCCACGTGGGAGGTGGCGAAACTAGTAGATGTGAAGCCTGGCGGTGGACTGATCATTAATGAGTGAGACTGTTCAGATTTTTATCAATGCTTTTAATTGTTTTAATAAATGTGAGTTTATTGCTAGCTGGGGTGGAGAGGTTTCATTTTTTAATCCCTCGGATACTGAACTATAGGAGGCACATTTTCTTGTCTTTTTTATGTATTTCTGCATCTACTGGTCTTTAATACAGATTGAGGTGTAAAGCAGCACAGTGGATGGAACCTATGCTGGCCATAGACCGTTTTTCTATACCTTGAGTAAAGATCACAGAGGATCCTTTGGAGAGATTATTGGCACTAAGTGCAAGGTGTGTTTGACCCCTTGGGGTCCTAGAAAGGAGGTGAGCGGCCATTGCATGTGTTGGTGGGAGCACTCTGGATAAGGAGTTTTTTAGAAGAAGCATCACATTTGTTCTAAAAAAATATAATTATAATATATAATAATATTTAATAATAATTATTTATTGTTTATTGGACTTTTTTCATTTATTTAATTGGTTTACATATTTCACTGTTAGCTGAAGTTTTGTTTTATTTCATATAGATTGTATTATTGCAGCGCTATCATATTTTTTTAATTTTCATGAAATTATTCATTGTTTCATTCATTCATTATCCTTTTCTGCATGCTGGTCCCTGCTCATTATCTTGAAATTTATTTAAAATAGAGAACGTAAGGCAACATGCATTTTCAGAGGTTTTCATTTAAAGTGTATGAAAAGCCAAATATTTTTTTCAGTTTTGAATGGGATGTGGAAGTGTTAGAACACCTGCCTGGTTCTTATTGCTCTGTGTCCCCACTGAGGAGATCACCCTCACTATTGATCCTGGTGACATTTTTGAGGTGCCACAGGAACGGGAAGATACAAAAAATGTTCCTTTAGGGGCACTTATTTTGAAGAAAGATGTATAGATGGGGATATCCCCTCACTTCGGAGGGATCTCCTCTTACATCCTCTCTACCTCTTTCTGGGACAGGAAGTGAAGGGAATCTCCCCTACACTGACCTGACAAAGTCATAACCATTACTGTATCCAAAACAAGAAAAACATTTTGTATTATATGTAATTGAATAGTTATTATCTATTAAGTAATGTATGTTTTTGTCACTCTGGTTGGGCACGTCAAGGCTTTCCCAAATACAAGAAAGTAATTCTGCTTGTCACTTTCTTTTCTCCACAGAATATAAAAATAATAACAATATTTAACATACTATTATAATGTAATAGTATAACATTAAAGTCGTTATATAATCTGGGGTCTAGCTATAAATGTAAATTAAATTACATTTTTAGTATATAAATATATTTCCCTCAATGCTCTTAGACAATATTTGTTGTACAAGCTTAATTGAAGTATTATGTTTCGGATAACATTATTTTCTTTTAATGTACAGATGTTTTTTAATTAAAATCAATAACATATTTATTTAATTATGTGGAAGTTGAGGTTAGAGACAAAAATATATTAAAAATTAATTTGTTGAAAGACGAATTGCAATTAACGTTTTTACATTCTCATTAAACAGTATAATCGTAATCATTTAAATGCCTCATATAGCGAGTTTATAAGTCTTAAACACCATATATAAAATATCCCAGAATATCCCAAAATCTATGCTCCCCTCCAGGCAGCATCACTGATTCTGAAGTAGAATTCAAGTAGAATTCACCACCCCAGCCACCCCCTGTGACGAAGTTGGAAGGACAAAATGTGTTTGGGCATGGCTACATGGTAACTGGACATGATGTCAAATTCTGATTCAGAAGTGATGCAAGGGATGTGACAGGGTAGAGGACAGGGTGCGCTATTTGCGTGATCTGTATACAGTGGTGTGAAAAAGTGTTTGCCCCCTTCCTCATTTCCTGTTCCTTTGCATGTTTGTCACACTTAAGTGTTTCGGAACATCAAACAAATTTAAACAATAGTCAAGGACAACACAAGTAAACACAAAATGCAATTTGTAAATGAAGGTGTTTATTATTAAAGGTGAAAAAAAATCCAAACCATCATGGCCATGTGTGAAAAAGTGATTGCCCCCCTTGTTAAAACATACTATAACTGTGGTTGTCCACACCTTAGTTCAATTTCTGTAGCCACACCCAGGCCTGATTATTGCCACACCTGTTCACAATCAAGGCATCACTTAAATAGGAGCTGCTTGACACAGTGAGGTCCACCAGAAGATCCTTAAAAGCTACACATCATGCCGAGACCCAAAGAAATTCAGGAACAATTGAGAAAGAAAGTAATTGAGATTTATCAGTCTGGAAAGGGTTATAAAGCCATTTCCAAAGCTTTGGGAATCCAGCGAACCACAGTGAGAGCCATTATCCACAAATGGCGAAGACATGGAACAGTGGTGAACCTTCCCAGGAGTGGCCGGCCGCCCAAAATTACCCCAAGAGCGCAGCGACGACTCATCCAAGAGGTCACAAAAGACCCCACAACAACGTCCAAGGAACTGCAGGCCTCACTTGCCTCAGTTAAGGTCAGCGTTCATGCCTCCACCATCAGGAAAAGACTGGGCAAAAATGGCCTGCATGGCAGAGTTCCAAGGAGAAAACCACTGCTGAGCAAAAAGAACATCAAAGCTCGTCTCAATTTCTCCACAACACATCTTGATGATCCCCAAGACTTTTGGGACAACATTCTGTGGACCGATGAGACAAAAGTGGAACTCTTTGGAAGGTGTGTGTCCAAGTATATCTGGCGTAGAAGGAACACTGCATTTCAGAAAAAGAACATTATACCAACAGTAAAATATGGTGGTGGTAGTGTGATGGTCTGGGGCTGTTTGGCTGCTTCAGGACCTGGAAGACTTGCCGTGATAAAAGGAACTATGAATTCTGCTGTCTACCAAGAGATCCTGAAGGAGAATGTCCGACCATCTGTACGTGTACTCAAGCTGAAACGAACTTGGGTTCTGCAGCAGGACAATGATCCTAAACACACCAGCAAGTCCACCACCGGATGGCTGAAGAAAAACAAAATGAAGACTTTGGAGTGGCCTAGCCAAAGTCCTGACCTGAATCCTATTGAGATGTTGTGGTATGACCTTAAAAAGGCCATTCATGCTCGAAAACCCTCTAATGTAACTGAATTAGGATAATTCTGCAAAGATGAGTGGGCCAAAATTCCTCCAGGACGCTGTAAAAGCCTCATTGCACGTTATCGCAAACGCTTGGTTGCAGTTGTTGCTGCTAAGGGTGGCCCAACCAGTTATTAGGTTTAGGGGGCAATCACTTTTTCACACAGGGCCATGATGGTTTGGATTTTTTTTCACCTTTAATAATAAACACCTTCATTTACAAATTGCATTTTGTGTTTACTTGTGTTGTCCTTGACTATTGTTTAAATTGGTTTGATGTTCCGAAACACTTAAGTGTGACAAACATGCAAAGGAACAGGAAATGAGGAAGGGGGCAAACACTTTTTCACACCACTGTATCTGTATTGTTTTTATCTGCTTGTGAGTAGATTTTTATAAATTTTTACTAAAGTGTTTATACTGTATCATGCTAGGGAAGTTCTCTTTTTTTTAATCTAATGTCTGCTGAGGGATGTGAGACGAAAAGGAATTGGAGGACTGTGTATTGGAAGAGAGGTGGGGGATCCCACAATAACAAAACAGCACTTTATGCCAATAATTTACAGTATATGTGAGGCATACAGGGTTGGTAAGTGCCTTACCAGAGTGGAGTGGCTTCACACTAAACACACAGTGATTTGAAGTTTTTTTCTTTTTTTTCACGTTTACTGACACGTTTGATGAGTGAATTATATCATTTGCAGTGGGAAATGTTGTATTTTTTGATTGATCAAAGTGCCTCCTCAAATTGGGATTTGATATATGGGTAAATAACTGTTACATGACAGATTTATGTTCTTAGTATTGGAATTGAATTAGTGAAGAAACCAACATACATCCTCTTCTGTTCCTGTCTACAACATAAACAGGTCATCTGTAAATCTCTTGTAAAACAGAGGTTCAGGTATTCTATTCACAAAAACACATGATTCTTCCCACTCTACCATAGATATATTTGCAAAGCTTGGCACTACTACGTTGTAAGTAGAACTTATCTTTAAACCAAAAACAATTACGTGTCAAACAAAAGGTAAGTACATCCTTAAGGAAGATTTTTTTGGAATGTCCTGCCTCTTTTCTGGTGCCCAATTTAGGAACTCCTGTGTGCATTCATGCCTGATATTTGTATAGGGAGACGCAACGTCAGCTGTGACAAGCAAAACTTCCTCCTCTAGTTCTCTAATCTGCTAAAGTTGAACCAATAAATCCTTTGTATCCTTCAGATACGCTTGTGGATTAACTACACTACCCTGTAAAAAGAAATCGAAATTCTCCCCTAACCGGCAGCTACCAATCCAATACCATTAACAATCAGCTTGCCTGATGGGTTTAACAGATCCTTGTGAATTTTTGGTGGGCAATATATAATGGGTATGTGATTTGATTAATTGGGAGATGTTGTTACTCTGAAACAGGAAGTGTCTGAACAAGATCCTTCATTTTGGGATTACATGCATTATTTTATTGAAAACTTCAGATTTAAAAATATTTTGAAATCTCTAGCTTGTGGAAATCTACAGATACTCCTAATTTAACAAATATTATCACCAGACTGAACACCCAAGCACAATATGAACTTTTATTAGCATATAAATAGCAAACAAAACACCGGGTGCCAAATGGCATGGTGGAATAAACCCCTTTGGGTCTTTAATAGACATTCCAAAAATATATAAAGAGTAAAAAAATATATTTTTCGATAAACATAGATAAAAGTATGTGTATACAGCATGTACAATTCACATAAAAGCATTGTACCAGTACCCAGAATGATACAGTTGTATGAGCTGGTCACTGTTCTTGACAATGTGGACTAGTGATGATCAATACAGCATATAATACCTTACATGTTATGAACAGAGAGTCCTTCTTCATATGGGTATACAATCTCTACAAAGAGAGTATACACAATTATTTTCAAATAACAAACTTCAGTATTGATACAAGTTAATTGTCACTGTGCAAACAGTTATCGTAGCAGGTATTGTCAGATGGAACATGGATAACTTACATTGTACATGCTTCAGACAAAAGATGTCTGTAGAAATTAAACTAATTAGGTCACACATGGAAGGCGGGGAAGACACTCTCCATGACTCCAGAGCACACCGGTCAAGATGGAGGCATAGGAACTGCTAGACTGTGAGACTTTATTCATTGGTATATACTTATACTTATACTTTAACCCTTTTTCCACTGTAAATATTATGGTGGTGGCAGCACCTGCATGTAAACAAACTCCTGAGTACTATAGTAGCTAGAAGTTTGTTTACATTTCTGTGTTGCTGCCACCATAATGGTTACAGTAGCAGCAGGCAAGACTTCTATGGCATGTGTCAGAGAAGTTAGTGGCTGGTCTTCCCTGGGTAGTATGAACCTAGAAATGCTCAGCTCAAATTTTTGGCTTGATCAGCTTTAACAGAGTGCAGGGGTGAAATTAGAGGCCTATAAGAGATATGTCACTTGCACTGTGCTATTTTATAGGGCGTTGTCAATTTTTTTTTGCTGAAATTATAGATTTGATAAGTGGTGTAACGATCTGGGCTGATTAAGCTCTAGTGGTGCATGCGAATTGAAGAAAACGTGTCAGCCCCGACTGCTTTTTCAAGGACATGGCAGCCCATTTTTTCAAAAGAAACAGCAAGTTACAAAATAAATAGCAGATTCCCTTGCAGGGGTATTCAGCATTACAGTTCAGCTTCAGAACAACCAGCATTCAGCCTTCCTGGCTAAAAACACAGCACTCCAGCTCAGGCCTTACACCTTAGGCCTTGGACTGTCTTCCCCAGACGTGACGCTCAGCACCTCTGTGCTTGCAGCTTCGTGCTGCACTGACTCCCTCCTAGGCAAGAACTCCTGTCTGCCGGGCGGTCTCCAAGGATGAGCACTGACCTCTATTCCTGGGATGATTATGAAGGCAGTGCACAGGTGTGCAATTAGCAAGCCTGCCAAAATCAGACATACACTGCTCATATGCACCTGGGACACGGGGGTCGCATCTCCACAGTGGGCAGAGTTAAAAGGCATGTCAATATACTGCAGCAAATGTGCACTAACGCACCTCAATATACTGCAGTACATGTGCACTATTGCAGTTCAATATACTACAGTAAACCTACACCAATGCACATCAATATACTGCAGTAAACATGTACTAACGCACATCAATATACTGCAGTAAACCTGCACTAACGCACCTCGATATAGTGCAGTACACCTGCACTAACAGTTCAGTTTACTGCAGTAAACGTGCACTAATGCAGTTCAATATACTGCAGTAAATGTGCACTAACGCACATCAATATACTACAGTAAACATGCACTAATGCACTTCAATATACAGCAGTAAACGAGCACTAACGCAGGTCAATATACTGCAGTAAATGTGCACTAACACCTCAATATACTGCAGTAAACGTGCACTAACACACCTCAATATACTGCAGTAAACATGCACTAACACACCTCAATATACTGAAGTAAATGGGCACTAACGCAGTTCAATTTACTGCAGTAAACATGCACTAATGCAGTTCAATATACTGCAGTAAACGTGCACTTAACGCATGTCAATATACTGCAGTAAACTTGTACTAATGCTCATCAATATACTGCAGTAAACCGGCATTAACGCACCTCGATATACTGCAGTACACGTGCACTAACACAGTTCAATTTACTGCAGTAAGCGTGCACTAACGCACATCAATATACTGCAGTAAACATGCACTAACGCACATCAATATACTGCAGCAAACCTGCCTTGAAACACTAAACTGACACTAAAGTAAAAATGAATGGTTGCACTACCCTGACACTGCACTATTACCAGATTAACACTAAACTGACACTCTACACAATAGAATCACAATAGCACAATAACTTGCTAGAAGTAATGAACAGAGCCCTGTTCTATCTCTTTCCACTCCAATATCACACTGCAATTTCTCCAATCATGGTTCTGACATTGTTATGTGCCCTGATTTGCCAAATCCTTCATTGTTTCAGCCAATCTGGGTTTCCAATGCACTATGTGGTGTGCAGTGCATTGTGGGGTGCTCGGCGGGCTGAACAAATGGTCGAACGCCTCCACAATTTGGGTGTTTGTCGAACGGGCGGACAGCCAATATTTGGCCCAAAATCATGCTTGAGCTGAACCGTTCACCCAACACTAGTGATCAAACTAGGCCATTTTTTTCTTCAGATGCGTATGCACATCAATCAGCACATGACAGTAATATTCACTGTTGATAGTGGCTCCACGGGGTAGAAAATCTACATAAATAACACCACATTTGTACCATAAAACACTTGCCATCACTTTACCTGCAGATGCAATTGCGCAAAATTCTTTCGGTGGTTGTGAGTCCACATGCTTCCACTGCACTAACATTGTTTTCTGCCATCTTGATTAATGGTCTCTGGACCGCTCTGTGACATGTACGCCGCCCATCAGTAATAGGACACACTTGCCACTTACTACTGCATGTAGCACTGCCATGCGAGCAGTCCTGGTTTGACTTGAACGCCCCTCGTGTGTGTGTGTAAATATATAATATTTATATACATTTTATATATATATATATATATATATATATATATATATATATATATATATATATATTGTGATCAAGTCTAGAAAAGTAAAACAAAAAGTAAATATGAAATGCTGCATATGAATATTTTGTATTTTCATGTAAAGCCAGCAGACGGAGCTCTAGTCTGTCATATGTTTACCTCTGTCTCCATGTCTTCATTGCTGAAAATATCTTATTTACAGTGCTCAGTAACTCAAGGTAGAATTTACCCAACCACATCAGGTTACCAGTAGACAATCAACTGTCACTTGTTTTAAAATTTTAGGAAAGTTTAATAGAGTGGGTGTACTGATTTAAAAAGTGGGTAGAGTTAACATGCATTTCAAAAGAATTAGAGCCAGTCTTGTAGTAAATAACCCAATCTTTGCACGTGTATACATTAGAAGTTCATGGCTCTTGCAGTATTTCATATTAAATTATTCTTGATTAAAAACAAAGAATACATTATTTTCTGGATACATTTTATGCATATAGGTTTCCGATGTTTACAGTAATTGTAATATATGGTATTCTTATCACAAGGTGAGATGATATTAATTTGAGAATTTAACAGTACAAATGCACAGACAGTGTACTCTGCAGTTTCAGAGCTGGAAAATGCTAACTATACGTTTTACAGTTTTATAACAGGCATATCAGTTTTAATATTTGCTGGTTATACCATTCTGAGCATGACATCCCACTGTGAAGTAGACACAATCAGGACAGACTGAGGGAAGAGATTGAAAAAACTGCCTAGAAGAGACAGAACTCATGTTGGCGTATTTACTTAACCACTTAAGGACCGATCCTCTTTCTGAGATTTGGCGTTTACAAGTTAAAAACTGTTTTTTTTTGCTAGAAAATTACTTACAACCCCCAAGCATTATATATATATATATATATATATTTCTAACACCCTAGAGAATAAAATGGCGGTCGTTGCAATACTTTTTGTCACACCGTATTTGCTCAGCGGTCATATGACGTCCACCCCGAGGGACGGGGTATTCCTGCCGGCGCCATTTTACATTGTCCTGGTATGGAACTGGTTAAAAAAACATTATCAATACTTTTTTACCCCTTTTTTTAATAAATGATTGCATTCCCTGTGTTCCCTGTGCTCTCCTGCTTAGTGTGGTCAGTTTTTATTGGAAAAGCTAAGGGACTGGCAGGAACACCAGGGATTTCACACAAAGCAAGCAATACAAAGAGAACAGGATACTTTTTCATACAAGTAAATAGTACAGCAGGCACATATCAGGAATATGAAATGTTAGGGTAACAAACACTTTATTGCTACTGGTAGTCTTTTAGCATAATCTCTTTTCAACTACCCTATGGGGATTCAATTTCAAGAGGTGGTTTTCCTTGTTCTTTTTTATTTTGTCTGGAATCCATATAACATTTCAAATAATGCTGCAGTAAACTAACAGTACAGTATATAGGCTTGGATGCAAATTTTAAACTACATGGACATTATGGGACTAAAAAAAGTCCCCGACCCTTTCCAAAAACGCAGCAAAAAGATAGATGTGAATGTGTCCCATAGGAATCAATGGTAAATGGACATTGATGCATGTCTGTAAAAAACATTAAAGCCTTAGGAAGCAATGTTTTCAAGCTGTTTACACTGGGTGTGTTTGGGAATTCTTCCTAACAAAGAGGTCAGTGAAAGGTGTTCCTAAGTTATCAGATTACTGACTAATGGGAGTGTATGGGCTGGAGAACTGCATTAATGCCTGCATGCTTTTTAATGTATTTTTTTTTATTTTTGAGGAACTGCAGTCTGCTCACGGAATGAATACATTTTTGCCATTCTTAAGCTTCTCTCCAACCACTTTGCATATTATTTTATATATACCGTGATTCTGTACTTGCCAAATATTCTGCAGAAATCTCCCTCCACTAAAGCCCCATACACACGCTCGGACAATCCGCGGACCAGGTCGGTCGGATTCTGTCCGACGTACTTTGTCCGATGTTGGTGTTGCGTACACACGGTCGGACTACGTTGTCGGAATATCCGGTCCGGAAGAACGTCGTGACGTAAGTCGTCGTCCACGAGATTACAAAAGGGAAGTTCAGCACCACGTCAGGCACCCGTTGGGCTCCTTCTGCTGATCCCGTGTTTATCGAGAGTTAGTGGAAGTTTGGTGACTTAAGATTCGCGCTTCTCAGTTTTCTGACTCAGATCGTTACTGCTCTTCAGTTTGTGCTTGTCGTGCGTATCTGTTTATTAGTGCGTGTAGTCAGTTCGCATTTGTTGGTCATTGCGGCCTATATCTTGATATAGGACGCTTTGATTTGCACTGCTTATTGTCTGCTCGTTGCTGGTATTCAGTTCGTTCTTTCAGGCCTTGCTGTTTATCGGTGCTTTCTGTTTGTCCGTTCTGACCAGCTGACCTTTTGTGACCTTCTGAGCGATGTTTCCCGTGCGTACTCGTCGCCGAGTTCGTGCTGTACGCGGAATTGGTGTCGGGCTTTTAGCTTTGACCCAAGACCCGTCCATGAACAGAGTGACGAGGAGTATGTGGACCAAGAATTGGTTGCTTCAGCGTGACCAGTTCTCGCACATGCCTTTGCTTCGTGAGATCCGGGAGAATAATCCTGATGATTTCAGGAACTTTCTCAGGATGACGGACCCCGATTTTCACCGTCTTTTGGCTTTGCTGACCCCCTTTATCAGCCGGCAGGATACCTGCATGAGACAAGCCATTACTCCGGAGCAGAGGCTTGTTGCCACGTTGAGGTACTTGGCGACAGGGAGAAGTCTTCAGGATTTGAAGTTCTCTTCAGGTATCTCTCCCCAGGCCCTGGGACTCATTATTCCAGAGACCTGTTCTGCCATCATTCAGGTCCTGCAGGAGGACTATATTAAGGTAACATTTCTACTTGACTATTCCCTTCTATGTATGCTCTGTTTGCTAATGTCTTCTATTTTTGACCTCCTTCCCTAATTACCATGATTGCAATATGCTCTAATATGCTGTGCCCCTTTTCTCCTTCATGCATTTTTCCCTTCACTTACCTCCCCAGCATGCTCTTCTGCCCCAATAGACACCTATGGCCTAGTCACTTAGGCAATGTATTTTGTCTGCTGCATAGTATTGTTTGCCCCCAAACACCCCCTAAAATATGCACAAATGTTTGCTGTGTGGTTTACTTCATGTAGAGCCCCTTTTTTATTTGTTTTTGGTGGGGGGGGGGGGGCAAACTCATTATGAACCCCCTCCCCCAACTGCTCTGTCAGATGTTACCAATCCTCTATCTGCTGCCTTTCCCAAGGTCAATACACACTATATACCTACCTCTTTATAGTGGGCATCTTTACGGATGAATTCTGCAAAGCATGTAGTGCAAGGGGCTGCCTCCATACTTTCCATTTCCTCTTTTTTTGTCTTCTTTCCCTCCTATTAGCTTGCTTGTTAATTTCATAATGTCACAATGTGCTTGCCTTTTTTTGTGGGTGGGGGGTTAATGTTATTTTATCTTTCCTGGGGGCTGCCAATAGTGTTAAGTACAGAGGGTCTGGCCAAACTAGCACACATTATTGAGCCATTTGCCAATCAATGAAGTGCAGAGGGTTACCTGTCCCCCCCCCCCCAAAACCCTAGTTATTGCCAATGGCCCATCAGAAGTGTGGGGATTGATGGGGGGTGAGTCATCTGTGAAGGGGAGCCTCTACTTTTCTGTGAAAATACTTTCCAGCCTCCAATTTTATACAATGCTCTTGTTCCAAGATGTTGATTGTCTAATCTGCTTGCAATGTTTAGGTGCAAAGTGACTAATTATTTTTTCTTGTTTCACTCCACAGTTCCCTTCCACGCCACAGGAATGGCAGACTGTGGCCTCCCACTTTGCCAGCCGTTGGGACTTTCCTAACTGCGGAGGGGCAATTGATGGGAAACACGTCCGCATCGTCCCACCGCCCAACTCGGGGTCCTACTATTATAATTATAAAGGGTTTAATAGTGTAGTGATGTTGGCGGTGGTGTCGGCAACATACGAGTTTATGTATGTGGACGTGGGGATGAACGGCCGGATATCGGATGGTGGTGCCATTACGCACACGGAGTTCTACTGGTGTCTCCAAAGTGGCAGTCTGTGCTTGCCACCTCCAGAGGAGAATGCCGAAGGACTCCCCTTCGTCTTTGTCGCAGATGAAGCGTTTGCGTTGACTCCCCATGTGATGAGGCCGTTCCCGATGAGGACCCTCACCCCGGACCAGAGGGTCTTCAACTACAGGCTGTCCAGAGCCAGAAGAGTGGTGGAGAACACTTTTGGCATCCTGGCCAGCCGCTTCCGCCTGTTCCTGACGGCATTTAACTTGGCGGAATACAAACTGAACCACATAGTTCTTGCCTGTTGCATATTGCACAACTTCCTCAAAAGACATAACAGGAACTATGTGGTGCCCGTTGGCCCAGATGTGGAGGGCCCTCCAAATGCGGACCTCACAGCCCTTCGAGTGGCACGTCCAGGCTTGCCCCCTCTAAATGCCCGCGTGGTCCGCGACCAATATATGGAGTACTTTGTGGGTAGGGGGGCCATTGCTCTGCCTGACGATGTGTGAGAGGCATTTTTTAATAAATCTGATATTTGAACCAACCTATGATTTCTTGTCATTTCAGTCTTGTTTTTAGCTTATTTTACCTTGACATTTTTTCCCTTTGCCTTCGACAGT
Source organism: Lithobates sylvaticus (assembly GCA_028564925.1). Lineage (NCBI taxonomy): Eukaryota > Metazoa > Chordata > Amphibia > Anura > Ranidae > Lithobates > Lithobates sylvaticus. The sequence goes on along the minus strand of CM053028.1, from coordinate 323,518,781 downwards.
GGGAATGCACTTTCTGGGCAAAAGGAGGTAACAGTCTCTTCTTCCCAAAAAGATTCTTCTCATGTTGTGTGTTTGCTACCTAATCTTTGGTCTAGAGAAGGTTTGTCCTGCATAACTGACACCCAAAATACTCCTTTTCAGCACCAGGTCTGACATGTGTGTATTCTGAAAAATGCTGGGCTCCGTGTTTTCGTACAAAGCACTGTGGGTGTCATTTACATAAGTCAAATCCGCTATGCTCTACAAGTGCATTGAAAAAGTTCCCTGGGAAAGACAATTGCAGTGCAAAGTGGATTTGCCTTTAGTAAATAACACCCATTGCCCCCCATATCCTTTACATTTTACATACATAATGCATTGTGTTTTTTAAATAAGGAAGCCACACATTTAGAAAAATAAAAAAGTTTACTAGGAAAACCCTCACAAGTGCGTTTACAATCTTCACGCCAAAACTGACAACATCTTGGTTATTTACAACATTGTTTACAAACATTCCGCAATTGGTAAAACCAGGCATGGAGCAAAACAGAACCTATGAACTAGGAAAGTTCAACTTTGTAAAGTGAAGACAAGATCAGACATGACTATATGTTCAAAGTGTGTTTGATCTTGCCTTCATCACATGGGGGGGTCACCCCCGGAAAGTGGAAATTTAGAACATGCACACAATTTGGGTCTGAAAATGGTCATTAGATGGTAAAACACATGCCTAGAAGCTTCAAAAGTGCAATTTTCCATCATGGGGATGAATGGACGTTTTTTGGGGGTGCAACCCCTTCACCACAACCACTTTCGTAGTTCGTAAAGTGTTTGCACCCCCAAAAAAACGTTGGCATTCATCCACCATGATGGGAGCTAGCACATGTGGACACAATGTGTGCATGTTCCAAATTTCACACAGTTTTTAAGTTGCAAATGTGTTCAGAAGCTGGCACAAATGTGTGGTAATTACTTGGTGCGTTTTCATATTTTTCCTAAAACATCAATGATGTTCTTCAATTTTTGTTGAACATCATTGATGTTTTGCTTTATGTAATCTAGATCTCTATTGCAGACCATTATCTCTCCGATGAGTACGTGGGCACTCTCTGTGGTAAAGTGCGATTTTTCTTCCACAACATCCACGTCACCTAAAAACCACAAACAAACAAAAATGGGGTGTTGGAAATGAGGCAGCCATACATGGATTAGCTTACCAGTAGCTGTGTTCTCACGCACTCACCTGTTGTGGTGACAATTTCTCCAAGTTCGATGATCTCTCCTTCCTCCTCCTCCTCCTCCTCTGCTTCTGCTCTTTCCCCTTTTTTGGGAGGTGTTGGTTTGGGGATTTCCGCAGACGGCCCAAGTTTTCTCTCCCCTATGAGAATGTACAAAAGGAAGATTTAGCAAGACTATCTATTGAGGGCAGAAATAGGAAATGACAAACATTGCTTGAAAGTGACGGACACTATTTTAGTTTGGCCAGTTACAAATGGCAACAACATGAATGTAGTCACTTTGTAAAGGTGCTAAACTGACTAGCTTTTTGGTAGAAGTTTGTGTGATGGAGACCCCCCTCTAGTATCCACTGGAGCACATGTGTGGAAAAGCCTAATAAAAAGTGGGTTTGGGTGTCCCAGCACTAGTGCTCTAGAGTCCAGATGGGTAAACAGCTACTGGGTGACCTCTCCTTTACATTGAATAAATTGGCTTGACATTCTTGATGACATTTCTAGTGAGAACAAACTTCCTTTCCCCAAAAAAAACACCAAACCACGTATTATAAGTGGCTGAACGTTCGAGGTTGCGTACGATCGAATGGACACACACACGACCATGACAGTGGCAGAAAGATCGAGGCTGAGTACGATCGAATGCACAGACGAACATGAAAGTGGCCATTTTGGAATGTACAACTTTGTAAAAATCAAACCACATGGAGCAGTATGCAAGCAAGAAATCAAACACAAAACACAACTACTTACTTTTTTGAAGAATTCGCTTGATCTTTCTGTACTGATCGGCCTCCCTCAGTTTCAGGTCTGACCAGCGTTTCCTCAGTTGCTCCTTGGATCGTTGTACCCCAAAATGATTGTACAGCCTTCTCACAACTTTAGACATGATCTTGGCCTTGCGGACATTGGGGTTGAGGTAAGGCCCATACTTCCCATCATAGTCGCTCCTCTTTAATATGTCCACCATCTCCAACATTTCTCCAAATTACATATTTGAGGCCTTGAATTTCAGGCTCCGGGATCGGGACGTTTGTGCCTCCGGACTTTCCTCGTCCACCTCCTCGTTGGGGGGATATTTGGGGCGCACCTGCTGTGTCCCCGCCATGTGCTCTCCCCACTGCGCCGTAAAGAGAAGGGGTGGGGAATAGACGAGAAAGATCGTCAGGGGCGGGCGGAGTTTGACGCATGCGCACTGTATATAAAACGTCACACGCCTGTGTCGTAGCCACGATCTGGGAGACGAGGGGAGAGAAAGCTCACGCACGAGACGATCCCTACAAACGAAGGTACAATTTGACGTTGGTACATAACTAGCCTAGACTGATTAGAACTTGAGGCTTCTTTATGGAGAAGATTAGGAGAGTTTAGGCTGACATTATTTATATTGTTTGGTGTGGCGTTGTGTCTTGCAGAGGTGATGGAGGCCTTCTACAACGTGAGCTTTCTACCCATCTTCATTGATAAATACCGGCAATTCCCCCTCTTATGGCAGGCGAAACACAGGGATTATAGCAACAGACCAAAGAGGTACGCAGCCCTGCTGAAACTTGTGGCATTTGTAAAGCCTACCCTGCCCATGGCAACTGTGGCAAACTTAAAAGTGAAGATCAACAACATGAAGAGTACCTATTTCCGGGAGCGCAATAAGGTCCTGAAGTCACAAGCATCTGGAGCTGCAGCAGCTGATGTCCATGTCCCCACGCTCTGGTACTATGAGAGGCTCCACTTTCTCAAAGACCAGGCTACTGTCAGGAAGTCACTCTCGACTCTTCCTTGCACGCGTCCTTCCACGCACGCCACCCCTGATGAGGCTTCCGAGGACCAACCTGGGCCTTCCAGTATGGAAGATGTGCAGGTGCCCAGCTTGTTCCAGGTATAGTAGTTTTGGAACCAGTTTGGGGAATAATGAATGATGTTCCGTTAATTCAGGATCCCCAATTGCTTATTTCCTAACGTGATTGACATATCAACAGACAGTGGTGTGGGAGACATTTTTGGGAAGAATCTAAACTGCAGGGCTGAGAATTGTATGGTTTTGTATTTGAAAACATTTTGCAACAGTCACTAGATGAGAATTGTGTGTGTTTGATGAACAAATAACTGAAACTATGTCCCTTTTTCATACACAGGAAGACCTCGGCCAGGAGGTGGCTGTGGAAGGTGGCAGTCAGGAGGAGGCAGGGGGTAGTGGCAGCCAAGAGGGGGGTAGGCGTAGGAGCCTGACTGTCTCCCAAGTCCCTCCCCTCCGCCTTCCCTACAGAAGGGCGAAAAACATGGGGGAGGTGGGAGAGTCAGCGCTCCAGCTGATCAGAGATGCCTCAGCCTCCCTCTATGCCACACCCACCTACGAGGAGGCCTTTGCCTCCTTGGTTACCAGTAAATTTACGGGTATGGAGGCGGGGCAACGCAGCATGTGTGAGGAGGTCATCCTCAAAATACTAAATGAGGGGATGGCTGGGGAGATGACTCCCCTCACACATGTTTGCGAGAGTGACCTTGCTCCGCCTCCTCCTCCTCCTTCTGCCACCCCACCAGCACCAGCACCACGGCGTGGAAGGAAGCGTACAAGGAAGACAAGAGAGTGACGACCTGGACTCAGTCTGGTCTGAGAGAAGATGGAGCCTCTCGTAGGACCAGAGCCTGGGGACCTAGATGGCATCTGCTGCAGTTCCGGATGTTTTGGACTTCAGGACCAGATTGCGCTCCCATGTAAAATGATGGTTGCCATGGGTGTCCAAGGCTTTGCAAATTCCCCAAGTTTCACCATGGCTGCGTTCCTCTTTGGTTTGTTGCTGAGACCTAAATAAATGTTTTTTTGATTTGAAATAATCATTGACTATTGTGTTTTACTTTTCTACAATGACAGTTTTTCTTTGAGTAGGCAGGTACATTTCACTAATCCTAAAGTAGAATTAACAAGGGGCACCAACAACCAACAAACTCCTAGTAAATTTAAGCAAGAAATACAAATGTTAATAATGTGGTTTTGCTAAGTTGAGACATACAAACCCCCTCCAAAAAACAAAAAAAAATTCTCCTTCAAATATGTATTCCCCAAAAAAAAAAAAAAAAAAAAAAAAAAATCATGGTAAAAAAATAACAAAGATTGTATTACGATCTGAGTAAAAATAAACATGTAGTGTATAAATGCTGCAAAGTAATAAAGAAGTAAGTTTGTGAGAAGTGCGGATGAATAGGAGCAGCTAAAACATGTCATTCTTGTTGCATTGTAAAGAAAAAGAGAATGCGCTGCATTAAAGACATTTTAACATTGCAGCGTGACGAATGTGCTGTGTCGATTAGGAAAGGTAGTTTTACCTGACCGAGCGCTTCCGTCACAGAATTGCTTCTGAGCATGCGTAGCACTTTGTCCGTCGGACAAGCGTACACACGCTCGGATTTGGTGTGATCGGACCGTGTTGACGGCAAAGATTTCCAGCAGGAGATAAGACTTTGTCCGTCGGACAAACCGACGAACACTGTCCGATGGTGCATACACACGGTCTGATTTTTCAACAACCTTGTCCGATCGGACAGAATCCATGAAAAAGTCCGACCGTGTGTATGGGGCTTTAGTCTGGCTGCAGCCATTCTAACTGTGGGCAGCTGAAGCTGCTGCCTGTTCACTTCCTGGATTTACACAGATAGGCACACCTCCAGCTCTCCAGCTCTCATTGGCCCTCTTATGACTCATCTCCCCTCCCTTCCTGGCAAACTATCACCAGAGTGAGAGAGCGAGCTGTACATGATGTCAGAAGCCTAGGCTTTTTACGAAACGGGAAGTGGGCTGTATAAGGTATTTACTGGCAGGAAAAAAAAATGTTTTACTATCCAAAGTTAAAACAACAAGGGCAGAAGATTAACTAGAGGGAAAGTTGAAAAAATTACTCAGTTTCAGGTCAGTTTCTGAACATTTGCCTTCATCAGAGAGTTATATGGCTTTTGGCTAGTGCCAACTTTCATAAATTACATTATCAATTCAACACAACAGCAATGGAGATATGAATATGCAGATATACAGAACATACAGAATTACAATGTTAATTGTTAACTAGATCTGTTGAAGTTGGTAAACATAAAGTTTTTTTTTGTTTTTTTTGTCCACAGAAATACAAAAGTTTAAAGAATCTGTGGGGGAGAAGGAAGAGGAAGAAAAGAAATACTTAGACATAATCAGTAACAAAAACATTAAGCTGTCAGAACGCGTCTTGATACCAGTGAAACAGTATCCAAAGGTAACTCTTTCTATACAAAAAAATAGGTCATATGTGTGGCTTTCAAATTGTGTATGTGTGCGTTTGTGAGATTAAACTATCCAACCATATATGATTATTTTAGTTGACACAGAGAATCACTACATGTAAACAAGCATAATTTATTAGAGTCCAAGTTAACTATATTCTATGTAGCCTGCAACACTCTATAGCACGTGTGTCAAACACAAGGCCCAGGGGCGAAATCCGGCCCTCTAGCCAATTTCATGTGGCCCTCACACCTCTGCAGCAACCCTCCCTCATTGTTGCCCTCACCTTGTCTCAGCAGTCAGCAGCAGAGAGGAGGACAGAACTCCTCCACCAGATCCTGCACTTCTCCATGCAGCCTCAGAGAGGCTCCTATCTGACCCCGCTTCCCCATCTCAGTGATTGGTAGCAGAGAAGAGGGCATAACTCCTCCTACAGATCCTGCACCTCCCTTTGCAACTGAAGCACTCTCTTCTCTACACCTCCCCTGTTCTCAGCATTCAGCAGATGCCAGCCCTCCTTTGGTCCTCCTCCAATCTCTGAACTTTCTGCTTCCCAGCTCCTCCTCCAGCTCCTTGTTGGCTGCAGCACAAGGTAAGGGGGCACACTGTGATGCAAGGGAGAATGGAGGACTATTGACATCTAATGGTGGGGGCTCTTGGCATCTAATGTATGGGGAGTGGGGTTCTCTGGACATCTAGTCTTACAGATACAACTGGCCCTCTGGCGAAAACCATAATGCTGATGCGGCCCGTGATGAAATTGAGTTTGACACCCCAACTCTATAGGATTACAACTGCAATATTCCCATTAAGGAACACTTGAACACATTTTTCTGGGTTCTGCTACTACTTAACAACGAGACTGCACTAGTTTCAGTATAGAAAAGATCTTCTCCAGGTCAGATCTAGTGTACAAGATGTTAATTACCAGTAGGGATGAGCCCAATGTTCTAATAGCGAACAATTTGGGGTGTTCCCGACAAAATCGAAAGCTGTGGGGGAAATCAAAAGTGCTAATTTTAAAGGCTTATATGCATGGTATTGTCATAAACGTCCGTTTTGTCAGGAGCAGTGATTTTAATAATGCTTAAAGTGAGACAATAAAAGTGAAAAATTCCTTTAAATTTCGTACCTGGGGGGTGTCTATAGTATGCCTGTAAAGTGGCGCATGTTTCCCGTGTTTACAAAAGTCACTGCACAAAATTACATTTCTAAAGGAAAATAAGTCATTTAAAAGTACTCACGGCTATAATGAATTGTCGGTCCCGGCAATACACATAAAAGTAATTTTAAAAAATGGCATGGGATTCCCCCACAGTCCATTACCATGCCCTTTGGGTCTGGTGTGAATATTAAGGGGAAGCCCGCACCAAAATGTTTAAAAAAATGACACAGGGTCCCCCTCAAAATCCATACCGGACCCTTATCTGAACGCGCAACCTGGCAGGCCACAGGAAAAGAGGGGGGAGCGAGAGAGTGCCTCCCTGAACCTTACCAGGCCACATGCCCTCAACATGGGGAGGGTGCTTTGGGGTAGCCCCCCAAAGCACTTTGTCCCCATGATGGGGACAAGGGCCTGATCCCACAACCCTTGCCAAGTGATTGTGGGGGTCTGCAGGTGGGGGGCTTATTCGGAATCTGGAAGCCCCCTTTAACAGGGGGACCCCCAGATCCCGGCCTCCCCCTGTGTGAAATGGTAACGGGGTACAAGTGTAGCCCTACCATTTCACCAAAAAAGTGTCAAAATGGTAAAAATGACAAGACACGGCTTGGGGACAAGTCCTTTATTAAAAAATAAAAATGTCCCACGAAGTCCATTCATCTTCTTCTCTCGCTCCGTCAATGGAACAAAAAAACCTGCACGCCACCACCGATCCATGGGAGGCACCCGATGTAATGACTGTCCTCTCAGGTGACAGTGGGCAGGGTCACACGGTGACATCCCAGGTGACCCCATCCCCTCTGACTCACAGGGAAATCCCAATGCATCCCTGTAGCATCAGAGGGGGGCGGGGTCACCAGGTTATGTCAGCGGGTGGCCCCGCCCCCTCTGACGCTACTGGAAAGCCTTAGGGATGTCCCCGTGCGTCAGAGGGGGCGGTTCACCTGGGGATGTCACCATGTGGCCCCGCCCTCAGTTATAAAAAGAACTGTCACCTGAGAGGACGGTCATTACGGCAGGTGCCTCCTTTTAAATTACTTTTTTTCCTTTAGAAATGTCATTTTGTGCAGGGATTGTTGTAAACACGGGAAACATGCGCCACTTTACAGGCATACTATAGACACCCCCAGGTACGAAATTTAAAGGAATATTTCACTTTTATTGTTTCACTTTAACCAGTTTTTGTTTTTTTATCTTTTTAAGTTTAAAGATTTTTATTATATATATGAGAATATAAAAAATAACAAAGCATTGAACAGGATGATGTATCTTATAACAGAATGTTGACCAGTACAGATATACATTCAGTTGGGTTCAGATAACGGTAATTATTCATAAACATCACAGTGAATAGGAGAGGCACTGTGGATAACCATTTATCAATAAACTCAAACTTTAGGGTCCGGACTGTCAGGGGGTGATACCCATAGAGTAGAATATCTTGGTGTATAAAAGGTGCCCCAGTAGGTGGTTAACGAATGACCCGAGAGGCTCTAAGCTCACCACCCCATTGGGAACTGACTGTGGACAAGCTCAGAGCTCCCGCGGAGCCAATCCCTGATCCCCCAACTGGGGTCGCTCCTTGCTGAAAGATAGTGTCGTACAGGCAGGGTACTTATTTACCAAGGGCGAAGTTAGAATAATGGGGTAACTTCCAATGAATAGATAGAACTAGATCCCCCTGACATTCCGACCCACAACCATTGATGTATCCCATGTGAGGACAACTGCAGTTATTGCCGAAAGTGCAGAGAAGTGGGGACTAGGTCGTCCCGAGAGGTGAAAGAAATAGGGTTCCCAGGTGATATAAAAATTCTCGACCTTGTCATTCAATTTAGCCACTATTTGTTTCTGGGACATAATCCAGGACACTTTTCTAAACTACCATTTTTAAAACTTCTTTTTTGCATTGATGCATGTCCCATGGGGCAGGACCCAGGTTCCCAAACACTTTTTATGACAATACCATGCATATAAACCTTTAAAATTAGCACTTTTGATTATTCATGTTCGTGTCCCATAGACTTTAACGGTGTTCGCGTGTTCAAACAAATTTTTTGCCTGTTTGCATATTCTGCTGCGAACCGAACTGGGGGGTGTTCGGCTCATCCCTAATTACCAGAAGACAGCTCACATCCTTCTCTTTGCTGATATGAGAAGAGCCTGCACAACCCTCCTTCTCCATCCTGCACTCAGCTGAGCAGGAGGACAGGGACAGGCAGACAAATCTGGAGTAGGCAGCTTCAGCTGTACTGTCCTGTGCTATGTCTGTCACAGTCACAGCATTGAGCATGAAGCAGGTCAGTCCTATTTAACAAAGAGGCTTGCATCCCTTTTGTTAAATAGAAGCAGCTTCTGCTCTGTCTCTAAGTTTAGAACATTGGTGCAAATGTTTTGCTCTAATCTATTTAGGAAAAATGCATAGAATGATTGTTACTAACATATAAATGGTTCCAGTTGTTACTTCACAATACAAAATCACGGGAAGGGGAATTGGAAAAAAAAAGACCTGATTTTGCAATATATTTATTGCAGCAATGTTTTCTGAAACCTGGGTTGCGTGCTCTCCATACTATTTCTGAGGCAGTAAAACTGAAAAAATTATTAGCTTCTCTGCATGGGATTTCATAACCCAGAGAAAGATATTGTATTTAAAGTGAACTTATCATGTCCACCATGTAAATACCTTGGGCAAACTATATACACCCAGGATTCTTCCCTCTCTCTGCCTGAAAGACAAACTCCACTTTTGGTGAGAAAAAAAAACAATGGATAATTAATGCACGTTTCAGGGATTTTACCAAATGTATCAACTTCCTACCTTAACCACTTTAATACAGGGCACTTATACACCTTCCTGCCCAGACCAATTTTCAGCTTTTAGCGCTGTCGCACTTTGAATGACAATTGCGCGGTCATGCTACACTGTACCCAAACAAATTTTTTATAATTTTGTTCCCACAAATAGAGATTTCTTTTGGTGGTATGTGATCACCTCTGGGATTTTTATTTTCTGTTAAACAAATTTAAAAAAGACCAAACATTTTGAATTTTTTTTTCCTGTTACAAAACTTACAAACTGTTACAAAAGTTTTCTCCTTCACTGATAGGCACTGATGGGGCTGCACTGATGGGTACTGATAAGGCAGCACTGATGGGCACCAATGAGGTGGCACTGTTGGGCACTGATGATGGGCACTAATATGAGGTACTGATGGGGCACAGATAGGTGGCACTGATATGCAGCACTGATGGGTACATATAGTCAGCACTGATGGGCACTGAAAGGCTGCACTGATGCGCACTGAATGGTGGCACGGATGGGCACTGATAGGTGGCATGGATGGACACTGATAGGTGGCATGGATGGGCACTGATAGGTGGCATGGATGGGCATGGGTGGGCACTGATAGGTGGCACTGATGTACACTAATGGATGGTACTGATGGGCATCACTGATTGTCAGGCATCCATTGTGGGCACTGATTGGCATCCATTATGAGCACTGATTGGCATCCATTGTGGGCACTGATTGTTATCCCTGGTGGCCATAGGTGGCATACATGGTGGTGATTAGTGGTGGGCATCCCTGGTGGTCCTGGTGGCATCCCTGGGGGTCCAGTGTGGGTATCTTCGGGGGGCTGCGCTGATAATCAGTCAGCACAGGCCCCCCTGTCAGAGGAGCAGCCAATCGGCTCTCCTCTACTCACGTCTGACAGATGCAAGTGAGGAAAAGACGATCATCGGCTTGGCTCTTCCTGTTTACACTGTGATCAGCAGTGATTGGATGTACACTAATGGATGGTACTGATGAGCATCACTGATTGGCAGGCATCCATTGTGGGCACTGATTGGCATTCATTGTGGGCACCGTGTGAGCAGTATGGAAAGAAATTCCCTGTACCAGCTGTCACTTTTTGAAAAGAGCTCAGCCATGTGGGACTGAGTCATTTATTCACAGAGTCCTGTCAATGAATGAACTACAAGTACCGACATCCTTTGCTGCTGTCGGCTTGAAGTTCTCAATGAACTACCACAGCGCTGTTGAGAACTGTGGTAGTTCATTGATTCTTTTTGAAACCGTGAGACTCCCTTCCCTGTATGATGCGGGCATACAGCTCACACTGACAGTTTGCAGGAGACCTGCAAACCTGGAAAAAATGTGCATTTATAATTTTTTTTTTTTAAAAGGTGAACTTATCATTTAATATTACTGGTAAGCTGCAGGCACCTGTCTGCTTCTGTCTTTTAAATGTTAATTCCATTGTGCCTGGGGAGGACACCAATTCCCAGCTTAGGTGTTGACTAGTCCAGCTTAGGCTTTGACTATTCTCCATGTCAACAAATACCCCCTCCACAATCTAACCCCCACCTGTTTCATTCATCTTTCTAATGGCAGAACCTTGGTATCCATAGGTGTGTGCACAGGGTGTGCTAGGTTTTAAGGTCTGGAGACTGCCTAGACCACTCCATGATCTTAATGTGCTTCTTCTTGAGCCACTCATTTGTTGGTGGTATGTTCTTCATTGTCATGCTGGTAGACCCATTCATGACCCATCTTGAATGAATGAATGACTTGTATAGCGCTACAAATGCGAACTAAATCGCCTCAAGGCACTTGATCCGTCCTGTGTTGTCCTGCTTCTTAGAAGAGGTGGGTCTTGAGTTTTTTTCTGAAGGCCAGATGGTTTTCTTCCATGCGGATGTTAGTGGGTAGAGCGTTCCCCCTTTCGTTCTCCCTTTGATTTGTAGCGGGACTTGGGGATAAGGAGGAGGTTTTGGTCAGTTGATCGGAGACTGCAATTGGGTGTGTAGTGTTTTATTTTCTCGCATATGTATTGAGGAGTGTTTCCTTGTGTGCATTTGTGGGTGAGGCAGAGGGTCTTGAATGTGATCCAATCCTTTACAGTGTTCTGACTGAAGGAAGAAGGTCCTCATCCAAGATTTTACAATACATGGCACCATCCTTTGGCCCCTCAATGCGGCAAAGTCGACCTGTACCTTTAGCAGAAAAACAGCCCCAAAGCATCGTGTTTTCACCTCCGTGCTTGACTGTAGGGATGGTGTTCTTAGGGTCATAGGCAGCACTTTTCTTCCTCCAAACACGGGGAGTCAAGTTTATTCCAAAGAGCTCAATTTTGGTCTCATCTGACCACAACACTTTCTGCCAATCCTTCTCTGAATCATGACTGTACATGTGCCTTCTTGAGGAGGGGGACTATGTTTGCCAGTGAAATTTATACAGTAATCAGTGGCTATTTTTAGCTCTGATTGCTGTATAAATGTCAATGGTAGCCAAAAAAAGTGTCAAAAGTGTCCGATCTGTCCATCGCAATGTCGCAGTCCCACTAAAAATCATAGATCACTGCCATTACTAGTATAAAAAAAAATAATAAATGGCATAAATATATTCCCTATTTTGTAGATGCTATAACTTTCGTACAAACCAATCAATATACGCGTATTGTGATTTTTTTTTTACAAAAAATATGTATAAGAATACATATTGACCTAAATTATTTTTTTTTATTTTTTTGAATATTTGTTATTATATCAAAAGTAAAAAAAAAAAAAATATATATATATATATATATATATATATATATATATATATATATATATATATATATATATTTATTTTTTTAATTGTCAGTCTTTTTTTGTTTATAGCGCAAAAAATAAAAACTGCAGAGGTCATCAAATAGTGAATATAAATGACTAAAGCGCTGATATGTGTTAAAATCCAGAACAACCCAGATATTAAGATGACTAAATGATGTAGCAGCAACCAATAAAACAGTGCTCCCACACTTAAAAATACGTTATAGATAAAATTACAATATATGTAAATAATTAGTGCGCTTTATCAACCTTAAAATCAATAAGTAAATGCGTGATTAATATGTGATCCTTAAAATAAACGTGACGTGTGTCCTTTAAAAAATATATATGTATATTAAAACCATATATATAAATATGTGAATCCAATCATAAAATGCAGTATTAAATGACTTCAATCATAAAATGCAGTGATAAAAAATTCTGTGATCCGTGAAAGGTATAAATAATATAGGTATATAAGGCGGGTCTATAATAAAAAATAAATGAATAAAGCTGCTATAAAATTCAATATAAAATTATATATATAAAGAATTTAAATCATCCCCCTTGGTCTGATTGAAAAAAATCCTTGGTTGAATATACCCCATACACTGACCAATTAATAATCAATTAACCTGCAACCGACTGGCCGGGTAGTTTGGGATCAATTTATGAATTCAGGGGATAATTAGCCACACTTCCTTACTGGTGAAATCCACTAGCAAATAAAAGAATTTAATTCAGAATAGGAACATATGAATGCACAAAAATAAAAAAGAAAAAAAACACTTTCCTTTTTTCTGCAGATCTACCGTTCCCAGTGATTCTTAGTTGTTACTTCTCATTCAGAGTTTTCCATTTATATGCATAAGTAGAAAAGAAAGAAAAACCATTGCGCAGCGCTCTGTGTACTTTGTCAAGTGAGTGTGTATTCTCTGTTCTACTCACTCGTGGCAGCTGTGTAACAGTCAGGCTCATAAGGGGCTTATGTGCTTGGCTATTCCCGTAGCATACATGCAACGTCACCAGGCTCCTCCTCCTGGCGCGTTGCGTCACGGTCATGCGACTTTATCAAGGGATATGATAAAGTCACGTGACCGTGACGCAACGCGTCGGGAGGAGGAGCCTGGTGATGTCACATGTATGCTACGGGAATAGCGGAGCACAAATGAAGTGAGGAAACAGCAGGGCCCCTTATGAGCCTGACTGTTACACAGCCGCCGCGATCTCTAATCGCTGGGTGCGAGTGAGTAGAACAGAGAACACACACTCACTTGACACAGTACACAGAGCGCTGCGCAATGGTTTTTCTTTCTTTTCTACTTATGCATATAAATGGAAAACTCTGAATAAGAAGTAACAACTAAGAATCACTGGGAACGGAAGATCTGCAGAAAAAAGGAAAGTGTGTTTTTTCTTTTTTCTTCTTGTGCATTCATATGTTCCTATTCTGAATGAATTCTTTTATTTGCTAGTGGATTTCACCAGTAAGGAAGTGTGGCTAATTATCCCCTGAATTCATAAATTGATCCCAAACTACCCGGCCAGTCGGTTGCAGGTTAATTGATTATTAATTGGTCAGTGTATGGGGTATATTCAACCCAGGGATGATTTAAATTTTTTATATATATAATTTTATATTGAATTTTATAGCAGCTTTATTCATTTATTTATTATTATAGACACGCCTTATATACCTATATTATTTATACCTTTCACGGATGACGGAATTTTTTATCACTGCATTTTATGATTGAAGTCATTTAATACTGCATTTTTTGATTGGATTCACATATTTATATATATTTGGTTTTAATATACATATATATTTTTTACAGGACACACGTCACGTTTATTTTAAGGATCACATATTAATCACGCATTTACTTATTGATTTTAAGGTTGATAAAGCGCACTAATTATTTACATATATTGTAATTTTATCTATAGAGGTGATAAAATAACACCAAAAGGAAGCTCTATTTGTGGGAAAAAAGGATGTCAATTTTGTTTGGGTACAGCATCGCACAACTGCACAATTGTCAGTTAAAGCGACGCAGTGCCACATTGCAAAAAATGGCCTGGTCATTTAAAAGGGCAAATCTTCTGGTAATTAAGTGGTTAAATTGAGCTATGATGGTTTTCCAAGGGGACGTAGAAAACCTCAGGCCTTTGTATGATTATACAGCATGCTATGCACTGTATAATCAGGCAAGCACAGACACATTTATTGTGCAGAACAATACTCAGAGTGTGACGGGATTTGAGATACAGCAAATTGCTTTTGTGAAGCACATAACTGTTCCAATTTTTAGGGAAATGCATCTTAGTGATAATAAAAAATAAGGAAATATGGTCATTAAATCTACATTTACTGATAAAGATTAAAAACATAGCATACTCTATTTCCTAATAGATTTTACTTGAGTATTAAACCAAGTCGTTACTTTTCAGAATATCATATGCAGGGAACTTGATGAATTGTGTAAATGAGTAGGTGGAGGTGAGAAGCAGAAATCCCTAAGATTTATGCTTTTAATGATCAATCTCCGTTGACTTTTCCAGTGAACGTTTTTATTGAACTGTGTCATAAATCTGAGGGATAAACTCCTTCGGGGAAACAGAACAAGACACAGGCATATGAAGCCACTGGATACAGTAGAACAGATTTATGTAGATCTACTGACAGAAAATATTAGGAAAAAGACTGATTGCTGAGAATCATTCATCATTTTTCCAATGTAAAATCATTCAAAGCTTTGGCTTACTGATGCTCCATTAAACATGTAATGTTAGTGAGGAGAACTGCTATGTACATTCTGGAGGAGGATGCCTAAACAGGCTAGACAATAATTTAGGAGAAACTCGCAGCCTGCAGTAGCTCAGGACTTGCAATTCAATAACAGTCCACAATCAATTTTATTTGCACACACAGCACTTATAAAAATAATGGACTTTACTACCATAATGGAATGAAATAATGGTCATGGGCAGTACCATAGATGCCAATCGGAAATAGATATTGAGTATTAAAATGCAGTTTAGTATGTTTCCCCTGTGACTTTTAAAGGTTGCTGTCAAGTTGCTGCTGGGTAGACATTTACACAAATTCTGGAAACATATGTAATTTAAAGTGTAATGCTAACCTAGAGTTTTCTATAGAAGGTGGAATAGCTAAAAAATATACTAACCCCAATTCACCATTGCTAGTGTAAAAGCCCCCAAAAAACCCTGTGAATAAAAATGCTGTGAATTAAAATTAAAATGCTTATGCAAGACTGATTTTGAAAATCATAACCTGGTGACTCTGAACATTCATTTTGAAACAAGAACTTTAATTTTGCCCAGTAAATCATTCCAAAGCGCTAGGTAATATTCCCTGATGACAAGCGGGGACCACATGGGAAGGTCACTGTATTCTCTCCCCCAAACACCGACAATAGTATGCTGTTGCTGAGGGAGGATTTATGTTGCAGAAACCAATGGAAACCTGTGAATAAAGTAAGGAGGGAAAGCCCCCTTACTTTATCCACAGGTTTCGATTGGTTTCTGCAACAGAAATCCTCCCTCAGCAACAGCATACTATTGGAGGTGTTTGGTGGGATTAGGGCACTGTAGCCTATAAAAGCTCTGCTCTCCCCTTTCAACCAGCCCGCCCCAGGTGAACCAGACTGTGGCTCACATCCAATCTCCTAGACTATTTGTTACATATTACGCCATGGTGTTTTGTTTAATGGGGGTTTGTCATCCAGTCTAGTCTGGATGGATTTCATGATTTCATTTTCTGGAATTGTTTTTTTTGGTGGAATATGTGCCTTTAACCACTTCCTTATTGTGCTATAACAGAAACAAAAAGAGGGGTTTGGGACATTAAATGAGGTGTGTGGAATCACACAGCTCCATCCCTATCTATATTCAAGAAAAAGAGAGCTTGGGACTTTAAATGAGGTAGGTCTAGCATGGCTAAAAGATGAGTCAATGTAAGAAGACATGTTTCATTCATTAAAAAACATGACATAGCAATATTAGTACATGCATAGTAAATAGGCATAACAATCACATATTATTGACCAGATATTCATAAAAACAATCAAAGCAACTTGGAGATGGCATATTGAGGTTTTGGACAGTTGTCCATAGTAAAGAATCGCTTGCAGAGGATATAGGAAAAATTATGAAAGCACTCTTCCGTTCCTTCTGAGCAGGTATGCCCCTTTTTTTCACTATTTCCACACTTCATTTTTATCCACCTTTTATCTTGGTGTTGGGCTCCATTCACTGTTCAATACTTTTCAACGATATAATATACCTTCATATATTCACAGTATACCTGATTTATTCACTTTTACAGCATTGAAGCCCAAATAGTTTTCTTTTTGATTACTCAGTTCCCAGGATGAACATTTCTAGCAGCCAGCAGTTTTCATGTTCACATGGTCTAGACGTAATTGACATGTAAGTAATTAGTGGGATAAGTTAATTTCTCCTGTCCTTGTGTTTGGGTGTAACATTGGACCATATTGTTTATTTATGCTTTTTTACAGACATTGGTGCACTCACTCCTGATGATGTGGTAGGAAACCACAAAACGTGTGTCGGGCCAATTTTGATGCACCATTTTATTTTAAGATGGTTTTATTTCATCCACTCCCAAGTTACCCCACCATGTTGCTTTTCAAGTGATTCTTTATTATGGACAACTGCCCGATACCGCAATATGTCATCTCCAAGTTGCTATGATTGTTTTTATGAATATCTGGTCAAAAATATGTGATTGTTATGCTTATTTACTATGCATGTACTCATATGGCTATGTAATGTTTTTTAATGAATAAAACATGTCTTCTTACATTAACTAATCTTTTTAGCCATGCTAGAGCAACCCCATTTAAAGTCCCAAACCCTCTTTTTTGTGCAATAACTGAAAGATGGCTACAGCGCAGCTCTCTAGTTCCAGGGGGGCATCCATTAACATCCTCCCCGAACCACACCCCTTGTGTATCCCCTGGGGCATGCATCCATCACACTCTGTGAATGCTGTGGGAAATCACAGCCGCCCTTTACCAAGTGATCAGATGTGTCCAATCACAGCTGATGACAGTGTAAACAGAGTTTCCAGTTATCGGTAGTACTTTCCTCATGCGCTGGGAGGAGTGGAGAGCCTGTAATAGTAGAAGTGCCCAGTAAGAAAGTGGTCAGAATCTCTAGAATTTTAATTGGTTAGTTTGTTGTTGTTAAAATTAGGGTTACCCCTTAAATAAAAATCTGATCGTTAAAACTTATACTAGTTGTCTGTCTCTATATTTCATTTGTTATTATTTCTTCTTCCTGCTGTTCCATGGCAATAAAAGCTTATTCTTATATAAAAGGAAACAATGACTGCAATGTACATCATAATTTTAAAATTAATATATATATATATATATATATTAATATTTAATAATAATAATATATTAGCCTAGGAGAAAGCTTTGAAATTAAACAGTACATTAATTGTGAGACTCGCTTTGTAGTGTATATTAGATTTTGTGTCACATGTAATTTGCAGTATTTGGGGTGCACTACACGTGTCCTACACACTAGAATAGGGGAGCATTATTGTGACACTTCGAATCCCAATGCTACACACATTTCAAATGCCTTGCAACATTTCAGAGCATACCATGCTGGGTATTTGTCTTCTTTCAGGTTCACTGGCATCGAGAGATGGTCTCCAATGCCCAAGGGTGGAGATAGGGGTTGGCGACTCTTGAATAGAGAAGCGTGGTGGATTTTTAGGATTCAAGCAAGAGTCCCCCTGGGGTATAACCTCAGGTGGGACCTGGATTTACATTTACGCTAGTTGTAATGTAATAATATATATATTTTTTCCTTTCATCTTTTGTACACTAATGTTGTGAACAAGGTCGTTGTGGCTTAAAGAGCATGTATGGAGTTGCGGATTATCCTTTATGCATAGTAAGTAAGTAGCTCAGGTACAGGAGGATGAGCAGTGACGGTTGGTGTTCCATTTTTTTGGGGGGTCGGCAAACAAACCCCCCCCCGTGGCCAGGTCCGCTCTTACCCCCTCCACGATCGCGGCTTCCCCTCCTTCTCAGCCACCGTCAAGAGTAGAGCAGCCACGTGGACAGTGCCAGACCGCAGCACGCTCCAATGACAGAAATCGTCATCTTTCTTCTCCCAGCTTAGCTGCATGGCAACTCTGCCTCTGCATGTCACCACCAGAAACTGCATGCTCAGTGGCTGCCGTCAGCTCCCCCTCCTTCTCCTCCTCTACTACTCCTCTACTCCTCCTCTCCGCTCCAACCACCACCGCACACATCACACACGTGGGTGGGCTTGGAGTGCAGTGCTATGTGCCCCGGGCCCACCTTTTTTTGTAGCCAATTAGAGCCCCAATTAGAATCCATGCGTCCGGCGCCCTGCATGTAAATTAGGGGCTGGGCGCATGGCTTAGGAGGGCTGTGCCCCTCGCCCCTGATGGAACAGCTGCCACTGAGGACAATAAATTAGAATCGGCGACACGAACATATGAAACTGACTCTCACAGTGACACTAACAGCAATGTGCAGCAGCACAGATCACCAACACGTCCCCTCTGAGTCACAGTGACAGTTTCTCTCCATGCCAGGTTGTCCTTTCAGTCCCCTCCAGTCCAAGCAGCACTGACAGTTCTGCTCATGTCTCTCCTTGCTCCCATCCTACAGACCTGCACATGAGGCTCTGGCTGCTCTGCTTTCTTGCACCATGACATCACACAACATGCTCAGGCACCACCTCCACATGTGCAGCTCTGAGTCAATCGTCACAGCCCTATTTTTTACTGGCAACCTTTTCCTGTCACTGGCATTAACTGGCAATACTGATGGTTGGCAACACTGGTCTCAGCTGCTGCATCCAAGGATAGGCAAATCTGCTCAGGTGTGATTTACAGAGGATTTGACAAATCCTGTTAAAAAGTCAGTGAAACCGAACGGCCAATCCTACTGAATTTTTTGGGGAAGAGGGATGGGTATCATGTATTGTATGATGGTATGGGTAGCTAGGCACTGCCATGGAAGACATGTATTAATGCAAAAAAAAAATTATGTAGAAGGAGAGGGTATATTCGTGCAATTTAGAGAGATTTATATTGAAAATACACATATCCTTTAAATAACATGCTTAGTGGATGCCTTAAAGCTTTATGTGTTATGGAACAGTATGATTTTAAGGGACAGTCTCAGTGACAGAGCACACTGGGAGTGCATATTTTGCTGTGGAATTGTTTTTTTTTTTTCTTTTACAATTAGTTCACATAGAGCAGCAGCACCCAAACTGATTCTATTAAGTTTGAAAAAAAAGGCATTTTTTCAGGTAGTTTTAGCAGCTTTTTCACTAATCACTTCAATACCAGACACTTTCTTTCCCTTGCTGCCCAGGCCAATTTTCAGCTTTCAGCAATGTCACACTTTGAATGACAATAGTGTGGTCATGCAACACTGTACACAAATTACATTTTTTTAATTATCTTTTTCACACAAATACAGCTTTCTATTGGTGGTATTTATTCACTACTGTATTTTTTCTTTTTTGCTAAATAAACAAAACAAAAAATTACTGAAAGAAATAGTTTTTCTTTGTTTCTGTTATAACATTTTGCAAATCAATAATCTTTTTAATACATTTAGGCCGAAATGTATACTGCTATATTTCTTTGGTAAAAATAACCCAAATCAGTGTATGTTATGTAGTCACTAGGAAAGTTATAGATTCCAAATACTGTGGTATATACAGTTTATCGAAAAATCGATCATCTCTGACGGCCATCTCATTTGTTGAGGCCTGAAAATGCCAGGACAGTACAAATACCCCCAAAATGACCCCTTTTTGAAAGGTAGACACGGTATTTAATAAGAGGCATTATACGTTTTTGAACTTGTAATTATTTTGAAACAATTTTTTGGAATATTAGGAAATTAAAAAAAATAAAAAAAAAAAAAATTCCCTTTTTTTTTTATACCTGCAGCCACCAGTGCAGTACAGCATCTTCAAATTACTGATGTGGCAAAAAAATAAAAATGGTATATATATATACATTCTTTTTTTTACAATTTTTTTTTTACAATGACCAGAGCAATACAGTAACACGGTACTACTCTGAGGACAGGATCATAATGTTTTTTTTTTTTTTTACACACTATGGATGCTTATAATTGTAATAATCACTGTTATAAGCAACCATTTTTTATGAAGGACATCCAGTCATTCAGTGTACACTATTGTAATTAGCTGTGATTGGCCACTGATTGAACACAATCAAAACAGCTCACTTTTTAATGGAAGACAATAAAATAAAAGCAGTTCAACCAAGTTGATTTGATTTGATTTGATATTGGATTTGTATTGCGCCGAATGCGCTCCATTAGGAGCGCGTCTAGGCGCACCAAGACCCTAAAAACCATAAATCTAAAAGTTGAGATTTCAACTAGAATGTTAAAAGAACAGAGCCTAGGGTGCCCAAGATGAGAGGCAAAATAAAACAGAAAGAAACCTGGGGGGGGTGGGACTAAACCCTCCAGATGGGGGAGGAAAAAGAGCATGCAAAATTCATGTTTTTTGCACAATTCCTATTCTTCATCAGATTATCCGTAAGCCTGGATAAAGAGGAAGGTTTTTAAACCCTTCCTGAAACTCAGGAGTGAGGGTAAGGACCTTAGAGACGCTGGAAGGGAGTTCCACAGCTCATTGCCTATTGTAACCAGGCGTCTGTTACCAGTAAATTTTAGTCTGCTGATTGTCGGTTCTGTGAGAAGTAAGTTAGCCGATCTGAGTGGTCTTAACGGTACATAGTGAGAGGCCCATTCAGACAGATAAATTGGGCCCAGTTTCCGGTGTGCCCTATACATATAACACATTGCCTTGAATAGTACTCGCTTGGCAATAGGAAGCCAGTGCAGTTTTTTCAGCACGGGAGAGATGTGGTCTGTTCTGGCACATCCAGAGACCAGGCGAGCAGCTTGATTCTGAGTCACTTGCAATTTTCTTTGCCACTTTAATGGAAGTCCAAGAAAGAATATGTTAGAGCAATCCAACCGGGAATGTACAAGGCCCTGTACGAGAGTTAACCGGTTTTCGTGCGAAAACAGATCTTTAATTTTCCGGAGTCTCTGTATATAAAAGTTGGAGTTTTTGATACAGAGTTTAGCGTGAGGTATAAATGACAGGCAGGAATCAAAGATGATACCTAGGTTCCTGACCTGTTTCGCTGGCGTTGGGATGGGGCAGAATGAAGTGGGCCAGGCCAAGAGAAAATTGGTGGTTGATTGAGGGCCCACCAGCATCACCTCGGTCTTTGCTTCATTAAGGCCTAGCTTGTTATCAGCCATCCATTTTTGTATGTGAAGGAGTCCATTTCTCAGTTGTAGGTGCATATTTGGCCCATCGTCAGCAAGGATCTGCGTGTCATCTGCATAGATCTGGCATGCTAGTTTGTGTGTAGCAATAATGTCAGCGAGTGGGCGCATATAGCAGTTGAATAGCAGGGGCGACAATGCCGAGCCCTGCGGGACTCCATAGAGAAGTGGTTCAATTGGCGAGCTGCATGCTTTCATTTGCACTTGGTGGGTCCTGTCCGTAAAAAAGGAGTTGATCCAACGGAGGACAGTGCCACTACATCCAAAAAGGTGTTTCATACGGTCTCCCAGAATTTGATGATCGACAGTGTCAAAGGCTGCGGAGAGGTCGAGCAGCACCAAGGCTGCCGACCCCCCCGCATCTTTTACTCTTAACAGGCGTTCGCGTATATCAAGTGCGGACAGTTCAGTGCCACGTCCCGGCCTGAATCCCGACTGGGAGTCATGGAACAGGTCGTTACCCTCGAAGAAGCTTTGCATTTGTTGAAAGACGACCTGCTCCAAGATCTTCGCTAGAAAGGGAAGAAGAGATATAGGTCTGAAGTTGGTGAGCAAAGAAGGGTCAAGTGTGCTCTTATTCAACAAGGGGGAGACAATGGCATGCTTCAGTCGTGTTGGAACGGCCCCTATTTTTAAAGATAGGTTCACTATCCTTGTGATTTCTGGGGCCAATGTATCTGCGTTTTTCTTCATAAACCATGCGGGACAGATGTCATTCGGAAAGCTTGACGGTTTAAGCTTGGACATAATATTGGATATCTCTGCCACTGTGGTGGATGCAAATGAGCTAAAAGCTGGAGGAGCTCTTATTAGTACTGGAGGATCAAAGTCATCAGGCAAGATTTTGTCCTGATTACGGATTTTCCTTATTTTTTCCCCAAAGGAAGACTGAAGCGCAGAACAAAATTCCATAGATGGAACAATCTTAGAGTAAAATTTTTTGGGTTCAAATATGTCCCTAACCAATGTGAATAGTTCCCGAGGCTTGTTCGAGGCTTGCATTATTCGATCGTTATAATAGGATCTTTTATGGCGTTTTACCGCCTTTGTGTAGCCTCGACAATAGACCCGATATGCCATTTTGTCCCGGGGAAGTTTAGATTTAAGCCACTTTCTTTCCAATATTCATCTTTTATTCTTAAGTAAGTTAAGACTAGGGGCATACCAAGGGCTTGACTTAGAAAGTCTTGGGCGCTTGTTTGTTGTTGTCAATGGGGCCAGGATGTCCAGACTTGCCTTGATTCTTAACTCAAATTCATCTAGGAAAATTTCCAGTCTTTCAATCTCGGTTTCTGAAGCCGGAGTTCCCATTTCTCTCTCTTCATTTGCTAGAAGTGATTGTCCCTGATGGTAGTCATAACATGTTTTAAAGTCTTCGACTGTTATATTTGTTAGTTTACGAAATGGAGCAGATTTTATCATCCGATTTCCTTTGGGGATTTTTATTGGTGCAAAATCCAAGAGGTCAAAGGTGACCAGACTATGGTCTGACCACCCCACCTCATGTGCTTTAACATTGAGAACTTTCGCGCCATGAGTAAAAAGGGCATCTAGCATATGGCCCTTTATGTGCGTGATCATGGTGGATGCCAGGGTAAAGTGGAGGCCATCTAGGTCACCTATGAGGTCCTGGGAGTCACAGTTTGTGTCATCCTCCAGCCACATATTCATGTCTCCCTGGAGGACAACACAATCCGATTGTAGACAAAGGAACATCATTAAATCAGATAGGTCAGCATGGAAAGTCCCTGATGGGCCAGGTGGTCGATAGACAGTGGCTAATACAAATGAGGAAGAGTCACTTACTTTACACTTGATCACCAGGTGTTCAAATGAACTAAACTCAGGTGTTTTTAACTCAATGCAATCCAAACAGTCATTATAAATTACACAAACCCCCCCTCCCCTCTTGTATTCTCTGTTTTTGACTAAAATCTTAAAATTTCGGGGAAGTAATTCTTCTAAAACTGACTTATAATTCACATTAAACCAAGTCTCTGTGATTCCTAAAATGTGAAATTTCTCAGACTCTAGCATGTCAAAAATTTCCGAACAATGCTTAGTGGCTGAGCGGGCATTAATGAAAGCGGCCCTTAAAATCTCAACGGTGGATGATTTTGCCGATGTACTTTTCGGCTGTTTGTCCCTTTTTTTATATTCCAGGGGGCACCAGATTTTATTTTTGATGCAAGTAAGTTGAGTGTCTCTTAATATTGTAGTATATTCATTATTGAATGAAATAAGCAACGACCTTGAATAGATTAACCGGTGTGAGGTACTTATGTCTCCAGCAGAAGGTTTTCCTTTACTGTATCCAGAGGTTTTTGGCCCGTCTGCCCCGTCCACCCCGGCCCAGACGGGCACTGACGGGCTTGCCTCTGGTGCGCCTCCGGCACGCCAGCGGCGCGCCCGCTCGGCGTGGGGGCGCCATGATGTTTATAGCAAGTCCCGGTGGTGAGGGGGCGTGGCCAAGTCGCACGTTGTGTCGCACTGGTTGCCAGGCAGTGGGACGCTGGATGGACTGGCTACGCTATGCAGAGCAGCAAGGTGAAAACTGTTAGCACAGTCTTTAGAGGTAAGTTCAACAGTGCAGCAGGTGGAAGCTGTTAACACAGTCTTGAGAGCAGAGATCAGCAGAGCAGGGATGAGGAGGTGAAACACACAGGGATCCACCCTGGGCTCATTCCAAGATCTCAGGTCTGTAGTTTTATGCTCGGCGTGGGGGCGCCATGATGTTTATAGCAAGTCCCGGTGGTGAGGGGGCGTGGCCAAGTCGCACGTTGTGTCGCACTGGTTGCCAGGCAGTGGGACGCTGGATGGACTGGCTACGCTATGCAGAGCAGCAAGGTGAAAACTGTTAGCACAGTCTTTAGAGGTAAGTTCAACAGTGCAGCAGGTGGAAGCTGTTAACACAGTCTTGAGAGCAGAGATCAGCAGAGCAGGGATGAGGAGGTGAAACACACAGGGATCCACCCTGGGCTCATTCCAAGATCTCAGGTCTGTAGTTTTATGCTCGGCGTGGGGGCGCCATGATGTTTATAGCAAGTCCCGGTGGTGAGGGGGCGTGGCCAAGTCGCACGTTGTGTCGCACTGGTTGCCAGGCAGTGGGACGCTGGATGGACTGGCTACGCTATGCAGAGCAGCAAGGTGAAAACTGTTAGCACAGTCTTTAGAGGTAAGTTCAACAGTGCAGCAGGTGGAAGCTGTTAACACAGTCTTGAGAGCAGAGATCAGCAGAGCAGGGATGAGGAGGTGAAACACACAGGGATCCACCCTGGGCTCATTCCAAGATCTCAGGTCTGTAGTTTTAACGCTGGTCTCAATTTAAAGCGGTTAAGATGTGGAATTCCCTTCCACAGGCGGTGGTCTCAGCGGGGGGCATCGATAATTAAAAAAAAAACTATTAGATAAGCACCTGAACAGGGATATACATACAGGGATATACAATGTAATACTGACATAAAATCACACACATAGGTTTGACTTTTTTCAACCTTGCCTACTATGTAACTATGTAACCACAAAATAAAATAAAAAAAACTGCCAGGAGTGTAAATCTTGAGCTTGCAGGATTCTTCTCAAAATCATGGTATTGATGGATCCAAAACAGTTATACTGTGGCAAGCTGGCTTAGCTGCATGAATTGCCTTCGGTGTACGTTGGCTTGTGCATGGCCCTGTTTGGGTGCGCACCGACTGGCTAGCTGGGGAGCCAAATAATATGTCGCAGACTATGGTCTCTTTTAGGAAATTATATTAATAAATATTGTGAATTTTAAGTTTAGCTGTTTATATTCTTGGTGCCAAATAAAAATCCTAGGCCACTATTTCACTTTCTTGATGGAACATTTTCTTAGTTAAAAGTGATTGTAAATATTCTTTTTTTTTTTCAACCACAAACATGTTATACTTACCTGCTCTGTGGAATGGTTTTGCACAGAGCAGCCCCAATACTTATTTTTCGGGTCCCCTATAAATGCTGCTGGCTCCTCTGCTCTGCCATGTGCCCACCATTGCAAGCTGCTTTATATGGGGGCACTCGTGCGGGCTCACTTCTGAGACAGCTTTTGTTCCTGTATAAGTGTAAACAAAGCCATTAGCTTGTTGATAGAAGAACACTGAGGGGGTTATTTACGAAAGGCAAATCCACTTTGCACTACAAGTGCAAAGTGCACTTAAAATTGTACTGAAAGTGTGCTTGGAAGTGCAGTCGCTGTAAATCTGAGGGGAAGATCTGAAATGAGGGGAAGCTCTGCTGCTTTTATTATCCAATCATGTGCAAGCTAAAATGCTGTTTTTTATTTTCCTTGCATGTCCCCCTCTGATCTACAGCGACTGCACTTCCAAGTGCACTTTCAGTGCAATTTCAAGTGCACTTTGTAGTGCAAAGTGGATTTGCCTTTAGTAAATAACCCCCTTAGTCTCAGTTCACACTAATGCGATGCGGGGACCAGTGCGATTCCTGTGAGGGTTTCTACATCGCATTTAACACACAGGCAGTTCACACTGCTCTCTGCAAACCGCTGCAGGTGTCAATAGAAAGTTGACACCCCCAAATCGGTTCGCAAAATGCAGTGTGAGCTGTGGAATCGAATTGCATGGGTGTGAACACCCATTCGATCCAATTCCAGTGCGGAACAAAAAAAATGTGATGCGATTTCAGCCATACAAACAGTATAGCTGAATTTGCATCGTACAGACAACGTCTGGCATCTCATATGTGTGAACCCAACCCTAGATAGACACTTAGGCATAGGCTATGAAATAAATAAATAATATAATTATATGGACTTTCCAATGTCTGAAAAGTTTGTTTTATTATTTGAGGTATTTTACGCAATAAAAAGAAGTCCAAAAAATAACTTTTGAATTTAAAGAGATTTAAACACAAAAGTAACTTTTTTTGCCCCCATTTTTATACCTCATTTATTCAACTACAAGGGGTATACAACTACATCCCTAAAAGTAAAAAAAAAAAAAAGCAGCATTCACTTCATTACTCATGTTGTCCCCCACCGACTTACCATTCCAAGGTCCAGTGATGTTCATGTTCCAGGTTGAATATTTGTCATTCACATACCTTTTTCAAAAATAATGTTATCATGCAGGCCTCTGAACACTCCGAAAAAGTCACACTTGGTTCTCTCTGTTGACCACCACTGCTCTATGTATACATTCAATATTGTTTCTCATTGAAAAAGATTGTTTTTTTTTTTTTGAATCAGTAGGACTGTGTTCTTTTTTTTATTAATAATAAAGGTAATAATATGTGCTGTATCATCCATTTGTACATGAGCAGTAAAGAATATGAAAGCATGTCTCAGATTTGTGTTTTGGGCAGTGCATTGTGATCTGGACTGCAAACACACATAACACACAAAATCTAGTTTATTGTCCTTCAGCACTAAAAGAAGCATCACTTTTTTCACAGTATTAGGTTCCCAATTGGACAATGTCTATGCAGCACTTTGTCCCAAGTTTCTATGTGCCCTGTAATGCTAGGGTGACCATGGTTGACACACCTCACCTTCCTCTACATACTTCATATTGGTGCTTGCCTCAGACATTTGCTGAAAGCCACAGACAGGCGCTGATATGCAAAGCAAACTACCTTGCTAGCTGTGGTATCTGGTGCCTGTACACCACATTACAGTTAGCAATGTAGGCCACCTAGGAAGATGGGACAAAGTGCTACATGTATTTTGTCCCATCTGAATCTGAATACTGTAATAATGTGATATTTCTTTAAAGAGGAACTGCAGTCTGCTCACATAATTTGTAATAAAAACATATTTTCCTTTCTGAAGCTTCCCTCCAACCACTTTGCATATTATTTTATATATACAGTAAACTCCCCTCCATTGCGGGGGTTACGTTCCGGACCCACCCGCGAAAAGTGAAAAACCACGAAATAGAAAGACCCTATTTAAATACACCCTAGGCATGTTTCGTTTGGGTGGCATCCTTGCGGCTATCCTTGCTTGTGGTTGGCAAAGTTACCGCCCCCTCTAACGTCACCACGCTCCGTGTGGTCCACGAGCGAAGGCATGCGTTCCACCGCAGCCTCACTCTGATTCACCGCTACATAACCGCGAAATGGCAAAATATTACCGCAATATCAGAATAACAGGTCCTAATTAAAATGGCGCGATATACCGGGACCGCAAAAACTGACCCGCGATAGAGCGGAGGTTTACTGTACTATGATTCTGTACTTGCCAAATATGCTGAAGAAATCTCCCTCCACCGAGTCTGGCTGCAACTATTTTAACTGAGGGCAGCTAAAGCTGCTGCCTGTTCACTTCCTGGATTTACACAGACACACATCCAGCTCTGCAGCTCTGATTGGCCCTCTTATGACTCATCCCTCCTCCCTTCCTGGCAAACTCTCACGAGAGTGAGAGAGAGAGCTGTAGATAAGCCTAGGCTTTTTACCAGACAAGAAACAGGAAGTGGGTTGTATAACGGATTTACTGGCAGAAAAAAAATGTTTTACTATCCAAAGTTAAAACAACAAGGACAGAAGATTTAATAGATGGAAAGTTGAAAAAATTACTGAATGTCCTCTTTAAGGATTATATACATTCTAGCTTCAATGCTGAGCATACATCGCATGATTATTGATAGTATGCAAAGCATCCGCACCTTAACTATTTATTTTACCTTGTGTATGTTTTTATCATCAATACACAGCTTTTTGCCTTACTCATCAGTAGATAAGACCAGCCTTAGGGGGAAGGATGATAGGAAAACCACTAATGTGGAAACGGACTAGGAAAACTAGAGGATAACAATGGACTATATGATTTTCACCCATTTAAATGACTACTAAACATAACCAGGGTTTCTTGAACAGTTGCAGACACAGTTTTATATTTTTGAAGAATATAAAATCCAAACGCAAGGTAGATATTGTAAATGTTCCAGTGTAGCCTCAACATATGCAGGTATTTTATCCCATTTATTTGAGAACACCAAGCTCTTGTGGGATTATAAAAACTGGGGAAGTAACCATGTCACCCCAGCATTTACAGCTTCTCAATGGTATCTGTAACATTAGCACAATCTCTTAGCAATCAACAGGAACTACTGAACTATGAGATGGAAGGAATTTGAGACACAGGATTCTGATCTTATTCCTGTTACTCATGAGGTGTTGATCGGTCTTATTGACTCAACCTCGGTGGCTCTGTCACAAAACAAGGGCCCTTCAAATGGGCAATGGTCTCCCAAATTGAATAAACCAAATGTACTCACCATTGGGAGCACCAGAGGGTCATCTTAAGGATCCTTTTATCATTTATTTATGGTAACAGTATCTCAAAACAGGA
This sequence comes from Lithobates sylvaticus, assembly GCA_028564925.1. Taxonomy (NCBI): domain Eukaryota; kingdom Metazoa; phylum Chordata; class Amphibia; order Anura; family Ranidae; genus Lithobates; species Lithobates sylvaticus. The sequence continues at coordinate 323,489,836 of CM053028.1, read as the reverse complement.
AGATAAAATGCATCCAAATCACTCCGATAAAAGACAGCCTGGTTCTGGGATTATGGAAGGTCTAAAACTGTGCTCTTGGTCTGGAAAAGTACATTAGTGATCACAATGGGCATGTGCTAAAGAGACTCATATGTAGCTTTTATCTTCAGTTTTGATGTGGTTACTATCCATAAATGATTATGGACCCTTAAGATGACATTTTGGTGCTCTCACCATTAATTACTCATGTATTAGCAGTCTAGACTGCCTACAGCAAGCAATTCTATCATTCCTAATGCCCCGTACACACGGTCGGATTTTCCGATGGAAAATGTCCTATCGGACAATGTTGTCGGAAATTCCAACCGTGTGTAGGCTCCATCTGATTTTTTCCGTCGGATTTTCCGACGGACAAAGTTTTATCTCCTGCTCTCAAATTTTCCGACAACAAAGTCCTATCGGACTTTTTCCGATCGTGTGTAGTGCCACGCATGCTCAGATCACATTACAAGACCAAAGCTATTGGCTACTAGCCTCTACGTAGTCCCGTCGTAGGCAACAAACGTCACCACGTTCAGAATGATCGGATTTTCCGACAACTTTGTCCGACAGTGTGTATGCAACACCAGTGTCGGACAAAATCCGTCGGAAAAAATCCGATGGCTTTTGTGGTCGGATTTTCCGACCGTGTGTATGGGGCTTTAGACTCTAAACTGCCCTTAAAAAAAGTACAGCTGGAATCTAATGTGATATACTATTTCTTTAAGGGTAAATACACAGAGCCTTTATGTATTCTTCTTCCTTTTTTGACATTTTTGTACCAAATTATCTGTGAGAGCAAGATCAGTGATAAGTTTATTGGCAATGACATACAGGGAAAGTTGACTTGACAATAATATACAGACCATACTGTAAAACACTTTGGCATTTTGTATATTAATGTTGTCAGTCATGATACTAGTAACAATTATGAATAAAAGTTCTTATTACCTATGTCAAATATGCAGAATACCCTATGCTAACATAGAAACAGACGATTTTTGTGCAGAAAATATGGCAATTTTCTTTTCTTTTCTTAAACACATAGCTTGCAGTGAACTGAAAATAATCACTGATGTCTGAAAGAGTAAACACAATTTATTTTAAAAAGAAAATAAAGTGGTACATGTTTGCCTTGTATAATATGGCAATCCATCAAACTGCTTGTGTTTCATTGTACCCATTACAACAGCAGATCGATCAATCGACCCATCTGTAAGTGTTGCATATGAAGCAATGTTAACGATTCTCAACAAATACAGTCTTGATACGGTGCATTTTTGCTATGGCAACAGATATCACTTCATGAATAGCAAAAACCCTATTAATCATGAGCTGATAGCACTGCATATCACTTATTTATCACTTACAGAAGGCAAAGACTCCCCTGATGTGTCATGTTATGATACTGCTTATTTAAAATGCAGCACTGAATAAATACATTTTTAAAATGCCAGCAGATCATTTATATATATATTTTATCAGTGTTTACACTGATGTTTCTGTTTAAGGAAACTTGTATTTAAACATGACATTAGTTAACAACAGTGTATTGGAAAAAAGTTAAGAAAAAGTATTACATTACTTTTATTCTTTGTCTTGATTTCTTGATTGGTTGATGGCAGCTTAGCTCATATGTTTAAAACTGTTTATTAACAGCTCAATAAATCAAAGTGGAAATCGTGTTGAATTGTAAGTAGTCCACATACTGATTATGCCTTTTTTATTATGGCAGTCAATGCAATTTGTACAAAGAACAATGGCAATGTTGCAACCAGATTTCCATTGTCATCAATTAAAAATAGTTTTATATAATGGTTATTGCACATTTTATGTAGTTTTTTTCCTTACTACGTAAGCCTTGGTGGTCATGGTTATGTATCTTTGCGAACCACATCCTGCACATTTGAGAACACGGTACTGTATGTATGCAATGGGTTTACAAATGCTGGCTTCACCAAAATAGGTTGCGTTTCGTGAGAACAAAGGTTTAATACTCTTCATAAATGGAAATGCAGTTGTACAACGTAGAGCAGATTTAGTTATTTGGTGATTTCTTCTAGTTTCCTTGACTTGCCAAGTATGTATGGGGGGTAAAATGTATGCTTAGAAAAAGCTGAACACCAGCCAAAGATAACAACATATATATTAGTAGCTAATAAAAAGATAAAAAAAAAAAAAAAACATCTTTTTATGCTCTGTTTACCATTAATTCAGAGCTGTCCTTCACCATACACTTCTTTTTTTGCCACTAGAGGTATTTAAGCCTGGTACACATGTACAGAAAGTCGACCAGGTAAGCAGGAACTGGCCAACTTTCGGTACATGTATACTGCTGCCTGTTCAATAGAAGCTGGTCTAAGACCACCTTCTGTTGAACAGTCTTGCTCGAAAACCAGCATTCCATCAGCACATGCAGCCAATGGCTACAAGCACTGTGGTGGGAGTCCCCTTGTGTGAATACAATTAGAGAGCAGGAGAAATCCCTGCATCACACATCATTTTGTAGATGATGTAATTTGTCTGAACGTGCATATCCAGCTTTAGTTCAGCATCATTTGACCCCTGAAAGAAGAAAAAGCAAAGTGATGAGTTTGTTTCCTGGATCCCCATGATTAAGCCCTGTGGGTGGGGCAAAAGACGTTGGGGTGGCCTGGTTGGAGCCCAGGCTGAGGCTGTTTCCATTTCTCACATACAGGTTTTTGTGGTGATGTGTGACTTAGGACTCTCTTTGCATTGGTATATACAGAGCTGGGATAAGCTCTGTAATCGCCTGCACTCCCAGTGGTTTATTATAGAGGAGAACCCATTGGAGCCTCAAGCAGCACCCGCAGTTTGGCATTGGTTCACAAAGATAAGCCCAGAATCATTTGTTAGCTGCAGGACAGTTAGACTGCTTGCTAAGAAACAACAACCATACACGTTGGATACATATTTTTGAAGTACATTTGCCAATATTTATTTTGGTATATTGTATTTAAATTGTTACTGTAATAGTTATCTCATATTTGAATATGCATTAACATCCAAGTGTCTGATTTTTTATAATCCTGAATGACAATTGTTATGTACTTGCTGGTACTATTTTTTTATCTTTTGGGATCTAAACTGCTCCAGGGCTTTCCAGCAGAACAGAACAACAGTTTGAATGTGAAAAAAATAAGTTATTTTTTTCATAAGTCAGTGGTGTAGGCTAAGCCTTGCATCCTAACTGTAAAATTACAATAAGCTTGTTTTGCAGTTTGGGGTAGTTAAGATGTTAATGGCATTTGAAAAATCATTAAAGCTTTTATAGACTCATTAAAAAAATAGGGCACTAATTTAAATGTCATGCTTTGTATTACTAGTATGAATTAGAAGACAAATGTAGTTTTGTATTATTCCTATCTCCAAAGGCTCTACATATTTTTAGTCAGCACACTCCTAGAAAATTTAAATGATCATACAATATCACAAATAATACTATATATTACTGCTTGTGATTTTGTACACGTGCATGGTTCATATAAGCGCTTTGCGAACTGTTGGCTCTATATAAATCATGTATAATAATAATAATAATACAAATAATAATAATATAATTATATTGCAGTGGATTCCATACATATTATTGGGTGTAGTTCAACACAATATTTATTTAGAGAAATATTTAAAGGGTATGAAAACCCCAAAGATTAACTTTGAAAGTGTTATATGTGTTTAATAAGCACCTAAATACTTCTTAATCTTTACAGAAGTCTTGTCAGCTGGTAACTTCATGTGCTCTTTGCCTGTGCTCCACAGTAGGTAGTTTCATTAACATGATATTTATATGAACACGGGCTCATCCATTCACTTTTAGCAAAGTAAAATATAATATAGTAAATATAAATTAAGGCACTGGTGGATAGGGACTTTGAAGGTGCAATATTCTAAGTCAAAGTATAATGTATAAAATATTATTTTATTTTTGAACAACAAAAACAAAGATTACTAAAATATACAGGAACAAGGAAATGCAGGACAATACATTGTGTGTTATAAACGATGCAGCGTGATGGTAATTCCCAACGTTCCGCCCCTTTATCGGGCTTCCTTGGGGGATGCTGTCCATTTGTACACTATAATGCTATCTAGTGGACAATAATAGAATATTTCCAATTAGTTCAGAAAATATATTTAATTATACATTCATCATTTAAGATTATGCAAGTGCATCTCCCCTATCGGGTGATTACTGCTTACCGCTGTTTCCTGAGACAAGACCAGAACTGCTGGGATGGTGAAATGATCAGCTGCGCCAAAGAACCACCTCAACGCCATGGGTGGCAACAGATGGTAGACAATGACCAGCTAGAAAATATATAAGAAAGGGCAAGAAGGGGGAAAAAACGGGAGGGGAAATTTTTGAATATTGATCCCATGTGTATGGGGTAGGATAAAAACGTATCAAATTATCATCCTCCCCAAAAGAAAACACATTTAAAGCTCAAGAATTAAATAGGCTCTACTTACTTGGTTCAATCTAGCAGCTGACTCAATACCGAAAGGACCACACACCTCCTTCTGTTGAGGTTTGCTCTGGAACTCTCTAGTAAATAATTAATCATAATTATAGATTGCCCAACCATTTTAAAGACGGGGCTGCATATATATATAAATTAGTCCTCCAACTGTGGCTATGCAATTGCATTCGTCGCTGGTTGGGGAAAACATTTGTTAAAAGTTCAAAAAAGGTTTAGAAATTACCTGATAGAGATAGAGCAATGTGCTTGTGTCCGTTGTTTCCCGCAGCGTTGTTTGACTGCTTACAGTGCCTTTATATACCATCCATCCGGTCATGTGACTGGATGCAGACGTATTAACTGTCTCGCGCACACCAGTCACTCCAGAAGCACACCTGCTGTCATTAAGTGCCAACGGCTGTGCCACACACGCGCGTGCGCCAGCCGCTCCATCGGCGCGCCTGTTGTCATTAGGTGCTAACGGCTGTGCCGCGCATGCGCGTGCACCTGCCGTTGCAAAGATGTACTCACTATCGCTAGGTCCTAAAGGCCATATGAGAGTGGTAGACTCCGAGCTCCCTCCGATGGACTGGAGGGGAATTGTTCACACTGAAATAACAAACAAGGGCCTCCAAGAGGCAGAGGCGCACGCATATGCTGCACAGCAGATCGGGTGCTCCATAAAAATGGAAACACCCTGGGGGTCCGTATGGTCATGGGAAAGGCATTTTTAGGGGCGTTGGCACACCGAACACACCACAATGACAGAGCTATCCAGCTCAGGGAGATGGATATTGGGTAGCAATATATCGCCTAAGAGGCAAAGAGACGCAGATGCATTTACAAGTCGAAAACATAATCTAAAATTTTGTGTTGTTAGTACAAATAACTTGGGAATAGTTTTCAAAAGACCAAAATCTTTTATTCTAAACTTGTGTTATTAACAGTCCATAAAATTTATAAATTTTTCAATAACATATCAGAGAATACAATGGATATTTGCATATCAATCCAATTACATAAAATGTATATTGTATGTTTGAATATTTATTATGACCAAATTCGGTGGGGGCGATATTATTTTTTGGGGGGGGGGGGGAAAGACTTAGAATATTGCACCTTCAAATTCCCTATCCACCAGTGCCTTAAATTAAGTAGTTTCATTGTTCTACAGAACCCCTCCTCACTGTTATGGAGAAGAGGAGAGGGGAGTGGGTAAGATGTTTAGTTGCATTCTGTTCCATGGTGTCACTGTAGGACAATAAATGTGTACTGGCAGAACCACCTGGTGAAAATAAAGTTAGAAAACTGCTTGAAAAAAAAGAAAAATAATGTAGCCATCACGTCTAAAGACTGGTAAACTGAAAAGTATAACATTTTTGTACTAGGGTCTAGATGGACTTTGCTGCCTAATCACAAAATTGCTAAGGAAATCTATAATAACATAGAAAAATATTGTTATTATCCTAAGCATCATATTAATATTTTGATTATCCTAAGCATCATATTATATATATTTGTCCAAAAAATACAATTATTTTGCAGACATAGTAATGTTAGAGGGAAACCAAAGATGTTTGCAGGCAGAGGTATACTGTAGATAGGTGCTTCCACCAGGTTAATTGCAAACAAACAATTATATTGCCTGGCTCTCTTAAAATAAAGATGAAAAAAAATTGAAGGAAAGAGCTGGAGCAGTTAGGTGACTGGGTCAGGCCACTAGTCTCTAAAGCTGGCCATGCATGTAGTAATCTGCTTTTAATATATACTGTGTATATATATATATATAATAATTTTTTTTTTTTTTCTTATACAGTATATTGTTAAAAGTATTGTGATGCCTGCCTTTACATGCACATGAACTTTAATGGTATCCCAGTCTTAGCCCCCGTACACACGGTTGGAAATTCCGACACTGGTGTTGCATACACATAGTCGGACAAAGTTTATCGGAAAATCCGATCATTCTGAACGCGGTGACGTTCGTTTCGTACGACGGAACTACGTAGAGGCTAGTAGCCAATAGCTTTGGTCTCGTAATTTGATTTGAGCATGCGTGGCACTTTGTTCATCGGAATTCTCTACACGCGATCGGAAAAAGTCTGATCAGATTTTGTTGTCGGAAAATTTAAGAGCAGGATCTCCAATTTTTTCCATCGTAAATTCCGACGGAAAAAGTCCGATGGAGCCCACACACGGACGGGTTTTCCGACAACATGGTCCGGTCGGACATTTTCCGTCAGAATTTCCGACCGTGTGTACAGGGCATTAGTCTGTAGCGTTCAATATTGAGTTGGCCCACCCTTTGCAGCCATAACAGCTTCAACTCTTCTGGGAAGGCTGTCCACAATGTTTAGGAGTGTGTCTATGGGAATGTTTGACTATTCTTCCTGAGGCCAGGCACTGATATTGGACGAGAAGCCCTGGCTCACAGTCTCTGCTCAAATTCACTCCAAAGGTGTTCTATTTTTTTGAGGTCAGAACTCTGTGCAGGCCAGTCAAGTTTCTCCACCCCAAACTCATTTATCCATGTCTTTATGGACTTTTCTTTGTGCACTGGTCCAAATCATTTGGTGGAGGAGGGGTTATGGTGTGGGGCTGTTTTTCAGGGATTGGGCTCTGCCCCTTCTGTGTTCAGCAGCCCCCTCAGCCCCCCTAATACTTACCTGAGCCCAATCTCCATCCAGCGATGTGCACGAGTGCCTCGGCCATCCGGGATCCCTCTTGATTGGCTGAGACACAGCAGCAGTGCCATTGGCTCTTGCTTCTGTCAATCAAAGTCAGTTAGCCAATGATAAAATAGAGGAGGGGGGGTCGAACTGGAGCCTCATGTCTGAATGGACACACAGAGCTGCATCTTGGCACGGGTGCCCCCATAGCAAGCTGCTTGCTGTGGGGGCACTCAACAGGAGGAAGGGGCCAGGAGCGCCAGCGAGGGCCCCGAGAAGAGGAGGGTCCAGGCTGTTCTGTACAAAACCACTGCACAGACCAGGTAAGTATAACTTGTTTAAAGAAAAAAAACAAGACTTTTGTATCACTTTAAGCTGTCAGCATACAAAGACATTTTGGACAATTTCATGCTCCCAACTTTGTGGGAACAGTTTGGGCATGGCCCCTAGCTGTTTCCACATGACTGTGCACCAGTGCACAAACCAAAGTCCATATGGAAATGGATAAGCGAGTTTGGGGTGGAGGAACTTGATTGACCTGCACAGAGTCCTGACCTATATAGTACAAGAGCCTACCTGACTAGGTACAAATTGAATGGGCCTCTTAAATGAGCTTTCACATTTCAGAGTTTTGGGCAATGTAAAGGAGACTATACACACAATTACAACTACATTTGGAGTGTGGACAATGATGGGTCAGCTTAGGAAGAGCTGAACTGCAAATAAACATGGAAGCAGAAAAAAAATTAGACTTTAAAACTCCAGACCAAAAACAGCATATGCCTTTGGTTATGACACATCAGGGCAAATGTTAGTAAGCATGTCACATTTGTTTTGTTTGCATAGCTTCTTTACAAATTCCAGTCATTTGAAGATTTGTTAGACAGGTGCCAATAATGTGGAAAGCTAAAGCCATGAAAATGAGGTTTTAAAATGTAGCCTGTCAACATGGATCTAGAGACAACAATTCAATATGATTTCTTTATTTAAGTTGAATTATAGGTAAATGGTTTGTCTATTTTGTTTTTATTTCTAGGTTTTTATTATCTGTTTCCCTGTTATGGGTTCATTCTTCACTTTCTGTCACAGATATGCTCCCACAACAGGGAGTAAATTGTAAATTGTAAATTGTCGTAGATGGGCATAATTTTCAATGAAAATTCTTAGTAAAAGAATGGTCCAAGGAAGTTTGCTCTCCTGATCATTAGTTTGGTCAAATTAATGTTCGTTTTCAACCACAATGATGAGAAAGTTGGAAGGAGCAGGATGGAATATTTTTCTCAAACGAACAAACTTCTAACCATAAAAAGGTAAACTAGGCAAATTAATAGGCGTACTGTAAGCTGGGTGAAAAAAGGGCACAGGCTGGTTTTTAAAGTCTATAGGGTAAGAGTCCACAGAGTGAGATGACAGTCTCTGGGGGTGTAGATGCTGTAGCGGGCGGCTGCTGGCTCTAAGAGCTAGAAGAAACTTAGCAGGAATATAGAAGAGGAAAAAAGAGCAACGCCATCTAAGTGCAGCAATCGAGTACGTTTAATACACTAAAAGAATGAAACTCACAATGTGGTAGAACATCAGTGCATGTACCAGTACAAAGTTCATCCGCTCTGGGGGAGGACGTGCTGCAGTGCATTGGTGGGTGGCCACTATTTCCGGCCACGCTGGTGGCTCCCAGTGCTTCCTGGAGCTCGGGTACACTTGAGGAGAGCCACTGATGTCACTACCGGGTCCGAGAGGTGAGCTAGCAGTGCGCGCGTTCAGCGCATACATGCTCCTTCATCAGGCAATTCATGGAGCCATCTTGTATGAGGTTTAAGTAAGGAGCAGGAGGGGGTGGGGATAGCACCATGGAAACGGCGACAAACAACAAACGGTCTCCAAAGGATATAGCTAAAAGCACTGGGGGGCTCATGGAAACAAATAAGCAATGTGTATAAAATATATGTAAATTATGTACAATAAAAACTACAACTGGCCTACAATTGTACTAGATAAGAAATAAAAAATAGAAAATAGCACATCACTAAATAAAAATTAAAATAAAAATGAGGCTCATAAACGGACACACATGAATAAATAATAAGATATTATCTTAAAGAATTAGACTATGACAGCAAGGTCCAGTGGGAAGGTAGAGGGTACTAATAGTACTTACTATTGCAGAATGTCGACAAAATGGAAAGTGACCATAAAAGCCCATAATCTACAATGATGAATGCAATAAAACATTAAAAAATGAAATGTATCTGGTAAGCACAAGATATTTTATATTTTATGCCCCGTACACACGAGTGGATTTTCCATCAGAAAAAACTTGGATGTTTTTTCCGACGGAATTCCGCTCAAGCTTGGCTTGCATACACACGGTCACACAAAACTTCTATGAACTTTCGACCGTCAAGAATGTGGTGACGTACAACACTACGACGAGCCGAGAAAATTAAGTTCAATGCTTCTGAGCATGCGTCAAATTGGTTCCGAGCATGCGTAGGAATTTTGCGCGTCGGAATTTGTACAGAAGATCGGAATTTCGGATTGGAACTTTTTCCGACCGAAAAATAGAGAACATGCTCTCAATCTTTTGCTGGCGGGAATTCCGCCAGCAAAAGTCCGATGGAGCATACACATGGTCGGAATTTCCGACCAAAAGCTCTCATCGGACTTTTGCTGGCGGAATTTCCAATCGTGTGTATGGGGCATAAGGCACATGTAGACCGATGATGAAGAGGAATGCTGGAAAATAAAGAAATATAAGCATTCCCTGAGACGGTTTCTGACAGTTTTGGTTATGCAAACTGATTGTTGCAGCAGCTGTCCGGGTGGCTGGTCTCAGATGATCTTGGAGGTGAAGATGCTGGATTTGGAGGTCATGGGCTGGTGTGGTTACACGTGGTCTGCGGTTGTGAGGCTGGTTGGATGTACTGCCAAATTCTCTGAAACACCGTTGGAAACGGCTTATTGTAGATAAATGAACATTTAATTCAAGGGCAACAGCTCTGGTGGACATTCCTGCATTTAGCATGCCAATTGCACGCTCCCTCAAAACTTGCGACACCTGTGGCATTCTGCTGTGTGATAAAACTGCACATTTTAGAGTATCCTTTTATTGTGGCCAACCTAAGACACACCTGTGCAATAATCATGCTGTCTAATCAGCATCTGGATATGCCACACCTGTGAGGTGGATAGATTATCTTGGCAATGGAGAAGTGCTCACTAACACAGATTTAGACAGATTTGTGAACAATATTTGAGTGAAAAGTCGTAGATCCTTTAGTTCAGCTCATGATAAATAGGGGCAAACACAAAAGTGTTGCGTTTATAATTTTGCTCATTGTAAATATGTGAAAAGTGTATCGCGCATTTGGATTCAGCCCCCCCCCCCCCCCCCAAGTCAATACTTTGTAGAACCATGTTTCACTGCAATTCCAGCTGCAAGTCTTTTTGGGTATGTCTCTACCAGCTTTGCACATATAGAGAGTGACATTTTGCCCATTCTTCTTTGCAAAATAGCTCAAGCTCTGTCAGATTGGATGGATAGCATCCGTGAACAGCAATTTTCAAGTCTTGCCACAAATTCTTAATTGGATTTAGGTCTAGACTTTGACTGGGCCATTCTAACACATGAATATGCTTTGATCTAAACCATTTCATTGTAGCTCTGGCTGTATGTTTACGATTGTTGTCCTGATGTTAGGTGAATCTCCGTCCCAGTCTTTTGCAGACTCTAAGGCCCCTTTCACACTGGGGCGGTTTTCAGGCGGTACAGCGCTAAAAATAGCGCCTGTACACCGCCTGAAAAAAACGGCCCCATTCACTCCAGTGTGAAAGCCGGCGGGCTTTCACACTGGAGCGGTGTGCTAGCAGGACGGTAAAAAAAAAAGTCCTGCTAGCAGCATCTTTTGGAGCGGTATAGGAGCGGTGTATTCACCACTCCTATACCGCTCCTACCCATTGATTTCAATGGGACAACGCGGTAATACCGCGGATTTTAACCCTTTTTCGGCCGCTCGCGGGGGGTAAAACCGCAAACCGCGAGCGGCCGAACACCGTGGCTAAAACTACGGTAAAGCAGCGCTAAATATAGCGCTGCTTTACCGTCACCGTGGCTCCCGCCCCAGTGTGAAAGGGGCCTAACAGGTTGTCTTCTAAGATTGCCCTGTATTTGGCTCCATCCTTCTTCCCATCAACTCTGACCAGCTTCCCTGTCCCTGCTGAAGAAACACATCCCCACAACATGATGCTGCCACCACCATGTTTCACAGTGGGGATTGTGTGTTCAGTGTGATGTGCAATGTTAGTTTTCCGCCACATATAGTGTTTTGCTTTTAGGCCAAAAAGTTCAATTTTGGTCTCATCTGACCAAAGCACCTTCTTCCACATGTTTGCTGTGTCCCACACATGGCTTCTCACAAACAGTAAACAGGACGTCTTATGGCTTTCTTTCAACAATTTATGGAAAATAGGGGAGATCAATGTGCAAACCAACAGGAAAGGAATCAGCAGGCAGCTGCCAACATCAGGGTGTTCTCACACCAAATAATAAGCTAATAATAGTGGGTATGAATGTGGCGCTTACCAAAAAGATGAATAAGAAGAAATGAGTAAAGTGATCCTTTGGAGGCACCACTAGGAGAATATTAATAGGATTATAAGCGTCAGAGGCTTAATGTCTCATCAGCGATAGAGCCAGCAATTGGATTATGACAGTCTCCACCAACCAATGAGCATCACCCCTCTTCCACATCAACCACAAAGCTGTGAGGAAGCAAGGATGGAACAAACTACACACTGCCAAAGGCCCCCAAATCACTGTATATGTGAACTCCTAAATAAAATCCCAATCAATAGTGCTCTGTTAACTTCAATCATTACCTAATGATTGATCATTCAATAATGAACATAAAAAATATTATAAATAATCCTCAATAAATAATGAATGAGACTATTTTGTAGGATAAATAAAGTAGGCACACAATATGTGCAAAGCCAAAATCAATATAAATAAATTAATAAATAATTAAAAAATCTATATAACATCCAGTGTGCCAATGTGCATAAAAAGCCACATGTGCAAGAAATAAATAAATTGTGCAAAATCAGCGGAAGGCTGACTCGGTAATCCTATCCCTAAATAAATCAGATAATAAAAATCAGTAAATAACAATATAAATACTAAAAATTGTGTCAAATAAAGGATTGTGCAATAAGCAGCCAGATAGGTGCAAAGAAAATTATGTGCAAAAATGACTAAAAAATGTGCACTGTCCATAAAGTACAATAGTGCAAAATTAAGCAAAATTATAGTGGACAAATGTCATTCAATAGTGAGAAAAAAGCGGCATCAATCACTTGTACAATCCAAGTCCCATACACAGTGCAATTTAAATCGTGAGAATCTTCTTTATATTGGAAATTCCTCAAGATACTTCTGTGCTCTTGTGTAGCCAATCTCCGGTTTCATGCAGAGTGATATCCCTAGTCTCTCACCTTATTACTTACTGCACTGCAGGCAAGTAGTAGCCTTAATAATATTATCTCCCAACTGCTTCACTCCAGTTTCCTCTCTGTGTTAACTCCGCAATGATCCTTGTCTCCTCCGCTGCAGTGCCCTCCTGGTCACACATTCAGTCTCAGTCAGATCATAGCAAGCGGTTATGGGAAGAAAGGAAGGCTCTCCATAGTGTAGTATTACAAGGTAATGTTTAATAGATCAAAAGCAAACTTACATTTAAAACAGCAGTATTCAGCAATCTTAGCATATGGTTCCGAACTCAGCCGCAGTCTGGAACCCAGTGTCACCTGACTCTCCTCCCTCACGCGTATCGTCACTGCACACGTGACTTTCTCAAAGGGGTGTGGAGTCAGGTATACGGAGGTGACTTATGAAGAGCAACAACTATTGCCATGGTAACTAATCATGATACTACAAACCTCTGGAGCATGTTCACAGACACTCAGGATAAACAGAATCCATTTATCAGAATGGATTAATAACTCAGCATAAAAATTACAGATATAATAATATAAATAATTTCATAAAATCATTAAAGTCTAGTTTAAAATTAGCAACATCGTAATCAAATAACGCTACCTAGTGTTCATTGGGGAAAATTTCATATAATGTCTAACCACCTATTACTGTCAAGGCATATCCCCCCACAGGTGTGCCAAATGGCATTTCAGAACAGCAGGGAATTTTTAGAGTACTGGAGGTAATATTGGTAATATAATTAAATTAAATTAAAAATCTACATTAAACTATAAAAATTGATAAAAAATGAATAGGCATCACCATAAGTGTATGACCCCACCTCATAATGCAGAAAAAGACCACTAAGGCGGGCCCATAGAGGGAAGCCAATATTACATTTGTGATAATTCAAACCTAATAGTCAATAGTCATTGGTTATAATTCTTATAATCACATAAATAGCCCAAATGACCAATACTATCTATGAACTCAAATATAATAAGTTAAAATGACCACAGTCAGTAAGGAAGGAAGCAGACACAATGGATAACAATGAAGGTCTTTCAAATTATAACAATCTTATATGATAATACAACATATAAAATTGCATATAAAATCACGTAGTCATCGTGAGGACTACTAGAGGTGATAATCAGAATAAGTTAATAAATAGGCATCACCATATAAGTATACAAGCACCTAGCATGGCAGAGAAAACACTTACAAGGGCCCAATGACTATGCCACTATTGTAATCATAATAATTGTTCAATATTCAGTGGTTGTAATTTATTATAAGCACATAACTAATAGCCCTAATGATCAATAATACCTACAGGACTCAAATGTAATAGATCAAAATGACCACAGTCAGTAAAGAAAGGAATCAAATAGGATGGATAACAGCTGAGTTCCTCTCAAGATATAACGATCTTAAAATAAGTACCATGCGATAATACATCATATAAAATCGCATCTAAAAATCATCATATAATATAAAACCCACTTGATTCACCTCGGAATAGGATCATTACAATACTTAAAACGAAGGGAACCAGTCAACTACAACTCAGGCTAAAATATGACTAATACACCAGAATTCAATAATTAGAGATAAAACAATTCAAATCGAATTCTATATTATGTCCTAAAGGTGCTAATGTATGGAGCTCATGAATCCAGCGAGATTCGGATTGGCTAAGTTTAATGATCTTGTTGTCACCCCTCCAGTGGGGTTTATATTTTTCGCTGCGTATTTTCTGACGCGTATTGTCAATGTCACGTGACTTCATCGGTGATCACGTGACAGTGACGATACTCGTCAGACACAGGACACCAGAAGTGAAGTTTTTACGGCGCAAGCTCGCAGCTCGTTTGTATACACTGCACAATTGCTTGTATTTTAAATGGGAGTACCCTATTTTTTGCTTAATAAACACCACTGAATGTGACACCAGAGAGCCTCTTCTGTGTTTCTCTACCTCATTCGGTTGACACATTGGGAGCGATCATCTAGCTGTTTATCCAGCCCTGGAGGAAAGCTGTAAACCCCTAGGTGTCTTACCAATTGGAAGAAAGAATAGAAGATCTCCCCTCTATCCCAGAGTGACCCCACTGGTTTCATTTAATGCTACTTACCTTGCAGCTGTAAGGTAAAGAGTTAGTACACCTGCGGGTGTTACTTTTCACCAAAGATTCACCACAAAAGTCACCTTGTCACCTTTTTGATGCCATTTAACACCCTTTTATTTGCACTTTGCAATTTTCCAGTTAGGAAGACTGTATTACTTCTGGATTTAGTTGCAATTGCACCATCTTGCACTTGTGATCACTTGGACATTTTGAAGCTTCATATACCTTTATATGCTGTGACTTTTGTATTCACACACTACAGTCACTTTTATTTGCTTTTTTGGCACCTTTTATTCAGTTCACTGTGGATTCCATTGTTATTGTGTTTTAGTACTTATATATTTTAGTCAATTATTTGCATTTTTACACAATATTTATCTACTTTTTACCACGTTTATGCACATTATTTTAGCATTATACTGTTACATTGTATTTGGGCGGCACAGTGGTGTAGTGGTTAGCACTCTCACCTAGCAGTAAGAAGGGTCGCTGGTTCGAATCCCAACCACGACACTTCCTGCCTGGAGTTTGCATGTTCTCCCTGTGCCTGCGTGGGTTTCCTCCGGGTACTCCGGTTTCCTCCCACAATCCAAAGACATGCAGGTAGGTAATTGGCTTCTGTCCAAAAATTGGCCCTAGTATATGAATGGGGACCTTGGATTGTGGGCTCCTTGAGGGTAGGGACTGATGTGAGTGTACAATGTATAGGGATGGGGACAGTTGTAGACACTCACTCAGGTTGAACTGGATGGACTGATGTCTTTATTCAACTTTACAAACTATGAAACTATGAAACCAGCTCTTGATTTTTCCTATACCTTACTGTGGGCAGTGTTTGACCTATACAGTGATTGCCGCACTTCTGACCATTGTCCATATAGACCCCACCCCAGTCCACATATGCAGACTGCCCTAGGTAAAGCCCACATATGATGCTGACCCTGAAATCTAATGTATGAAAAGGAAAGGGCACAGACTGTAAGGCTGGGGAGAAAAAGCTGTTGTTAGATGTCTTCCAGCTAGGAGAGGAGGTGGGCTCTATCTGACTTTCTGCAGTTGCTAATATGCATTGGGAAAGCTCACAGTGTGCAGTCGAATGAGAGTAAGCTATTTCAGTATATAATTAAAACATGTACAACTGTGCACTACTAATGGTAAGGCTGGAGTTCAGCTTTAGGGCAGCAGAACCACCCTCCCTACATGTAAGGAGTTCTGTGAAATCAGTAGATTGCAAAGAACTATTAAGGAAAATGAAGTGGGTTTGAAAACGTATTTATAGTAGAAATATTTTTGAAGTACAGAAGCAGTTCAATGATTGGTTTTCCTTTTTCCTGAAATTGTTGTTTCAAGCTCATCCCACATGCCAGCAATCAGTACACAAGGAAAGTATATAACTGCAATGCAATCATACAAAGTTTAAATTACAATTTTAGGTCATAGGTGTGAGACAACTATTTTTTAAGACAGAGACTTATTGTCAACCACTTTGCTCCTAGTTCATTATTTTCTGTGCACTCTACAGTCAATAAACTTCAGTAGGTCTGCATTAAAAAAATTGAGATCTCATCTCTCACCTAATTAAATAAGTGGGAGCAGCTTAACTGGTGATAACTTGTGCTTAATGTGTCTTTTGTGCCTAATTATAATTTGGACATTCAGGACTAGAGCTGTAATTAGGAAAAGGTAACTTGGGAGCAGCACTTCCAAAGTATGATATGCAAAAATGTGAAAATTTTTTGTAGCAAATGTCTGGTTTAATGTCTTGTTGGTAAATCCAATGATGATCACAGAGACAACATTGACACGTTACATAGACAACTATGCTAATAAAACATCTCCTTTAGTTTGTGTAAGGGGTGACAAGGGTACCATTTAATTTATCTTTCAAACAGCAGATTGTTGGGCCTTGATCTATATAATTTGCTCTGTTGACAAATAAACAACATCATATTTCTGTAATACACATTTGAGAATATGTAACCATCACAGCTTATGTGATATGCTGGCATTTAAGCTGTATGTAAAAGGAGCTTTTTCATGCTTTATGCTTTCTTGATTTACAAAATGTAAATGTGCATTTCACACAAGAGTCTGTCCAAATTGTGTCTGCAGCGCTTCAGGCTTTAGAAGAGTGGAAGTACTGAACTTTCCAATTATTGAAATAGATTCTGCTCTATGCCTGATCCCAGACATCAAAAAAGTTTAATTGATAAGTTGCAGGATTCATTATCAAGTAGCCAGTGGCGCTATTTTATTTGAGCGATGTATGTGTTGTATACCACTTGTAAACGTTTATTTCCTTTAGTGCAATATTGTTAAACAGTCTATATACAAAGTGGAGACACTTATGAGTATATAAAAAAGTGCAATCCGTTTCTTCCTTTTGCCATGTCACATAACTGATTTTACTATAGTTACACAAAATGGTTTGTTTTATGAAATAATTTGTGGATGTGTGCCTTTTGTCCTGCAGATGGGCATTACATTTTATGCTTGAAGAAAATGCATTTGTATCATTAGGTATTTGACTATCACAGAGAAAAATCATTGAGGGCCTCAAATGCAGCCTCTTACTCTGTTAAAGGAAATCTGTCATGATATAACTATAGAGACTGTCATTTCCTAACTGCCATTATTATAGGTTAATGTCACAGTTTGTTTTTCAATAATTTTTTTCAATAGGTTATTTTAACATTTAAAAAAATTGGCTGCTTCCTTACAATAGAACTGAAGGAAAAACTTTTTTTTTTCATTAATGCGTGGGAGGGTTGTAACTCCTGACTGTTTTTTGCCATCTGAGTCCCATCAGGGCGATTGCCCCTCATTTCCTGTCACAAAGCCAAAACAATTCCCTCCCTGGTCCCTGGTTGTCATTAGGGTCATCAGAACTAGTGTCCCAGTTAGAAGATGTCTGCTTATTCCTGTTCTGGCAACAACCCAAAATTTGGGAAATTCTTTCACTTTTATTGTGGGTGGTAAACATAATAAAATAGAATGAATCTCCCTCACAGGGGGAAATATAGCAATAAAAACTGACAGGTGATGTAATCCCTATTCTCTCTAGCCAAAGCATAAAAAAAGCTTTGCCAATTTATGAATAAAATGAGTGTTATTGCTTCCCTGTCCCACAGCAAAGATCCCTTGTGGGGTTGCTATTAGACATGTGCAATTCGTTTCATAATGAATCAAAATTCAGCCGAAAAAAATAACAAATTTTACCTAATACGAAAGAAATTATAAGGAAAATAACGAATTAATTGGGCATGATTCGCTAACTCATTAAAGGTCTAATGAAACAACAGGGTAACTTGGAGTAAATCTTACAGCCCAATCAGTTTATTCACTTTGTGCTGGCGGTTGGATTAATATTACTGGCAGAGTGCATTCCTGAGAACTGAGTGAGAAGGGTATTGATTTTGAGCAGAGGAGATGAGTTTTAAGAAGCAGCAGAAGAGATATTGTGTGTGTGTGTGTGTACTAATGGATTCAAGCGCTAAACGTCAGATTTCTCCTGGTACCAGCAGCAGTGTCACAGCACAATCACTTGCAAAGTGCATTCCAGAGAAGGGTGTTGTATTGCATTTGAGCAGAGGAGATGAGTTTTGAGAGGCAGCAGAAGAGACATTGTCATTGTGTGTGTGTTAATGGATTCAATAAACAAACAACTTTCAGAATTACGATTCATTATAACAAGTATATATACATAAATAACAAATTATCCGAAAACTAAACAATTAAACAATAAAGCAAATCAATTTGTTATAACAAATATCTATACTCTACAGAAATAACAAATTATCCGAAAATGAATAAACATAACATAATGAATATAACAGAATTAAATTATGTATTTTACAAATGAAAACAAAATGAAATGAAACAACACTTTCCGCCGTGCACAAGTCTAGTTGCTATTGAGAATCATAATAATGGCACTTGGCCCTTCAACCTTGATACGTTTCCATGGTCCAATTTTTACACTCTGGATAATTACACAATTTATTCAGTAGGAATACTGTTGAGCCACTATAGGGTGGGCCATAAGAACATGTGCATTATTTTACACATATTTTGTCAGGTAAAACGGTTTTATCTATATATTTAACTGTCTGGCTTGAGTCACTCTATAATAATTGTTTCAAAGATACATAAGTTGTAAGCAATAGTTTTTTATTCAATTGAACTCCTAATGTAGCAGAACTTATAATACGAGTTTTTTTATTCAGCAGTTTAGTGCAACAATTGAACATAAATGTCAAAACTGGAATTGGTCATGGAGAATTTATGTGCATTATAATGTGGTTAATGAACTTTAAAGCTGCACAAGACTGGTTTTATTTTATTTTGAAATGCTACTTCTAATTTAAGAGAAGTCCTTTGAGTAAGAAAAAGATTAAAGTCAAACCATTGAAACTTCTAGTAGAATGCCCTTCAAATAATGACAGGGTTTGATATCTGTTATGCTAGCTTTTTATTGTCTGAACTTTTATATACTTACAAACTGAAACGCTGCATGGCTTTTTTCATATATTTCACATCTTAGGAATTCTGTGTTACAATTTGGACATCCGGACCAAAGCTGCAGCTATATGGCAACAGATGCTAAGATAGAACAGAAGAGGACAAATGTCACTTTTGTTTTTCTTTGTTTACAAACTTTAAATTGGATACAGTCAAGAAGGTTTGGTCAGAGATAGCAATAAACAATAGGTCTCTATCGTATCCTATGAGTGTACAGAATACTAAAGAACACAACAAAAATTAAAATAAACAACTAACATACATCTCAAAAAGGGAGCATAGCATAAGGCACTTTGAAATCATATTGGAAAAATAGCGTAGATTCAAGTACATCAAACAGCTAAAAATAGCTGTGGGTACATGGAGTCTACATGTCATAATCCCCTTCCGGTGATAGAAAAACCTACTACAAAAAATTAAATAAGATCATTCTACTGAAGGAAGACAATACACAAACCATGGATCCCATTTAGCATCAAAACAGGGTTTTTATTTGTGAATCATATGAAAATTGTGTTCCATCAACATAATAGCATCCATTCTGGAAAAAATTGTGTAAATGGTAATGGAGGTAGATCATATTATACAAATATTTGTATCCATATTATGTTAATATATGTATTTATAAACAAGTGATTATGTCTGCCTGTCTCTCATTCTTTTTCTACACATGTTTTACTATTTTTTCTCTATCCTCTCTCTCTCTCTTGCTAAGACCCCTTTCACACTGTGGGCATTTTTCAGGCGATATAGCGTTAAAAATAGCACCTGCAAAACGCCCTAAAACAGCTGTTCCATGCACTCCAGTGTGAAAGCCTGAGTGCTTTCACACTGGAGCGGTGCGCTGGCAGGGCGTCAGAAAAAGTCCTGCCAGCAGCATCTTTGGAGCGGTGAAGGAGCGGTGAACTCACCGCTCCTCCACCCCCACTCCCCATTGAAATCAATGGGGCAGCGCTGCGATACTGCCGGCAAAATGCAGCTCCGGCGGCGTTTTGTGGGCGGATTTAGCCCCTTTTCGTCCGCTAGCGGGCCGAATAGAGCCGCTAAAACGTCAGTAAAGCGGTGCTTAAAATAGTGCTGCTTTACCGCTGACACCCTAGGCGGCGCAGTGTGAAAGGGGTCTTATTATTGCACACTCATTTTACAGCATGTACAAATCCATTCCTTTATTTGTCTCAATAAGAAAAGGAAAGCATATGTTATACCATGCAATTACAGATTCTACTCAGAGGACATACAGTAGAAGCTGTTCACTTAGGAAAGTACATTGCAAAGTAAATGTTCACCAAACCTAGTAAATATAGTATGGGTGCATACAAATCAATCACCTAATCATGTGCAAGAGAACAAAATATATATTTTTTTAATTTCTTTTGAGCTCACATTTACTTACTAAGCTCAATGAACATTCACTTTTCAAACTGAACATTCCCTTTCCAAAGTGAACACGCTGTAGTGCAGTAAGTAAACCCAACGGACTGTACCTTAAGTGAAACTGAGTCTGGATTTTTAATTAACCACTTACTGCACACCCAGAGTACATTTACATCGTGGATCATGACGCTTGGTACCCATCCACTGTGAGAGGCTGGAGTATCTTGTGATTGCTATGACCAGCGATCACATGATTACAATATAGACAAAACTGTCATAAATACTTTCATGATGCTGTGATTGGCCCACAGATATCACATGGTACCTACCACTCTGTACCATGTGATTAGCTGTAGGCAATCACAGATCACAATCATAAGCAAGCTGTCATGAAAAAAAGTCATTCATGACAGTTAAAACTATTACTTATAACAGTGCATTACTGTTATAAGCAATATTCGTGTAGAAAAAATCCCTGAGCATCCTTCCCCCAGAGTAGTACAGTGTCACTATGGCGACACTGAACTACTCTGATGAGAGGGTGTAGAAAAAATGTAAAAAAGTCTTTATTTTTTTTTTAAATTTTTTTACATACTGTAATCAGTCAGTATCTCTGACCATTGCCAAATAAATCATATGATGATGCTGTACTGCCCTGTGACAGTATGTTAAAAAAAAAAAAAAATTGTGACAAAAGTTCGAAAAACTCACCATGACTGTTACTAAATACCTTGGACCATCTACTTTCCAAAAAGGGGTCATTTGGGGGGTATTTGTACTGTGCTAGCATTTTCAGGCCTTAAGACATCTCATTAGGCTATCAGTACATCAGGATTGAAAAAAAAAAACAGTAGTGATTAAATACACCCAAAAGAAAACTCTATTTGTGTGAAAAAAAGTATATACATTTTACCTCTTGACCTCCAGAAGATTTACCCCCTTTCATGACCACGCCATTTTGTGCAATACGGCACTGTGTTACTTTAACTGACAATTGCACAATTGTCGTGTGACACTGTACCTAAATAAAATCAATGTCATTTTATTCCCACAAATAGAGTTTTTTTTGGCGGTATTTGATCACCTCTGTGTTTTTTATTTTTTGCGCTATAAACAAAAAACAACTGACAATTTTGAAAAAAACAACATTGTATACTTTCTGCTATAAAACATAACCAATTTCACGGATTAAATGTTGCATTTTATTTGGTAATCAAGATCCCTGAGTCTGGAGGAAGAGTGGAGAGGCACAGAATCCAAGTTGCATGAAGTCCAGTGTGAAGTTTTTACAGTCAATGATGATTTGGGGAGACGTCATCTGCTGGTGTTGGCCCGCTATGTTTTATCAAGTCCAGCGCAGCCCTCTACCAGGAAATTCTAGAGCACTTCATGCTTCCCTATGATAATCAGCTTTATGAAGATGCTGATTTCATTTTCCAGCAGGACTTGGCACCTGCCCACACTGCCAAAAGTACCAATATCTGGTTTAATGATCATGGTTTCACGGTGCTTAATTGGCCAGCAAACTTGTCTGACCTAAACCCCATAGAGCAGTGGTCATCAACCCTGTCCTCAGGGCCCAATAACAGGCCAGGTTTTATGTATTACCTTGGGGAGATGCAGACTAGAATACTGCAATCACTGAGCAGCAAATTATATCACCTGTGAGGTATTTCAGTTATCTTGCAAACCTGGCCTGTTAGTGGCCCTGAGGACAGGGTTGATGACCACTGCCATAGAGAATCTGTGGGGTATTGTCAAGAGGAAGATGAGAGACACAAGACACAACAATACAGACATGCTGAAGGCCGCTATCAAAGCAACCTGGGCTTATATAACTGACTGATCACCCCCATGCTACACCGCATTGATGCAGTAATTCATGCAAAAGAAGCCCCAAGCAATTATCGGTATAGTGCATACTATACCATACATAGACATCATTTTCAGTAAGCCAACATTTCTGTATTTAAAATCCTTTTTTATTGGCCTTATGTAATGTTTTCTAAGATACTGAATTTTGGGTTTTCACTAGCTGTTAGCCATAATTAAAAAAAAAAAAAAATGCTTGGAATATATCACTCTGTGTGTATCTATCTATGTAATCTATATAAAATATATGCATTTCTCTTTTTGAATTAAATTACTGAAATAAATTAACTTTTTGATGATATTCAAATTTTTTGAGATGCTCCTGTGTGTATTCTGCTACATATTTTTTGGTAAACAAAATCCCAATAAGCGTATATTGATTTGGTTTGCACAAAAGTTATAGCTTTATAGCTATAGTTTTTTTTTTTACTAGTAATAGCAGCGATCAGCAACTTATAGTGGGACTGCAATATTGTGGCAGACATTCTGACACTAACTGACACTTTCTGGGAAACAGTGACACTAATACAGTGATCAGTTCTAAAAATATACACTGTCACTGTACTAATCACACTGGTTGGGAAGGGGTTAACATCAGGGGTTATCAAAGGGTTAACTGTGTGCCTAGCCTGTGTTTTACTAAACTGTGGGAGGTGCTTTTACTAGGGGAAGACATGTATCCTAGGTTTGCAGAGACACAGGATCCATGCGTTCCCTCTTGCCAGAACGGCAATCTGCCTAGTTTACATAGGCAGATTGCAGTTCTGTCTCTCTGGCTGATGATCAGCGAGTCTGCGGTACCCGCCAATCAGCTCCCGCTGTGTATAATAACAGTGGGAGCGAGCTTCGGGCGGTGCACATTTGTGCCCCCTACCCGGAAGGGCAAGACTACGTGTGTATATATATATATATATATATATATATATATATATATATATATATATGATCCTGCGCACAGCTGCTGCCCTGTAGCAGTGAAACTGCTATAGGGCAGTTGCTAAGTAGTTAATTTGTATACATTGTTGCAAAATGAGCAAATGCCAGTGATAGTAGCAAACTGCCGAATAGCAAAAAAATGCCCCGGTCATGAGGGGGGTAAATCCTTCTGGAGGTCAAGTGGTTAAACTGTATTTTTTTGTAAAAAAAGCCCAGACAGCATTGAAAAAGTATGTTATTAAAAAAAATGCATGCAAATCCTACATGTATAGGTGATATGTGAGTGGGTTCAATGGATGATAGCATGTTATCAGTGAATTAGGTACCAAACATGATAGTTGATCAGCAGTTGCTACACCAGTAAAAACAAGTTGAAAAATAATTGATATGATGTATTTTGATGCACTGCTATTAAAAGTGCCAAAAAGAATAATAATTTTCAGTTAGTATATATGTTTTATGGTTGGCATATCACCGGGTGGCAATTCTCTTTGCACTCAAATCAGCATACACTGTTAAAGGCATGTTCTTAGCATTATGTAAAATCATTACAAGAGCATTTGCAGGCTGAACATAAAGAAGGCAACAGCTTCTAATACAGCATACACATGATCGGACCAGAGTCCGCCGGACAAACCGCCCGTGTGTGGGCTCCAGCGGACTTTTTCTTCCCAAAAGTCAGGCGGAAAGAAGTCTTGACTCAAAACTGTCCGCTGGACTCGGCAGTCTGGCGGACAATCCAGCCGTCTGTGTGCTAGTCCACCGGACTTTTGAAATGAACGGACTTACCCACACACGGAGTAAAGTCTGTTAATTTTGAGGGTGAGGGTCCCCCCAAAGTCCATAACAGACCCTTATCCGAGCGCGCAGCCCAGCCAGTCAGAAAAGGGGTTGGGGATGAGCGAGCACCCCCTCCTGAATCATACCAGGCCGCGTGCCCTCAACATGGGGTGGTGCTTTGGGGAAGGGGGGCCCCGGCAGCCCCCCCACCCCAAAGCACCTTGTCCCCATGTTGATGAGGACAAGGGCCTTTTCCTGACAACCCTAGCCGTTGGTTGTCGGGGTTTGTGGGCGGGGGGCTTATTGGAATCCGGGAGCCCCTTTTAATAAGGGGGCCCCCAGATACCGGCCCCCCACCCTATGTGAATGAGTATGGGGTACATGGTACCCCTACCAATTCAACTGAGGCAAAAAGTGTTAATAAAAAAAACACAACACATATTTTTAAATTAGTTTATTAGACAGCTCCGGGGGTCTTCTTCCGACTTCGGGGTTCTTCTCACCGGGCTCCTCTGCTATCTTCTGCTCTTTTACCGCTCTTTTACTAGCGGAGGAGCCCGGCTTTCTCCTTCGTCGTCGCCGCTTTCCGGGGAACTTCTTCCGACTTCAGGGTCTTGTCCCGCTCTTCGTTCCTTCTGCCGGGCCTGCGATATCTTCTTGCAGCTCTTTTACTAGCATTGGCCCGGTCTTCTGGTTCGTCGCTGTTGTTGTGGCCACCGCGGAAAATTCCGGTCGTGTGTGGGCGTGTGTGGGCAAGTCCGCTCGTCCGGATAGTCCGATCGTGTGTACGTGGCATTAGAGTAAGTGGTGATTAGAGCATTGCCCTTCCTCCATATTTCTTTGTTTTACAGATTGAATATTGTTAAATTGGACTTCATCTCCCAGGAGGCAACCTCACTGTAGCTGTAATAACTTTAAATAGTTTTGAGCAATAAACAGAATTTTACTAGTACAACTTGTTGCTAAGCACTTATCTATGTGTACTAATGCAGATAAGGTTCAGCAGCCCCGTTCTAGATCCACATGGGTGAATTGATCCTATCAAACGAGTTTTAAATCAAGGTGGGAAGTAGAATATATACTGTATATATGAGAGGCTTTTGAACCATAAGAAGTATACATGCCCATAAATGAGACTTAACAACTGCTGTGTCCTATTTTTCTGTACATTTTTCTTACATATTTTTATTCCCGCTGTTAAAGAGCTGAGTGGTTTTCAACATCGTACATTATTTATTCAGTGGCTCATCCATTTCTTAATGCTAACTCAACATGTAACCTACTGCAGTGGATAAATAAGAGGTTGTCTGGCTGACTACTAATCAGTTCAGTGCACTACATGCATATTTACCTTTTCCCAAAATATATAAAGTCTTTTAAATAGTGGAAATTAACCGCTTCAGCCCCGGAAGATTTTACCCCCTTCCTGACCAGAGCACTTTTTGCGATTCGGCACTGCGTCATTTTAACTGGCAATTGCGCAGTCATGTGACGTGGCACCCAAACTAAATTGACGTCCTTTTTTCCCACAAATAGAGCTTTCTTTTGGTGGTATTTTATCACCTCTGCGGGTTTCATTTTTTGCGCTATAAACAAAAAAAGAGCAACAATTTTGAAAAAAACACAATATTTTTTACTTTTTGCTATAGTAAATATCCCCCAAAAATCTATAAACAAAAAACGACTTTTTTCCTCAGTTTAAGCCGATATGTATTCTTCTACATATTTTTGGCAAAAAAAACGCAATAAGCGTATATTGATTGCTTTCCGCAAAACTTATAGGGTCTACAAAATAGGGGATAGTTTTATGGCATTTTTATTATTATTTTTGTTTTACTAGTAATGGCAGCGATCTGTGATTTTTATCAGGATTGCGACATTATGGTGGACACGTCGGACAGTTTTGACATTTTTGGGGCCATTGGCATTTATACAGTGATCAGTGCTATAAAAATGCATTGATTACTGTAAAAATCACAGTCACTGGCAGGGAAGGGTTTAACACTAGGGGGCGCTCAAGGGGTTAATTGTGATCCCTAGTATGTGTTTTAACTGAAGGCGTGGACTGCGTAGGGGAGATGACAGATCACTGACGATCTGTCTCTTCTCCCCTCAGAGAACCGGAAACTGTGTGTTTACACACTCAGATCCTGGTTCTCGGTGTGACCCGAGCAGTCACAGGAGCCCGGCGGTGATCGCGACCGCCGGAAACTCGCATCGGCTCTTTTTTATCTATATATTAATGTTAAAAGCACCTTGGCACTACTATCGGTCTGGGATTACATGAAGGCTCCAGGCACACTGGCATAAAAAACGCTGCTTCTACAGGAGTTTTGTGTTCTGCCTGTAGAAGCAGCTCAATGTTATTCTATGTGTCCATGCACATTAGGACGGTTATATTTTGAGCTCGACGTTTAGAGGCAGGAAAAAAAACTCTTCTGGTTCACGTTTCTGATTGGAGCTCACTGGCAGAACAAAAACGTCAAACTCTCCTAAACTCATCTAGACTTTGTACAATAAATGCTCTATATGAGTGTTTTTTACTGCCAAGAGAACAGACTTTTTTAAGCCCAATGTGCATGGAGCCAAAGAGACAGAAGGATCTGAGGCAGCTTACATCCACAGAAGACCTGTGGTTAGTGCTTCAAAAAGTTTTGACACAAGCACTGTGTATCTAGGAGAACTGATACAGGTTTGAAGCCAAAGGGTAGTCAAACAAAATATTGATTTGATTTTGATTTCTCTTCTGTTTATTTACCTTCCAATTTGTTAATTGATAACAATAAACTATTAACACTTCTACTTCTGAAAGCATTCTTAATTTACAGAATTGTTCACATCTGCTTAAAAATATTGCATAGTACTATAGTTATTGGTTTAGGGGTCATTGTGGATCGGTGAGCTTGTTTCTTCTGGGTAAGCTTGGTGAGATGGAGGTTGGTTCTTCTACATTCAGTTTTCCAATTTGGACATTTTCAGTTGGATCAGGCTAAAATCTAATGTCTGTGGGTTCAAAAGGCAGCTGATAACTGACCACTCTCAGGGGAAATGATTGATCAGACAAATTAAAAAACTTTGTCCGATCATTATTTCCACTGAGGTTCTCTGTTGATAACTTCTGCCTGTAAACTCTCCCACTCGCACTTACCTAGTTCTCTAAATAGGCATAAACACACGTTTGGCAAAGCTAAGATTATGAAAATACTGGCCAAGACAAATGCTGGATGACTGTCGGATCAAGAGTGCACATCTATTTGCCCTCTTGTGTCTTGCTGCCATAATAATTTTATAGATTTAGTAGGTAGTTTTTGACTCTGCAGTTTGCTTCTCTTTCTGAAGACTCTGAAGAGAGAGAAGCATTTCATAGATACTAGGAATAACAGTAATCGTGTTTACCCTCTACATAGAATCCTCTTTCATACAAAGATAATAACAGAGCCTGGATAATAAAGAGGATTTTATCATTTGAGCTGATAGGATTGATACAGGTTCTTTGAAATTGGTTAAATTCAAATTAAATCATTACATCATTAAATCTTGAACCCTATAATTTAATTTGTGTGAGAGCTTACCTATTAAAGGTTAAATCTGGCAGCGTTTTGACTTCATCAAAGGAATTTATCTTACCTTGAGCATATAAAGACACTCAATCTCATTTCATTAATTACTAGTATTAAACACAAAACAAAGGAAGGTTACTCTGTAAAATATGATTGTAAAATATGATTGTCACATTAGCAGTCTAATATGTAAAATACCCATAATTGCATATACAATTTTGCAATAATGTAACATTTTTCAGTCTATTTTCATTTGCCAGCTGCCATATTATGCTTACAGAGACATGACTTTTCTGTATCATCCAGACTGGGAATCTTTATAAAACGCTATAGTACAAACCGAATGTGCACCAGCATCCAGCAACACCTTCATAAAACCTCTCTTAAAGGGTCACTAAAGGAAAAAAATTTTTAAATAACAAACATGTTATACTTACCTCCACTGTGCAGCTCGTTTTGCACAGAGTGGCCCCGAACCTGGTCTTCTGGGGGTCCCTCGGCGGCTGTCTCGGCTCCCTCCCGCAGGGACTCCACAACTTGAGCTCTCTCGCATGGTGTGGAGTGCTTGCGGGCACGCTCCAGTGATACAGCTGGTGGCCAAAGCTGCTCACTGTATCACTCGGCCCCGCCCCCCGGCGTACCACGTCATTGGATGTGATTGACAGCAGCGCGAGCCAATGGCTGCGCTGCTTTCACTCCATCCACTCTAGCCAATCAACTGCCAGGTTAAACAGCAAAGAGGACCTTGGGGGCGAGCGCGGGGCTTTCGAGGGGTCAGGTAAGTAAAACGGGGGGGCTGGGGGGGCCGGCATTGTCAGATGTTTTTTCACCTTAATGCATAGAATGCATTAGGGTGAAAAAACTTTTACCTTTACAACCCCTTTAAACAATAATAAAGACTGGTATTCACAAAATTCTTTATAAACTTGTCTGAAAACTCATGTAAAAACATCCTGGAGGATACATGCTTGACCCTCTGTACATGGAAGAAATACATGTTGCTGATCCTGTGAGACAGCAAGCAGCCGCCATCTCTAGCATGCATTACCGCTGATGCGTTTGAAGAGCGGACCCTTTTCATCAAGAGTTAGTTTGCATACACCCTCAGTGCATGTGCTCCACACATACTGGCAGGCAGGAGATGTTAATCGATAATTAATGGATGTTCCAGGAGTACAGGTGTACTGTTCTCTTTTGTACTGCTACCTTTGAGTGAAATCCCTGGGGTTCCTGCCAGACCCTCTGCTTTACTATTAAAAACTGGCCACACTAAGCAGCAGAACACACCTTGGTCAGTTCTCTAGCTATGCTGGGAACTCAGCCTACTCTCCTCCAATAATCAGGCTTGTCCTGACATGCCTGCCTTGCACAGCCTTTCACTGGGAAGCTCTGTGTATGGCTGCTTCTCCTCCCCTAGCTATTATGCAGCTGTGAATAGAGGGAATGTGATCATTTACAATAAAGGGGGAGAAGTTATTTATAATGTTTTTTTTTTTTTAAATCTATTCACAAATGTTTTGCCTTATATTTCTGTTTTAAACAGAATGGATTGTCTTATGATGTGATCGTTTACAACCACTTTAACCCATGTTTGATTGATGGGTACATAATCTCCCCCAAACTCCAACCCACCAAGGGCTTGCAGATGTCAGCTGTACCTAACCTACCCTACCTGCAAAACTCTACTACAGTACTGAGCATGAGCCTTGTGTGCATAAGCACTACTCTCAAATACTTTATCTACAGTATACTAAGATTATCCTAATAAATACATAGGCTCAAATCTTAGTGCCTACAGTGCAAGTAAAAAAAGTGCATTAAGCACTGATCCCTTAAAATTCCCCATATTAGTGAATATATTGAATGGGGCAAATAAACAATGTATCTATCTGCAAAAAACACAGTCAATCAGAATTGACACAACATCTCTTGTTTACAATAGAGCATCCACAGCAAAAAGAATATACAATATACCTGTACAATAAAATGAACCAAATATAATAAAAATAAATATAATAAATGAAAAGGTATTATGAATTTAAAACCAACACATAAACAGATCTACCTGTAAAGGTGTTGTAGCTGCTAATCATAAGCCTAATTAAAAAAAAAAAAAAAAAAATATATATATATATATATATATATATATATATATATATTTAGCCATTTATTTAGTCAAAAAGTTTTTACATAAATCTATGACCTCTATATTTGGTACCTCTAAATAGAGTGCCTACTCCCGTTCTGTAGTTGTGTGGACAGCCCTTTTGCACTGCCTGAGATAATCTGCTTTATCCCAGATTCCTCATGTTTTCCAAATTCAACTGCCCAACCAATAAGAATACAATTTACAGGGAATTTTATAGAGTATTATTGATTAGCTTGTTAGCAATAGGGATGAGCCAAACACTCCCCAGTTCGGTTCGCACCAGAACATGCAAACAGGCAAAAGGTCCTAGCGAACATGAGAACCCTATTAAAGTCTATAGGACACAAACATGTAAAATCAAAAGTGCTAATTTTAAAGGCTTCTATGCAAGTTATTGTCATAAAAAGTGTTTGGGGACCCTGGTCCTGCCCCAGGGGACTAGTTTTTAAAACTACAGTTTTTTCAGAAGCAGTGATTTTAATAATGCTTAAAATTAAACAATAAAAATGAAATATGCTTGGATAAGGGTCTGGTATAGATTTTTGTTGGGGGGGGGGGGCACACCAATTTTTTAAAAAAATGTGGGTGTGGAGTTCCCCTTAAAATCTATGCCAGACCCAAAGGGCTGCAAAAGGGCTGCCGTGTAAGCATAATAATGTGGGGTGTGGACTTAGCCCCCTGAGCCATGATTGGCCAAAGGCACCCTGCATTTGGCCAATCATGGCCTCACAGCAGATCGCGCTGTAATTGGCCAAAGCATGCAGGTCAAGTGCATGCTTTGGCTAATCAGCAGCCGTCAATGCGCTGTGATCTTGCAGTGCTTTATGGGGCCCTCGGTGACGGTCGAATTTGACACAAATGCCCCATATGTTTGGTTCATTTGCAAACAAACACCTCATGTTCAAGTCGAACTTACATTTACTTTTTAACAGATTTGTTTGACAGTAAGTTAGAATTTCTATCACTGATCAGAAAAAGGACTTTTATGATCCCAACTTTCTAACTCTAGTGTTTTGTACATAGATAAAGTAAAAATACTTTTGTAAAATACAACATTTGTAGTTAGATTGCCTTGATTTCAGCTTGTTCAATATAGTTATTCATTTTAGATTGCTCTCTGTTAGGGATGAGCCGAACACCCGCCCGTTCGTCTCGCACCAGAACCCGCGAACGGACCTAAAGTCGGTGCGAGCTTTAGAACGCTATTAGTTATAATGGATGCGAACGTTCGAAATTAAAAGTGCTAATTTTAAAGGCTAATATGCATGTTAATGTCATAAAAAGTGTTTGGGGACCTGGGTCCTGCCCCAGGGGACATGTATCAATGCACAAAGAAGTTTTAAAAACTGCCGTTTTTTCAGGAGCAGTGATTTTAATAATGCTTAAATTGAAACAATAAAAGTGTAATATTCCTTTAAATTTCGTACCTGGGGGGTGTCTATAGTATGCCTGTGAAGGATGTTTCCCGTGTTTAGAACTGTCTCTGCGCAAAGTGTCATTTTTGAAAGTAAAAAAGCTATTTAAAATCACTCGCGGCTAATGTGTATTGACGGCTCCCGTAATACAGAGAACAGTCATTCATTGAAACTCATTCATAAAAAAAAAGTCATTGATAAAAAATAAAAAAAATGAAAAAAAAAAAGCGTAGGGGTCCCCCCCAAATTCAATAACCAGGCCCTTCAGGTCTGGGATGGATATTAAGGGGAACCACATCCAAAAAAAAAAAAATGGCGTAGGGTCCCCCTTAAAATCCATACCAGACCCTTGAGGTCTGGTATGGATTTTAAGGGGAACCCTAGCCCAAAAAAATGGTGTGGGGTCCCCCTCCCCCAAAATCCATACCAGACCCTTATCCGAGCACGCAACCTGGCAGGCCGCAGGAAAAGAGGGGGGGGCGAGATCGGCCCCCCCTCCCGCCTGAACCGTACCAGGCCGCATGCCCTCAACATTGGGAGGATGCTTTGGGGGTCAAACCCCCAAAGTTTTTTTTTTGGCTGTGGTTCCCCTTAATATCCATCCCAGACCTGAAGGGCCTGGTTATTGAATTAGGGGGGACCCCTACGCCATTTTTTTTTATTTTTTTGTTTTTTTATCAATGAATGACAGTTCTCTGTGTTACAGGAGCCATAAATTCATTAGCCGCGAGTGCTTTTAAATAGCTTTTTTCCTGCAAAAATGACACTTTTTTGCAGGGAAAGTTCTAAGCACAGGAAACCTGCCCCCCTTCACAGGCCACCTATAGACACCCCCCAGATGTGATACTGCAATGCTGTTCTAACAGCACGCACACACATATCCCCAGAAATAAAGCACATATTGTCAGCAGCACACTGACACGCTGACACTGACTGAAACTAAAGCCCCTGAGCTATAATTGGCTACAGGCATCCTGCCTGTAGCCAATTATGGCTCTCCTGGCTGCTGTCGCTGTGATTGGCCAAGCATGCGGGGTCACAGTGCATGCTTGGCCAATCATCAGCCAGCATTGCACTGCGCGGGCCGCAATGCATTGCGGGGCTGCTCGCATCACACGAATTTGATGCGAGCGGCCCCAATAGTTCTGGGCTCGCCGAGCGAGCGAACGCCCGGTGCTCGATTCGAACATGGGTTTGAATCGAACACCGGGCCCATCCTTACTCTCTGTAACTCTTTATTTACATTTCTTTTCATATTTGGTGTGATATAGTCCATTCTGCTAGCAGAAGCTCTCACATTGATTGCTTGTATTTTGCAAGTCATTTGGGATGGCAATCTGCTTACAGTGAAACGCAAGATATTGCTGTATAGGTCTGAGAGATGAAAATCATTTTAAAAGCATATACACAACATACATATCAACAAGCCACAAAATGACAGATCGGCATGTTCTTTGCTTAGTAGCAAATGGAAGAAGTATTGATTGCCTCCAAAGCATGTCATTTGGCATTTCATGCCACGGCACTTTAAAACCTTTTACAAGTGCAAAGGGAAACATGATTCATAGTTTATGGCCTAATATGGCACAAAATATTTGGTTCTGAGATATATTGAATACATACACTTACTGAGACTGGGAAAAGAACGGAACAGTGTATTGTAAAATCTGTTGTCAGTGTAGTAGGGAATAATTAATCATCTATTATGTCTGAGAGCATGACAGGGAGATCACTACACCCCTGTGTACAGCGGAGGGTACAGTGATTTCTAATGTACCCTATGTGGGAAAACATTTTGAATATAGACAAAAAGTAGCCTGGCTTCTTAGCTAGGAACTCATCAGGTTGCAACCACACTGGTTAGAAGAACTCTAGATTAGGCTCCTAGAGAAGATCCATTTGAGATTTGACCCACTTCAAAAAACAAAAGAGAATTGTATTTTGGGTAAAGCTCTGCTTTAACAATAACTTATTAGCAAAAGTGTGCCTGTTTGTAGAACTGAATACAATTTGTAAGTCCTAGTGGTACAAAACACTCCTGTCTATTAATGGGACAATACTATGATGATTGTATAGAGTACAATTATAGTGAAGGTGGAGTAGTATGGAGTATATAACACCCTGCACAGTGTACAGAATGAGGCGTCTGGAGTATGTATGGCACGTTTATGGAGGGGGTCACCCCACAATCTAACCCAAAAACACCTTACCATGCAGTCCTATAAACTTAGCAAATGCACCCATCACAACTCATAGCCTTCATTTCCCCAGGCTTTTTTATGATATGAAACCTCTTATACATCCAGCATATCATTTTATGTCATCTGCTGTGACAAAATGCGACGATTGGAGATTAGCTGTGATGTCATCATGTCTGCTCAATTGAGCAGCCGTATATTGTTTTGCCGATATGCTGTTTCTATTACATCTGTATGGGAATGCCTCTCTTTTATAAATGGTATCATTTACATGCTACATTTTGGAGTTCCCCTGCTTCATTTCTCATACTGGTTACTTTCTGGTCTGATTCCTCTGGGTTTGTGAGAAACTGGGATACAATACAGTGCATACTATCCCAGGAGTGCCTTGGTGCCAATATGCTTTATTTATCGTTTGGGTTCTGATTCTGAATTTCTGGTAAGCTGTTATTGAGTGAACTTTGTGGTGAAATACTGAAGCTTGACACAAGATTCCCTCAATATGTTGATAGGTTTGCCCTTATCTCTTGATGGACACCGTGTGTATATATATATATATATATATATATATATATATATATATATATATATATACACTAGACTTTTGTATAATTTATGCTTAAAGGAGTTGTAAAGTCTCAAGGTTTTTCACCTTAATGCATTGTATGCATTAAGGTGAAAAACCTTCTGTGCTGTAGCTGCCCCAACTGCCCCCCAGAGCCAGGCACAGGCAGCGGCGCTGTTACAGCCAGGGCAGGGAGAGACAAGCTGTGTCAGGGTGCCAGGGTGCAGTCCGTACTTGGGTGACTGACACCCAGGGCTGCCTGCCGTATTCACTCTGCCGCTCACAGCAGGGGAGAGAGACAGTGAGCAGCACTGAATAGAGGGGGGCAACTGCTGGACTTAACTTTTCAAGTTACCCAGTGCTGCTGTGTCTCCAGCTCTGCATGCATGCTTCAGTAAGGTAGGAAGGGGCAATGTGTAATGTGCAGGGGTCCAGAGCTGGGGGGAAATTGGTAATTTGCAGGAGTCCAGAGCTGAGCTGGGGGGGCAATGTGTAATATGCAGGGGTCCAGAGCTGGGGGGCAATGTGTAATATGCAGGGGTCCAGAGCTGGGGGGGCAATGTATAATATGCAGAGGTCCAGAGCTGAGAGGGAGCAATGTGTAATGTGCAGGGGTCCAGAGCCTGGGGGGGCAATGTGTAATATGCAGGGGTCCAGAGCTGGGGGGTGGGGACAATGTGTAATATGCAGGGGTCCAGAGCTGGGGGGCAATGTGTAATATGCAGGGGCCCAGATCTGGGGGGCTGTGTAATGTACAGGGGTCCATAACTGGTGTGGGGGGGGGGGGGGCTGTGTAATATGCAGGGGTCCAGATCTTGGGGGCTGTGTAATGTGCAGGGGTCCAGAGTTGGTGTGGAGGGGGCTGTGTAATGTGCAGGGGTCCAGAGGTGGGGGGTGTAATGTGTAATATGCAG
Organism: Lithobates sylvaticus; assembly: GCA_028564925.1. Lineage (NCBI taxonomy): Eukaryota > Metazoa > Chordata > Amphibia > Anura > Ranidae > Lithobates > Lithobates sylvaticus. The sequence goes on along the minus strand of CM053028.1, from coordinate 323,454,776 downwards.
GGGTCCAGAGCTGGGGGGGCAATGTGTAATATGCAGGAGTCCAGAGCTGGGGGATGTGTAATATGCAGGGGTCCAGAGCTAGGGGTGTGTAATGTTCAGGGGTCCAGAGCTGGGGGGGCTGTGTAATGTGCAGGGGTCCAGAGATAGTGTGGGGGACTGTGTAATGTGCAGGGGTCCAGACCTGTGGGGGGCTGTGTAGTGTAAAGGGGTTCAGAGCTGCGGGGAGCTGTGTAATGTAAAGGGGTCCAGAGGTGCACTTGTGGAGAGGGGGGTACACAGTAGTGACAAAGAGATATTGGGGGTGCAGAGGTATGCAGGAGGCACAGTGGGGTGTTTTTACATTTTAAAGTTGGGGGGTGCCAGATATAGGATCCGCCCTTCCTGAACCCAATCGTTCCAGCGATCGGCACAAGCCCAGCAGCTCCAGCTCCTGTCTCAGGTCCTCATTCCTGTCATTCCAGAATTCCTGTCTCAGGTCCTCATTCCGACAGAATTCCGCTCAAGCTTGTCTTGCATACACACGGTCACACAAAAGTTCACTGAACTTTCGACCGCCAAGAACGCGGTGACGTACAACACTACGACGAGTCGAGAAAATTGAGTTCAATGCATCAAATTATTTCCGAGCATGCGTAGGAATTTTGCGTGTCGGAATTGCTACTGACGATCGGAATTTCCGATCTGAACTTTTTCCAACCGAAAAATTGAGAACCTGATCTCAATCTTTTGCTGGCTGGAATTCGGCCAGCAAAAGTCCGATGGAGCATACACACGGTCGCATTTTCCAACCAAAAGCTCTCATCTGTCTTTTGCTGGCCGAATTTCCAATTGTGTGTATTAGAGAGACACACAGACTGACAAAAGCCAATTGTTTCCTACAAAATCACAAAAAACAAAAGGGAAAAATACTAGATTCATACACTTTGTGCTGTTTTCTTCAGTGGAACTGCAGAAGAAAGCCTGAAACTTCCATTATAATCTACCATTGTCCCTAGCAGGTGTATAAATAATTAACTGTGTGCGTGCTGCTCAAAAGTCTCTTCTACTTAGTTCCTCTTTAGTCTTCCTCACCTTTTTTGTTCCCGTAACATCTAACCAATATTGCATTTATTCAGAGCCTCTCTAAACAGAGTGTCATGGCTCTTACTTTAGTTTTTCCTGTGGTTCTTAATGCACAAACCATTCATAATAAGATAACCTCATGCCATGAACCACAGGCCTTACTTTTATGTGTTATGTTTTTGTCTCATTTCATTAAAAATGAAGCCTTTTAAAACTTTAATCCATCCACTTGTTATGTTAGGCACAGACTTTGACTTCATTTCTGTATTGTAAATACATGTTCTGCAGTGGCCCAAGGCCAGGATAATGGAAAGGTGTTGTGATAGTGTTTCCTAATTACTTTATTTTTTTGCACTGAACAAAATCCGATATTATTAGTAAAATGTATTTTTCTTCTGGGGAAAATGTAAATACAGAGCTTAGCACAATGTTAATGTTCTATTTTAGAAAAAATGTTTTTCATATCTGTTTGCATTTCTTAAATGAGAACATGTTTCAAGGATTTTGGGTAGGAGGGTGGAAATTGTCTGTCTAGATTAGCTCTGTTTTTTTGTTGCCATAATCTGGCATTTTAAAGTAAATGTCTGATTTGCCATGTAGGGCAGAGCAACAGGATTACTGTAATTTATTGCTCCCAAACAGCATACATTTATTTTTGTTCTACTCCACCATTGCTCCATTCAGCCATCAGTAGTAAGGCATATCCTGTGTTAGATACCATCCATGGTCCAGAACTGTTACATGTAGCAAGTATTGTGCTTCTTCATAGCCAGGATTGCTGGATATTTCCATTAGCTCCTGGTGCTGGATAGAGTAACAGGGAAGTGAAGGAAAGATATATGCTGCTTGCAAGGTGGGGACCAAAGCAAACCTGTTATTATGGCTATGAATGAGGAAAGTGCATGTTAGCTTTGAAGTCCCATGCTTAAACTTTCATAGCCATTTTCTCACTCTGCTTCTTCAATATCTGTGAACATTTTTCTGTTGATATCAGTAGTAAATCTCCTGACACAGTCTAAGCTGGTGGCATACCATCTCTCCATGTTGGTGGTCCTTGTAAAATAAGGTGCTAATAATTGTAGAGATTTCTAAATGAAATTCCAATCCCCTGTGTTTCTACTATATAAAGTAAAATAATTTTAGCAAACCTTTGAGCTACTCTGTCACCAGACTATTCATTTAACAACAATATTCCTATGCGAATATATGTGCATGTAACATGTTTTAGGTATGTTATTTAACTGTAAAATAAGGAATCCGCGCTTAGGAAATAAAACTGCAGCCCCCCAATAAAGTACTACACACGAGTGTGTAATAGAGAAATGAAATTGGATAAGGGGTGGTGGCGCTGTTCAATAAGGGTATAAAAAATGTGCTAAAAATTCATGTGAACTGTGCAAAAAAAGGGATACAGTGAATTCATATGAAAAATAAAAATAGAAAAAATATATAAATATGATCAATGATGACCTCCACACTTTGAGTGAGTTATTCCAAAAAATGTATGGACAATAAGTTATGTGCAAAAGAGCTGGCAAATATGTGTGAATAAATTGATGTGAATAAATAAACAACAATAAAAAAATATATATAATTTGTTAAAGTGACTCCGTAACACACCCCTAATTGATAATAAAACTATTAAGTCTGTGTAAAAATATTTTACATAAAATTAAATATAAAAATAGAAAATATTGTATCAGGTGTGTATATAATAATCCAAGTGAACCGTGGTGGTAAACAGTTAAAGTGCTCAGATCCGTGTGTCCTCCAAAAAATATATAATAAAAAGTCTTTAAAGCATGTCAAAATAAGGGAATAAGATGAAAAACAAATGTCCAGACAGTGATGAAAAAATAAATAACAATAGATGACGTCTTGTTTAAAAAATTCCTGTAGCGAATAATTCCAACAGATCATACGGATAGCCGGTGAATGTTTTCAGTGCTCCCCTCCTTCCATAGAGTGACCCCTATTAAGCAAACACTCACCAGAGTGCCTAACCCCTGCAGGGTTGATAGGCATATAAAATCCTCAGCAGGTAGTGTCGAAGTCCTCCTCTGTAGGGTAAGCGATGGAGGAGATCCTCTCCAGTTGGTGTGTTCACCTGTTCCAGTAGCTGGAGTGTAGGATGCACCACCGTGCAGTCCGTATGTGAAGGAAAAAATGAGACTAATAGTGTGATTCTGTAATATTAGTTGGATCTTTATTTTCAAAAGATGCTAGTAAAAAGCAAAAACCAGGGGGGGGGGGGGGTAGCCACGAAGGCTATAACAGAATCAAAAAAGGTAAAACAAGATGAGGATAAGAATATAAGCAGAGCGCGCAGCGCTGGGCTGTGCGATGGTGACACCGCTAAGCCCTGGTATCCGGCGTGCGTTCCAACAGTGAGCTAGGAAAAAACCGGAAACAGCAAGGCGGAAGTGACGTGACGTGTACAAGGGTATCACCTTACGTACGTTTCGTCAGTGGACGTCTTCGGAGATGTTATTTAACTGTAAAAGCCTCCCTTGTGTAGACATTCAAAAGCTCTGAGACTGCTGCTAAAAAATTTAATTTTTGAAGTGATGCGCCAGACTCAGAGCTGTCATTTAAGTGTCACTTTGTAGTAATTCCCCTTGCTCCTCCCTCTGCAGTGACGTAAATGTTTATGTGGGGAGGTGAAGGAAGGGGTAGAGGACCACAGAGAGCACTTATATATTCCCCCAGGAGGATCTAGGGAAGGGAAAAACACTACATTTTTTGAAAAATCATACCTGACTGCAGAAAAGGGAAATGGAAATTATATTAACATTATCAAAATAGATTGTGTAAAATATACTATATAGAGTATCTCACAAAAGTGTGTACACCCCTTATATTTTTGTAAATATTTTATTATATCTTTTCATATTGACAATAATGAAGAAATTACACTTTGTTACAATGTAAAGTAGTGAGTGTACTGCTTGTATAACAGTGTATATTTGCTGTACCTCAAAAAAACTCAACACACAGCCATTAATGTCTAAACCACTGGCAACAAAAGTGAGTATATTATATTATTTATATGATATATTATATTTATAATATATTGTATACAGTACATCCTTAGGTGGTATGCAATATGAAATGAAACAAAACGATCCATGACTTGCCCCCAAGTAATATCTGCCTGCATCTATTTGGGCTTCTGGGCAACTGAGCATGCTACAAATGGATGGCTTTATGTAGGTGTTCACTTTTTATGTGTGCAACACATTGAAGCTGGAAATTCATCTTTGTTTTCAGTAATAAGCTCTCCATTAGAGAAGTTAAGAATAAGTGACAGCTCATTGGTGACCAAAGAAACTTAAACACTAAAACGTGATGCAATGAACTTAGAAATGTCACATGCATGTGAACTCGCATTGTAATCCCATTGTAATCGCATTGTTATACTTATTATAGTTGCCCATTACTTTAGTTGGGTTTTACAATTACAAGAAGTTCTGAGAACAGCTGGAACACTGAACAGAGATTACATGCACTTGATATCAGAGCAATGCATTGTGCTTCTAAGTTTTCTAATGTACATTGTACGTTTGAACTTTGTAGATGGTGAGTCAGTCTTCTATTCTTCTTCTTCTTAATCTGAAGATGTCATAGGTTTACTGTTGGTGTTCAAGGGCAAAGCTACCATTAAAGGTAGCTAATACATGTTTTCAGGGGAGAGGGTGCTGTGTAGATATTGATCACTACTGTGCATTTAAATTGTTTCATTTAGATGCGACAAAAATTAAGCATTACACTTATCAAATATAGTAATGCTGATACAAAGTGCAGATTATCATAGAAGTAAACATATTTTTGGGGGTTAGATCAGCAGAACTAAAGGTTCCTTTATGACAATCGACAAAGTACCTAATCCAGTCAGACTCGGTTCACACTGGGGCGACTTGTCAGGCGACTTAGCCTTATGAACAATGGAACCATTCTAAAAGGAGCAACTCAAGTGGCTCCGACTTAGAAAAAGGTTCCTGTACTACTTTGGGGGCGACTTCAGGCGACTTGCATTGACTTCTATACAGAAGTCGGTTTGCAATTCGCAGTTTGCAATTCGCCGCTGAAGTCGTGTGCAGGTCGCCTGAGGCAGTCGCGCTGCAAGTCGTGCTGCCTCAGTGTGAAACGGCTCTTACTGTTTGATTCACAAGTCTCATAAGGTAAACAATAAACTGCCTTTACCTTTGCTTTGCTGACCCAGATCTTTCTACATTTGTGTCTCACATGCTTCCTCTCCCAGACAGTGCAGATCACAGTGGGAGGGTTTAATAGCTGTCAATCCAAAAGGCAGCGGGTAGGTTTTGCCACGCTCTGATGGACAAGGCTGGTGAATCGGCAGTGGCAATGTGGACAGCCATGTACCCTGCAACATCTTCTAATCCCAGATCCCACTGTAGTACAAGCAAGCACAACCTACATGTATATGAGAGTAGCAATTGTGCTCTGAATTCAGGAGCTGTGGAGGATCAATGCCACACCATCACAGGTGGTGGATTTCACCAGCAAGATCAACAGGTAGTTGTAGGAATGCCTTATAGTTAAGTACTGCAGAATATTATTTTAATGAGAGGCCTGGTTCTACATTAAGAAGAAATATGGTTGCTATGGGTCACACTTTGCAAATTGCATTTAAATGATAAAACTTTATGTTTAGGACAAGCTGCATATTGACACAGCTTAAGAGTTTTTTGTGTGTGGAAGGGTTAAAACCCCTGACAGCTTATTTTTGTTGCCAGTGTCCCTTTGAGGAGATTTATACTTCTTTTCATGGAGAAGCAACAGATAGTAAGAGGAAATCTCCATTACATGAAGGGAATTCCTCTCTCAGGCAGCTGTCACTAGACCTGGTGTCCCAAATGTTGCCCCTTTCTTTCCTCTCTAGTTCTGGTGAAAACACAAACATTTTGGATTTTCCATTGTTTTTGTCTCAGGGACAATTATCCCTGGGATAAATAGGGCAAGACAATATCCTCACTGGGGAAACAGACAGCAATACAAACCTGAATTCAAGTTTAAATATAATGCAAATTTTATTTCAGGAAAATAGGCAAGGCACAAATAATCTTTGGCCAAACAGTGTAAGAAACCCAACCATGATAGTTACACCCTTATGTTTTATGTTCCGTTACATTCTGTAGATCATAAGACATTTTATTTTCTGTTCACTCTTCTTATCTATTGTGTTATTTACAGTTTTAGCATGTATCAGAAAAAAATGCATTATGACCCTGTGGTTTTTAGTTATACTTTGGCAGGATAAGGTGTTCTGTGTATATCACCTAAAAAACTCCATACTGACACATTTACATAATATCAAACTATATATGCTTCCTGTGAACTCCATGCAGTATCCAAAGTAGCAGTTACAATCTACTTTCCTGACGCCTTCATGGCAGCACACACTGGGTTGTGGCTCCGCCCCCACAACCTGACAGGATTGGATTAACTATAAATTTGAAGGGGAGACCCCCCGCTGCATTCTCTTTTTTATCCTCACCTGACAGGTTGGACGGACAGGATTCTCCTATTTCCGATGAATCAGCCTCTACCGCAATCGCCCCAGCAGGTTCAAGCCTCTCCTGTTTGGAAGTCCCTGCCTGTACAGTCTCTAAAGGAGCTTCTATGGAGGGAACCCCCATTCTGGTGGTCTCAGGGGGCAACGGAAGTCTGGCAAGTAATAAAGCTTTAAAGAAGCTTTTCTAATTTTGCAGTGGGCTCCATTCATGTATTTCCCTCTGTCATTTTTTCATACTCCTTACTCAAAAAAAAAAAAAAAAAAATGGGGCAAGTACCTGTAACTGCACCGTTTCGTACAGTGGGCTTGCTGGCCCTTGCTGTCCTCCGGTCATGGCCGCCGCTCCCCCCGCATTGCGCCTGCGTGTGTGTAGGGCATGGTAACGCCGCTGTATTGCCTAGGGCGCTGTGCCCTCATCCAAGATGGCGCCCGGGTTCTCGGGACGCTTCTGCGCATGCGCGAGCGTCATTCGGGCGCCGCTATGGCGCCAGTTTTAAATAGTTGAGTTCCCTCCTTCAGTGCCTGTGTATGTGAACCAGAGAAGAAACGCAGCTGCCGCTCTGCATACAGTTCCATTAGTGGAAAAAAGACTCAGGTAAGTCCCCTGTGGGGAACTTTGGTACTGTTCCAAATAAATAAATAAATAATTAAAATGAAATGAAATAAACTAAATTTAAATATAATTAATTAAAAATATATAAATAAATATAAATAAATAAATAAATAAATAAAAATATATATATATATATATATAAAAATATTAAAAAAATATATAAATTAATAAATACACTAATTAATATACATATATACAAGGTCCATTATCTTTCTTTCCCAGACTGCCCTGTCACTCCCTTTCTTTCCGATGGAGCCCACTGCCCGCGCAGACCACCATCAGCAGACGAGGTAAGAGGCTGCACCGAAAAGGGTAAGTATTGAAGGGGAGCAAAAAAGAGTGCCAGACCGTTAAAATGCTGCTTTTTTCTTGGCAGCCCTACGGGATCAAGAGCCGCAAGCTCCAGGCACGGGAGAAGGTCTAGTGGCCGTACTTCTAGCAGGAGGTCCCGCAGGAGCCGCTCGAGGTCCCCCTCTCGCCACCGAAGGCATAGCTATTCGCGCCACAGCCATTCACGCCACCACGGCTCCCGCCGTAGTCGATCATACCACAGGCGATCGCCTTCACCTCATCGCCAGAGCCGCCATACCCGACCTGCAGCTAACGCTTGCTGGGTTTGCGGCGCACCAGCATTGCCAGATAAACTCGCATGCCAATCATGCTTCAATGAAGCAACAAAGGAGAAGGAGTCAGATGCTAGGATGGCTACAGACCTTATAAGAGAGTCTGTGCGCGAAACCATATTAGAATCGACTACACCAGCAGCGGATGGAGCAGCACCCAGTACATCATCGGGGGACCTCCATCGCACCCAAGCATCAGAGTCTTCCTCAGAAAATGAGGATCAAGAGATGTCGGCTGGGTTTGATTTCTCCCTGGTTGATCCTTTTGCTAAGTCAGTTAAGGAGGCAATCGGCTGGGAAGAGGACGCGGCAGAACCAGTACAGAAAGTGAGAAAGTACTTCCCAAATTTAAAAAGGGACCCTGAAACCTTCCCTTTCATAGGGGAACTTGAGGACCTAATTAAGGATGAATGGGAACGAGCAGATAAGAGGTCTAGCCTCACCAACAGACTGGCCAAGATGTATCCTTTAAAGGAGACGAAGGTGAAACCCCTTATTAATGCCCCCACAGTCGACTCCTCTCTGATGCGACTTGCTCGGCATGTTACCTTACCAATTGAGGACGCTGTCTCCTTCCGGGACGTCCTCGATAGAAAGATGGACTTAGAGCTAAAAAAAAAGCCTATTCCACGGCTGGAGGCGCCTGTAGGCCAGCTATCACCACGGCAGCTGTAGCAAAAGCCATCTCGGGCTGGGCGTCCAGGATAGAGAAAGATCTTCAAGACGGCGTTGAAATAGAAAAAATAACTTCCTCCCTTCAGGAAATCAAGCTGGCTGGTGACTTTGTGGCGGAAGCTTCAGTTGACATAATAAGGTCATCATCAAGAGCTATGTTGGCCTCAGTCACAGCTAGAAGAGCTCTGTGGCTCAAACCTTGGATGGCTGACGCCGCATCTAAAACAAACTGGTGCAGAATCCCATACGATGGATCCAATCTATTCGGGGCTAAGTTAGATTCTGCCATCTCAAAGGTAACAGGAGGGAAGTCAGGATTGATTCCCTCCGACAGAAGACCCAAGGTCCAGAAGGGGCCATCTTACAGACGTAACCTGCCAGATAAATACCGGGAAGCTAAGTCCTATCGCCCGGGCAGGGAATTCAGAAGGGACTGGAAAAACACAAGGCCCTCCTTCCTGAGGATGCAGAAGTCCAAGACTAACCCGGCAGGGGACCAGCAGAAGTCTTTTTGAAAATTCGCCCGTCCACCCGGCAGGCAAGCAGGTGGGCGCCAGGCTCAAGAACTTCACACAAATCTGGACAACTTACATAGAAGACCGATGGACACTGTCCACCATCAAGTTTGGACACAAATGGACATTCATGGACAGAGTACCAGGCAACCACTTCCAGCAAACGAGATTGCCTTATTCACTGTCCAGGAGGAAGCTACTAGTAAAATACATAGGGGAACTGAGACAAAAGGGAGCAATCCTGGAAGTTCCTCCAGATCAAAAAGGGAGAGGATTCTACTCCCCCTTGTTTCTAGTAAAAAAGAAAACAGGGGACTTGCGCCCCGTATTGGACTTAAAAAAAACTCAACAGATACATCAAAATAGAAGCATTCAAGATGGAAAGCCTCCAATCTATACTATTAGCAATAAACCTGGGAGACTGGATGCTATCAGTAGATTTATCAGACGCCTACCTTCATATTCCCATTCACCCCGCCTTTCAAAAATTCCTCAGATTTGCCATCAACCAATGTCACTTCCAGTTCCGCTGCCTCCCATTCGGCATCTCGTCAGCCCCCAGGACATTCACCAAAGTCCTGTTACCGCTGGTCGCGCTCCTCAGGGAGAGGGGTCTACGAGTCCATCATTATCTGGACGATATTCTACTACTAGCCGAAAACCGGGAAATGCTGATTCATCATCGGAAGATTTTACTAACAACTCTCCAGACCATTATCATCTCCAGGTCAGTGAAGCAATCAGTGTGGTGGTGGACACATCCACACAATCTCAGGAAATACAGACCAATAGTTCCTCCAGAGCCCGAAGTGGTCACTTCAGACGCCTGCCAGAGGGGCTGGGGAGCCCACTGTCAAGATCAAGGAGCGCAAGGTCAATGGCACTTCCAGGCTCAGGGCGTAGTGTCCAACATACTGGAGCTCAGGGCAGCATTCCAGGCTCTTATGGCCTTTCTTCCAATACTGAAAGGGAGGAATGTGCTTATACGGATGGACAACAGGGTGGCAGTAGCCTATGTCCAGAAGCAGGGAGGCACCAGGAGTGTCACACTGATGGATTCACCCCATCCTGGAATGGGCACAGATACACCTGACAGACTTGAGGCCTACCTGAGCCAAGAGACTTGTCAAACAACGAATGGTCCCTGAGCTCAGAAGCTTTCCACCTCTTAGGAGGCTTGGGGAATGCCAGAAATCGACCTAGTGCGAATGCCAAAAGACAAAGAGCATTTCCTTCAGCCGAGGAGTGGACTTCTAATACATCCATTTTCAGACTAGGTTATTTCCTCCGACTCCGTAATCGCGAGATTCCTGTCCAGGGGACCTCAGCTACGGTGATAGCAGTATCCCACTCTGGCTGGTTCACGACTCTATAAGCCTCCAATCCCTCTTCCGATAACCCCGGACTTACTATCCCAAGGCCAGTTCTGGCATCCTGTCTCAGGGACAATTATCCCTGGGATAAATAGGGCAAGACAATATCCTCACTGGGGAAACAGACAGCCCAACCATGATAGTTACACCCTTATGTTTTATGTTCCGTTACATTCTGTAGATCATAAGACATTTTATTTTCTGTTCACTCTTCTTCTCTATTGTGTTATTTACAGTTTTAGCATGTATCAGAAAAAAATGCATTATGACCCTGTGGTTTTTAGTTATACTTTGGCAGTATAGGGTGTTCTGTGTATATCACCTAAAAAACTCCATACTGACACATTTACATAATATCAAACTATATATGCTTCCTGTGAACTCCATGCAGTATCCAAAGTAGCAGTTACAATCTACTTTTCTGCAGCTGAGGGCACATTTCTGATAAAGGAAATGTGTGGAAGGTTCACTGTCAAATGAAATTTTCAGGCATGTAATAAGTGTGCAGTCATGAACATGCCATTTGAAACAACTGAATCCACGACACCAAAACATCACAGAGCTTTATGTCTCTTGCACAGAACAAAAATCAGGTTAAAAAAGCTTTATTCTTTTGATTGTCACTAAATTGGGCAAGTGGCCTGAAAATCTTCTTTAATTTCAGTGTAAATTACCAATACCATACGTGAAATGAGGATGTATGTCATTCTTGTGGTTTGCCTACTACACATTGTAAGGAGACCATTTGTGTTAACCTCATATCTTAATATCAAAGCCATGGTGTTTCCCAGTTACTCTAATCACTACTAGACACATATTTGAAGTGCTTTGAGAACTTATACAATTTATCTGTTCAATATTTAATGCATTTAAAACTATCTTTATAGGAGTGCATTGTTAACAAACAAAACTAAATACAGTATAATAAGTCGCAGATTGATTACACGTTTCTAACAATAATCTTTGATTTTCAGTTTAATTTTGTGGGCAAGTTACTTGGACCAAGAGGAAACTCCTTAAAGCGATTACAAGAAGAAACTAGTGCAAAAATGTCCATTTTGGGAAAAGGCTCAATGAGAGACAAGTCAAAGGTAATTGTGATTTCATAGTAAGTTTAGTGTAAAAGTTATGTGTTAAAATAATACTTTGTAATGATGCAAAAAATGGTGTATGATTTAAGTCAAAATAACTCAACACACAGCCATTAATGTCTACCCCACTGGCAAGAAACGTGAGTACACCCCTAAGTGAAAATGTCCAAATTGGGCACAAAGTGTTAATATTGTGTGTGGCCACCATTATTTTCCAGCAGTGCCTTAACCCTTTTGGGCATGGAGTTCACCAGAGCTTCACATGTTGCCACTGGAGTCCTCTACCACTCCTCCATGATGGCATCACAAGGCTGGTGGATGTTAGAGACCTTGTGCTCCTCCACCCTCTGTTTGAGGATGCCCCACATATGCTCAATAGGGTTTAGCTCTGGAGACATGCTTGGCCAGTCCATCACCTTTACCCTCAGCTTCTTTAGCAAGGCAGTGGTTGTCTTGGAGGTGTGTTTGGGGTCATTATTATGTTGGAATACTGCCCTGTGGCCCAGTCTCCGAAGGGAGGGGATCATGCTCTGCTTCAGTGTGTTACAGTACATGTTGGCATTCATGGTTCCCTTAATGAACTGTAGTTCCCCAGTGCCAGCAGCACTCATGCAGCCCCAGACCATGACACTCCCACCATCATGCTTGACTGTAATCAAGACACATTTGTCTTTGTACTCCTCACCTAGTTGCCCCTTACACACGCTTGACACCATCTGAACCAAATAAGTTTATCTTGGTCTCATCAGACCACAGGACATGGTTCCAGTAATCCATGTCCTTAGTCTTCTTGTCTTCAGCAAACTGTTTGCAGGCTTTCTTTTGCATCATCTTTACAAGAGGCTTTCTTCTGGGATGACAGCCATTCAGACCAATTTGATGCAGTGTGCGGCATATGGTCTGATCACTGACAGGCTGACCCCTCACCCCTTCAACCTCTGCAGCAATGCTGGCATCACTCATACGTCTACCTCCCAAAGATATGATGCTGAGCACATGCACTCAACTTCTTTGGTCGTCCATTGCGAGGCCTGTTCTGAGTTGAACCTGTCCTGTTAAACCACTGTATGGTCTTGGCCACCATGCTGCAGCTTAGTTGCAGGGTCTTGGGAATATTCTTATAGCCTAGGCCATATTTTTTGTAGAGCAACAATTCTTTTTTTCAGATCCTCAGAGAGTTCTTTGCCATTAAGTGCCATGTTGAACTTCCAGTGACCAGTATGAGAGAGTGAGAGAGATAACACCAAATTTAACACACCTGCTCCCCAGTCACACCTGAGACCTTGTAAAACGAACGAGTCACGTGACACCAGGGAGGGATAATGGCTTGACATTTTTACTTAGGGGTGTACTCAACTTTGTTGCCATTAAGACAATTAGAGACAGACATTAATGGCTGCGTGTTGAGTTATTTTGAGGGGACAGCTAATTTACACTGTTATACAAGCTGTACACTCACTACTTTGTTCAGTTGTTTGTTCTTTGTTTTCTAATAGTTATCCCAAATGTAAAAAAAATTCTAATAGCTGTTAACAACTTATTCTTTTTGTACCTTTCATATTACCAGTGAATGTTAGCATATTTGACAGAAGTTGGAAATGTATAGACTATGAATAAATAAAACATTTTAAATTAAAGAATAACTTCAGGCAAATATCTCAGTTACAGTCTCAGTTTTATGAAATTATAGTAATGATATTTATCCATCTTTTGAATGACTATAGAATTAAATGAACTAACACTTTATTTACTGTGATCCAGTCAAGATAGTTTTATTTTGCAAGATGAAATAAGTGAAATCTATTTTTTTGTATATACGCAGATCATTAGCTTTTAATATATATAACATGGAATTTTAGTGACTCACCAATCACAAGAATGGGATGAAATAATCCGAATGACAAACTTGGAGTATGATATTAGAAAGTACTTACAGTGCCACCTCACAGGTGTTCCTAAATTTCGAAGAGCTCTTGTCTATCCTTTGTGACACAGAGGGTATACAACAGGGTTTCTCAACCAGGGTTCCATGCAACCCTATGGTTCCTCCAGTGTTTGCAAGGGTTTTCTTGAGCAATGAGCAATTTCTGCCTCTCAGATAAGTTCCTACTGACACCATTTATCCTTTATCCTTTATCCTTTATCCTTTTAGCTGTCTGTAAGAGGAACATTCTTCCCACTGACCATCACACTAATGTATCATGAGTTGTAGCTATAGTAGGTTTTAGCAGAGGTTCCCAGAGACCAGAAAGTTAATTCAAGGATTCCTTCGTATTGTAAAGGTTGAGAAATGCTGGTCTACAGAAATTTTGACTAGCTTCTATGGCCTTACAACCCACTGATGTGCCCTTATCTAATACTCTGAAACAACTGTCTTGTGAAGCTGGGCTGTCATATCTTCTTCAAGGCTTTTTGAATTAGTGTTAGACTTAAGTCAAATTTCAATCAGAGAATTTACTTTCTGACAGATCTAAGGTGCATTATATAATTCCCTTGCTGTATGGGCGGGCTTTTACTATGGCCTCACCATAATGAGAGATGAATTACATCACCAACTTTATTTGAAAATACCAACCAAACCATTTTATTTGCTCCTCCCAAGACCTCCTGCCGTCTAGTTACTTTGTTGCCTCTGTCCATGCTCAACTCCAGGACTTCTCCTGATCCTCTCCCATCCTCTGAAACTCATTATTCCAATCTGGGGAATATAGGGGAATTAGGACCTCCTTTGTCCTGCTTCTGACCCCTCTAGTGCGAATAGAGTAGGAAGGCAAATAGAGTAGGAGATGGTCCCTAGTCATGAAATATTATTTTTATTTACATATTGAAATGTTTAATACAAATAGTTGTATTTTTATAGAGTTATATTTATTTATTTATATTTAGTTATACTTATTAATTGCATATACATTGTGACAAGTTATCTGATACTGAGGACACGTTATCTTGATATCTGATACTGAAAACAAAAAGAAGTAAGCACTGATTTAATGCTATACATTTCATATGTAAGCATTACAATTTCTTTTGCTTTTTTGTAAGATTATTATGTTAATTATTTCAATAATGTTATAGAGTATTCCTCTATTAACCTCCCTGGCGGTATGATTATGTCTGGAATTTTGTACCAAAAGCGGTACAATTATTTTGCATGGAAATTTGGCGTTTTTATATTGTAGGCTGCAATTCTTATGAATAACTCACTTAAATCTGTCCAAACCAGAGTCTAGTAGACATCCCGGGTATGATAAAGTTTGAAACACAAAATCATAAATTATAATATAATGAAAATATGTATAAAAATTATTCAATAATGTAATCAAATCAAAAACACTGAATTTTGCTCAGTTGCAGAATAGTCGCTGTCATTAAATTTATTGTTTGATGATGAATTGTGATTCTAATTTATTATCGCTGTTTTCTAGCTGGTCTAAAACCACTTTTGACATAAAGGGACACTTTTTGGTTGCTATGGACAATCTCCAGTTTCCAGGCATAAAAAAATAATTTTATTATATAAAATGACATGCAGGGCACTGGGCAGACCACTAGGGACAAAGGGGATGTGTACTTTTTTTTATACAGTACTGTAATCTGTAAGATTACAGTACTGTATGTGTACTGTGTTTTTTAACTTTTTTGAATTTGGCGCCAATCTTCGCTCCCGTGCGTCGTAACGTCGCAGGGAACGGAACTCAGCGGGACTGTGTGAATCGAGCGAGCAGACAGCTCGCACACACAGCAGGGAGACATTTCAGGATCCAGGGGACAAGGTAAGTAACTTCCCCCTGTATCCTGCAATGCAAGCCTGAGTCTCGGGGTTACCACTTTTGGTACTGAAGATCCCGCCCCGAGCCAGACTCAGGAATACCGCCAGGGGGGTTAAAATAATGATCATTCCAAAATCAAATTTACGAATATTTTAGTAATTGATTAGGATGCTGTGTGTGGCTGCGTGAGAATGACTGGGTAATAATAAGGCAACATACATGTTATTTTGTTAAGTGTATGACTATCGTGTAAACTTCGTTTTTTATTTGGCATAAATGTGTATGTTTTTAAAATAGGTCCAATTGGCCTGTTTTAAAGATACAGTATATACTTAGACATCTTACTTTATGCACACTTTAGTTGAGTACATTTAGAATGGGGTTTTATTCTAATTGTTACTCCAAGAGTACTGTAGACAAGTGTAAAACCTATAGTTAAGGTATAGTTAAGCTATCCTACTTGTGAAGTCACAAAGGGAATTCCCTGTCTTGACTCTTTAATTCTCATATTGAGCAGCTTAAATATAATTTGCATTAAAAAGTTTAAAATTCTGGTATCAGTGCATCGGTGGGTCACTTTGCCACAGTGGGGAGCAGCTGGAAGGCAAAGCGCTCCTTCAACATAAGCTTTCCACAAAAAGAGATAATATTTATAATCATTTACATTATTCAAAATTAACATGCCTGGCTGTTGAAAGGAATACAGTAATGCAAGACTTTCCAGTATCCTCAGGAAAAGAATGAAAATGAAATGCTTGATCATAAACCTGTGCATAGATAAGTATAAGTCAAATATTTTTTAGTTAGTGAAGCAATCTTTTTCTTGTATATATGTTTAAGTTTTAATCATGTCTAGAATTTATGGATAAAAGCGAGTAATATTTCTACTTCATACTGCATTACAAAAATGTGAATATTTTTTCTGTTCTGAAATGGATCCCTTTCTAATTTCTAGGGATGAGCACATGTCTTTACTGCCTGCAGTGTGAAATATTCCCTGAAGATGTTATACTAAACTAGAATACATTTGAGTAATAATGTAATGATATTGCCCAGTAGGCATCTCTTTTAGAATGTAAACAGTTTTATTCTGTATTTCCAAATGGTGTTATTATAGTAAAATTGCAGGTGTCGTGTTGGCGTACTGTGAAAACACGCAGTTAAATTACACATTATTCTCCTTAGAATTTGAGATATATATATATATATATATATATATATACATATATATATATATATATATATATATATATTATATGAAAGGAGAGATCTTTGAGGGGAGGGAATGTATACTTTTCCTACTTTTTGTCATGTATATGAGGAATTAGGGTAGGTAATTATGTGAAGTGTTTGCTTCATGTCACTTATGCTTCAGGGTGGGTTTTGTACCCACTGGCCTTTAATCAGTGCTGCAAATTAGATAAAAGGGAAGATCTGTAGCAAAGATGGGGTTCTGAACTGGGGCACAACCAGTGTTTTGTGGTTGGCTGCGTCTAGCCAACATACATTTGTGAGGTTCCTATTCCTATTCTGTTTGGCTAGGGCCTGATATGATGGGATTCATTTTCTTTTTGTTTTGCCTGCAACCTTTTTTCATTAAACATGTCAGTTGGAAAAGTTGCCTGCTGTCTTAAGCCTATTAAGGCATCCTCCTGCAGTTTGCATGTCCCTTTACCCCAGAAAAGGTGATTCCTCCCAATGTGTAAAACTATCACATATGGTGGAGAATACAGGTAACAATCTAATCAGACTGTAAAAAGTGCCTAAATAGGTAGAACAACCAGGAAAGAGCCATATCTTGGAGGCCAAGGCAGTAAAGTTTTTTGGGGAGGAGCAGGTGGTCAGCTTTGTCAAAGCTGTGAGCAAAAGTCAGATTGTAGGTGTCAAGAAGTTTATTTGATGTGAAGTAGCAGCTCTGAAGGCTTTAGAAAAGCAATTCTAGAAGTTTGAAGATAAACAGGAGCATGGAGATGAGTACTAGGTTGTTTAGACTGGCGAGATCCAGCTGGGGTAGACCTGTGTATGTTTTAAACAGAAAGGGAAGATGCCAGTAAGAGATAGATATTGGAAATGTGAGTAAGAGGGATGACTGGGGTCCAGGGGACAGGTGGTGAAAAGTTTAGCAATCCTTTGTAGTGACAGCGTCAAAAGAGAAGAGTATTGCAATGTTTTCAGGTTTTCCCTCAGATGAAACAGCTGTGGTAATTATTAAGGCAGTGAATCTGATCAAATCACCTGTGCAAAATAATGGGAATCCTGAAAACATGACCTGTTGGGGTACTTAAGGACTAGAGTTTAGAAACATTGGCGTATTGAATGGGGTAGTAGACATTGTACGTTAATTGGGGAAGATAACAGGACAGTGGAGAGCTTATCACGCATTGAATCTATCTTGTTTTTAAAATGATTGGCCTAGTGTCGGGCAGTAAATTAGTTAGCTGGTGGCATTAAGTGACAGAACTGAGGGATGAAATAGAGAGTTAAACATAAAAAAGAGCTGAGGACTGGATGAGAAGATGTAAAAAAGTATAATAAAACAGGAATTATATTTTATATAATTTTTTAACTATAAAATGGCCAAAGCAGAGACCTAGTTTTCAACCGTATTTGCTCAATAGTGTGGCTATGTCTTTTGAAACTTCTGGTGCCATCTGTTTGCCAGGGTTATGGTAAGGGAAGCCTAATTCTGTGTGTAGTGAGGGGAGATAGTGTGTTCAGGGAGGAAGAAAGTGAGCTGTTGTAGACAAAAAAAGCCAGGACAAGGCAGGACAGGGATTTTGCTGTACTGATAAGGCCTTCAAAAAATACAAGACTGATGGATCATCAACAGCATTCCAACTTTACAAAGAAGGCAACAAGAAATGTAAGGGTGCAATCAGGGCGGCTAAGATAGAACACGAAACGCAAATAGCGAAGGAGAGTAAAAACAATCCCAAGAAATTCTTCAAGTACATAAATAGTAAGATAGGGAGGTCAGATCATATTGGTCCCATAATGAATGATGAAGGGAATCGGGTTACTAAGGATGGAGAGATGCCGGAGGTATTGAATTTATTCTTCTCCTCAGCCTTCACAAGGCAATCGGGAGGCTTCAGTAACCAAAACTGCAATGTTTATCATCATGACACGTCACAGGAAGCACCCTCATGGCTAACAGAGGACAGAATTAGATATAGACTTGAAGAACTTAACACTAATAAGTCACAGGGACCAGATGGCTTGCACCCAAGGGTCCTTAAGGAACTCAGTCAAGTAATTGCCAGACCATTGTTCCTAATATTTACAAACAGTCTACTGACTGGAATGGTACCAGCTGATTGCAGAAAAGCCAATGTAACACCAATATTTAAAAAAGTGCCAAGATACATCCCTGGGAATTACAGACCAGTTAGCCTAAAATCAATTGTATGCAAGCTCTTGGAGGGGATGATAAGGGACTATATACAAGATTTTAGTAATGACAATGGTATTATTAGCAGTAATCAGCATGGATTCATGAAGAATCGTTCTTGCCAAACGAATCTATTAACCTTCTATGAGGAGGTGAGCTGCCATCTAGATAAAGGAAGACCCGTAGACGTGGTGTATCTGGATTTTGCAAAAGCATTTGATACAGTTCCACATAAATGTTTACTGTACAAAGTAAGGTCTGTTGGCATGGACCATAGGGTAAGTACATGGATTGAAAACTGGCTACAGGGACGAGTTCAGAAGGTAGTAACACATGGGGAGTACTCTGAATGGTCCGGGGTGGAAAGTGGGTTCCCTAGGGTTCTGTCCTGGGACCAATCCTATTTAATTTATTCATAAATGACCTGGAGGATGGGATAAACAGCTCAATCTCTGTATTTGCGAACGATACTAAGCTAAGCAGGGCAATAACTTCTCCGCAGGATGTGGAAACCTTGCAAGAAACCTTGAACGAAAAAAAAACTATTATGTACACACAGTCGGATTTTCCGATGGGAAATGTTCAATGGGAGCTTGCTGTCGGAAATCCGACCATGTGTAGGCTCCATCGGACATTTTCCGTCGGAATTTCCGACGCACAAAATTTGATAGCTGGATCTCAAATTTTCCGACAACAAAATCCGATCGTGTGTGCACAATTCCGACGCACAAAGTTCCACGCATACTCAGAATCAAGCAGAAGAGCCGCACTGGCTATTGAACTTCATTTTTCTCTGCTCGTCGTACGTGTTGTATGTCACTGCGTTCTTGGCGATTGGATTTTCCAACAAGATTTGTGTGACTGTGTGTATGCAAGACAAGTTTGAGCCAACATTCTTCGGAAAAAAAACATGGATTTTATTGTCGGAAAATCCGATCGTGTGTACGCGGCATTAGTGTGTTCCAGGCTTAAGACAGGAAGTGTGTTACTAGTCGGATCACTGGGTGAAATAAAGAAAAACAATCTAAAGAAAATGAATGCAGTCACCATGTTTAGGAATTGGTATCCTGCAGTATATTGATTTTTTGTTTTGAGGTTTAATATCACTTTAAGAAAGCCAGGAAAAAGGTATTAGTTTGTAGTCTGTAAACTGCTTGTCTCTCCATTTTATGCAGATTCTTTGGATAGTTGTATAGTGCTGTAAATGTCCAATGTGTAAAATAGGCTTTACAATAATTGGTAGTATCTTTTTAGTGCATCTAAAAACTACATTAAAAGTGCAACCTATGCTATGCCAATGTAACTTTCACATGTAAGCAATTTATTTCACCCGTTATATGTAATTAGTTTCTTGCTTCAGCACTTTTTGTGAACACATGGGGCATGTAAAATGATAAAATTATCTTTATTTTTGCTGATCTGTACATTCTTGCTGAATCAGCTAGCCACCTTGGAACAATGATCTTCTAATTTAGATGTCACAGGCTACAGATTTCTCCCAGGATATTTTGCTTCAGCTGAACACCAGTCTTGTTTTTAGTGTCTAATGTAAGAAAAAAAAGCATTTTTCTCCTATTATATGTGAAAGAATCTGAAGTATCTTACATTAAAGTATGATATAAGGTCTAGTAAATTAGAGGATCTATCATAGTCAATCAACGTAAGACTCTCTATCACTGTTCCCATTCCACCCCTTTAAAATGAACTTGTCATTTTTCTTATTTAAAGGATAAGTTCACCTTTGTTCAATTTTTCTTTTTTTTTTTTATAAATTCCAGCTCCCCTGTGTACCAATATAGCATTCATGTACTTTTTTGCAAAAATATCAAAGCTTTCTAATAAATCTACAGACCACTTACCTTACTGTACTCATCCATGTTTTCCAAACGTATCTATTGCTTCTGCCTTATTGATTGGATACAGAGTGATTGGTTAGATAGGCATTTCCTGTATTATATACATTTGGTAGCACTTTCAGTGCCATTAATTGGTAACGGCGCCCGAAACGCAGAAGCAAGCACACATTTTGCCATGTGAAAAAACAAGTGGCAAATGCTGGAAAACGCACAGTAAAAACACGCAACCCACAAAATGCCAAAATGTCCCATAAGCCACATATAGCACAGCCCACTATACTAGATGTGAATGGGGCCTGAAAGGGAAATTTGTGCATTTACACAAGAACAATGAGACTCCATTCATAGCTGTGTGTTTCCTTGCATTTCAGAAATGGGCTGCACCAAAAATCACAGTAAAAAATGCACCAAGCTCTACTCTAAAAAAAAATTCTGAAGCTTCTTTGGGGCAATTGCTGTGTGTAGGGTAGCCCATTCAGGTGGATGGGCTGCCCTATGTGTGATGATTGAAAATGCTCCAAAACGCCGCCCCCCGCGCTAAAAAAAATGTATGTTGGAATGTTAGTTCCCGCTATGCTGAGATGTGAACAGGGCTTGACAGCTGAGTGTTTCTGTCCACTCCCTCTTGTGTACTTGTATATAGATGGCCATAAACTATGCAATCTGATTGTATATTGTGTATTTCGTGAGAAAGGTGATCACTGATTGATTGCATCTCATTTAAAAAACATGCAACTGGGAATGGGTAGGTAGGTAGGAGGGTGGATAATGCAGGGTGTGTGCTAATGAGGTCAGCTGGTCAACTCCTTCCTGTGTCAGGACCTATAGTCTGACCAGGGAGTAAGGCAGAAGCAATGGATATGTGTGGAAACATGGATGAGGACAAGTAAAGTAAGTGGTCTGTAGATTTAATGGAAAGCTTTGATATTTTTGCAAAAAAAGTACATGAATGTTATATTGGTACATAGGGGAGCTGGAATTTAGAAAAAAAAAGTGAACAAAGGTGAACTTATCCTTTCAGGCAAAGTAAAAGGTTTTATGGATATCAGCCATGGTAAAAAGGCTGAGCATACCCTCGATATGCTACCTCTGCAGAGTACTCAACACCTTCCCAAATTACTGTGTAATTTGTTGAATGGGAAAGGTACAAGTTGCTTTAAAGTCACAATTACAAAGCCCTTATATACTTATCTTCATGGCAGAAATTGATCCAGAGGGATCCCATAGAGGGCAGTCACATGATTGCTGTTAAAGTGGTAGTAAACTCACTTTCTTGACTTGTACCTACAGGAAAGGCTATAATAAGGCTTACCTGTAGGTACAGTGAATATCTCCTAAACTTGCACTGTTTAGAAGATATTCACACTGCAGGCAGTCGGTGACGTCACCAGCACAGGCGCTCTGAAGGTCTGGCATACCACATCTTAAACTAGGGCTTCCGCACGCATGCATGGGAGTGACCCCATCACAACTCAGGCCACTCATGTAGCTGGAGGCCATAACCCGGAAGGAAGACCAGGTGAAGATGGAAGTCCTGTCAGCGGTGACAGCTTGCCGCTGGAGGGCTTTGTTTTAAGGTAAGCCTCGCAAAATGTGTTAGTACAGTATGCGATGCATACTAGCACTATTGGACATTGCCTTGCAGGGATTTTTTTTTTTTTATGCTACGGTTTACTACCACTTTAAATCTTAGCTCAAATTGCCTAAACATAGCTTCAAAAGAGATATGTGACTAACCACTGAAATCCCAAACAGAAAATTCTACAATGAAGGTAAATATTTCAGGTCTTCTGTTGGACTACTCAAACCGGGTGGGCAGTATATGGGTTAGGGGGTCAAGCCAAGGTAGTAGGTTTACAACAAAACACAGGGATTGATTTACTAAAGATAAATAGGGCTTTTCACTTTGAAAAGGAATGTCCCGTTAGCTTACTGAGCTTAGTCAACTCTGCTGAAAATACAGTAATTTTTCCCTGCACGTGATTGGGTAATCTTTGCAAAGTGGATTCACTTTTTACAGTTTTTCCTGGAATATCTTACTGTGATTGGATTTCCTAAATTCTTAACTTTCATAAATGCATGTGGCTGCTCTTGTTATTTTGTAATTTTTTGGGTGATTTAAATAACAAAATTAGTAATTATTACAAAGACATGGAATGTATTAACATGTACAGTACAATTCATTTCATTTCAAATACAGCTAAAGGCAAAACATTTTCTTTGTTTTGGATAGAGTGGAGAGGAATTAGAACACCTGTCAGGTTTTTATTTCTGTCTGTGCTCCTGTTATGGGGATTGGCCCTCAATATTTGTCCTGTTTACCATTATTATTTAAAATGAGAGTAAAAGGAACATCCAAATGTTGGGTTGTCCCCAAAACAGTAATAGTGGGGATATATTACATCAGAAACACTAGTTCTGGTGACACTGGTGACAACCAGGAATTCCCTCCACTTTAGAGGGATTTTCACTCACTTCCAGTCTTGGCCATGAGACAGGAAGTGAAGGGAAATCTTCTGAAATGTGACACAGATGGCAAAAATAAACCTTACATGGCTTACGCTATCCCAAAAAGAAAAAAAGTTTTGCCTTCAGTTTTTGTTAATGCTGTATTTTCCTGATTCATGCTATTCTTATGAATTAAGGACATTGGAACTGGAGAGAACGTAAAATAGAAACATTCAATTTTGCTGGCATTCACATAGAACAAATGTACATGCAGTTTCACAGGACGAGTAGCTTTACAATTTATTTTATAAATACACTGCCTAGTATTTGTATGTTCAAAGATGTTCTTTGGAAAAAACAAAAAAACAAAGGCAAATATTTTCATGGTGTGTACTTAACTGCTTTCCGACTGGCTCACACAGATATACTGCGGCAGAAGGGCACGTACAGGCAGATTAATGTACCTGTATGTTGTCCTTTAAGAGGCGGCTTGCGGGCGCCGGCCAGGAGCTCCGTGAGTGTGATCGCGGGTCCCGCAGACTCGATGTCCGTGGGGATACCAGCAATCATCTCACGGGGAGGAAGAACAGGGAAATTCTAATGTAAACAAGCATTTCCCCATTCTGCCTAATGACACTGATCACAGCTCCCTGTAAACGGGAGCGGTGGTCAGTATCGTGTCACAAATAGCCCATCACCCCCACAGTTAGAATCACTCCCTAGGACACACTTAGCCCCTACAGTGCCACCTAGTGGTTAACCCCTTCACTGCCAGTCACATTTACATAGTAATCAATGCATTTTTAATTGCACTGATCGCTGTATAAATGTGAATGGTCCCAAAATCGCGCAAAAAGTGTCCGATGTGTCTGCCATAATGTCGCAGTCCCAATTAAAAATCGCTGATCGCCGTCATTACTAGTAAAAAAAAATCAATAATAAAAATGCCATAAAATGATCCCCTATTTTGTAGACGCTAGAACTTCTGCGCAAACCAATCAATAAACTCTTATTGCGATTTTTTTTTTTTTACCAAAAATATGTAGAAGAATATGTATCGGCCTAAACTGAGGAAAAAAAATTTATATATTTTTTGGGGATATTTATTATAGCAAAAAGTAAATAATGTTTTTTTTTTCAAAATTGTCACAATTTTTTTGTTTATAACGCAAAAAATAAAAACCGCAGAGGTGATCAAATACCACCAAAAGAAAGCACTATTTGTGGTAAAAAAAAGGACGTCAATTTTGTTTGGGAACTACGTCGCAAGACCATGCAATTGTCAGTTAAAGACGCAGTGCTGAATCGTAAAAAAACGCTCTGGTCTTTGGCCAGCCAAATGGTCCGGGGCTTAAGTGGTTAACCACTTCAATACAGGGCACTTAAACACCTTCCTGCCCAGACCAATTTTGAGCTTTCAGCGCTGTCGCAATTTGAATGACAATTGCGCAGTCATACAACACTGTACCCAAATGAAATGTTTATAATTTTTTTCCCACAAATAGAGCTTTCTTTTGGTGGTATTTGATCACCTCTACGGTTTTTATTTTTTGGTAAACAAATAAAAAAAAAACGAAAATGTTGAAAAAAAATATGTTTTTTTTGTTTCAGTTTCAAAATTTTTTAAATAAGTAAGTTTTCTCCTTCACTGATGGGCACTGATGGGGCTGCACTGACAGGCACTGATAAGGTGGCACTGATGGGCACAGATGAGGTGGCACCAATGAAGTGGCACTGATGAGGTGGCATTGATGGGCACTGATATGTGGCACTGATAGGCGGCACCGATGGGCACTGATAGGTGGCACTGATGGACAACACGGTTGGGCACTAATAGGTGGCACAAATTGGCACTGATAGCTGGCACGGATTGGCATGGATAGGCGGCATGGATGGGCATCTATAGGCGGCATGGATGGGCATGGATAGGCGGCACAGATGAGCATGGATGGGCACTGATAGGTGGCATGCATGGACACTGATAGGTGGCACGGATGGGCACTGATAGGTGGCACGGATGGGCACTGATAGGCAACATTGTTTTTTTTTGGTTTTGTACTGATGGATGCCAAACAATAATGCATGCCAATCAGTGATACCCATTGTGGGCACTGATTGGCATCCATTGTGGGCACTGATTGGCATCCATTGTGAGCACTGTGTGTCATCCCTGGTGGTCTAGGGTGGCATACCTGGTGCTGGGCATCCCTGGTGGTCTGGTGGCGTCCCTGGTGGTCCAGTGTGGGCATGCTCTGGTGGGGGGTTGCGCTGATAAGCGATCAGTACAGACCCCCCTGTCAGAGGAGCAGCCGATCGGCTCTCCTCTCCTCTACTCACGTCTTACCGAGATCGTAGTTGCGTAGACCAACGATCGCCGCGATGCGCGCCCCCGGGGGCACGCATCGGCTCAAAATCCTGAGGACGTCATATGCCGTCCGGTCAGGATATTGAAACCACTTTGCGGATGTCATTTGCCTATAGGGCGGGCGGCAAGTGGTTAATGTTACTGTAAATACACATTTTGTAGATTTTTTTTATTTGCAAAGTTTTTATGTTTTTGAATGCAAAACCTTTGCATCGCCGTCAGAAGATATTTTTCTTAATTTTCTATCTCTAGTAATGCAAAGTATATTAGCTATAACGTTTATTAACGTTTAGGCTATATTTCACTAAATTTTACTTTTTATTACAAAGATACAAGATGGCATCCATGCTTTGATACATTATTCTTTAACCACTTCCCGCCGGGTCAATAGCAGATTGACGTCCGGGAAGTGGTTTCGTTATCCTGACTGGGCGTCATATGACGTCCTTCAGGATAACAGCTGCCGCGCGCCCATGGGGGCGCGCATCGCGGCGATCGGTGGAGCGGTGTGTCAGTCTGACACACCGCTACACTGATCTCGGTAAAGAGCCTCCGGCGGAGGCTCTTTACCATGTGATCAGCCGTGTCCAATCACGGCTGATCACGATGTACACAGGAGGAGCCGTTGATCGGCTTTTCCTCACTCGCGTCTGACAGACGCGAGTAGAGGAGAGCCGATCGGCGGCTCTCCTGACAGGGGGGGTATGCGCTGATTGTTTATCAGCGCAGCCCCCCCTCAGATGCCCACACTAGATCACCAGGGAACCCCCCCAGGACCACCAGGGAAGCCCCCAGGACCACCAGGGAAGCCCCCAGCATGTGGATGGCCAGGTACATCCCCCATGGCCATCCACATGTTAAAAAAAATGCAAAAAATATGCCAATCAGTGCCCACAGATGGGCACTGATTGGCACATCATATTTAGTTAAAAAAAAGTTTAAAAAAGGGATGCCCAGTAATGCCACCCATCAGTGTCATCAGTGCCACTCATCAGCGTCCATCAGTGCCACCTATCAGTGCCCATCCGTGCCCACCCATGCCTACCTATCAGTGCCCATCCATGCCACCTATCAGTGCCACCTATATGTGTGCATCAGTGCCACCCATAAGTACCCGTCAGTGCCGCCTATGAGTGCCCATCAGTGCCGCCTATGAGTGCCCATCAGTGCCACCTGAGTGCCCATCAGTGCCGCATACCAGTGCCACCTATCAATGCCCATCAGTGCCATCTATCAGTGCCCATCAGTGCCGCCTATCAGTGCCCATCATCAGTGCCACCTCATCGGTGTCACCTCATTGGTGCCACCTCATCGGTGCCCATCAGTGCCGCCTTATCAGTGCCCATTAGTGCCGCCTTATCAGTGCCCGTCATTGAAGAAGAAAACGCACTTATTTACAAAAAAAATTAACAGTGACAAAGAAAAACTTGTTTTTTTGCAAAATTTTCGGTCTTTTTTTGTTTGTTGCGCAAAAAATAAAAATCGCAGAGGTGATCAAATACCACCAAAAGAAAGCTCTATTTGTTGGAACAAAATGATAAAAAATTTGTTTGGGTACAGTGTAGCATGACCGCGCAATTGTCATTCAAATTGCGACATCGCTGAAAGCTGAAAATTGGCTTGGGCGGGAAGGTGTCTAAGTGCCTGGTATTGAAGTGGTTAAATAGAGAATTGGCAAGTATAACACAAACCATTAAATGAAGAATATGTAAAAGTAGAACTAAAGACAAAACTTATTTTTTTCATTTTGGATAGAAAAGGGGAGGGTTTCATTTTTGCCATCCTTGTCCATTTGGGGGAGATTTCTCTTCACTTCCTGCTCCATAGCCAAAACAGAAAGTAAGTGAAAATCCATCTAAAGTGAAGAAATCCCTGGTTGTCACTAGTGTCACCAAAACTAGTGTAGTGGAAGTGGTAGCACTCCAAGAATAGGAAAGTTTCTTTATTAATTAAAATGCAAAAAGCTAAAGAAAAAAAAAACTTACACACAGTTCATGAACAGTCAGTGCCGTCCTTTTTACGTGTCAGCGCTTATTCATTCTGTAAGTGTGAAACGAGTTTATTGGCGCTCCATAAACTGTGTGTATGTCTTTTTTGAATTTTGCTGTTTGCATTTAAATGATATGACTTAATAAAAAAGCAGTTTTATTCCTGGAGTGCCACCACTTCCACCTACCTACTTTCATCAGTTTTGACTGCGGAACGGGCAGGCACCCAAGCATTCACATCACTTGTGACTCTCCTTGCAGGCTGCCTTGGAGCGGTGTGTACCTTGTGTGTTTTTCACCATAAATAGTGTCCTCATGGGAATATATCACACCTATCACTGTTTTAGGGACAACACAAAATGTGTGATTTTTGTTTATTTTCACTTTCCATATGAATGATAAACAGGACAAAAGGAGAGGGTGAATCTCCCTAACAGGGGCAGAGACAGCAACAAAAACTTGACAGATGTTCTAATTCCTCTTCACTCTATCCAAAACTAAAAAAAAAAAAAAAAAAAAAAAGTTATTTCTGATACATTTTAAATTACTCATCCCTGTTGATTTCTTTTGATTTTTTTTTCTGATGCCATTGTTATTGCACTATTTTGCACATTTGGGAAGTGCGATTGTTATCAGCATTTTATTATTAGCACTTTATACCTTAGGCTTGGTTTAGAGGTATCCATGAATAGTATTAGTACTTTATTATTAGCACTTTACATTTTAGTATTGTCGTAGAGTTATTTAGCGCTGCTTCACTAATCGCACAATTTATATTGGAACACTAGATCACTAGTGATAGCTGTGTTTGTTCTGAGACATAAGGGACAGACAAGGAAAAACTACACTTTATTCAAGACCTTTTTATGAAGGTCAACCTCTTGCAAGTGATAGTCTGAAAGGGAAAATCGTTTGCCAGCTCTTCTAAGCAGTGGAGCATTTGACCAGGAAAGCCTATATTTTTCCATAAAATACAGCTTAATCAGCTTGACTATGGACCTGGAATTCTAGATTCAGTCAAGACAGGGCTCAGGTTTTTCCACCCAAAATGCATCTTTTGGAAAAAAGATTGTCAGCTATTTTAACAAAATACATAAGAAATCTCAGTACAAAGACTTATTTTTGTTTCTCTAGAAAAATCCTAGTGCAAATAGTCAGCACCTGCGTATAAAACAGCAACATGTTTTTTTCTAAAAAAAAAAAATGCATCAAGGTTAGAAATATATTGTAAGCTTTTGGGAATTGAAAAGCACTGTACCAAAATAACTTCTGCCCCCCCCCCACACACACACAGACACACACTCACACACGTGCACAGTTCAGCTTTAAGTACATCTAGTGCAGAAACTGTTTGTCTGCTCCTGAGGCTAAAACAAAAATATACTTTACCAAAATAGTAATATAATACCTAAAAGTAAATGTCAGCTACTGTGAAATTAAGAGAAGGATATGTTGTCAGGCATCCATTGTTTTAGGAAATGCGGTATGTCAACATGTTTTGTAAAAATAGGCCTCTTTTGCTCAAAAAAATCAGTTTTAGTGTACTGAGTATGGAAAAGCAAACTTCTATTTTTGTCCCAAATATTGTAGTTTTTAGTGCACAGAGTTTTTAAATTCATTGCCAGATCCCGGGACTTAAACGGCAAAATATTTTGTCAAAAGGCCTAACATTTTACTCTAATAAAATGATGCTGAACATCTTTATTAGCCAGACTTTAGAAATAGATTGTAACAGTTTCAACAATGTTTGATTTTTGGAAAGGGCTTTCATAAATAATAATGAGTGGAGTGAATGAACATGCTGCTGGGCTCTGAGGAAGAAGGTATCCCTTTGAAACACGTCAACCGGCAGTGGCCCTTAAAATCTTCTCTATTACCATCTGGAGTCTGTTGTCGTGAAACCGATTGCCATCATCTTTTGTCATCTTTTGTCAGCAATTGTCATTCAAATTGCGACATCGCTGAAAGCTGAAAATTGGCTTGGGCGGGAAGGTGTCTAAGTGCCTGGTATTGAAGTGGTTAAATAGAGAATTGGCAAGTATAACACAAACCATTAAATGAAGAATATGTAAAAGTAGAACTAAAGACAAAACTTATTTTTTTCATTTTGGATAGAAAAGGGGAGGGTTTCATTTTTGCCATCCTTGTCCATTTGGGGGAGATTTCTCTTCACTTCCTGCTCCATAGCCAAAACAGAAAGTAAGTGAAAATCCATCTAAAGTGAAGAAATCCCTGGTTGTCACTAGTGTCGCCAAAACTAGTGTAGTGGAAGTGGTAGCACTCCAAGAATAGGAAAGTTTCTTTATTAATTAAAATGCAAAAAGCTAAAGAAAAAAAAAACTTACACACAGTTCATGAACAGTCAGTGCCGTCCTTTTTACGTGTCAGCGCTTATTCATTCTGTAAGTGTGAAACGAGTTTATTGGCGCTCCATAAACTGTGTGTATGTCTTTTTTGAATTTTGCTGTTTGCATTTAAATGATATGACTTAATAAAAAAGTAGTTTTATTCCTGGAGTGCCACCACTTCCACCTACCTACTTTCATCAGTTTTGACTGCGGAACGGGCAGGCACCCAAGCATTCACATCACTTGTGACTCTCCTTGCAGGCTGCCTTGGAGCGGTGTGTACCTTGTGTGTTTTTCACCATAAATAGTGTCCTCATGGGAATATATCACACCTATCACTGTTTTAGGGACAACACAAAATGTGTGATTTTTGTTTATTTTCACTTTCCATATGAATGATAAACAGGACAAAAAGAGAGGGTGAATCTCCCTAACAGGGGCAGAGACAGCAACAAAAACTTGACAGATGTTCTAATTCCTCTTCACTCTATCCAAAACTAAAAAAAAAAAAAAAAAAAAAAGTTATTTCTGATACATTTTAAATTACTCATCCCTGTTGATTTCTTTTGATTTTTTTTTCTGATGCCATTGTTATTGCACTATTTTGCACATTTGGGAAGTGCGATTGTTATCAGCATTTTATTATTAGCACTTTATACCTTAGGCTTGGTTTAGAGGTATCCATGAATAGTATTAGTACTTTATTATTAGCACTTTACATTTTAGTATTGTCGTAGAGTTATTTAGCGCTGCTTCACTAATCGCACAATTTATATTGGAACACTAGATCACTAGTGATATCTGCGTTTGTTCTGAGACATAAGGGACAGACAAGGAAAAACTACACTTTATTCAAGACCTTTTTATGAAGGTCAACCTCTTGCAAGTGATAGTCTGAAAGGGAAAATCGTTTGCCAGCTCTTCTAAGCAGTGGAGCATTTGACCAGGAAAGCCTATATTTTTCCATAAAATACAGCTTAATCAGCTTGACTATGGACCTGGAATTCTAGATTCAGTCAAGACAGGGCTCAGGTTTTTCCACCCAAAATGCATCTTTTGGAAAAAAGATTGTCAGCTATTTTAACAAAATACATAAGAAATCTCAGTACAAAGACTTATTTTTGTTTCTCTAGAAAAATCCTAGTGCAAATAGTCAGCACCTGCGTATAAAACAGCAACATGTTTTTTTCTCAAAAAAAAAAAAAAAAAAAAATGCATCAAGGTTAGAAATATATTGTAAGCTTTTGGGAATTGAAAAGCACTGTACCAAAATAACTTCTGCCCCCCCCCCCCAACACACACACAGACACACACTCACACACGTGCACAGTTCAGCTTTAAGTACATCTAGTGCAGAAACTGTTTGTCTGCTCCTGAGGCTAAAACAAAAATATACTTTACCAAAATAGTAATATAATACCTAAAAGTAAATGTCAGCTACTGTGAAATTAAGAGAAGGATATGTTGTCAGGCATCCATTGTTTTAGGAAATGCGGTATGTCAACATGTTTTGTAAAAATAGGCCTCTTTTGCTCAAAAAAAATCAGTTTTAGTGTACTGAGTATGGAAAAGCAAACTTCTATTTTTGTCCCAAATATTGTAGTTTTTAGTGCACAGAGTTTTTAAATTCATTGCCAGATCCCGGGACTTAAACGGCAAAATATTTTGTCAAAAGGCCTAACATTTTACTCTAATAAAATGATGCTGAATATCTTTATTAGCCAGACTTTAGAAATAGATTGTAACAGTTTCAACAATGTTTGATTTTTGGAAAGGGCTTTCATAAATAATAATGAGTGGAGTGAATGAACATGCTGCTGGGCTCTGAGGAAGAAGGTATCCCTTTGAAACACGTCAACCGGCAGTGGCCCTTAAAATCTTCTCTATTACCGTCTGGAGTCTGTTGTCGTGAAACCGATTGCCATCATCTGAAGGCTATTTATATTTCAGTTTTCTTTCACATGTTTTGAGTAGTTTTTAATTTACTCTTTTAAATAAAATATATCTAAGGATAATGCACAAGGTTGGTGCGCCCTCTTTTTTCTATTTCTCTTTTGAATGAACATACTGTACTGTTGTGCTTATAATCAGCGTCCCACCTCAGCATCAAAAGTGTCAGTTAGATGCTTTGTATAAAACATATTGAGTAATTGTATGTGCTAACTTCCAGCTGTGCCAATTCTGCCTCCCCTTTCTCCCACGCAAAACACTAGAAATGGCAGCCTGCACATTTTGGGTTTTCTGTGTTCTTATATGGGGTTAGTGCCCAAACAGCTTCAGGGCATGAGTATGCTGTTTTCTGGTCTGAAGAAATATGGTACCATAAATACCTCATTATCTGCAATCATTGGTTTAAAGTGAACCAATTGTGTTTTCTGAGAGTTCTGACTCATGCAAATTAGTTTCCTCATATTTCTGTAAAGCCTAGTAGTACACACAGGCCAAATGCCGGGCGACATCAACCGGTTCAATGTAAATCAGCTGACATTCAACCGTGTGTATGGTAGCCGGTCTGACAGAAGCCGGCTGGCTTCTGTCAAAGGGTCATGACCAAAAACGGTTTGCTGACTGGCTCCCGATCAGCGCTCTCAGCCAATGGCTGGGAGCGCTGACCGAAGTGTTCTGGGGAGGGGGCAGTCCCCCTGTCAGAACACAATAGCACAGCAGTGGAGATTGTTGTACTAACATCAGATTGTTAGTACAGCGGCTCTGACCTGAGCTGTGAGGTTTTTTTCATTCAACCCAGCATGTTGAATGAAAAAAGTCGTGCGTATTAGTCTTTAGGGACCTTTACGCCCTCCAGTCTCCACCCCCCACTGCCCACATCTTTGTTAATATATTGCTGGAATATTTTTACATCCACAATCTGTAAGCATGCTGATATATTGTCTATAATTGTAACTCAGACTCTGTACTGAACAGGAGAGATGAGGAGACGAGGCACTGCAGAAAGGAGAGGGGGCGGAGATCAGTGCTGGTTATAATTCCCCCTTTAGGAACACCCATATTTTTAGTCTTCATGGGGTGGAGAGACTGTCAGAAATGGCAGAAGAGAATTATATATTATTTTTTTCATCCACTGCATTGATATTAACCACTTCAGCCCCGGACCAATTGGCAGCCAAAGGACCAGGCCCCTTTTTGCAATTCGGCACTGCGTCGCTTTAACTAACAATTGCGCGGTCATGCGACGTGCCTCCAAAACAAAATTGGCGTCCTTTTTTTCCCACAAATAGAGCTTTCTTTTGGTGGTATTTGATCGCCCCTGCGGTTTTTATTTTTTGCGCTATAAAACAAAAATAGAGCGACAATTTTGAAAAAAATGCAATATTTTTTACTTTTTGCTATAATAAATATCCCCAAAAAATATATAAAAAAAACATTTTTTTTCCTCAGTTTAGGCCGATACGTATTCTTCTACATATTTTTGGTAAAAAAAATCGCAATTAGCGATTATTGATTAGTTTGCGCAAAAGTTATAGCGTTTACAAAATAGGGGATAGTTTTATAGCATTTTTATTTATATT
This sequence comes from Lithobates sylvaticus, assembly GCA_028564925.1. NCBI lineage: Eukaryota > Metazoa > Chordata > Amphibia > Anura > Ranidae > Lithobates > Lithobates sylvaticus. Next base: position 323,421,595 of record CM053028.1, on the reverse strand, counting down.
TTTTTTTTTATTAGTAATGGTGGCGATCAGCAATTTTTATTGTGACTGCGACATTTTGGCGGACACATCGGACATTTTTGACACATTTTTGGGACATTTGTCATTTATACAGCAATCACTGCTATTTAAATAGCACTGATTCCTATGTAAATGACAGTTGTAGTTAGGGGGTTAACCACTAGGGGGCGGGGAGGAGTCAGTGTGACGTGTTGTGTTTTTTTTTTACAGTAGGGGGGCGTGGCTGTACGTCTGACGTCATGTCCGATGACAGGGAACCGCCGATCACTGACAGTCAGTGTAGGAAGCGCGGGGAGAGGTTTGTTTACATAGACCTCTCCCCGTTCTTCCGCTCCGTAACCCGATCGCGGGATACCAGCGGCGATCGGGTCCGCTGGTCCCGCGGCCGTGGTCACGGAGCTCCCGACCGGGTCGCGCGCGCGCCGCTGGCAAATTAAAGGGGACGTACAGGTACGTCCTTTTGCCTGCCCGTGCCATTCTGTTGACGTATATCTACAGGAGGCGGTCGGGAAGCGGTTAATGGTGACAAGTGCTATGTGCACAGGACTTCCTGAGGGATATAACAAGCTTTATTTTGCCCAATGATAGTTTTTCTTTAATAACTAAATAAATCACAATAACAAATGTGCTGTTTGCCCCCCTTTACCCTTAATCAGTGTTTCTAAAAATTAATAGAAACTTCAGTCACACACATACCTATATACAGTATGTATGTATATATTTTGTCTGCAAACCTATTTCCCTTTGCACAGTTGGTGAGTGGCTCTTATCTACAGACTGAACAATTCTGTGTGTGTACATTCAGGGGAGGAAATAAAATGCCAGTCCACTATGGTTTTCCATTTCAGGGATTTTTATTAAAGTCAATAAAATAATACATAGTTATTTTAAATATCATGAAAAAGCTATATAATCACATTATATAATCTGAAAATTGTGGGCACAATTCAAAACAGAAGATCCTTTGGTCCCCTGCAGAAAGGAGGATTCCAATGCTTGTTGCTCCATAGAAAGTAGTCGCATAAATGTGCATAAAGCATTAGAGATATACAATGTGACTCGAACACCCATGCAACTAGAAGGGTGGCTATGAGGTTACATAAAAAGGAATACGAAAAAGAAAAATGAAAGAAAATAATAGAACACATCAGTGTATGAAGTGTAGTATGGGACAGAAGGTTCACCAAGGCATGATATTGTAGAGAGGAACAAAAGACAGAAGAAGAGAGAGGTATAGGTCTTGTGGGGAGATCCTCCAGTCTCATGATTATTGATAGTAACTTCCATGACCTGACTATTGTGATTGTAGCTACTAGAAAAATATAGCATATTAATATTCTGGAGTTTCTAGGAGTTTTGGGGAAAGGGTGGTTAGAAATGACTACAGAAGCTGTTTTGGACAGGATTTTGTGGGTAAGATTGTAAATGAACTTGTAAATTTTGATACAAAATTGGTGGACCTTTGGAGATGTTCACCAGATGCAAAAAAATGTTCCAGGCTGATTGCAGTCTCTGAAACATAAGTCATGGGAAATAAATTTGGTAATTCAATTCACTGATGGTTTCTTCACAGATTTGATCATTCTATTTAGTATTTAACCAGTTCAATACCAGACACTTTCGCCCCTTCCTGCCCAGGACAATTTTCAGCTTTCAGCGCTGGCGCACTTTGAATGACAATTGCGTGGTCATGCAACACTGTACCCAAACTACATTTTTATTATTTTCTTCCCACAAATAGAGCTTTCTTTTGGTGGTATTTGATCACCTCTGTGGTTTTTATTTTTTGCTAAACAAACTAAAAAAGACCAACATTTTTGAAAAAAAAGGTTTTCTTAGTTTCTGTCATAAAATTGTGTTTTCTCCTTCACTGATTGGCACTGATGAGGCGGCACTGATGGGCACCAAGAAGGCGGCACTGATGAGTACTGATGAGTTGGCATTGATAAGGTGGCACTGATGGGCCCTGATGAGGAGGCACTTATATGTAGAATTGATGGGCACTGATATGCAGCCCTGATAAGCGGCACTGATGGGCACTGACCGGCGGCACTGATTGGCACTGATAGGCAGCACTGATTGGCACTGACAGGTGGCACTGACGGACACTCATAGATGGCACTGATGGGCAGCACTGATGATGAGGTACTGACAGGTGTTACTGCTTGCCACTGATTGGCACTTTGATTGGCACTGACAGGCGTTTTTGATGGGACACAAACTCGCAGCTTATGGGCACTAATTGGAAGCTGATGGGCACATCTGATGGAGGCTGTGCTGATAATCAAATAATCAATGTGCTGATTATCAGAACAGAACCCCCCTCTGACAGGGAGAGCCACCGATCAGCTCTCCCTATCAGCGAAAACCGAGGAATGCTGTTTACCGGCACTTCCTGGTTCACGCGATAATCACCTGTGATCGATCACAGCTGATCACGTGGTAAGAAGCCTCTATCAGAGGCTCCATACTACGATTGAAGATGCAGTGTGTCAGACTAACACACAGCACCACCGATCGCCCCCGTGGGCGCACCGGCATGTTATTCTGCTGTACGTCATATGACGCCCAGTCAGGATAACAGAACCACTGCCTGGTCGTCAATCTGCTATAAGCCGGGAAGTGGTTAAAGTGTGTAATTGCTTGGTTTTAGGCTGTTAATAGACAATGGGGTTGATTTACTAAAACTGGAGAGTGCAACATTTGGTGTAGCTGTGCATGGTTGCCAATCGGCATCTACCTTCAGCTTGTTCAGTTAAGCTTTGACAAAAAACCTGGAAGCTGATTGGCTTCTATCCAGAGCTGCACAAGGTTTTGCAATCCAGTTTTTTTTTTTAAATCAACTTCATTACCCGACTGCCCTCAGGCTATTCTTTTCCCTGGTAGCCAAATTTACACATTTGTAGTATGAAGAAACAAAGGGAAGCTGTTGGTGGACACCTCTCATAGTGGTCTCTCAACCAGTAGTGTCACTATTATCCATGATCAAATGTACAGTAGGTGATATGCCCATAATCATAAGATGGTGACAAATATGGATGGGCAGATGTCATCCTCTGTCTTTGGTTAATGTTAATGACCTTAAGATTTTTGACAGTATTGTTTTATATATATTTTGTTAGTTTTTTTGTAGAGGAAAATGCTGACCTGCCAGAACCAAATTGCAAATATCCCCTATATTAGCATCAGCTTACATTTTTTCATTGTGTTGGAGCTTGCCTTGTGTTTAGATACATGTGGTACGAGGTTTTATTTTTCAAAATCTTCTCTTTCTCAGTGCGATATCTGTGTGTCAAATAATCATTTCAATTTCTGTAAAGCAAACAGACTGAACGTTAATATGGTTTCTATAACTTAAAAACGTATGGGACCCGTGTTCCCTAAATAAACAACATTTTAATTAAACCCAGCCCTGAGTTCATTGATTTTCTTTCTTAAATCAGGTTGCTGGATTATTTGAGATTGAAAATTCTCTTACCAAACTAGATGAAACAATTAAATAGTTCTTTCTTCTGTAAGGGGTTCACTCTAAAGTGTAGAGCTTTAAGGACACCACCACTCACAGTTTCTTCTTTTTGAGGGCTTTGTTTGGCCATTTTTATTAAAGAAAGTTCAAACATAAAACATAAGTTTCCTTGCAGGAGTTTTCAGCATTCCTTTTTTCCATCAACATAAATGACATTCAGCCCTTTTGGCTTTCACTTGCAGTACTGCCGTTCTGTCCTTACTCTCCAAGCCCTTGTCTGTCTCCTACAGACTGTTCACTGACTAACTTGGTGCACACAGCTAGCAGCCTCTTGCTGCACTGGCTCCCATGTGGAGCACTCCTGAGCCAGACTTCCTGTCTGCTGGAGCCCAGAACCATGGTCAGGTTACTATTAAAAGCCCAGCACACACCTGACCAATCAGTATGCTGGCTGATCTGAATACCTGGACACAGGATTGGAGATCCTAGCTTGATCCTAGCTAGCATGACATGTTTCGTCATCACAAATGACGTCATTCAGTGTGGGAGAGTGAGGGCAGTTTCCTCTGGGCTGTTGCTCAGGATCACAAGGTAGTGACGGGAGCCAGTTCCTGCAACCCCTGACCATTAAGACCATACAGCGCATTTGACTTCTCTTATCATAAGGTAATGAGGGTCAACTCCATTTGATGAGTAGGGACCTTTTTCTATGAATCGTTTGGGAGCACTATCAACATTTGTTCACTATTGTATGACATTTCTACAAAGAGCCCATTTATATATGAATGAGGAGATCATCTAATTCATTATCACTGGACTATACTTGCACCTATTTATCTATATTTTTTTATGTAACTGTGAATTAATATTCGTTTTTTTGTTAGCGCAGTTAGGGAATGTTTCATCGAACTGTTCATGTTGGACTGTGCCTGAAAGTGTTCAAGTAAAGTTGCATAAACTGTTCTAAGCCTGATCGGAAGTTATTTAAAGGGGTGCATGGAGGTTCCTGGCATATGAATGAACTAGGGTCAGTAAAGCACACATGGGGTATGAAGCATAGCCATTACAAGTGGTCTACTCAGCAAGAGAATCAGGAGTCATGCAGTTGCAATAAGAAAACCAAGAAATTGTGCAAGGTACTTTGCAGCCAGTCATGAAGCGTGATACCTAATGTAGGTGATGGGTCATCCGGTAGCAAGGATGTTGGCAACCTGGCTCCCTCCCCAGAGGTTGGTTTCCCATTGCAACAAGAACTATACCTGTGTTACGGAGACACAAAGCCTGGTCGATGATAAGGAAGAGAAAGGGTTAACAAGTGAGGTATGCACTAAGTGCACAGGAGGACCCCATTCTGTCACTGCGAGTAAGGTGACAGAGGTACACTTTACTGGTGAAGAGGGCACAGGCTCAGAAGTGTCCCTCATAATTGTGATATACGGTAGGGAAGTATGTGTAGTGATATGAGACAGAACTTTACAGGAGTAACCTGTACATTTTCTACTACACACTGTGTAAAGCTCCTCGTCTGGTCCCTGGCATTTATAAGTGCACTCAGAGCGAAAAGTACCCCCACATGCAGGGCTAAGGGCCCTGCCCAAACCTCCATGTAGACAGGAAGTTTCTGTGAACAGATCAGAGTACTGGGATGCAACAATATATGAAAAAAAAAATGAAAACAAGCAATTTATCGAAATAGAAACAATTGTTTATGATACACAGGGGTTGATTTATTAAAACTGGAGAGGGCAAAATCTGGTGTAGCTCTGTATAGAAATAGAATCAGCTTCCAGGTTTTTTGTCAAAGCTTAATTCCAGCAGAGCACACTAGAGCTTAAAATATTGTTTATATGTGTTTGACTGAAATTTTAATCTCATAAAAACATATTATAAATGAATATGGGTGATTAGGGTTAGACAAAATGAATGAAACACAACTTATTTTATTGTTAAAAAATAAAAGTTTATTATAAAGAAAAAATCTAATTTATTCTATTGTTAAAATTTATTTAATCTTCTTATTCTAAAATCATTAAAATATGGTTTCATGTGTATAAGGAAGGATGAAATGTTGTCTTAACTTTGCGAATCAGCAGTCTTTTTTTAACACCATGGCAACATCAGAGTTGAATAGTTAGAAATTCAGCTCTGATGAGGGAAGAAATAATCAAGACCTTATTCCTTCTAAATTGCTATGTTCCATGGGAACAATTACGGTGAAATGATATTAGAATTGCTGGAGTAGATTTTAAAAGGTTCCAGCTTTTCTGCTGATCTTCTAAAAAGCTTATATTGAAAGACTTAATCATATCACTGGCACAAATCATTCTGTGGATTACCCCCTTTATTGTAACTGCAACCCAAAGCTTCTGCTGCACTACAAATGAATTCATTTCAAAAAGCTCTAAAATACTTACCTAGTATTTTACATATATTATTTGCTTCTTGTTGATGGCCAGTTTGAGTCATAGATATTAAATAAATTAACATTGTTGTGATGCTTCATTTTTACTTGGGGCAACACATGGATTTACTAACACTATGAACATTAAGATTTCTACATATTCTTAAAAATGTTTAAATCATTTAAAAATATGGCATAGCTGAATAGTGTTGAGACAAGGTCATCCAGTGCCCAGGATAAAAATAATAAACTGTGCCACCCTTCCTCCAGTGTGTGCACCCAATCATTTTCTGCTCCCATATTCCACCATGCTTGTCTCACTGTCACTATGCACCTTCAGATCCACAAATCGGGTCTCATGTGGACCGAAAGTGCACAATGATGTGGAATTTTTCTACTCCTGTGTTCTCTGCCACTGAAATAAAAGGCAGAGCACCAGGGACATTGATAGGACTGTAAAAGACCTGAAGCACTCCTGGGCAATGCAACCAAATGCAAGATGTGTTGCACTATGTATACACCTTGATGAATAGAGAGTAAGGTCACATTATGCTAACAGTGGGAAGGATTTAAAGAGATACAGGTAAATAGGACTTGAACCTGCATGCTGTAAACACAGCACACATAGGCCACAGTCCTTGTACATACAAAATATGCTTTAAGAAACACAAAACAATCCTCCTGCGCTTGGGTGCTGGGTCTAAGGATGTGTGGTGCAGTCAACCCTTTTAGGTAGAATGTCTATTATCTTGCTGCCCTCCTCAGAACAATGAGTGTCCTTGGAACTGAAACATATAAAAGAGAGAAAGGAGGGGGCGCACCGACCTTGTGTATTACCAAAAATTATTTTAATAGAAATAATACAGCAGTGGTTATACTCACATAAAAATGGGGTTAACAAGCAAATAAAAGCATCAGCAATAGCGACCGGTGTCTATGGATCTATAGTAATTACCGATGATGTCGGAGGACCAGACAGTATTGCAATGTGGCTTTTGAGGGAGAACCCTCTTCTTCAGAGCCAAAGCGATGATTCATTCATCTCTTTGGCTTTGAACAAGAGGGGTTTCCCTCAAAATCTTGCAATACCGTCTGGTCCTCTGAGACACCGGTCGCCATTGCTGATGTTTTTATATGCTTGTTAACCACGTTTTTATGTGTGTTAACCATTGCTATATTATTTTTATTAAAATATGCTTTAACCCTTTCACTGCTAGGCCCTGCCCTCCACTGTTAACCTCAGGTTTCTAAAAGCAAAGGACCCATTGGATAAAAAGATGCTGCTATTTTTTTTAAATAGTCTAAAACCATTATTAAAGCACACATTAAACAGTGAAAATTGAATGCATGCAAAAATGTAAATAAGCAGTTAACGCTATAAATTTGTGGTTTGGATTCACACTTATGCCCTGTGGTACTGCAGATCTGCAAGGTTGTGTGTGTGTGCTGCATTGGTGTGCACTACTGCATTAAATTGAAAGACAGTCTGTTGTGATATGCATTAATAAATCACAACATAGCGCTGAATGACTGTAATTAAAAAAAAGTTTAAAAAAAAGAAAGAATTAAGCACTGCAATGTTACATAGTTACATAGTTAGTCAGGTTGGAAAAAGACACAAGTCCGTCCAGTTCAACCGGAAAAAAAAAAAAAAACAATATCATACAATCCCATATACCCAATTCTATACCCACAATGCTGCAGTGCATGTGTTGCAACAATGCACTGCAGCACATATGCAGAAGCACACCAGTGCATGCATTGCACCATAACACGCACTCACTGGAGTTTTAGGTTGTGTGACTGCTGTGACAGCCACTCCCAATGATCATATGAAGGAGGCCTCTGCTTCCCAACATTTAGAACCTCTTAAAGGGCTGCTGGGCAGAGGTGGCAAGGTTCAAATCCATGCACTGAAGCAATGTATGCATATTTTTACACATATTAATATGCGTTGGAATCAGTGTGGAACTTTGCAGCAAATCTCTTGAGAGCTGTATGCTATTCAACAGACCCAGAGAGAGAGGAGCAGTAGTGGGTGCAACTCCTTCAAGAGCTGCACAATGACTGTGCTGAGGCTTAACTGATTCCTGACTGGCTCACGCAGATATACTGCGGCACAATGGCTCTCCTGGGCGAAGACCTGTATGGGTACGTACATCCCTTTTACAGCAGCCAGAGGGTGGGGGACATGATGTGTGTGGCCAGCGGGCGCGATCAAAACACACAAATCCCTGTTCTGTCAGGGGAGAGGAGACATATAGTTTGTTCCTTCTAAGTAGGAACAACGATATGTCTCCTCCCCCAGTCAGTCCTATCCCCATAAAGTTAGAACACACTGAGGGAACACACATTTAACCTCTTGATCGCCCCCTAGTGTTAACCCCTTCCCTGCCAGTGACATTAACACAGTAATCAGTGCATATTTATAGCATTGATCGCTGTATAAATGTCAATGGTCCCAAACATGTTTTAAAAGTGTTCGATCTGTCATCTCAATGTCGCAATACTGCTAAAAATTGCAGATCACCAACATTACTAGTAAAAAAAATAAAATGAAATGCAATAAATCTTCCTTAGTTTGTTGACGCTATAACTTCTGCACAAACCAATTAATATATGCTTATTTTTTGTACCAAAAATATGTAGAAGAATAAACATTGGCCTAAATTGATGAAGAAATTTATTTTTTTTAATTTTGGGGATATTTATTATAGCAAAAAATAAAAAATATATATTTTTTTAAATTGGCGCTAGTTTTTTTGTGTATAGCGCAAAAAATAAAAACCGCAGAGGTGATCAAATACCACCAAAAGAAAGCTCTATTTGTGGGGAAAAAAGGACGCAAATTTTGTTTTGGTACAGAATTGCATGACCGCACAATTGTCAGTTAAAGCGACGCAGTGCCAAATTGTAAAAAGTGCTCTGGCCAGGAAGGGGGTAAAATCTTCTGGGGCTCAAGTGGTTAAAGTAAAAGCTACCACATGGAGGAGGATGGGCGCTTGTTGCGAGCCGGTCGACTCTGTTTTTATATACGCAATTTTAATACCTACCAAATGTAAGTGCATTACCTTTTTTTTTTTAATAAAATATCAGACAATAATACACTATGGCCAGTTTTTCTTTTTGGGTCCTCTGCTGAAAGAGATGGCCACAGACTTTACCGCGTGCCAGTGTGTGAGAGATATTATAGCCATTCATCCTGTGGCAATCGTTCCTAAAGATCTTCCGTGCAAGTTAAAGGCCTTGGCTGGGCTATAGCCACATGCCTATTTTGCTTGCTATCTGGTAAGCAAGTTTTTTTTAAGGTAGTGGAGCACTTCTTGATGTGAATCACTGTGGTGACATTGGGATAAGGATTTACCCTACTACTTTCAAATATGCAAATATACTGTTATGATATTCAATTAAGGATCCTTTTGCAACAATTTAGTGTGGCTTCTCTTATTATATTCATAACATGTTATATGTTATATCTTGAATATGGGTGTAACATGTAACATGTTAGGAAAGATGAATGTATACTTTAAATGAGATGAGAGTTTCACAAACTCTGCACTCCCTCATTCACAGCTTGTCAAACTAAAATTCCCTCTAAAACAACCTGTCTTAAAATCACAGTCCCCAACTCACTTGTGCCGAGAGTACTCTTTGCCCTTGGTGGCCAAATGGAACAGAAGGTGATCAAAAGAAAGATTTGCTCAAGTGATTTTCAAGCTCCCCAAAACCAAGGATGCTCTATTATGAAAATTCTATCTGGAGCTAGAAAGGTGGATGTTTGGTCTGCACCTTGCTTCCTCTTTTACTTTTTTTCTATCAGCACGTCTAAAGCCCCATACACACGGTCGGACTTTTTCATCAATTTGGTCCGATCGGACAAGGTTGTTGAAAAATCAGACCGTGTGTATGCACCATCGGACAGTGTTCGTCGGTTTGTCCGTCGGACAAAGTCTTATCTCCTGCTGGAAAGATTTCCCGTCAACCCGGTCCGATCACACCAAACCGAGCGTGTGTACGCTTGTCCGACGGACAAAGTGCTACGCATGCTCAGAAGAAATTCTGTGACGGAAGCGCTCGGTCAGGTAAAACTACCTTTCCTAATCGACACAGCACATTCGTCACGCTGCAATGTTAAAATGTCTTTAATGCAGCGCATTCTCTTTTTCTTTACAATGCAACAAGAATGACATCTTTTAGCTGCTCCTATTCACCCGCACTTCTCACAAACTTACTTCTTTATTACTTTGCAGCATTTATACACTACATGTTTATTTTTACTCTGAACGGAAAAGAATCTTTGTTATTTTTTTACCATGATTTGTCTTTTTTTTTTTTTTTTGGGGAATACATATTTGAATGTTTTTTTTTTTTTTTTTTGGAGGGGGTTGTGTGTCTCAAATTACCAAAAACACATTATTTACATTTGTATTTCTTGCTTAAATTTACTAGGAGGTTGTTTGTTGTTGTTGCCCCTTGTTAATTCTACTTTAGGATTAGTGAAATGTACCAGCCTACTCAAAGAAAAACTGTCATTGTAGCAAAGTAAAACACAATAGTCAATGATTATTTCAAATCAAAAAAACCTTTATTTAGGTCACACCAACAAACCAAAGAGGAACGCAGCCATGGTGAAACTTGGGGAATTTGCAAAGTCTTGGCCCCCCACGGCAACCATCATTGTCCAAGCGTAGAAAATTGGGGGCCTGAGGAGTACGTATATTAAGGGGAGTGCAATCTGGTCGTGAAGTCCAAAGTATCCGGAACTGCAGCAGATGCCATCTAGGTCCCCAGGCTCTGGTACTACAAGAGGCTCCATCTTCTCTCACACCAGACTGATTGCAGGTCGTCACTCTCAGGTCTTCCTTCCACGCTTCCTTCCACGCTGTGGCTGTCGTGCTGGTGGGGTGGCAGAAGGAGGAGGAGGAGGAGGAGGAGGCGGAGCATGGTAACTATGGCAAACATGTGTGACTGGGGTCATCTCCCCAGCCCTACCCTTATTTAGGACATGGAGGATGAGCCCCTCACAGAAAGGAAGTTTGTTCTCACTAGAAATGTCATCAAGAATGTAAAGCCAATTTATTCAATGTAAAGGAGAGGTCACTCAGTAGCTGTTTACCCATCTGGACTCTAGAGCACTAGTGCTGGGACACCAAACCCCCTTTTTATTATGCTTTTCCACACATGTGCTCCAGTGGATACTAGAGGGGGGTCTCCATCACACAAACTTCTACCAAAAGCTAGTCAGTTTAGCACCTTTACAAAGTGACTTCATTCATGTAGTTGACATTTGTAACTGGCCAAACTAAAAATAGTGTCCGTCACTTTCAAGCAATGTTTGTCATTTCCTATTTCTGCCCTCAATAGCTTGTGTTGCTAAATCTTCCTTTTGGACATTCTCATAGGGGAGCGAAAACTTGGGCCGTCTGAGGAAACCCCCAAACCAACACCTACCAAAAAAGGGGAAAGAGCAGAAGCAGAGGAGGAGGAGGAGGAGGAAGGAGAGATCATCGAACTTGGGAGAAATTGTCACCACAACAGGTGAGTGTGGGAGAACACAGCTACTGGTAAGCTAATCCATGTATGGCTGCCTCATTTCCAACACCCCATTTTTGTTTGTTTGTGGTTTTTAGGTGACGTGGATGTTGTGGAAGAAAAATCGCACTTTACCACAGAGAGTGCCCACGTACTCATCGGAGAGATAATGGTCTGCAATAGAGATCTAGATTACATAAAGCAAAACATCAATGATGTTCAACAAAAATTGAAGAACATCATTGATATTTTAGGAAAATATGAAAACGCACCAAGTAATTAACACACATTTGTGCCAGCTTCAGAACACATTTGCAACTTAAAAACTGTCTGAAATTTGGAACATGCACACATTGTGTCCACATGTGCTAGCTCCCACCATGGTGGATGAATGGCAACGTTTTTTTGGGGGTGCAAACACTTTACGAACTACGAAAGTGGTTGTGGTGAAGGGGTTGCACCCCCAAAAAACGTCCATTCATCCCCATGATGGAAAATGGCACTTTTGAAGCTTCTAGGCATGTGTTTTACCATCTAATGACCATTTTCAGTCCCAAATTGTGTGCATGTTCCAAATTTCCACTTTTCGGGGGTGACCCCCCCATGTGATGAAGGCAAGATCAAACACACTTTGAACATATAGTCATGTCTGATCTTGTCTTCACTTTACAAAGTTGAACTTTCCAAGTTCCTAGGTTCTGTTTTGCTCCATGCCTGGTTTTACCAATTGCGGAATGTTTGTAAACAATGTTGTAAATAACCAAGATGTTGTCAGTTTTGGCGTGAAGATTGTAAACGCACTTGGAATGTTTTCCTAGTAAACTTTTATTTTTCTAAATGTGTGGCTTCCTTATTTAAAAAACACAATGCATTATGTATGTAAAATGAAAAGGATATGGGGGGCAATGGGTGTTATTTACTAAAGGCAAATCCACTTTGCACTCCAATTTTCTTTCCCGGGGAACTTTTTCAATGCACTTGTAGAGCATAGCGGATTTGACTTATGTAAATGACACCCACAGTGCTTTGTACGAAAACACGGAGCACAGCATTTTGGAGAATACACACATGTCAGACCTGGTGATGAAAAGGAGTATTTTGGGTGTCAGTTATGCAGTACAAACCTTCTCTAGACCAAAGATTAGGTAGCAAACACACAACATGAGAATAATCTTTTTGGGAAGAAGTGAGTCACAGGAGTGAGTTGGTTTCAGGGTTCCCAAAGCCTTCTGAAGATAACCTTAATTATATGTAGGTATTGCCAGGGCCCTGCAGTTTGCTAGTTTGGACTTCAGTTGTGGCACACTCTACCCAGATGCCCTGATTGCTTGTTGTCTGAAGATGTTCTTCAGGCTACAATACCTAATTTTGTTAAACGGGTCTCTTTATTGTCAATATAAAAACTCAAGAGTTTTTTTAAACCTCCTCCTACCCTTTGCCTTTCACCTGCTGGGTACATTCCCAATGTTGTCACAAATTGTAGCTATGACAAACCCTGAAAATCCCTTTAAGAAAACACACATGATTTTAACAGGTCTCAATTTCTTTTCAATCTTCTCTTTAAAAATATATTATAATTTCTTCTAGCATAATTCTAGCATTCTAGATAACTACATACCCAGATAGCAAGGATAACTTGCCACAAATGTGGGGCAGTGTTGAATTGTACATCTTGTTAACTTGCTGCACATTTTCACTCGCAAATTGTACACTCGCAGAGCACACTTTTCCAATTTGCAGCAAATTTGCGTGGCAAGTCTCTAGCAAGAGCAAAGTTGCAGTGGTGAGTCTACAGCAAGAGCGCTGCAAGTCTACAGCATGAAGATTCAGCCACAGTCACCCCTGTGGTGGGGTGACTATTGCACAACATAACTGAATCAGAGTTTACAACAGACTTGCAGAATGTTTGCAAAGAAAGTTGATCTGGAGTCATGCAATGCAGACCCGGCAAGTCTAGCAATAGCTAAGCAAGTAAACTTGCAATCTGGTTAGGAGCGCTGCATTTAAAAATGGCAACACGCTGTTTAGTTTCAGAAAAATTTAAGCTTTTATGGAAAAAAGTAATTGCCATATATAAAGCTCACACGCTGTATTTTATCCTTGATAAAAAAAGATCTTTCTACTGTATATTAGTTATGCTGTTTAACAAAAGCATAATTTGTCAGGGCATCATGTATTAGATGGTATATTTGCTGGTAAAGTAGGCAAATCTGTTTTGTTTTTTTTAGCCACTCAACTATGCATGTATTAGTATTAATAATATTAATTATGATATACTGTATATATACACATATACCTGTATGTATGTAATATATATTTTTTCACATTTATAAAAAAATACTTACTCTTTAAATTTTTCTATTCTGAATTGTAGAACTGCCTCCCATTAAAATATGCAACACAGTTATAGTTTTTTCTTGAAGCTGCAGCTTCCTGTGATGGTATGGCAATGATGCTTGCCTGCTCTATAATTCAAAGTAAAGTTGGCCCCCATATGTAGGCTGTGTATGCTTGCAATACAGTGGGATAACATAATATTTTAGGAGGATTGCTATCAGCAGTGTCACTGCTGGTTCACAAACCTGTAGCACCTGTCACCTGTCCAGACCTAGTTCTGTCCACTGCTTTCTGAACTGACAGCACTGTCTGTATCTGAAAGTATCCCACTGTGAGCTGCAGTGTCTGAGACGGGGAGTATGTGATAAGAGGACTCAGTCATAAAACACGTTTGCGTTATGAGGCTTGCACATCACATAGTATTTAGATTTGGTTCTTGGTTTGGACCAGGCTTCACTTAGTAACTGGATTTGGACCAGGCTTTTTCAACCAGTGCACCTGGTGCACCCTGGGGTAACTTCTGAGTTCTTTGGGGTGTCTGGACAAAATATCCCCAAATTGCTCGACTGCACCTAAATTAGGAGGGTGCTGATCTGCTGGGAGTAAAGATGGACGAAAAGTTAGAGGGTCTTTTAAACTAGGTAACAGGGGGAGGGTCCAGAGGTAGAGATAGTCAGCATGGAACATATTCCAGAGGGTAGTATTGGGGGCATTAGTGGTAGGTTGACTAAAGCACCTAAATCCAGGTAAGTATAGTAACAAGTCCTATTTGCAAACCCAGAGCACTCAATAAGGAGATAGTATGCAACCGGTCTAAACTACGTGGCATGTTCACCAATGCCAGGAGTCTGGCGGACAAGATGGGAGAACTAGAGCTACTGTTGAACCAGGAGGATTTCGATTTTGTAGGAATTACAGAGACTTGATTTAACAGCTCCCATGATTGTCTGGCAACCATTCAAGGGTATTCCCTATATCGAAGACAGAGAGGGTAAAAAAGGGGGAGGGGTATGCCTGTATACCAAAAATGATGTACAAGTGAATGTGACAGATGACATCACTAAGGGAGCAAAAGAGGAGGTAGAATCCTTATGGGTAGAGCTACAAAGGGAGGAAACTAAGGGGAAAGTAATACTGGGAGTATGATATAGGCCTCCTAACAAGAGGGAGGAGGCAGAGGCAGACCTCCTATCACAATTTGGATTATCGGCAAGAATGGGAAGTGTCATTATAATGGGGGATTTTAATTATCCAGACAAACTGGTGGAAGGAACTGCGCATTCATCTAAGGCTCGCCAGTTCCTAAATGTCTTGCAGGACAATTTCATGGGTCAGATGGTAAATGCTCCAACTAGAAACAAAGCGTTACTAGACATACTGATTACCAACAATACAGACCTGATCACGGATGTGGAAATATGGGGCAATTTAGGAAACAGCAATCACAGGTCAACTTGTTTCAGTATAAATCACACAAATAGGAAAGATCCTTGCTAGAAGATACTAATTGGAATAAAATCTTATGAACAAAGAACACGGAGGAAAAATGAGTATGCTTTAAGCCAGTGCATCCCAATGGGAAATACATTTAAAAGAGCTAATAAAAGTGTGGGTGACTTAAATCCAATGTAAAAATGCATATAAATGCAAATGAGAGGGCCTTCAAAAAATACAAGGCTGAGGGATCATCATCAGCATTCCAACTTCACAAAGAATGCAACAAGAAATGTAAGGGTGCAGTCAGGGCGGCTAAGATAGAACACAAAAGGCACATAGCGTAGGAGAGTAAAAGTACATAAATAGTATGAAAGGGAGGTCAGATCATATTGGTCCCATAAGGAATGATGAAGGGAATTTGGTTACTAAGGTTGGAGAGATGACGAAGGTATTGAATTTATTCTTCTCCTCAGTCTTCAAGAGGGAATCAGGGGGCTTCAGTAACCAAAACTGCAATGTTTATCCTCATGACATGTCACAGGAAGCACCCTCATGGCTAACAGAGGACAGAATTAGAAATAGACTAATAAAAACGAAGGAACACTTTTGTCATTAAACATAATATAGCAAAATATGTATAGAGAAAAATCAAGGCCACACAAATTCAGAATGACAGGTTACAAAAAAAGAGCAGACAACCCCCCCTCCAAAAAAATAAATAAAAATAAGATATATTCAGATGTTCATAAACAAATTAACATTAGCCTTTGTATGGCAATCTTACAGTCTGTGAGGGAAATTTACTAAAACTGGACCAGCCAGAATCTGGAGCAGCTGTACATGACAATTAGGTATGAGCCAAACACCCCCCGGTTTGGTTCGCACCAGAACCTTCAAACGGACCAAAAATTCGTACGAACTTTAGAACCCCATTAAAGTCTATGGGACTCGAACATTCGAAATCAAAAGTGCTAATTTTAAAGGCTAATATGCAAGATATTGTCCTAAAAAGGCTTTGGGGACATGGATCAATGCAATTTATAATAATAATAAATAAAAAGTGAAATATTCTTTAAATATCGTGCTTGGGTGGTGTCTATAGTATGCCTGTGAAGTGGCACGTGTTTCCAATGTTTAGAACAGTCCCTGCACAAAATGACATTTAACGGAAAAAAAGTAATTTAAAACTGCTTGTGGTTTTAATGTAATGTCTGGTTCTGGCAATATGGATGAAAATCATTGAGAAAAATGGCATGGGTAGCCCCCCCTGCCCATTACCAGCCCCTTTGGGTCTTGTACAGATATTAAGGGGAACCCCGTACCAAAATTAAAAAAAGGAAAGGCGTGGGGCCCTCCTTGCAAACAAGTCAGGGACTGTGTAGGTTTGTTGTGTTAAGTAGAATCTGTTTGTAATTTTGAACTGGTACATTTTTAAAGTGTAGCTCCAGTCAAAAAATATATTTTTAAGCTTTTTGGAAAACATGGGGTAGGGTTATCACTCCTGTATAATATTTTTGGCCGTCCATGTTTTTTCATGTCACTTCCTGTTGTCTCCTTCCGTTTGCAAGTAGGAGATGTTTTTAAGTTGGATGTTTGAAAGTAGGGGCCTGCCCTACATGCTCTGCAGAAATTTGGCCCTAAGGTGTTGGTGTTGCCACAAGTTAACACTGTAAGCCCTCAAAGTGACTCTTGGTGCAGGAGGCACCTACACCCACTGTAACTGCTGCAGATGCCTCTGTTACACTAACAGAACAACACCAGCAATAAGGGGTAGCTTCAGGTGTATACTGTGCAGGAGGCACCTACACCCACTGTAACTGCTGCAGATGCCTGTGTTACACAACAGAACACCAGCAATAAGGGGTAGCTTCAGGTGTATACTGTGCAGGAGGCACCTATACCCACTGTAACTGCTGCAGATGCCTGTGTTGCACAACAGAACAACACCAGCAATAAGGGGTAGCTTCAGGTGTATACTGTACAGGAGGCACACTACACCCGCTGTAACTGCGCTAGGTTAACAAGCAAAGATGACACTGTCCCTGCCTATCCTGCTCTCTCCCTGCACGCCAACACACTACACAAGGCTGCCGCGCTGGCAGCCTTATATAGTGTGGGGCATGTACTAAACCCCCCTGAACTATAATTGGCCACAGGCATCTTGTCTCTCCTCGCTGCCGGCGCTGTGATTGGCCAAGCATGCGGGGTCACAATGCATGCTCGGCCAATCATCAGCCAGTAATGCACTGCGATGGCGCAGTGCATTGTGGGGCGTTCGCGCCACACGAATATGTTGCGAACGGCCCACAAAGTTCTGGATTCGCTGAACAGGCAAACGGCCGATGTTCGAGTTGAACATGCGTTCGACTCAAACACCGAGCTCATCCCTAATGACAACCAATCAGTGTCTATCTTTAGCTTGTTCACTTAAGAATTTGATTGGTTGCCCTACACATCTGCTCCAGATTCTGGCTGCTCTGGTTTTGATAAATTTTCCCCTGTGTATAACCAAAACGAATTTGTTTATTGAGTTTTGAATGCACATATTACAATAAATGTGTACATCTTCAGCTTTGCAGATTTGATGTCATAAATGTATGGAGGGACAAAAAGTAAGTACACGTAGGGGGTTATTTACGAAAGGTAAATCCACTTTGCACTACAAGTGCACTGAAGGTTCACTTGGAAGTGTAGTCACTGTAAATCTGAGGGGGACATGCAAGGAAATAAAAAGCAGCATTTTAGCTTGCACAAGATTGGATGATAAAATCAGCAGAGCTTCCCCTCATTTCAGATCTACCCCTCAGATGTACAGCGACTGCACTTCCAAGTGCACTTGCAGTGCACTTGTAGTGTAAAGTGGATTTGCCTTTCGTAAATAATCCCCATAGTGTACAACAAATATAGTATTGTGTCCCCACAAGGAAATGGCGGGAAATGTTTAAGTAACCAGGATAAAATTATCTATGTGATGGCCAGGTGGAGGGTCTGGGAAAATAAAACTAAAAAAATGGGGATTGGGAAGGTGGCAGGGGTATGCGGGAGGGGCAGGGTAGTGGATAGATCTGCTGGCCCAACTATAGGGACATGAGTTTGCAGTCAAATCTTGCCAGAAGGTAACGTGAAATCCATGGTCCTCGGACTGCTTGGTATTTTTTGACCCTATCCATAAGACATGCTTGAATCTTTTTATGCAAAAGAACAGCTTTGATTCTAGAAAGAGTCCCAAAGCAATTCTTTTGCATTTAAGATTAAAGTGGTAAGAGGAAAACCCCTTTAATGTATTTTTTTGTCTTTGCCCTATTAGAAAGATTCTTTCTCTCTATTTGTTCTGGAGACCATTGTCACCGGGGCAGAAAGTAAGGGAGGATCCAAAACGTTTAGTTGCCATAAAACCAGGAACACAGAGGAGATCTTCTGATGGGGTCACAGTGACAAGTGTCTAAGAAGGGATTTCTTTTATTTTAAGAGATCTCTTCCTAAATGGGACATCGATGGAAAATATGGTTTTAACCATTCCCTACAATTTGTTTTCTTTTTTAAGGAATATCAAACTAAAATATTTCTTATAAAAAATATATTGCTTTTTATTGTTTAACCAATACTCTATTTGTTATGCTCATTTTTTCTTCTTTGTTTTCTTTGTAAATTATTTATAACAAGTACTTAAATCTGTGCATACTTTTTTAAATTATAAACTGATTAAGACTCACAAGGGAAGTGATAAATTATTTTAATTGTTCTTAATGAGAAGCTGCAACAGTGAATTTTCTATTGTGTGAAAATAAGCAATATTTGCATAGTACTAAATATTTATTATATATAAACAAGTCAAACGTGAAACTGCTTCCATTATCCTAGGATTTAATTTTAAAAAATTGAATTCCAAGGCACAATTTTCTGAAATTGAAAATTTGCAATTTAGTCATGATTAAGAAATGCCTATAGAATAATTACCAAATTCATTAATACTAAAACATTTACTGTAAGTGTGCCTCTATATATTGAATAAAGAACTGAAAGCTACATGCTGCCTTTTTACCATCAGCAGCTGCCTGTGGTACTTCATTCATACCCCTGATAGAGGTAAGCATATGGCATGTATCATAGAATCATAGCCATACATCTGTATTGTTTTTTGCAAGTAGCTCCAAACCCTACTCCAACTCCCATCTCTCAACTGTAATTTCCAAAATTTCCCAGATATGATCCTGGATGATACCATAAATAAAAACACAAAGTGCTGAGAAAAACAGAAGAAGGCATTGCAGGTTGAGGGGCTATGGTCATTGGGAGAGCAATAAATCATTGGGAGAGCAATAAATAACTGCGTTACACCTTTAACTTTTCAGCGTTGCCATTTTATTTTATTTTTTTAACTTTGATGTTTATTTAAGTATTTTGGTGATACAGAGTCAATAAAGCTTATCATGGCAACAGTAAAGCCCCATACACACGGACAATCCGCGGACCAGGTCGGTCGGACTTTGTCCGACGTACTTTGTCCGATGTTGGCGTTGCGTACACACGGTCGGACTACGTTGTCGGAATATCCGGTCCGGAAGAACGTTGTGACGTAAGTCGTCGTCCACGAGATTACAAAAGGGAAGTTCAGCACCACGTCAGGCACCCGTTGGGCTCCTGTTGCTGATCCCGTGTTTATCGAGAGTTAGTGGAAGTTTGGTGACTTAAGATTCGCGCTTCTCAGTTTTCGGACTCAGATCGTTACTGCTCTTCAGTTTGTGCTTGTTGTGCGTATCTGTTTATTAGTGCGTGTAGTCAGTTCGCATTTGTTGGTCATTGCGGCCTATATCTTGATATAGGACGCTTTGATTTGCACTGCTTATTGTCTGCTCGTTGCTGGTATTCACTTCGTTCTTTCAGGCCTTGCTGTTTATCGGTGCTTTCTGTTTGTCCGTTCTGACCAGCCGACCTTTTGTGACCTTCTGAGCGATGTTTCCCGTGCGTACTCGTCGCCGAGTTCGTGCTGTACGCGGAATTGGTGTCGGGCTTTTAGCTTTGACCCAAGACCCGTCCATGAACAGAGTGACGAGGAGTATGTGGACCAAGAATTGGTTGCTTCAGCGTGACCAGTTCTCGCACATGCCTTTGCTTCGTGAGATCCGGGAGAATAATCCTGATGATTTCAGGAACTTTCTCAGGATGACGGACCCCGATTTTCACCGTCTTTTGGCTTTGCTGACCCCCTTTATCAGCCGGCAGGATACCTGCATGAGACAAGCCATTACTCCGGAGCAGAGGCTTGTTGCCACGTTGAGGTACTTGGCGACAGGGAGAAGTCTTCAGGATTTGAAGTTCTCTTCAGGTATCTCTCCCCAGGCCCTGGGAATCATTATTCCAGAGACCTGTTCTGCCATCATTCAGGTCCTGCAGGAGGACTATATTAAGGTAACATTTATACTTTACTATTCCCTTCTATGTATGCTCTGTTTGCTAATGACTTGTATTTTTGACCTCCTTCCCTAATTACCATGATTGCAATATGTTCTAATATGCTGTGCCCCTTTTCTCCTTCATGCATTTTTCCCTTCACTTACCTCACCAGCATGCTCTTCTGCCCCAATAGACACCTATGGCCTAGTCACTTAAGCAATGTCTTTTGTCTGCTGCATAGTATTGTTTGCCCCAAAACACCCCTAAAATATGCACAAATGTTTGCTGTGTGGTTTACTTCATGTAGAGCCCCCTTTTTTGTTCTTTTGGTGGGGGGGGGGGGGGCAAACTCATTAGGAACCCCCTCCCCCAACTGCTCTGTCAGATGGTACCAATCCTTTATCTGCTGGCTTTCCCAAGGTCCATACACACTATATACCTACCTCTTTATAGTGCGCATCTTTAGGGATGAATTCAGCAAAGCATGTAGTGCAAGGGACTGCCTCCATACATTCCATTTCCTATTTTTTTGTCTTCTTTCCCTCCTATTAGCTTGCTTGGTAATTTAATAATGTCACACTGTGCCTGCCTTTTTTGGGGGGGGGGGGGGGGAAATGTTATTTGATCTTTCCTGTGGCCTGCCAATAGTGTTAAGTACAGAGGGTCTGGCCAAACTAGCCCACATTATTGAGCCATTTGCCAATCAATGAAGTGCAGAGGGTTACCTGTCCACCACCCCCCCCCCCAAAACCATAGTTATTGCCAATGTCCCATCAGAAGTGGGGGGATTGATGGGGGGGTGAGTAATCTGTGAAGGGGAGCCTCTACTTTTCTGTGTAAATACTTTCCAGCCTCCAATTTTATACAATGCTCTTGTTCCAAGATGTTGATTGTCTAATCTGCTTGCAATGTTTAGGTGCAAAGTGACTCATTTTTTTTTCTGGTTTCACTCCACAGTTCCCTTCCACGCCACAGGAATGGCAGACTGTGGCCTCCCACTTTGCCAGCCGTTGGGACTTTCCTAACTGCGGAGGGGCAATTGATGGGAAACACGTCCGCATCGTCCCACCGCCCAACTCGGGGTCCTACTATTATAATTATAAAGGGTTTAATAGTGTAGTGATGTTGGCGGTGGTGTCGGCAACATACGAGTTTATGTATGTGGACGTGGGGATGAACGGCCGGATATCGGATGGTGGGGCCATTACGCACACGGAGTTCTACTGGCGTCTCCAAAGTGGCAGTCTGTGCTTGCCACCTCCAGAGGAGAATGCCGAAGGACTCCCCTTCGTCTTTGTCGCAGATGAAGCGTTTGCGCTGACTCCCCATGTGATGAGGCCGTTCCCGATGAGGACCCTCACCCCGGACCAGAGGGTCTTCAACTACAGGCTGTCCAGAGCCAGAAGAGTGGTGGAGAACGCTTTTGGCATCCTGGCCAGCCGCTTCCGCCTGTTCCTGACGGCATTTAACTTGGCGGAATACAAACTGAACCACATAGTTCTTGCCTGTTGCATATTGCACAACTTCCTCAAAAGACATAACAGGAACTATGTGGTGCCCGTTGGCCCAGATGTGGAGGGCCCTCCAAATGCGGACCTCACAGCCCTTCGAGTGGCACGTCCAGGCTTGCCCCCTCTCAATGCCCGCGTGGTCCGGGACCAATATATGGAATACTTTGTGGGTAGGGGGGCCATTGCTCTGCCTGACGATGTGTGAGAGGCATTTTTTAATAAATCTGATATTTTAACCAACCTCTGATTTCTTGTCATTTCAGTCTTCTTTTTAGCTTATTTTACTTTGTCATTTTTTCCCTTTGCCTTCGACAGTGGTAATGCACTTTCTGGGCAAAAGGAGGTAACAGTCTCTTCTTCCCAAAAGATTATTCTCATGTGTGTTTGCTACCTAATCTTTGGTCTAGAGAAGGTTTGTCCTGCATAACTGACACCCAAAATACTCCTTTTCAGCACCAGGTCTGACATGTGTGTATTCTCCAAAATGCTGTGCTCCGTGTTTTCGTACAAAGCACTGTGGGTGTCATTTACATAAGTCAAATCCGCTATGCTCTACAAGTGAAAAAGTTCCCTGGGAAAGGAAATTTCTCCAAGTTCGATGATCACTCCTTCCTCCTCCTCATCCTCTGCTTCTGCTCTTTCCCCTTTTTTGGGAGGTGTTGGTTTGGGGGTTTCCTCAGACGGCCCAAGTTTTCGCTCCCCTATGAGAATGTCCAAAAGGAAGATTTAGCAACACAAACTATTGGGGGCAGAAATAGGAAATGACAAACATTGCTTGAAAGTGACGGACAAGGCATGTTGTGGTAGTTTATGCTATTAAACAAAAAAGTGCTAAAAAAAAGTAATACAACAAAGAAAGTTGTAAAGCATGTGAAGAAATGTGTACTGCCTACAGGGTGTAGGACTGTACACATTATGAGTGTAAAGGAGCAGGTGGTCCTGTTAGGTTTTGAGGTTTAGCATTAATGTAAATATACAGTATAATGAATGCAATTTTTATTTTTTTGGTACATAACTAGCCTAGACTGATTAGAACTTGAGGCTCTTTATGGAGAAGATTAGGAGAGTTTAGGCTGACATTATTTACATTGTTTTGTGTGGCGTTGTGTCTTGAAGAGGTGATGTAGGCGTTCTACAACGTGAGCTTTCTCCACACTTCATTGATAAATACCGGCAATTTTTATTTTTTATTGTTATCACAGTGTTGTGTATATCTACACTAATTGCTAGCAGCTATATACCATTAAGAGCTGACACCATTTTTTTTTTATATTACTTAACATGCATAGGTTTCAATTGGTTCTAAACTAAATTTTTTATTACCTTAAAGAGGAAGTAAAGCCAATCTAAAATTTAAAAAGAAAATGCACCCTGCAAGGCAAAGCCATAATGAGCTAGTATGCATAGAACACTAGCTAATTATGAATAACTTACCTGAGAACGAAGCCCCTGAAGTGGTCCTCCTTCTTCATCTTCACCGCTGCGATGTATCCCGGAGTGACATCCGGATCTCGCGGCTCCCGCGCTGTAATTGGCCGGAGCATGCACGTGGGAGCTGCCTCTAGTGGCATATCGCCGTTAGCTGCGGTGTGCTCAGTGCGTCTGCACGCCGATGTCTACGACGAATGCCCCAAAGACAGCGGTGCCTGTCTTTTTGCAAATATCTCCTAAACCGTGTAGGTTTAGGAGATATTTCTTGGACCTACAGGTAAGCCTTAATCTAGGCTTACTTGTAATAACTTTAATGCATTTTCTGCATTAAGGTTAAAAAAAACTCCCCACCACCTTATCTAATCATTCCCATCCATAAGCACATAGTCACTGATCCATAACTGTCCAGGCTGCAGCCCTGCTTTTCTTCCTAGTCTCACAGGAAACACTCAGAGCAGCCAGAGCCATAGGCTCCTGCTTCGGTCAGTAAAACTCCTGTGAGGGCATGGCTAACCAATGCTGTGTGTGTCTACACACAGCATGGCTCTGGAGCGCGCCTGCATGGGTTCCCCCTTAGCACCCGGAGGAAGGAGGAGGGGACAGTGCCGGGTGAGGGCTGAAAAAAGAGGAGGTAAGGGACCACTTTGTGCAATATTGTTGCAAAGAGCAGGTAAGTATAACATTTGTTTTTATTTTAATTAAAAAAAAAACCTTTACTATCCCTTTAATACATATATATGTGATGCTGGGTCTTCTTTTAAAGATACTGATTTCTCCAAAAAATGGCGTGGCATCCCCCCCAAAACCCATACCAGATCCTTATCTGAGCATGCATGCCTGGCAGGCAAGGAAAGGGGGGGTAAGCGAGCAGACATACCATGTTGATAAAGGCTAAGGCCTCTTCCCCACAACCCTGGCCTGGCAAGCGAGCATATATACCATACCAGGTCACATGCCCCCCAAAGCACCTTGTCCCCATTTTGATCTGGAAGCCACCTTTAGCCCCCTACCCCAAAGCACCCCCCTATGTTGAGGGCATGTGTCCTGGTATAGTTTCAGAAGGGGACGCTCGCTCGTGCCCCCTTTTTCTGGTCTGCCAAGCTGCATGCTCAGATAAAAGGTCTGGTATGGATCTTGAGGGGACCCCACACCGGAAAAAAATGGTGTGGGGTTCCCCTTAAAATCCACATCAGACCCAAAGGGTCTTTTTTCTCTTTTTTCCCCGGCAATTGTTATGTTTATACTCAGCTGTCAGCGGAAAACCCTGCTGACAGCTGATAAGTCATCCTTTGTTGAGAACGTGGTGGCTGGCTTTTCACTGGTTGTTAAGGCCGCCGATGGCCGCCCACTCCTTAACAAAAACATTACGGCTCCTAAACACTTTCAAAACACTCCTAAACACTGCATAAACTCTGGCAAAAAAACCCCCACAAAATATTAGTGTTTTTATCCATCTTTTTATGTGTTTTTTTTTAGTGTGCATGCAGCCTAACTGTGTGGACAAAAACTTGAGGGGTATACTGCAAATGTATTCAAGAAGTAGAGGGGAATTAAGGGAAAGGCAAACTTCTTTAAAATTAAACAAACCTCTCCCCGCGCTTCCTACACTGACTGTCAGTGATCGGCGGTTCCCTGTCATCGGGAACGCCGATCAATGACGTCAGACGTACAGCCACGCCCCCCTACTGTAAAAAAAAAACACAACACACGTCACACTGACTCCTCCCCGCCCCCTAGTGGTTAACCCCCTAACTACAACTGTCATTTACATAGGAATCAGTGCTATTTAAATAGCAGTTATTGCTGTATAAATGGCAATAGGTTAAATCATTGCCAAAGTACATTTCTGGTAAAGTGCTTTAGACACCATGCTTCACTTAATCCTATGTCAGTCCTAATGTACCGTAGCTCACAAGAGAAGTTCAATGGGTCATAGACTTTTTCCTGGCTTCAGGGCACACAAGTCTATTTAATTAATTGCATAAAATTCATACTACACTGCAAACCCATTGCAGAGCTTCCACCATAAATTACACTAATTAGTCTGCATTTAGTTGAATCTCCTGATCAACTAATTGAATTTTTGATTGCTCTTGATTTAAATGCAATGGAGGAACAATATGATTCAATGACCTGTTTTATCTGATGGCTTACACAGCATAATTTATTAATTTTACTTCTTTTTCACTTCTGTAGAAACACTCATTTTGTAACGGGAAAGATAATGCAATATAATACATAGATATGTCCAACATCAGCAACCTGTTACATCCATGATTTAGTTTGTTTCACTGTATCATTTTGCTATGAGCTTTTTAAAATGTTTAGCGTTTTTTTACCCCTTCACGCCTATGGGTAAAACAAATCTTAATGCCTAAGCACAATTTTGCAATTTTGACATGTGTTAGTAAAACCGTACATATCATCAAACTACTCTGTGTATCCAGGTGGATTATACTGTTTTTTTTTTTCAGGACAAATTGGGCTTTCATTTGGTAGTAAATGGTTATAGATATCTCCTGATTTTTTGTTTTTACTATCAAAGGCAAACTGTTCCAAAATAGTAAAAAATATATATTCTTTTAAATTTAGCTGTAGATTTCTTGTTACTATCATAACCTACCACCAAAGAACAACCCAAAATGTATTCTGCTTTTGACAATCGCAGCAATACCGCATATGTGTATGTCAGTTGTTATTTGTACCCATAGCACAGCCAAGAATCAATAGTGCTCATTTTGGTTTTATTTATTTATTTGTGCTACCTAAAACACACTGACACTGATACTAATTAAAAAAAAAAAAAAACCTGCACAAATGACCCTGACTCTGATCCTGACCCTGACCGAGACTTTTAACCCTTACTTGACCCAAACACTAACCCTGGCACTGACCTAGATCAAACCTTAATCGAGGTATTACATTTATTATTTTATTTTTTATTATTTTTTTTCCACACACTTTTTTTCCTCTTTGCAAGAAAAGAGTAATATACATTGTATCTTTCCTCTCCATTCACAGAAAAAGAAAAACACAGAGATGGGCTTAACAGTGACTGATCAATGGGGTAGCCAATTACCGAGACCCCCAGGCCCAGTACTGACCATCGGGACCCAGATGTCCCGATTTTGTGACCCGTTCATTAGTGCCGTGCAGCACACTCCCAGCACAAAGGAAGATACCTTGTAAAAATGTGTTAATGGCCCTGCGCTTACGGAATTAAATGTTGTACCGGTAGGGGCAGCAGTTCTCTTTCTCTTTTTCCATGTAATTCCGTAAGCACAGGGCCACAACACATTTTTACATACTTTTGGTACAATCGTACCAACAGGACCTGCAGTTATGGATATTTTCAAATATATGACCAATAGGAGTGTGTACCTCATAGAAGTAAATTGTAAATAAACAAGATATGGATAGTTTATTTAAACAATTGAGACACAGCATGGAAAAGCAGTTAAGGGTGTGGTGGGATGTAGCCACATTAGAGATGTACATCGCAGAAAAAATGGAACCAAGGAGACTCAGATGGGATATTTCACCTAATGATGGAGTCAACGATAAAGGTTTAATGGAAGAATGGTATAGATTTTTTTAACCAAAGTAAAACTGATTTGTTACAAAAAATTGTCATTAGAAGACAATAAGTTAAAACATATAGAACCAGAAGTACTGCTATTAAAGGAGAAATTACTCCCATTCACAGACTGCAAAGAATTTAAAGATAAAGAATTAAGTCTCCATCAAAGCAATCAAAAAGTATGATAAGGAAATACAACAAAAGAAACAGAAAAAATTCTGCAGAGACTATAAGAATCAACAAGTTTACAAATGGCAGGCCGATGAAAATTACATTGAAGGAGATAATAATATTTCAATGGTAGAAGAATCAAGAGACCCCCTCATTAGAAATGGAAGAAGTAGTAGAATGGAATGAAACTAGACCATGCACACCAAGAACCCCAATACCCGTGCAAAGGAGAGAAATAAGTCGCACACACAGAAGAGAGGAAAGAACATCTACACATAGAGATTGAAGATATCAAGATCATTGGGGTCCTCCAAGGAATCAAGAATGGTGAAATACACAGAGACCCCCAAGATCTGGATATATACGGAACAGAGAGAGGTAAATTGGGAACAGGAGAGACATCAAAGAGACAACAGACGAGAGGACCCCCAGAGACCCCAAAGATGGGAAAGAGAAAACGGGCCAGAGGCAAGCAAGGGGGGGGCAAAGAAAAAGAAGGCAAGAGTATTAGGGAGTGGGATTCATAACCTGAGTAATGTCATTTTTAAAAAAGAGAAAACAAAGGTATTAGACTTGTGTTTGAAATTCGCTCCTGACAAAGATTTTGATAAATTCTGAGGGTATATAGACCTACAAAAATGAACTAGAAAATTAAATATTAAGAAATGTTATGCCTCCAAACAGGAGAGACAAACAAAAGTAGAAAGCACAAAGTTCAAACATTCGCAATTAAGGAACAACTCTACATTCAATCCTAAGACAAAAAATAATGAAAGCCTAGAGGTATTTAAAAAGATGGTGGAGGAAGACATCAAGAAATTAAAGATAAAGAAGTCCAAACAAGAAAATATATGGAACACAATAAAGATGATAGAGAAGAAGAAGCAAGTGATTATTCGCCCAGCAGACGAAGGGGGAGGACTAGTGATTATGAGGAAGGGATGAAAAAGCTCCTAAATGTACACATATAAGAAATTGAAATAAAATCCAATTTTCAAGACTGGGGGAATATTTAGACACATTTTTACAACCATAGGTATCTGTCCCCCTTAAAGTCTCATAAATCATTTGTTAGATTGAGGTAGGGCCCCTTATAAGCCAAAAGGTAGCCTGATATGCTGGGACTACCCTCCTGGTGTGGAGAATGAGTGTTTTATTTTTCTTGTCAATTTCAGGAAGGGATACTGGTAGGTAGCCCATTAGATCTTGAGTGGATGCATATCTCACAGTTTCCAACCTGTCAATAATTTTGTCAACCTGTGCATTCCATTAAGGAGCACATTTGGACACGCTATTCATATTTCTAAATCACAACATCTTACACATCCATCTGGTTTATAACTAACGTTTTCAGATTTGACCAATTGGGAGAGCAGACAGAGGGGGGAGGCACCAACTTAAAATATGCTGCTGGTTTCAGTGTAACTGTGCAAGGTGTACGCTTATAAGTGCATGAGATGAAGATGCCCATCAATAATAGAACAGTCTTGGGGGTATTCTGATGCTGCTCTGTGGACTCGCTGCTGATCCCTCGGCCGTGGGGATGTTGTGTTCGGTCACAGGTTTCTGTGTAGTATGCGACGACAGGAAGCTCCACTCTGACCAATTCTGCCATTCTTCTCATATAGCAATCATTTCAGAGGAGGAGAGATAGGCTTCCACATCATCTGCTGTTATTTTGACCTAATGTTTAGCAGGTATTGCAGCCTTGGAGTCCTCCTTTACTTTTGGAAGGTGCTTTAATGAAAATATTTTAATGTTGCAGGAGAGTAACCGATAAGTAACAGTATTACCACTGGTGATTTTAGTAATCTAAATAAAAAATGTTACAACAAAGACTCTCTTCTCTGTCTATAGCATACTTTTTTGAAGAAGGTATATTTATGGTTGTATGTGTCCTTTGGTTGTAAATCAATTCGGAAGAGAGAAACTCATTTGTATACACGCCATCTTTCAGGAAGAAGAATTAAGGAAGAGTGGAGAGGCAAAATATACACACTTGAGTGATGAACTCCATGTATTAATTGAAGTGTTTGCTCCGCCGGGAGAAGCTTATTCACGTATGAGTCATGCTTTGGAAGAGATTAAAAAATTCCTTGCTCCGGTAAGTGTCAGCTATTTGTCAGGTTCATAATTCATAGCATTTATACCATCATCATAATTTATCTATGAAGGGACTGTAAGATGGATTGTGTTATGTTTCTGTTGAATACAAGAATTTACCAGCAGCACAACACGGCATTACATGCACAACTTGTCAACCTTTTATAACACGTTATTTTTTTTCCACTGCTACATTACTGCCATGTGACTATATAGGCTCTCCTATAGCAATTTCACTTTGGCTACTGGGCTTAATGCTAGTTTTGAGGTAGTCACTTGTAGTAAATCACTTCAAGGATCAGTAGGATCACTTCAACACTACATACCTTCATATCATTATCAATTATTCTGTATTGGTCTGTACAAATGTTTATAAGTAGGGTTGTTACTGATTAAAATTTTCGTGTTTGATTAATCATTTTTTTTTAAATCGATTAATTGACTAATTTAGATTATAACGCACATACAGATCCAACTTCTTTTAGCTGATCTCCTTGCATTGCAACTCTGCATTAGTCAGTGGTAAATGTGGTATACACTATATACAATCACCCGACACTAATTAGTTTCCACAATCCATGACTTAACTTCACAGTTCACACAAATAAGTTTTAAATTCAAACTGTAATAGTAATTTTTTTTCCACTGTAGCGTGACAATCCCTCCACCTCCGGTCTAACTAATCACTCTCACCTTATGGCATGGACCCCTGTGCAAACAGGTGGTCATGCAAGTGGGTATCAAAAGGGTAAACACAGACCATAAACTTCTCTCACGTCTCCTTAGATCTCAGCAAGGACGCCAGGTCATGGGTAGAAAGAAAAGATCTAAGTGCTCACTGCTTAAGTATAAGATTAAATTTTTGTGTTCAATCACAAACTACTCACATAAAGATGATAAAAACACAGCATGTAAAGCCGACAATCGTGTTAGTTCCATAGGGCAGCAGCAGGTGATGTCATGCGTAGCTCCTCCCCGTACACGTTACGTTCAATCAGAACTTCAACGTCACTGGACTCCTCCCCCTTCCCTTTGTTAGCAGACGGAGGCACTTGGGGAAGGGGGAGGAGTCCGGTGACGTTGATGTCCGTGGCATCACCGGATCTCCGACGGAACTCCCTGAAGACCCGAAAGCCGATGGAGAGGTGAAAGAAAAATAATTTTTATTGATCAAAAAAATTAATCGAGGAATTAATCTTTAATTTCCACAGCCCTATTTTTAAGATATACTTTTTTAGAAAATCTATTTCACAGCCCTGCACATCTTATAGCACACATCTTCCTGTACAGGAATGTGCAGTATAGCCCCAAATGTGGAGCCTCTGTTAATCAAATTTGGGGGGAAGGGGTTGGAATGGTTATTAATAAAAAGACACAGGCTGACAGACTGACCATGCAGACACACTGGGGGTGATTTACTAAAGGCAAATAGATGGTTCACTTTTCAGGGGAAGTTGCACTTTACAGGGGCATTATCCCCAGAGCTTATTGAATTAGTTGTAGCTCTGCTTCCATCATCCAATCATGTTTAAAGGCTAAGTTCACTTTTTACAAAAAATAATGTGCATTTATTATTTTTTTTAAACAGGAGCAATTTTTTTTAAACGGGTGCAATACTTCGCGTATTGCACCCGTGATCTGCAGATCGTGGGTGCAACTTCAGGCTCCTGCACACTCTCTGTCCAGCTTTACTTCTGTATGAGCTGTCAACTTGTAAGCTAGATGAGAAAACAAAGGGGGATAATACCACGCCAACCCTGGTGATGAGCAGCCAACACAACAATCAGACTAATTGTATAATGGAATATAGTAAAAAAGTGTAGCATTTAAATTGTGTCTAATTCACAAAAGCATATCAGAATATGAATCTGAATACAACTTGTGTTTTAGATGATAATTAAAACACTCTGTGGTATCGAGTGAAGAAATAAGTAAGTGAAAACATATAACAAATGGAAATTAGATACCTAGACCAAAAAGGTAAGATATATAAACAAAATATGTGTATCCCACTTATACACAACCGTGTGGAGTGTGTACAAATAAATATATATATGTGATCCACGTGCAACAATGGAATAACTAGAAAATCGCAAACCAAATCACAGAAATCAAAATATTCAAAAATGCTAACAAATGCATGTAGAGTCTACAGCCAAATGATGTGAATATGGGTGGTGATTGCATACAACAATGAAGCACCCAAAAAGTCACAAACAAAATATATAATGACTGACTAAGTGAATCTAAAAAGACATGTTACCACATACCTGGATCTCACTTAAATGACAATGAAATCAAAAAGTGAAAAAGCAGTAGTAATAACATATAAAGTGTCTAAACTCTATAAAGAAGTGTAAACATATGTGCATATATATATAGAGATATGTAGCCTTCACCCTGTGAATGGGCAGACAAATACTATATCCCAATAATATAAAATGATGATGAAAATACAAATAAAAAAAATATATTAATCTCAATATATAATGACAACCATGGTGTGGATATTAACATATACAGTCCATATCGTTAGCTGCAAAGCAAGTTCATATAAAGGGGTATATGCAGATGTATCCCCTCTGAATCCCTATGTTATCTTTAGATAATGGACCACCATTCAACTTGTTGACTTCATATACATAAGATGGAAGAGAGGTGGGGTACTCTTACCGACAGTGATGGACTCACAGGACAGTAGCCGTGAGTCAGGCAGGCTTAAACCGACATGCGGTACGCACGGATCCAATCCAAAAGCGATAGAGTATTCCAATCCGTAGGTTTGCACCGACCAGTACTCACCCAACCGATGTATAGTGGCATCAAAGGTGATGAATACCTTGAATCCCCTCTGCAGTCCTCTCAATGGAACCAATGATTTCTGAAATATATGGCAAAAGAGAGCCTCCTCATGGTATAAACCCGATATATGGAAAAAAATTTATTTAAAGAATGTATCTTTCAACATTCAATAAAATGATAATAAAAGTAGGTTCAATTTAACAGGAATGTGCGCAGTAAAAAAGTGGCTCAGCTGGCGTATTCACCCTACGTGTTTCATCCTCATAGACTTCTGCTGGGGTATATGCCAGCCTGCCACCACTGCGCTAAATATATATATTTTAAAATATTACAAAACACACAACACCTGGTCCGACTCTGTGCAGCCTGACTTCCGGATTTTCCAGCGTGCGTGTCATTCCTTGACCATGTGATCTAGTATTAGGCCAATGAAATGTAATCTGGGCTAGTCAGGAATCAAGCCTCTGTTTAGTGGTTCAAACGGGCCACTTCAGATATAGGCAGCAACTTGTAAGCTAGAGGGAGTGTGGATGGATGCTGACCAACATGGCCTATGCAAACTACAGTGTACAAGTCCATCTGCTGCAGTGGTAGTTTCTTCATACACAGATTGGTGCGAATGAATAGCACCACTATGCAGGCAGAGCCCCACACAGTGAAACTGTTTTTAAAATGTGACAGTCGGTGTGGGGGAGAGGATCCCCTAAACACGGGTGTAACATATTACATGCTTAGAAAGGTAAACTTATCCTTTAAGCAAAAACATTTTTTTCCTTGTACATTTTTTTTCCTTGTACATGCAAAGTGAAATTTCACCACATTCACTAAGCCCTGGGGAATATTCCCTTTCAAAGTCCAAATTCCTTTAAAAGTGAACAGCTTATTTGCCTTTATTAAATCAACCCCCCTATGTGTGAGATAATCACTCCATAGTTCTCTGTAATAAAATTAGAGGGGAAAACCTCACAACAATAAAAAGGCTGCACAAAAAATTTCTATCAAATACTTACCGTAATTTTCCTTTCCTGAGGGACTCCATGGCAGGCTACGTGTAGGTTAACCCCGCCTCCTCTCCAATGCTATAGAACCCCATTCCCATAAATGTGAGCTCTCAGCCAGAGACTGCGTTCCATAACAAGCCAAGTCTCGATCCATGGGTGAGAACTCCGTCTGCCATGGAGTCCATCAGGAAAGGAAAATTATGGTAAGTATTTGATAGAAAATTTTCAGCTTTCCTGACAGACTTTATGGCAGTCTAAGTGTGGGAAATAACTAGCCCCAACCACACGGGCGGGTGTGCTGATCAAAAAAATAACTTTAATTTGCCCCGTCAACCGACAGGATTCTTAAACCAAAGTTTACAGAGGATAAGGATGCAGGTTCCAGACAATAGGGCATCACAAAGGTGTTTATGGAGGCACCCAAAAGGCCACCCTGCAGATGACAACTGGAGTCACCTGTTGGGCTGCCTCCCATGAAGTAGCAATGCCCCCCGGTCGAATGTGCCATCACCGCCTCTGAAGGAGCCAAGCCCTTAGCCCTATAGGTCTGCTGGATAGTCTTGACGATCTAGGATGAGATCATTCTAGAAGAAGCACATTTCCTCTTATTCTTTCTGGAGAATAAGACAAACAAGTGATCCAAATGTCTAAGGGAGACATTGCACAAAGGTAATCTCTTAGCGTTTCCCCCACGTCTAGTGGATGAGCCCCTGAGACCCCTGGAGTTTTGAACGTGGGCAGGACAATCTCTTGATTCTCATGGAAGACCGACGTGACTTTAGACTACTAATTGAGTATGGGTATGAGCACCACCCAGTTTGGAAAAAAAAAGGGTGAGAAACGGTTCTTTGTGGCCAAGGGCCCCGATCTCCAAAAATCTCTTGGCCGATGTGATGGCCACAAGGAAAGCAGCCTTCGCCGAGAGATCCTTAATGGAAGACGGGTCAGATCCTGTGGTACTAGATTCTGTGAGTCCAGAACGAGGTGAAGATCCCATTTGGGGAATCTCGGTTTTCTTTGCCACCCCTCTTGGGTGAAACCAAGCCTCAGTTTCACCCACGGCTCGCGCATGCACAGAGGCCTCCCGCAGCTGTGGCCAGGAAGTACCACAGCGTTCTGGAACGCAGAAGCCTTCCAGCCGCCATGAAAACGGCCAGAGGACACTAGAGCCAGGGAAAAAGAGAAAAAGAGAAAAACATAAAATACATAAACCGCTGCCATGGAGGAGAACCAATGTCACAGGCACCATCTTCAGACCCTGCCCGTTCAGCTGCACCACACTGGTTGTCCTGTCATGGGCATACACAGGCCAGCCCCCCACCACCAGGGTATTATGCCTGGAACCATGGCTGGGCCCTGGGTTCTTACACCACTTCATCAGTATGCCCAACTCTCTGGCTGAGAGCTCACATCTATAGGAATGGGGTCCTATAGCATTTGAGAGGAGGCAGAGTTAACCCACACGCACACAGCCATGGAGTCTGTCATGAAATGTTTTTACCTGTGGCAAGCTATCAGCTATTACCTTTCAACATTTGCCTTGCATACACTGCCTGGCCTATAACAAAATGACATATGGCATATCATATGATGTCCTCCTGGATCGCACCTTGAGCGTGGCCGAGGGCCCGGGCTGCGGAGCAATCTGTCATCTGCTGTGTCCTAGCTGATGGGATTGTACACCCCATTAATACCCATCATACCATAAGAACATACCTAAAATATAAAATAAAACACACAACAAGGATTGTGGAAAAGTTTAGTCCGCGGCCCCTTTATTGGGTTTTAAACAATTTTAATTATGAAATGAACTTTAATCTTTAAAACCAGAATCGCTGTTAACCATTAACAGACCAACATGCTTAGTCACTAAGACTCAAGCAGCAATATCTTATACCAACCAAATAACAGTTTACCAACCGCTGTCCACCCACAAAGTGGGCGACATTACCCAAAAAGATGGACCTTCAATATTAAACAGAATTGTTGGTAACCAATAACAGACCAACATGCTTAGTCACTAAGACTCAAGCAGCAATATCTTATACCAACTAAGTAACAGCGTACCACTTACTGTCCACCCACCTAAAGAGACATTACCCACATAAAGAGGGACCGCGGCGAGGGGAAATTACAAAGTGGAGGGAAGGGTAGGAAAGCAGGTCAAAAGATCCAGAAGGAGGGCTGAGAAGAATCCAGACTCCAGCTTACAGACCTGAGGTAAATGCTGACTCTGCCCAGTGACATGAAAGGATATAAGTAAAAGGTTGCACTCATTGGCAAGATGTTTCCTGCCAAAGGATTTGTCACCAATTCAGTGCTCAGCAGCTGAGGTAAATATTCCTAGCAACAGCAGGAAGCTTGTCACCTAAAACACAAAGCAGAAAGAACCAGCAAAGCAGCCATAGCTAGATATGTACTTAACAATTATCATAGCCCTCTATTAATAGTAAAATGCATTTATAAAACAAATGGGTATTAGGGGTAACAATCCCATGGGGACATTTCTCTATTTTATTCTTTTGTGGCCCTGACATGACTTATCAGTGTATCGGCTTGCTACCGGTACCATGTGACTGCTATGACCAATCACAGCAGGTCACAAGACAGTTGTAAACAATGGATGACCTACTTTCATGCCATCCATTGTGTACAATTGTGTTGCTAGCTGTGATTGGTCAGTGAGTTCACATGGTACAGACAGGGCCAATCACAGTCCATCTGTACCATGTGATTATCTCTGGCCAATCTCAGTTACAATTACAATTGAATGAATCATTTTCATTCAGTAAAATGCTTGATTATAGATTATAGCAATGAAATACACTGCTATCAGCAATAATAATGTGTAAATATATATATATATATATATATATATATATATATATATAAAGGTGAGGCATATCATTGTTGAAAAAGAGGTATCTGATAATTCTCAAGAATATCTGGATGAATCTGCACATACAGAAGACAACCTCTTTAACCCTTTCAGTGCCAGCTGGCCAGGTCCGTACGCCATATGCAAATGGGATGAGGTAATCCTGCGCCAGCACACCGAGACTAACTAAAAAAATGCTGCGCACACTAAGGGAAATGTCTGAACCCAGGTAGAATCAAGAAAAGGAGGTAGTGGCGCGCAAACTAGACTAAATATTAACAAGACAGACAGTATCAGGTCATAGACATAAAACACCAGGAGGCAGGCTCTGGGTCAATAAAATGGCATAAAACAAGCAGTATGTGCATAAACTGACGTGATAAAACCATGTGATAAAAAGCAATCCAAATTAAAAGTGTATCAAATAAAATCGCATGATGTAGCTAATATAATAACACAGAATCCAGTGATGGTAAAAAAATTTAAAGGACGTGATGGGAAAATAAAACGCATAAAAGTGCATCCAAAGGAGCTGTGTGAGAAGGGGTGATCCAAACGGTTTAAAAACCACAATATATCATAAAAGTGATATGAAAATATAGTGCAAAAGAGCAGGGGAGACTAGAAGAATCTCATAACAAAAGGATCTCATAACAAAAAGAAATGGTAACGGATCCGTGTAAATAAAATCAAAACAAAGGATGAGCTGGAGTGAAAGAAATGGTGCGCAGCGATTAGTAAATCGCAAAATATAAAAGTCCAAGAAAGGAGTCCATATGTGGCATATATGCCGAGTGGTGGTGAAGTCTTATATCCGGCAGATGGCAGGCTAACAGTGCTGGGATTTCCAATGGTTAACGTGAATACACTATAGGTCCTGTGTAGTGTGCTGTAATATTTCTCTCGTGGAATCCTAAAAGGGAGTGCGGGTGGCCCCTTACCTTACAGCTGTAAGGTTACAGCAATGTAATCTGGGTCTTTTGTGGTAGGAAGGAGCAGTCCTCTCTGGGATGTTTATCCGGTTGTCTCACTGGGAGATCCCTTTCGGCTATCCTCCTTGGTCCAGGCGGGGGCAGGGGGGGGGGGGTGTTGTATAGGGGGCTTTTCACCTCAATGTGTATATAAGATAAATATCCTCATAGTGTAGTAAGTTTGGTAAAACAATATTTATTAACAATAAAAGCAATATAGCAGAAATGGGTACTCACATAACAAGTGAATAGACCAGCAGGGTATAAACGAGCCTCGAGCTCGTCGGCGTCACTTCCGGTAAGGTCACGTGTCCCGACGCGTGTTCGTCACTTGTCACGTGTCATTATTTATTTGTTACCAGTGTATCATTTATTACCTGTATGTCATTTTTTTAGCATTTAGCGCGGTATACTTTTTATCATTTATTAATTGTTCACACCAATTTCACACTGCAGCTGCTTTAATTATGCGGTAAAGCAATTTGTTCTCTTTATCCATATTAACACATACGTGAGTTTTTTTTCACTTACTTTCATCCTTTGGTTCATTTTCA
Organism: Lithobates sylvaticus; assembly: GCA_028564925.1. Taxonomy (NCBI): domain Eukaryota; kingdom Metazoa; phylum Chordata; class Amphibia; order Anura; family Ranidae; genus Lithobates; species Lithobates sylvaticus. Next base: position 323,384,008 of record CM053028.1, on the reverse strand, counting down.
TTTTTTTTCAAAACTTTAAAAGCTGTAAGGGGAAAATAAAAAAGCAATGGAAAAATTGAAAAAATGGTCTAACCACTTCAATACTGGGTAGTTTAACCTTCTTCCTGCCAAATTTCAGCTTTCAGTTCTGTCACACTTTGAATGACAATTGAAACATTGTGCCCAAATTCATTTTTTTTTTTAAACAGATAGAGCTTTCTTTTGGTAGTATTTAATGACCACTGAGTTTTTTTTTTTTTTGCTAAACAAATGAAAACAAAACAGAATATTAAAAAAAAAAGCTTTTCATAGTTTATGTTATAAAATTTTACAAATAAGTAATTTTTCTTCTTCACTAAGGTGCGCTGATGAGGCTGCACTGATGGGCACTGATAGGCTGCAATAATGGGCACTGATAAAGCTGCCCTCATGAGGAAGCACCTGTGGGCCCTGATGAGGCTGCACTGGTGGGCACTGATGAGGCTGCACTGATGAAAATTGAGGAGGCTGCACTGATGGGCACTGATAAGCAGCACTGATGGACACTGATAGGCAGCACTGATGAACACTGATAGGCGCTGATTGGCACTGATGTAGCTGTACTGATAATCAGGATGCTGACGATCGGTGCCCTGATTATCAGTGTACACAGTGTGCTGACAGGCTTGCTGGTTATCAGCACTCCTTTTCTCACACAGACATAGCGCATGAGGAAAGGATAGATAGATAACCGGCAAGTCTGTTTACATGTAATCAGCTGTGATTGGACACAGCTGATCACATGATAAAGGGCTGCTGTTATTGGCCCTTTACCCCAATCTGTGTCCGAAGGACACAATGGTCACAAAGCGCACCCGATGTGCACCACTATAGTACAGCACTATAGTACAGTGCTGTAGCCATATTTTGGCTATATTATGATACAAAAGTGGTTAACAGTGGAACAGAGCACCTGGCAGCGAAAGGGTTATTATATCATGAATAAATATATTTTGAAAATTACACATTTACAGGTAAAATCAATTACACCGCATTTAATTTGTGATTCTTAACTGATTCTTTTTCCAAATTATGATGCAATAGTCACTAACAAAAGAAACAGCATGGAGATAGAACAGTATTATTTTATTTTATATCTTAGAGTTCTGATTACAAAAGTAAACATATTGTCTGTTTGTCTTATTTGAAACAAACTTTTTCTGCTATTGTTCAATTCTTCTTTAGAATTCTGAAGAAAATGTCTTTGTAACATGAATATAAGTGGAGAACATTACTCACTACTCCAGTGGCAAGGCTCCAAAAATGGCTCTCTGAAAAATAATCTTCCTTGCCCTTCAGTGTTTTATTCAGGGCAGGAGGATCACCCTTGTTCTGACATTTTAGCGTGAGTAATTGGAGCTTGTAGAATTTATTGTTTCTCCCCTCCATTATTTTGGTCAAGTGCAAGCAAGGGGAAACAACGTGTACATTCAATAGCCGTGTTGCATGATTTAAAGGTATTTCACATATTAACTCTGGGGACCGGGCATGAGCAGCAGTCAAATATTTCCGGATGCCTGAAAGGGGAACAAATGATAACAAGAAAATAGACATTTAGTAAAGCATGACCAACTGAAATACACAGTCTATAGGAAAACAAGAAAAAAATACTTGTGAAGAAAGATAAAAAAAAAGAAATGCTAACCTCAGTAGCATTTCTTCTGTAATGTGCTACATGCATCAATAAACTTGAATATAATTTAAATTAAACAAAGTAAAACATCTGCAATCAAATGTTTTCTGTAAGGTAGAAAGCTGAATAACTGAAACAAGTGTCCAATAAATTGCTCTGTATTTCTGGTTTCTGTATTTCTGGTTATTGAACTGGGATTCAGCAGATGCCCATGGCTAATGGATAAGGATTAGAAAATCTTATTTGGTTCGATTCACAGGGGGGTAAAATTCTTCCCAAATGTAAAATTAAACCCTGCTGAAGTCTACAGGTGATAAATATTAAATTCCATTCTCACATGTAATAGGCAAACTATTGCTAAAAAGGATATGGGGAGCTGGATACTACCATGGGGGAAATTTAACAACGTAAATCTTTTTTATAATACCATAGAGCAGGCGAGGGTCCTTTTTAATGCGGCTTTGAGATTGAAATAGGGAAATAACCCATCTTCATAATGAAATTCTTGCGAGATGTCCATAACCAATGTATATGGATAAGCAAATTTATTCAGGTCTTATTTACAAGGTTTGGTTGAATGCTGCTTAAAGTCCAGTTAGCCCAAACTTACCTTTATTGAAGTCCTCTGGGGGGGGGGGGGGCTAACTGGGAAAATAGATTATTCTAAGTACTGTATGGTAGAGAGAAGGTAATTTTGCTAGGAAGCTGTATTTGGTGTTATGTAACAGCAGGATCGTCATGGTCAGCATTAAGGATGGGCCCGGTGCTCGATGCGAACCCACGTTCGCATCGAGCACCGGGCGTTCGCTCGCTCTGCGAGCCCAGAACTATTTTGGCCGCTCGCATCACGTTCGTGTGATGCGAGCGGCCCCGCAATGCATTGCGGCCGGCGCGGCCGACGCAGTGCATTGCTGGCTGATGATTGGCCAAGCATGCACTGTGACCCCGCATGCTTGGCCAATCACAGCCCCGGAAAATCGAAGAGCCATAATTGGCTACAGGCAGGACGCCTGTAGCCAATTACAGCTCAGGGGCTGTAGTACACGCCCCCCCCCTATAAAACGCCGCCACGCCGTCTGCGCCGGTCACATGCTGTTCCGGCGCAGATTGAGCAGGCAGATTCTGTGACACTCTGCTGCATTGAGATAGTTAGATAGATTCACTTACAGAGATTGAGTTAGATAGATTCAGTTACAAAGATTGATTGACAAAGAGGGGCTTGTAGTGTGCTCGTGGCAGGCAGGCAGAGCTCCTATATTTTGTTACCAGAAGCACCTATAGGACTTGTAGTGTGTTCGTGGCAGGCAGGCAGAGCTCCTATATTTTGTTACCAGAAGCACCTATAGGACTTGTAGTGTGTTAGTGGCAGGCAGGCAGAGCTCCTATATTTTGTTACCAGAAGCACCTATAGGACTTGTAGTGTGTTCGTGGCAGGCAGGCAGAGCTCCTATATTTTGTTACCAGAAGCACCTATAGGACTTGTAGTGTGTTAGTGGCAGGCAGGCAGAGCTCCTATATTTTGTTACCAGAAGCACCTATAGGACTTGTAGTGTGTTCGTGGCAGGCAGGCAGAGCTCCTATATTTTGTTACCAGAAGCACCTATAGGACTTGTAGTGTGTTAGTGGCAGGCAGGCAGAGCTCCTATATTTTGTTACCAGAAGCACCTATAGGACTTGTAGTGTGTTAGTGGCAGGCAGGCAGAGCTCCTATATTTTGTTACCAGAAGCACCTATAGGACTTGTAGTGTGTTAGTGGCAGGCAGGCAGAGCTCCTATATTTTGTTACCAGAAGCACCTATAGGACTTGTAGTGTGTTCGTGGCAGGCAGGCAGAGCTCCTATATTTTGTTCCCAGAAGCACCTATAGGACTTGAAGTGTGTTAGTCCCATTACACACACAGAGCTATATTTTCTTCCAGAAGCACCTATAGGACTTGAAGTGTGTTAGTCCCATTACACACACAGAGCTATATTTTCTTCCCAGAAGCACCTATAGGACTTGAAGTGTGTTAGTCCCATTACACACACAGAGCTATATTTTGTTCCCAGAAGCACCTATAGGACTTGAAGTGTGTTAGTCCCATTACACACACAGAGCTATATTTTCTTCCCAGAAGCACCTATAGGACTTGAAGTGTGTTAGTCCCATTACACACACAGAGCTATATTTTGTTCCCAGAAGCACCTATAGGACTTGAAGTGTGTTAGTCCCATTACACACACAGAGCTATATTTTGTTCCCAGAAGCACCTATAGGACTTGAAGTGTGTTAGTCCCATTACACACACAGAGCTATATTTTGTTCCCAGAAGCACCTATAGGACTTGAAGTGTGTTAGTCCCATTACACACAAAGAGCTATATTTTGTTCCCAGAAGCACCTATAGGACTTGAAGTGTGTTAGTCCCATTACACACAAAGAGCTATACTTTGTTCCCAGAAGCACCTATAGGACTTGAAGTGTGTTAGTCCCATTACACACACAGAGCTATATTTTGTTCCCAGAAGCACCTATAGGACTTGAAGTGTGTTAGTCCCATTACACACAAAGAGCTATACTTTGTTCCCAGAAGCACCTATAGGACTTGAAGTGTGTTAGTCCCATTACACACACAGAGCTATATTTTGTTCCCAGAAGCACCTATAGGACTTGAAGTGTGTTAGTCCCATTACACACAAAGAGCTATATTTTGTTCCCAGAAGCACCTATAGGACTTGAAGTGTGTTAGTCCCATTACACACACAGAGCTATATTTTGTTCCCAGAAGCACCTATAGGACTTGAAGTGTGTTAGTCCCATTACACACAAAGAGCTATATTTTGTTCCCAGAAGCACCTATAGGACTTGAAGTGTGTTAGTCCCATTACACACACAGAGCTATATTTTGTTCCCAGAAGCACCTATAGGACTTGAAGTGTGTTAGTCCCATTACACACACAGAGCTATATTTTGTTCCCAGAAGCACCTATAGGACTTGAAGTGTGTTAGTCCCATTACACACACAGAGCTATATTTTGTTCCCAGAAGCACCTATAGGACTTGAAGTGTGTTAGTCCCATTACACACAAAGAGCTATATTTTGTTCCCAGAAGCACCTATAGGACTTGAAGTGTGTTAGTCCCATTACACACACAGAGCTATATTTTGTTCCCAGAAGCACCTATAGGACTTGAAGTGTGTTAGTCCCATTACACACACAGAGCTATATTTTGTTCCCAGAAGCACCTATAGGACTTGAAGTGTGTTAGTCCCATTACACACACAGAGCTATATTTTGTTCCCAGAAGCACCTATAGGACTTGAAGTGTGTTAGTCCCATTACACACAAAGAGCTATATTTTGTTCCCAGAAGCACCTATAGGACTTGAAGTGTGTTAGTCCCATTACACACACAGAGCTATATTTTGTTCCCAGAAGCACCTATAGGACTTGAAGTGTGTTAGTCCCATTACACACAAAGAGCTATATTTTGTTCCCAGAAGCACCTATAGGACTTGAAGTGTGTTAGTCCCATTACACACACAGAGCTATATTTTGTTCCCAGAAGCACCTATAGGACTTGAAGTGTGTTAGTCCCATTACACACACAGAGCTATATTTTGTTCCCAGAAGCACCTATAGGACTTGAAGTGTGTTAGTCCCATTACACACACAGAGCTATATTTTTGTTCCCAGAAGCACCTATAGGACTTGAAGTGTGTTAGTCCCATTACACACAAAGAGCTATATTTTGTTCCCAGAAGCACCTATAGGACTTGAAGTGTGTTAGTCCCATTACACACACAGAGCTATATTTTGTTCCCAGAAGCACCTATAGGACTTGAAGTGTGTTAGTCCCATTACACACAAAGAGCTATATTTTGTTCCCAGAAGCACCTATAGGACTTGAAGTGTGTTAGTCCCATTACACACACAGAGCTATATTTTGTTCCCAGAAGCACCTATAGGACTTGAAGTGTGTTAGTCCCATTACACACACAGAGCTATATTTTGTTCCCAGAAGCACCTATAGGACTTGAAGTGTGTTAGTCCCATTACACACACAGAGCTATATTTTGTTCCCAGAAGCACCTATAGGACTTGAAGTGTGTTAGTCCCATTACACACAAAGAGCTATACTTTGTTCCCAGAAGCACCTATAGGACTTGAAGTGTGTTAGTCCCATTACACACACAGAGCTATATTTTGTTCCCAGAAGCACCTATAGGACTTGAAGTGTGTTAGTCCCATTACACACAAAGAGCTATATTTTGTTCCCAGAAGCACCTATAGGACTTGAAGTGTGTTAGTCCCATTACACACACAGAGCTATATTTTGTTCCCAGAAGCACCTATAGGACTTGAAGTGTGTTAGTCCCATTACACACACAGAGCTATATTTTGTTCCCAGAAGCACCTATAGGACTTGAAGTGTGTTAGTCCCATCACACAGAGCTCCTCTATTTTCTTTGCATAAGCACCCACAGGACTTCTAGTGTGTTAGTGGCACCACACAGAGCTCCTCTATTTTCTTTGCAGAAGCACCCACAGGACTTCTAGTGTGTTAGTGGCATCACACAGAGCTCCTCTATTTTCTTTGCAGAGGCACCCATAGGACTTCTAGTGTGTTAGTGGCATCACACAGAGCTCCTATATATTCTTCTCAGCAGCACCCACAGGACTTCTAGTGTGTTAGTGGCATCACACAGAGCTCCTCTATTTTCTTTGCAGAAGCACCCATAGGACTTCTAGTGTGTTAGTGGCATCACACAGAGCTCCTATATATTCTTTGCATAAGCACCCACAGGACTTCTAGTGTGTTAGTGGCACCACACAGAGCTCCTCTATTTTCTTTGCAGAAGCACCCACAGGACTTCTAGTGTGTTAGTGGCATCACACAGAGCTCCTCTATTTTCTTTGCAGAAGCACCCATAGGACTTCTAGTGTGTTAGTGGCATCACACAGAGCTCCTATATATTCTTTGCATAAGCACCCACAGGACTTCTAGTGTGTTAGTGGCACCACACAGAGCTCCTCTATTTTCTTTGCAGAAGCACCCACAGGACTTCTAGTGTGTTAGTGGCACCACACAGAGCTCCTCTATTTTCTTTGCAGAAGCACCCACAGGACTTCTAGTGTGTTAGTGGCATCACACAGAGCTCCTCTATTTTCTTTGCAGAGGCACCCATAGGACTTCTAGTGTGTTAGTGGCATCACACAGAGCTCCTATATATTCTTCTCAGCAGCACCCACAGGACTTCTAGTGTGTTAGTGGCATCACACAGAGCTCCTCTATTTTCTTTGCAGAAGCACCCATAGGACTTCTAGTGTGTTAGTGGCATCACACAGAGCTCCTATATATTCTTTGCATAAGCACCCACAGGACTTCTAGTGTGTTAGTGGCACCACACAGAGCTCCTCTATTTTCTTTGCAGAAGCACCCACAGGACTTCTAGTGTGTTAGTGGCATCACACAGAGCTCCTCTATTTTCTTTGCAGAAGCACCCATAGGACTTCTAGTGTGTTAGTGGCATCACACAGAGCTCCTATATATTCTTTGCATAAGCACCCACAGGACTTCTAGTGTGTTAGTGGCACCACACAGAGCTCCTCTATTTTCTTTGCAGAAGCACCCACAGGACTTCTAGTGTGTTAGTGGCATCACACAGAGCTCCTCTATTTTCTTTGCAGAAGCACCCATAGGACTTCTAGTGTGTTAGTGGCATCACACAGAGCTCCTCTATTTTCTTTGCATAAGCACCCACAGGACTTCTAGTGTGTTAGTGGCATCACACAGAGCTCCTCTATTTTCTTTGCAGAAGCACCCATAGGACTTCTAGTGTGTTAGTGGCATCACACAGAGCTCCTATATTTTCTTCTCAGCAGCACCCACAGGACTACCGACTACAATGGCTGGAAGACCGCCAAGGGGAGGCAGAGCGTGCAGAGCCAAGAACACAGGGCAGGCAGGCTCTGTTTCTAGTGGACGTGGCCGTGGACGTGGACGTGGTCGTGCATCGTCATCAGCACGTGGCCATGGGACACGCGCGTCTTTGTTTTCGGCAGCTGGACATGTGGAGCCGCATCATGCTGAAGGCTTGGTAGAATGGATGACCAAGCCCTCCTCATCCTCCTCATCCTCTCTCACCCAGGCTCAGGGTACTGACAGAGCATCATCAGCCACCCCTTCCCTAGACCCACCATGTCCTCCTGAGGAGTCCCCCGAACTCTTTGAGCACAGTGTTGGGTACATGCTCCAGGAGGATGCCCAACGATTCGAAGGCTCGGATGACGATACCCAGCTTGAGGAATCTGGCAGTACAGTTCCACCAGCTGCAGCTTACTGCCAGGTTTGCTCTAGTGGTGAAGAGGGAGGGGATGATGAGGTCACTGACTCCACGTGGGTGCCTCAAGGGAGAGAGGATGAGGAGGAGGACGAGGAGGAGGAGGATGCGGCGTCACATGTCCAACGAGGCAGGATGCCCCCTGGAGGCCAGGTAGAGGCCAGCACAGCAACTGTACAACACCGCAGAGCTCCGCCTGTGCAGGGCGCTGCCTCTGCACGTTATCAGAAAAGTTCTTTGGTGTGGGCCTTTTTTGAGACGAGTGCAGCAGATCGCACCACTGCTATTTGCAATATTTGTCTCAAGCGTATCTCGCGTGGCCAAAACATCAGCCGCTTGGGCACCACAAGCATGACCAGACATATGGCGACCTGCCATGCAGCTCGTTGGCAGGCACACATAAAAGACCCACACCAAAGAACTAAGCGGACCTCTCCTTGCTCCTCCTCAGCTGGGATCTCCATCCCCACTACACCTTCAGTCCTCTCTGAAAGCTGCTCTGAGAGGACTGAAGGTGTAGAATTCGGTGTGTCACAACCAAGTACTTGCAGTACACCGACGTCCGAATGCAGCAGGCAAATTTCCCTGCCCCAGCTGCTGGACCGTAGAAAGAAGTACACTCCCAGCCATCCACATGCCCAGCGGTTGAATGCTAGCCTTGCTAAATTGCTAGCACTTCAACTGCTGCCTTTTCAGTTGGTAGACTCGGCCCCCTTCCGTGAGTTTGTTCAATGTGCGGTTCCTCAGTGGCAGGTTCCCAAACGCCACTTTTTCTCGCGGAAGGCGATTCCGTCTCTCTACCGGCATGTGGAGGGCAATGTCCATGCCTCGCTGGACAGGGCGGTCAGCGGTAAGGTGCATATTACCGCTGACTCATGGTCCAGCAGGCATGGACAGGGACGGTACCTTTCTTTCACGGCCCATTGGGTCACTCTATTGGCAGCTGGGAGGGATGCAGGACAAGGTGCAGTAGTGTTGGAGGTTGTTCCGCCACCACGCCTCCAAAACGCGACTACTGCTACTGGTTGTGACACACCTCTCTCCTCCACCCCCTCCTCTTCTTCTTCCTCCAGTGCTCTGTCCTTGGAACCAGCGGTGCTCCGTAGGCGTACAAGGGGCTACGCAAGTACGCAGGCAAAAAGATGCCATGCCGTGCTTGCGCTGGTGTGTTTGGGGGACAGGAGCCACACTGGGCCAGAGGTTCTGGCAGCTCTGCAGGGGCAGGCCGAGAGGTGGTTGACGCCACGTCAGCTTAAGCCAGGAATGGTCGTTTCTGACAATGGCACCAACCTCCTCTCCGCCCTGCGACAGGGGCAGCTCACCCATGTGCCCTGCATGGCTCACGTCCTCAACCTGGTGGTGCAGCGGTTCTTGGGCAGGTTCCCAGGCTTACAGGATGTCCTGAGGCAGGCCAGGAAAGTCTGTGTGCATTTCCGCCGATCTTATAATGCCAGTGCTCGGCTGACTGAGCTGCAAAAGGAGCTGAACCTGCCCAAGAACCGCCTAATATCTGACATGCCCACCAGGTGGAACTCAACGTTGGCCATGCTGCAGCGACTGCACACGCAGCAGAGGGCCATCAATGAGTACCTTTGCGACTACGGCACCAGGACAGGGTCAGGGGAGCTTGGTTTTTTTTCCCCACGTCAGTGGAGCATGATCAGGGATGCATGCACTGTCCTCTCACCATTTGAGGAGGCCACGAGGATGGTGAGCAGTGACAGTGCATGCATCAGTGACACTGTCCCTCTTGTCCACCTGTTGGAGCATACGCTGCGTGGGATCATGGACAGGGCACTTGAGGCAGAACAGAGGCAGGAAGAGGAGGACTTCCTTGCCTCTCAAGGCCCCCTTTATCCGGACAGTGTTCCTTCTGTCCCACCCATCACACAGGAAGAGGATGAGGAGGAGGAGGAGGAGGAGGAGGAGGAGGATTGTGTGAGCATGGAGGTGGAGCCTGGCACTCAGCATCAGCAGCAGCAGTCTTTTAGGGATGATGTACAGTCCCAACAAGCCAGTGGACTTGTACGTGGCTGGGAGGAGGTGGCTGGCGATCATGTCATCCTCAGTGACCCAGAAGACTCCGGACCGAATGCCTCAGCTAACCTACGCTGCATGGCCTCCCTGATCCTGCAAAGCCTGCGGAAGGATCCTCGTGTTCTTCGGATCAAGGAGAGGGACCATTACTGGCTGGCCACTCTCCTTGATCCGCGGTACAAGGGTAAGGTTGCGGACCTTATCTTGCCGTCGCAGAGGGAGCAGAGGATGAGACATCTCAGGGAGGCCTTGCAGAAAGGTCTGTGCAACGCGTTCCCAGAAACTGGGAGGCTACAAACTCCTGGTCCTGGGCGACGAGTTGCTGAGGCTTCGGTCAGTGGCAGAAGGAGCGGTGGGGAAGGTGGACGTCTGACCGATGCGTTCAGACAATTTTTTAGTCCGCAGCCCCAAGGTATGATCGGTTCCAGCAACCATCGCCAGCGTCTGATATACATGGTGCAGGAATACCTTGGGGCAAGGTCAGACTTGGACACCTTTCCCACCGAAAATCCTCTGGCTTACTGGGTCCTGAGGATGGATCACTGGCCAGAGCTTGCACAGTATGCAATTGAGCTACTGGCCTGTCCTGCCTCCAGCGTTCTTTCCGAACGCACATTCAGTGCTGCTGGAGGATTTGTGACTGATCATAGGGTGCGCCTGTCCACCGCCTCGGTTGATCGACTGACATTCATCAAAATGAATCAGTCTTGGATCACCACCAGCTACCAGGCACCTGAGGCGGATATAACCGAATAATTTTTAATGTCACATCCCTTCAAGACTGCCTATGCTGATGCTGAGTGACTGTCCTCTTATGTTCACTGACTATCCTCTTCCTCCTCCTCAATGATCCATGCCACAGCACCAGTGCCTAAGGCACAATTTTTCAGCCCCTGTTTAACAGGGGCGTGTACTTACAATTTTTAAAAAAAATGCTTCGCAACACGTGTGACTGCTGTGCTCCAAGTACAGTCTCTGTGAGGGCCGTGTTGCAGTGTTGTGGCACCAGCACCAGTGCCTAAGGCACAATTTTTCAGCCCCTGTTTAACAGGGGCGTGTACTTACAATTTTTTTAAAAAATGCTTCGCAACACGTGTGACTGCTGTGCTCCAAGTACAGTCTCTGTGAGGGCCGTGTTGCAGTGTTGTGGCACCAGTGCCTAAGGCACAATTTTTCAGCCCCTGTTTAACAGGGGCGTGTACTTACAATTTTTTAAAAAAATGCTTCGCAACACGTGTGACTGCTGTGCTCCAAGTACAGTCTCTGTGAGGGCCGTGTTGCAGTGTTGTGGCACCAGTGCCTAAGGCACAATTTTTCAGCCCCTGTTTAACAGGGGCGTGTACTTACAATTTTTTAAAAAAATGCTTCGCAACACGTGTGACTGCTGTGCTCCAAGTACAGTATCTGTGAGGGCCGGGTTGCAGTGTTGTGGCACCAGCACCAGTGCCTAAGGCACAATTTTTCAGCCCCTGTTTAACAGGGGCGGGTAATTACAAATCTTGATCTAATAGTTCACAGCAGGGCCCATTCCTGCGCCCACCAAGAGTAACTATGAGGGCCTGCAGTCTTGTGGCAACACCGTCCACCACCACCGCCAAAGGCCCAATTTTTCTGCCCTGTTCATCAGGTGCTTGCAATTACAAATCTTGATCTAATAACTCACAGCAGGGCCCATTCCTGCGCCCACCAAGAGTAACTATGAGGGCCTACAGTCTTGTGGCAACACCGTCCACCACCACCGCCAAAGGCCCAATTTTTCTGCCCTGTTCATCAGGTGCATGCAATTACAAATCTTGATCTATTAACTCACAGCAGGGCCCATTCCTGTGCCCACCAGTCTTGTGGCTACACCAACATCTAATAGGGCAAATTTCTGCAGAGTATATACGCCAGGCCCCTACTTTCAAACATCCAACTTACAAACGACTCCTACTTGAAAATGGAAAGAGAAAACAGGAAGTGAGAGGAAATCTACCCCTAGGAAGGGAAATTCTATCCTGTTAGATTTAATTTGGGAAAAAGGTATCTCCTCTCTACTGATACTTTATCACCAATCCTTGTTTCAATTAAAACCCCACTTTTTCCAAAAACATTTGTCATTGGGACGGAAAGTGAGGTGACATGTTCTGAACAGATGTGCAAAGACAGCAAATGTTACAGGGGTGATAACCCCTCCCTATGTTCTCCAAAAAGCTTAAAAATAGATTTTTTTGGGATGGAGCTACACTTCATAATGTACCTGTTCAGATTCTACTTAAGATCAAACCTAAAGCCGCAAGTGGTTTTAAATGGCTTCTTTTTTTCCTTTACAAATGTCATTTTGTGCAAGGACAGTTCTAAACACGGGAAACACATGCCACTTCACAGGCATACTTTGGACACCCCCCAGGTACCATATTTAAAGGAAAATGTCACTTTTTTTTTTTCACTTTATGCATCATTAAAATGACTGCTCCCGAAAAAACGTTAGTTTTTAAAAGTTCTTTTTGCATTGATATATGTCCCCTGGGGCAGGACCCGGGTCCCCAAACCTGTTTTATGACATTAACATGCATATTGGCCGTTGTAATTAGCACTTTTGATTTCGAACGTTCGCGTCCATTATAACGTATAGGGTTCGAAAATTCGCGCGAACTTTCGGTCCGTTCGAAGGTTCTGGTTCGAACCGAACCCGGGGGTGTTCGGCTCATCCCTAGTCAGCATCACAATATTCTGGTATCACATACTTTGGACCCTGGCTCACATGAATGCGGTGCAGGAAGTGTAGAGATTCCTGTGTGTTTCCCTCGCAGCATAGCAATCACACTGTTCTGTGATCTGCTGCGGGTGTCAATGGAAAGGTAATGGGACCCCAAAAGCAGGTCACAAATGCAATGCATTTACCTGAACCAGATCGCATGAGTAAAAATACCCATGCAATCTAGTTCCAGTACAAATGAAAGAAAGCTGCCTGCACCTTTTTGGTGCAGATGTGGTGTGATTTGAGCATGAATGGGCTTAAATTGGACCACCCAGAATTGTATGTAATTTGCTGATTTAATGCAATTCACATGCAGTTCACAGTGTTAAACTAGGCTAATTGAACTTTTACATTTAGCTTGTCTTAAAAACAGCAACACTATCTAATTCATATAATTTATTTTAACTTGAAAAAAAACTTTAAAAACGCCCCCCCTTTATCCCTATATATCCAATGATTCCCCCCTCCCCCCCCCCCCCCCCCAAAAAATGTAATCTTCAGGTATGTGTTTAGTAGAAATTTACATTTACAAGTGGTAGAGTTGAGGCATGTTTTATCTTGAAATAAACATTACAGTGTACTATTTAATAGACAATAGCCACAAATATAGTCCAGTGGCTGGACAGTATGTAAACAGCTTGGTTTGGATGCAATAAAAGATAGATGAGGCAGGTTTTATCTTTAAATACACATCAGAGTATATTATTTGAGAGACAATAACTAAAACGTATTGCTCAATGGCTAGACAGTATGTAAGTAGCTTTGGAGAAAGCGAAGGTTTAATCTTCAAATAAACATTACTATCCTCTCCCTACTGCTGTGCCTTCAGTGCCTATTTTATTCTATATCTATATCCATGGAATGTGTGCTCCAGGAGAGACACAAATGATTGAATCGCTGAGCCCCACCATGTTGCTTTTCACAAGTCTGGTTACCTGTTTAAAAGGTGCCAAAATGCTGCAAGCATTCTAAATCATGAGTCACTGATGTGGTAAAAAGAACCCTAGTTCCCTAGAACCTGTCTACATATTGTAATTGCCCATTGATAGAACACTGATGCTGGTGCAGCCTCTGCAGCATGGCCAGTTTTGGGTTCCAGCACATGGGTGTATCACAGATCAGGAGATGGCGGGCAGCTTTTCATTGTAATATATTTTTGCAAGAAGTCTAAACACTGGTCTAGTATGACTGCACAAAGTGGCCACAAACCCTTCTGGTCTGGTGAAGGACCACCTGAAAGCCAGGGTACCTAACAAGGAACCGTTGCAGCACCAGGTTATGGATATGTGCCAAGCAAGCATGGGTGTGAATTTTTCTTGGTGATGGGCAGCAAGTGGGTTACGGCCATTTTCAAACACAACCTTGCCCGGCTGACAATTGCATAGGGTTGTCTACCTCTCAGAAGAACTGGCCTAGTGTGGCTCCTGTCCCTAAAGCATATGAGCTGCAACTCAACATGGCAGTATTTAGCCTAGGATATTGCATATGCTATGGAGTGCTATGGGGTGCTTGGGGGTAACTTCTAGTTTAAAAAGAGTACAGGTGGTACAGGTAACTGCAACCTTTCCAGCCACCAGAAGATTGACCCAGTGTGCGTACCTGCTCATCTCCATGCCATCTAGACAATGTAGCTGTTAATTTAGGATGGCTGCTCCCTCCAGTCCTCTGTAAGCTGTCCCTTTAGCTGGACAAATCCTCCCTTGCTGCAGTCCTGCATCACCATCAGAAGTTTTCTCCTCTCCAAACAAAAGCACCCATGGAAGGTCTACCACTTCATCATCTACCCCTCCTCGTCATTCAATTTCACTTGGCAGTAAGAGCTTGCTCCTAGAACATGAGTGCCTTTTTCTGCTCCCTACCTGATGTCTCCTCCCTTCGTGGTCCTTGAACTGTCATCCTTATCCTCAATATCTGAAACGCAGAATACATGTGCATGATTAAGATCATCCTCCTGCAGCAAATCAGTGAACATATGAGCAAATAAATCCACTGACTCCTCATTTCCAGTTTCTGGGCTATGGCAGGATTAGCAGAAGGGAAAGAGAAGGAAGTAGAGGTGCATTAGCAGCAACATCAACTGGCAGCTCTCCATTTGTCAGACACTCAACAACCTCCTCCATGTGCTGTGGCTGTATAGAGACAGGAAAGACATGTTCCAACTGTAGATCAGGGGTCTCCAAACTTTCTAAACAAAGGGCCAGTTTACTGTCCTTCAGACTTTAGGGAGGATGGACTGTGACTTTTGAGACTAGAAAAGGTCCTGACATCAGTTGGATAAAACAATGCCCCGTCTTTGGTGTCAGTGGGAGGAACGGTGCCCCACTGTTGGTGTCAATGGGAGGAATTGTGCCCCATCATTGGGTCATTAGAAGGAATTGTGCCCCATCATTGGGGTAATTTGAAGGGATTTTGCCCCTTCATTGTGGTTATTGGGCCCCAATTGCTGTATGTCATTGGGAGAAATTGTGACCCTTCATTGGTGATACGTAAGGCAATTATGCCTGATGGTTGATGTCAGTGGACAAAATAGTGCCCAGAGGGCTGAATAAAAGCAAGCCCTGTCTTGCAGAACCTGCTCACCCCCTACTGGACTCCACATGCAGAACCTCTGCCTTTCCCTTTCAGCCCTTTTTGAAAGTTTTAATAAATGGGTTTGCCTTACTTTAATGGCAGCTAGAAATTAGATTTTACTTGACTTACCTGATAGATCAGTGAAAAAGTAATAAAGCCAATATTCCAACTTAAAACCAGGCAACTGAAGAACATACCTCAGCATTTACAGCAGATAATAGTTGTCTAAGAACAAAATTTGGGAAAGCACCCTGTTTTAATTACATAATCTAACCAGCATAGCACCTTAAAGTCTGGGGCACTGAAAGTGTAACTTGTTGACTGATTGGTTTGTTAGAGATGATAAAATGGCAGTATATGTGGGTGACAAATGATGATGATGATGAAAGTCATGGCATCTGTTACCTGAATATTGTATATAATTGCCCCTTTTTTGCCACAAGTCGCAACTATTTAGAGATCCTTATTACTATAATGTAATCACTGTACCAGTGATTGTTCAATATATTATTATAAATAGACTACATTGGCAGTTACACTCCATAAAGAATACTGCTGTGTGTGATCACATTGTTTTGTTAATGTGTTTGATTATGCTTTGAACTATAAAATGTGGGGGGCAGAGCCCAAGGTCAGCCCTGTGAGTGAGTATTAGTCATTAACATATTTAGTATACTGTTTATCATTATTTATTTTGTACATTTTCTATTTTAAAATTGCAGACAATAATACAAAGATTTAAATAAATATGTTTTAGTGTGTAGGGGGGATCAGTTTGGCATAAATAATCTTACCAATTAGTTAATGTCTTAAAAAATTTGCTTTTATATATAGTTTGTATACAGTATTTATATGTGCGTGGACACAACCATATTTGCTTATTAAATATGCAAGCAGCAGAGCAGTGATTTGTGATAGAGGTACAATGGCCCATATATAGTAGGTTTGCCAAAAAATACAGAAATTTGGGCAGGAGATTATAGAACAGATACAGGAAATTACAGGAACGAATATGCCTAATGAATCAGAAACCTATTTATTCCATAATAATACATTTACAATAAAGCAATGCAGAAATTTGGTAACTCCTTACATAATAAATGCAGCAAAATATTTAATCCCAATATATTGGCAACTACCTGAGAGACCAAAGATTGGGTTAAAAGGGTGGAGTATATATACAATATGGAAGAATTGTATCACTACAGAGAAGATAAAATAGAAAACTTTGAAAATATATGGAGAGGTTGGATAGGAGTCTAAGAGGAGAGGATAAAGAAAGGGAGGGTAAAGGGGTGGATTTTTGTGTAAGAGATTAAAAATAAAGTATGTATGTGTTGTATAACTTGAAAATTATTACACATTTTATACAATAATAATGATATCAAAGCTACAGAGTGGTTGTACTTTACTGGACCTTCTTGCATACAAGCAAATGAACCAGCCAACTCATAAAAAAATCTATAAAAAAATCAACTAATATGTTATCTTCACAGCTGTTAAACACTTAGGCAGGGTCTTTGTTGTAGCTAATTCATTTGCCTCAAGCTTCTAATCTACATCCTCTGCATTTAATGCAGTAACAAATATAAGGGGGTAGGCATGTATTATATAAAATTTATTTTTTGTAACGTAAACTCTGTAATAATAACAATTCAAACTACATACTCACTGCAAATGCACAACACTTTCCTTTTAAGATAGACACATAGTGGCCACTGGCCAGTCTCTTCATTTGACAAAAGACTAGAGATTAGTCTGATCTTCAAATAATGTGTGTGTACCATGTAGTTACTGTAATGTTTCCTTCTGACAGTGTTCATCATGTATTAGAATTTATTCCTGTTGTTGAAGAACTATTTACTAGCTCACATTTACCAGAAAAATACAAATCATAAAAATAATCAGCTTGTATTATTACCTAATGCAGGTAATTTAAAACGTACAATTGCAAAATAAGTTAATGGAATGCCTGAAGCACATTTTCATGCACCTCACTTAAAAGTAAGTATTCCGAAACAGACAGCAAGATAGTACTCTTGACATAGACTATTACAAGGAAGGACATGTGGCAAAGGTAGATGGCTCATAAATGAGCCACAGAGATAGTTCAGACAGCACAGATTCATAATTCAGGGTCCAGTGAACACAGACAAAACAAGACAGCTAGAACAAACTAAAATCAGCAACAGGGGACAGAAAAATGCAATGGTATTCAGGAATGCAGAGAAGGCTCGAGCTCTCCAAGCACAGAACTGTCAGACAAGATTCTTTTTAGTGAATGCCCAGGTGGTGGTAAAAAAAAATATATATATGCATTTCCATGTGCACAAAGATCCCCAGGTTCATACAAATAAACATTGATACAAAAACCTGCACAGATGCCTTAGAGTGCCTCTGCTCATTGTATCCATATACTTTGTTAGTTTTGCTTCCTATTGATAGCTAGCTGGCTATGCAATTGTGTATGCCATTTGATATTGATTTGATGGTATTTAATAAATAAAATTTGAACTGGGCTATATACTGAAGTATAAGAAAAATATATAATAATTATTTAATAGGTATGCAAATACAAAGTAGCCAAAAGTGACATACTGTAAGTCTTACTAACTGAAGCTGTGACATCCTTCGGCATTTCAAATCATGTCAACTCATTTTAAAGCAATTTAAATAGAAATGACAGATATACGAATAAGCTATTACTAAATGGTTAGGAAAAATGCTGTAAACAACTTCAAGGCACAGTGAATGAATATGTAACTGAAATGAAGGATGACATCTATTTAGGGACCTTAATGGAACTGAAAGATGGCAAGGATGGCTGCCCTTTCTGTGTGCAGGTGACAATTGATAACATCTCTTCATCCCCTGTCTATTCTCTACTGTTGCTGACATTTCATCCTCTCCAGTCTGTATTTCCTATACTGCGGTGTGACTGGGGAATGGAAAAAGTGTGATAAACTTGGGGCAAACATATTAGTATTTTTTTAACACTGTTAGTGTCAGTATGATGAACATATATTGAAGGTGGTTAAATAATTTTTTGAGACAGAAGTTATTCTTTAACCCCACCAAGTCTGTGGGTAATACACACTATACTTAGAAGTTTCACAGTTTTACCCTTTGCAAATGTGGAGTATTTGTATAATACCTTGCTGGCTCAAAAGGGATATGGTCCAGAAATATTTAGACAGAATAAAGGTGGATAAAGCACCTGGACCCGATGGCATCCACCCACTGATGCTAAAAGAATTGAGCTCTGTCATTTCAAAGCCATTGTATCTAATTTTTAGGGACACATTAATGACGGGAATAGTACCATTGGATTGGCGTAGGGCCAATGTGGTGCCTATATTTAAAAAGGGAATGAAGTCTTTACCAAGTAACTGTAGACCTGTTATTTTAACTTTTATAGTCGGGAAGATACTGATACTAATAAAAGACCACATAGACGGGAAAAAAATATTTTAAGAAACAGACAGCATGGATTCATGAAAGACAGAAGTTGTCAAACAAATCTGATTTCTTTTTATGAGGAGGTAAATAAAACCTTGGACACAGGGGTGGTGGTGGACGTGGTATACTTTAATTTTGCAAAAGCGTTTGACACCGTTCCCCACACATGGCTCATGTGTAAGGTAAAGTCTACAGGCTTAGAAATATCAGTTTTTAAATGGATAGAAAACGGTCTAAAAGACAGAATTCAGAGAGTCG
This sequence comes from Lithobates sylvaticus, assembly GCA_028564925.1. Taxonomy (NCBI): domain Eukaryota; kingdom Metazoa; phylum Chordata; class Amphibia; order Anura; family Ranidae; genus Lithobates; species Lithobates sylvaticus. The sequence goes on along the minus strand of CM053028.1, from coordinate 323,364,970 downwards.
TGGTTAATGATTCTTACTCTGAATGGTTTAAGGTTATCAGGGGTGTACCCCAAGGTTCAGTGCTGGGACCCTTACGTTTTAATATTTATAAATGATATTGGGTCTGGGATTAAAAGTAACATTTCTGTCTTTGCAGATGACACCAAGCTATGCAGTGGAATAACGTCCTTACATGATGTCTCCAATTTACAAGCCAACCTCAATGCTCTGTCTAATTGGGTGACTATGTGGCAGATGAGGTTTAATGTTGATAAATGTAAAGTTATGCACTTGGTGGCTAGGGGGAGTACAACTGGGGGAATCCATAGTGGAGAAGGATCTGGGGGTTTTGGTAGATCATAAGCTCAATAATAGCATGCAATGCCAAGCTGCGGTTTCCAAAGCGAGCAAAGTCCTTTCTTGTATTAAGAGAAGTATGGACTCCAGAGAGAGAGAGAGATAATTTTCCCCTGTATAAATCATTAGTAAGACCTCTTCTGGATTATGCAGTTAAGTTTTGGGCACCAGTTCTCAAAAAGGATATCAGGGAACTGGAGAAAGTGCAGAGAAGTCATAAAACAGGTAGTGCAGCGCTAAATAAGTCCAAAATGAAAAACAAAAATTGTATTGAAAAGACAATCCGTGCAGTCTTCCGTGATGTACTACAAGTACTAGCATGCAGGTGACTTTGTGGGAATATCAAAACCTCCACCAGAGTAGAAGATGGCTGCTCACCTCACTGAATGGACACTTTGATTATAAAGGGTCTTAAACGCCTTCCCACTTGGGGTATTAACCGGTTCCCGACCGGCGCACGACGATACGTCGGCAGAATGGCATGGACAGGCAGGAGGGCGTATATATAAGTCCCTCCTTAATGCCGTCTCTGCCATCAGGAGCGCGCCGGGAGCGGCGCACTCCCGCGCCGGTGGGGACCCCCGTGAGGCTGGTCGCAGGTCCCGCGGGGACACCAGCGATCGTCTCACGGGAAGGCTGAACGGGGAGATGCGGGAATACACAGCATCTCCCCCTTCTGCCTAGCAACTAGTGACGCCGATCTCTGCTCCCTGTGATTGGAGCAGAGATCAGCATTCACTAGCTGACAGCCATGCCCCCCACAGTAAGAAACACACCCCTAGGCATACTTAACCCCTACACTGCCCCCTTGTGGTTAACCCCTTCACTGCCAGTGTCATTTATACAGGAATCAATGCATTTAAACATGAGTTGGGGGGTGTGGCTCAGAGTGATGGCTGAGTGAGGAGGAACATCAGAGGAGCTCCTGGCCTCCCCAGCTAACCCGCCACGAATGAGAAGGATAATCACAGCTTGAGCACGGCATGTCAGCCAGCAGAAGGTACAAGACCAGATCTGTGACCAAACCCTCAGCGTCTCAGAGTGGGATAAGAAAATTTCTCCGAGAACAACACCGGACATCGGGGGGTGAGGATCCAACAGGACGGGGACCCTGCATACACAGCGGAACAACATCACCTGTATCCCGGCCTCATATATCTACTATCTGCACTCCCGCATCTGAATTAGAACGGCGATTATTAGAGGTAGTGACCACAGCTCCAGATAGATCTAGCACGGGTGGTGGAGGGCGGATCTCCCCGTCTGATACAGAGCAGCAGTGTATGCTGGCGAATACGGAGGCGGCAGCCCGGAGTGGAATCGAACCCGCCCTCTCCCCAGTTAGAGTGACGGACCCTTCCCCTCCCCCGTACGGCCAGCAGCGCATGCAGCACACGCAGCACACGCGGTCAGTGATGGCCTCAGGAGGATCAGGAAAGGACGGAGCCGACCAGCGCTTGGCAGCAATCCTTAACCCTCCCCCGGTGGGGCAAATGCAACTACCAGACACACATACAGGGACCATGAGCGGACTCCGACCAGGTGAGAGTATTACTATCCCTCTTACACCACCGCATATCTCTTTATTAGACTTGGAGCAGCAGCAGTATCCCCAGCCGGAGAACACCCCACATAGCTATAGCATTAAGAGTAAGACTGAATGTCCCAGAGGGGAAATTACCACTGATGCCATTACCTCCCCCGCTTATGGTAGAACTTCGGAGAACCTGGGATACACAGGGTTGAGCATGGTGGGCCCCTGGGGTGGTCAGACCAACATGGAGATGGCCCTGATGTCCCTGCTACAGGCTCTCCCTACTAAGGCTGATATTGAAGCTATGGTTACACGTATAGAGGAGGCCCATAACAGGGATATTAAGGAAGTAAGGTCAGAAATAAAAATCTTTATCTGACCGGGTAGAACGCGGGGAGGACTCAAGTTCCCTATTAGAAACCAGAGTGCTAGCTTTGGAACAGTCTCAATCCTCCCAGACAATCATAACAAATAATATACAGATCCATTTGGAGGAAATGGAAGATCGCAGCCGCCGTAATAATCTGCGCCTACGGGGGATCCCGGAGAATATTGAAATTGAAGCACTGGCTGGGACTGTGATAGCAATCAGGTACTGGGAGCCTCACCAGACACTTTGGAGCTAGACAGAGTACATAGAACTCCAGGACCAAGGCCCCCTGAGGCAGACCACGATTTGCAGGGTGCACCGATACCAGCAGAAAGAACTTATTCTTAATAGAGCGTGGGAACACGGAGATGTAGAACTGGATGGGAGGGGGGTAAGGATTTTTCCAGATATATCAAGAGCAACATTGCAAAGGCGAGCTATATTACGACCAATCTTGGATTTAGCTAGACGCCAAGATATCTCCTATAGATGGAGATACCCATTTGCGGTAACTTTTAACAAAGCGCAATCATTCTACACCCTATGCTCACCGGCAGATCTCCCAGCTCTCTACACCTTCATGGAGGTAGAACCAATACAAGTACAGGACTGGCTCCAGAATATACCTAGATCATTTGCCCGGCCGGGCCTGTCTACTTCACATAACCAACAGCTAACCCGCATACAGAGACCCAGGAGGGGCTCGAGAAGACCATCTATGAAAGGGACCGGCAATGTTGAGCCGACAGTTAGGGATGGTCAAATCCCAGTATAAGAACTAGAATTGAAATGAACAATAGGGGAATAATATTTAATGTGCCGAGGCTCTTCTCCTGTGTCTTGCTCCTGAGTCCCCCCCCTTCCCTAGTACTTAGACCCTGCCCCCCCTCCCTCCCTTGTGGAAATATCCCAATTTTCCTTCCTTGTTTTTTTTTTTGTTTGTTTGGAATCTGGCGGTGGACCCCCCCCCCCTCTTTTTCCCCCCTCTTCTTTTTTTTTCTTCTTTTTTTGGCCCCCCCTCCCCTCTTCTTGCATAGTTACCCCCTACCCCAGGATATGTCTGCATCTCTGGATAAGATTGCAGATGTATATCTAGATAATAGAAGGTAAATGTATTAATGGAATCAATCTGGTATATGTATATTTATACAGGCACTGGGAGGAATGTATATTTATAGGGGAAAAAGCTGGGCTGCTAGTATGGAGGATAAAATGTACGGGGAGGTCGGGAGCGACCTCTTAATGAGGTGGAGGGGATCGGAGGATCACGGGGTGGGGAGGGAGGGGGGAGGGAGAGGAGGAAGGGGAATAAATAAATATGTAACAAGAAGTAATTATATGACAAAACAAAATGGGCATGGTAATTACCTGTGGGCAAGGGGAGGGGCTTGGAGAGGAGGGGAATAATATATAAAGAAGAAAGTCTCAGGAAATAGCCACAATAAGCAGCAATACACTGATGTTACATATAACACAGTTCGAGCGAGGCGCTCGACGAGGAGGTACGTTTGAATAGACAAATTATAATTTATATAGAAAGCATATATTCACCTCTATTTATCACTGGGGTTGGGGTTAGCATAAAATTAAGAGGGGGAGCACTTGATGCGTACTCACATAAAACAAAACACATGGGGACTAGAGTGCAGGAACTTATCGCCTAGTAAAAGGAGCTAGCGGAAGATTGGTGGGGGGGGATGGGCACATAAATCTTAATGCGAAACACATATAGACACTCATGAGGGGAAATAAGAGGGTAGGAACAAAGTAAAACAATACACTATTTAGGTGTAGGGATAGTAGGGCTCACTAATCACATTAGAACACACACAGGGGAAATGTTTTTTTTTTTTTTTTTTTTTTTTTTTTTCTTACAGGGGGGAAAATACCTCCCCCTCTTTATAAAAGGGGGAGGGTAGTATACACATAGAGTTGAACTATTTTGGTGTCACACTTGAGGTGAATATATGCTGGTAGAGGAGGGGGAAGAGGAAGAGAGGGAGGCATCAGTGCAGGAAACACTATATACTATAGACTAGGTATCTTCCGGCCCCCTCCACCTCTGTGCCTGGTGTGTTTAACTGGGTCAGTGAATTTGTACGCAATGTTTTCTTTTTTTTTTTTTTTTTTTCTTTTCTTTTCTCTTCTCTCCGTGTGTCTCTTCTTTTCTATGGTATATCGAGTACAAGTATCAGTGATATAATATGTTTATATAGACAGGGGAGAGAAGAGGAACCAACTCCCTAGACCTATATGAGGCATTCTGTAGGAGGGGGGAGGCGGGGGATGAGGGGACGGGGGCAAATAATGTAGATACTGTGACATACAAAAGGGGATGCGCAGTCCTGAAGCATAGTAATGTGCTAGAGCTGACTTTATGTGGCGTGGCGGGGGGGGGAGGCCGGGGGGTTCGTGCTTGCCGCTCTTTGACTACACCCCCATATAGATAAGTGCTCTTTTTCCAGTGGAGAACTGGAGAGCGCAATAGCAAAAAATGTTGCTGTTCTTATAGAACTGTTTCCCATTTAAAGTGGGCTATCTCTCTTTTTTTTTTATCTTTTCCTTCTTTGGAAAAAGAAAAGAGGGGAAATTTTTTTTTTTTATTTTTTTTTTATTATTATTTTTTTTTTTTTTGCTTAAAAGAGTTTTTTTTTTTTAATTTTTTTTTCTTCTCTCTTTCTTTCCCCCTTTATTTTGGGGGGGGGAGAAGAGGGGAGAGAAATCCTCTTTTTTTTTTTTTTTTTTTGGGGGGGGGGTTTAGAGTTAAGGAATGGAGGTGGTGAGTGTACTCTCGCTTAACGCTAAGGGACTCAATGTACCCGAAAAAAGACGTATGCTTATGGCAGACCTACACCGGAAGAAGTCGGACATCGCCTTCATCCAGGAGACGCACTTCAAGGATGGTAAGTTACCAGTTTTGAAAAGTAGATTTTTCCCAGTAGCTTACCATTCCACTAACAAGTTTACTAAAACATGTGGGGTGTCTATAATAATTTCATCTAAGGTACCATGGACCTGTATGGAGGAAAAAGCAGACTCAGGGGGACGGTATTTGTTCTTAAGAGGTATGATCGGTAGCATGGAGGTAACACTAGCCAGTATCTACGCGCCTAACTCCCATCAAGAGACTTTTATCACTCAAACATTAGACATACTGAATGAATTTACAAAGGGTCAACTAATACTTGGCGGGTATTTTAATATACCATTAATACCATCTGAAGATACCTCCTCGGGAAGCTCCTCGATACCCATTAGCGCACGTAAACGAATATCCAGAGCGCTATATAAAGCACAACTAATAGACATATGGCGCATTCTCCACCCGGATGAGAGGGACTATACTTTTTATTCTAATCCTCATAAACAATATTCTAGAATCGACTATTTTCTTATTCCTCATTCTCAATTGCAAGCGATCCGTGAGGTCTCAATCGACCATATCACATGGTCAGATCATGCGCCAATTCAATTATCATATGCATTAACGGACCATTTAGTCTCCAGAACAAGAACCTGGAGACTAAATGAGAGTTTACTTCAGGATGGAGAAGTAATGGAAGAGGTGATAAGAGAATTAGAGTCCTTCTTTCTAATGAATGATATTCCTGACAGCAATACCAATATGGTATGGGAGGCACATAAGGCAGTAATTAGGGGGATACTTATTAAGCATGGCTCCCGAATAAAAAAACAACGCACTAAACAATTGACCTTTCTTTTGAATGAACTAAAGTTAGTGGAAGCACAATACAAGCATGCTCAAACAGCCGCATTAGAGACTGAATTATCAATTCTACGTAAAAAAGTCGTAGACTTAATGCTATTTAGGGCAAAAGCGCAAATACAGATCTGTCGGAGGGTATCATACGAGTCGGGCAATAAATGTGGAAAGGTACTAGCTAGGACTTTAAGAGAACAGGTCCTTGGGAACTATATACCACATATAGTAAAGGCAAATGGACAGAAATGTTCCCTCCCGAAAGAGATCGTGGAGGAGTTTCAAAGATATTACTCAACTTTATATAATCTACAGAAAGACCCCCCTCCACTGACTCAGACAGAAAAATACTTAGCTAAATCCCAAATGCTTAAATTAACATCCAAGGTCAGTAAATTACTAGATGAACCGTTCACATTAGAGGAGATCCAAAGAGCGATTGGGTATATCAAACAGGGAAAGGCCCCAGGCCCAGACGGCTATACCATTGCCTACTATAAAATTTTATTTGCGTCTCTCGGTAAATTTATGCTGAAGTTTTTCAACAATCTGGGCTCGGACACGAGGCTTCCCCAAGACACTCTTATGGCATATATTGCAGTTATACATAAAGAGGGGAAGGATCCTACAGCATGTGGCAGTTACAGGCCAATCTCGCTGTTAAACACTGACTTGAAAATATTTACTAAAATGATAGCGGTCAGAATTCAGGAGTATATTCCAACCCTAATCCACCTGGACCAGGTGGGATTTGTACCCACCCGTGAGGCCAGAGACAATATAATCAAGGTGACAAACCTTCTACATGTGGTAAACAGTAAACAAATACCATGTGTCTTCCTAGGAACTGACGCAGAAAAGGCCTTCGACAGGGTCGATTGGCAATATATGATGGCAGTGTTAAGATACGTGGGAATGGGGGACGTCATGATGGCCCGTATAGGCTCACTTTATTCTGAACCTACAGCTCGAGTTAGAACCAATGGGGTACTGTCGGAGCCTATAAGGATCAAGAATGGTATGAGACAAGGCTGCCCCCTATCGCCACTCCTATTTGCTCTGGCATTGGAGCCATTCCTATGTACGGTCCGGTTAAACCCGGACATAGGGGGAGTGCCGATAGGGGACACCCAACAGAAGATATCTGCATATGCGGATGATATGATGTTCTCACTCACAAACCCTATAATTTCCCTACCGGTACTTCTTAGCGAATTTAAGAAGTATGGCACCTTATCTAATTTGAAGATCAACTTCAATAAATCGGAAGCAATGGGAGTAGGTATAAAACATTCAGAGCTCTTAAAGTTCCAGACCAGCTTTACATTTAAGTGGACAGCAACAGCTTTAAGATATCTGGGGACAAATATACCCTCTAAAATATCTAAATTATTTGAGCTAAATTTTCCACCTTTGCTAAGAGAAACGAGGGCGCTACTTGATAAATGGAAGGCGGGATTACACTCTTGGCTAGGAAGGTGCAACATTATCAAGATGTGTATACTCCCTAAATTCCTATACTTGCTGCAGGCTCTTCCGATTTTTATTCCTTCTAAATTCCTAGATCAGGTGGCTAAAATGTTCTTTGAATACATCTGGGCACATAAACGCCCAAGATTGAACAGACAACAATTGACGCTCCAAAAAATACACGGAGGTCTGGCGGTGCCTGAAATTAGGAGATATCAACAGGCGATACATTTAACAAGACTTATCGACTGGAATCGCCATCAAGGAATTAAACTCTGGCCAAGATTGGAACAGGCCCAGTGCAATATCCTACTTGCCAGGGCACCTTGGTGCAACTCGGCAATGGCAAAGAACATAAAAAAACACCCATTAATAGGAGTGACGCTGCAGATATGCAAGTTATTATTTAGGAAATATTCTCTTACGTCAGCCTACTCCTTAGTGTACCCAATTTTGGGGAATCCTTTGTTTCCTCCGGGAATCCAAGACCCAGTCTTTGAGACAATGAGACAAAATGGATATTTCCAGCTCTCTCACTTCATGTTAAATAACAACTGGCTATCCATGAGTGAACTCACGGACAGAACAAACTCATATGGTTTAGACCATTGGAGAGCTCTACAATTAACGGACTTCCTACGTTCGCTACCGGCATTGGATACCCTTAGTCCAAATCTCACAAGATATGAAACTCTATGCTCGAAGCGGGGGTCATTACGACACACTCTATCGGCGGTTTACAAATTATTGATTAGGCCACCAGAGGACCATCAGTTACAATGCCTGACGGACTGGGAGGTAGACATGGGACAAAAGTTTACAGAGCCACAGCGGCAAAATATAATGAGCCTTATACACGGAACCTCTATAAGCACCAATATACAAGAGACCAATTATAAAGTAGCTACTAGATGGTATCAAACTCCGGTCAAATTACACAGAATTTACCCATCACTGACGGATCAGTGCTGGAGATGTCAAAAAGACCAGGGAACAATTCTACATGTATTCTGGGCATGCCCAAAATTAGAATATTACTGGAAGACGATACATCAAATCGCTCAAAATCTCGTGGAAACTCCAATTCCATACGACCCGGCGCTTTTTTTGCTTCATATATCAAATATACCTAGAAAAACATATAAAAGGCTAGTTTTGTGTCACCTTCTCAATGCTGCCAAATCATGCATCCCCATAAGCTGGAAATCCTCACAGGCACCCACTATAGGGATGTGGTTCAAAAAAGTGGAGGAAATTAAGAAAATGGAGGAATTAATCCTCATGAAACGACACCAAAAGGAACAGTATATCAAAACATGGACACCCTGGAATACATCTATTTTCTCTGATGAGGGACGGATCCTGTTTGGGGGCGATGTAGTTGACGGAACACGGGTAACTTGAATAGAAAATGAATAGGGAAAAGGAAATAATAAGGGTAGGGTTAGTTGGGCGAGGGTGCGCCCACGGCCTCCGTTTCTGCTCCCCCCCCCTTTTTTTTTTTGTTTTTTTTGTGGGAGATAGGTTTTTTTTTTTTTTTTTAGTTGGGGTTATTAAAAAGGGGAGAAAATCTGAGACAAGAGGGTACTAGGATACAATTGGAGGGAGTAGACCCTAAGACAGAGCAAATTAAGAAGGTAAGGTGGCCGATGAAATTAGAATTTATTAGAATAGGTGATCTCTACCCCTATGGGGTAGTATTATAGATGGGTCAGAGGTACGAAATGAATCTAATTTCAGTTGAATTATGGCTATTATAATTTTAGGTATAGTGGCAGACCCGAGGAAGTTGTATGTTTGTGTTTTTTCTTGTTTCATGAGATAAATAAAAGATTTAGAAAAAAAATGACAATGGTCCCAAAAATGTGTCAAAAATGTCCGATGTGTCCGCCATAATGTCGCAGTCACAATAAAAATCGCTGATCGCTGCCATTACTAATAAAAAAAAAATATTAATAAAAATGCTATATAACTATACCCTATCTTGTAAACGCTATAACTTCTGCGCAAACCAATCAATAATCGATTATTGCGATTTTTTTTACCAAAAATATGTATAAGAATACGTATCGGCTAAACTGAGGAAAAAAAATGTTTTTTTATATATTTTTGGGGGATATTTATTATAGCAAAAAATAAAAAAGAATGCGTTTTTTTTTTCAAAATTGTCGCTCTATTTTGTTTATAGCGCAAAAAATAAAAACCGCAGGGGTGATCAAATACCACCAAAAGAAAGCTCTATTTGTGGGCAAAAAAGGACGCCAATTTTGTTTGGGAGAAACGTCGCACGACCGCGCAATTGTCAGTTAAAGCGACGCAGTGCCGAATCGCAAAAAGGGGCCTGATCCTTTGGCTGCAAATTGGTCCGGTCTGAAAGTGGTTAAACAATGAGATCAGCACATATGTCCTAGACAGTCCCCTCTTGGATAAATGTATTTATCTGCACTGTCCACTCCAGAGTCACATATATAAAAAAAAATAAAAGACAATGCATAGTGCTCTCTGCATATATAAAATTTAATAGCAATAAAAATGAATAAAAAACTCACAAGAGAAGCACTTAAACCAAGTGCTAGGTGATACAGCATGTAAACAAATGATCTGCAATGGCTGCGGGTTATGTCACAAAGTGCAGAGAACTGCAAACTGATAAGAGGCATGGAGGAGCTCAGCTATGAGGAAAGATTAGAGGAATTGAATTTATTCAATCTTAAGAGGAGATTAACCGCTTCAACGCCGGAAGATTTTACCTCCTTCCTGACCAGAGCACTTTTTGCGATTCAGCACTGCGTCGCTTTAACTGACAATTGCGCGGTCTTGCGCCGTTGCACCCAAACAAAAATGACATCCCTTTTTTTCCACAAATAGAGCTTCATTTTGGTGGTATTTTATCGCCTCTGCAATTTTTATTTTTTGCGCTATAAACAAAAAAAGAGCGTCAATTTTGAAAAAAACACAATATCTTTTACTTTTTGCTATAATAAATATCCCCCAAAAATATATAAAAAAAACTATTGTTTTCCTTAGTTTAGGCCGATATGTATTCGTCTACATATTTTTGGTAAAAAAAATAGCAATAAGCATATATTAATTGGTTTGCACAAAAGTTATAGCGTCTATAAAATACTTTTTTATTATAATTTTTTTATTAGTAATGGCAGCGATCTGCGATTTTTATCATGACTGCGACATTATGGCAGACACATCAGACACTTTTGACACATTTCTGGGACCATTATCATGTATACAGCAATCAGTGCTATAAAAATGCACTGATTACTGTGTAAATTACACTGGCAGGGAAGGGGTTAACCACTAGGGGGAGATAAAGGGGTTAAGTGTGTCCTAGTGGGCTACAACTCACATAACAGCGATCACTGCTCCTGATGACAGGGAGCAGTGATCTGTCATGACACAAGGCAGAACGGGGAAATGCCTTGTTTTCATAGGCACATCCCCATTCTGCGGCTCTGTGACACGATTGCCTGGAGACCGGCGGACATTGAGTCTGCCGATCCCGCGGTCATGCTGTACGTGGCAGGCACATGCCCAATAACCCTGCCAATTAAAGGGGACATACAGGTATGCCCATTTGCCCACTGCTGCCATTGTGCCGACGTATATTGAGCTAGTCACTTTACCGTCAACACTGAGGACAAGGGGGCACGCTTTACGTCTAGAGGAAAAGAGATTTCATCTCCAAATACGAAAAGGTTTCTTCACAATAAGAGCTGTGAAAATGTCGAATAGACTCCCTCTAGAGGGGGTTCTGGTCAGCTCAGTAGATTGCTTTAACCACTTTACATCCAGGCCAATTCTGCCATTTCTCTCCTACATGTAAAATTCATAATTTTTTTGCTAGAAAATTACATAGAACCCCAAAACATTATATATATATTTTTTTTAGCAAAGACCCTAGAGAATACAATGGTGGTCGTTGCACGGTATCTCGCACGGTATTTGTGCAGCAATTTTTTGGGAAAAAAACAGTTTCATGCTTTAAAAAAAAAAAAAAAAACAATTAATATTAGCCCAATTTTTTTGCATAATACATAACACTTATGTATGTGTTCGCTTCTGCGTGGGGACAGGGGCGATTTAAAAAAAAAAAAATTATTGTTAATTTTACTTTTCTTTTTTTAGTTTGATACTTTAAAAAAAATATTTAAATTTTGATCACTTTTATTCCTATTACAAGGAATGTAAACATCCCTTGTAATAGGAATATGGCATGATCGGTCCTCTTTACTGTGAGATGTGGGGTCAATCTTTTAGTGCCGGTGATTCCCTACACCATACGAATGATCAAATCGGCTGTTTGATGGAAGCGGTGAGTTGGTAGAAGCACTGGAGGGCGGCGGGGGCAGTGGAACAGCCACTATGATCATTCTTATGGTGTAGGGAATCCCTGGCACTAAAAGATGATATCTGAATGATGTCTGTAGCTGCAGGCATCATTCAGATATACCCCTGCAAATTCAAGGACGTCCCTGGACGTACCTTGGGCGGTAGTGGTTAAGAAAGGCCTGGCTTCATTCCTAAATGTACACAAAATAAATGGGTACTAACATTTATAGGTAAAGTTGATCCAGGGAAAATCCAATTGCCTCTCTGGGATCAGGAAGGATTTTTTTCCCCTGCTGTAGCAAAGTGGACCCTTCTCTTCTGAGGTTTTTTTCGCTTTCCTCTGGATCAACAGTGGGTATAGGATTGGGTATATGGGATTGTATGATATTTTTTATTTTATTTAAAAAAAAATTTAATGGTTGAACTAACTTTTTTTAACCTGACTAACTATGTAACTATGCAACCTTTATGTATAAAAGTGCATTTTACACTGTTTTAGGACTTTTTATTTTGGTTATTTTTATTTTATAACCTTATTGTATTTACTAAGAATACGAGATAAGAATACATTTATTTTGCAAGGCAAATATTTAAGTGAACATTGCAGTTGTAATAATGGCTGCTCAGTTCTCTAGAGTAGAAATTCTACTTAAAACAGTTGTAACCCCATACATAGACCCACTGAAGTGGCTGGCCTCAGGTGATACACTGAGATTAAACAAATACTCCTACATAAATTGTACCTGTTTCTCTGCAACTCTCTCTTCTCTACATCTGTTCAAAGTCCAGAATTTATAAAGCTTGTCTGGGTTTTTAGAAAATAGGAGGAGTTAAACATTGCAGAACTCAGTGTGGAGAATTCTGAGAGCTGATTGGAGGGAAGGGGCACCCCCCCCCCCTTCACACAACACACAGGACAGAGCTGAGGCTGTCAATAACAAGCTGTTCCATGTCTAAGGTTTACAACCACTTTAAAACGGAACTTTACCCATAACAACTTGATCAAAAATTTTGTTTTATAGGAAGGAACATATGTTCCACATTAATAATCATGTTACGAACATTAGTGTGTGCTGTAAATTGCCTCTAGCATTGCTCATGTTTCTTCTTGCTGGAGACTGCCATTTTGCTGAAGCCCAGAGACCCTGAACAGCAGTAAATCATAAAGCAGTACTAACCCCATCAATTTACAGTTTCAAAAATAGTTACATTCCTGAAATGCCGGGATTAACAGACACCTATGCTTGTGTCCCCAACCAAACTGTCAAATCATCAAATGAATGGTGTCATAACTGATCATATAAGCAGCACCATGGCAGTTGCAGATCAAACAGAAGCAGTGTTCTTGGCTGTAAATAAAAGAGGGTTTAATTCCACTTTATGGCCGTCAGCAGATAGGCCTCTACAAATGAGTAGACAGTGTCTAAAAATAGAGAGCACCTGAGTATGTGTAGAGGAGGGTGAGATAGTATACTACTTGAGTTTAAACAGTATAGACACTTATTTATTTATTTTTTACATAGCTATACCTGCCAAAGGGGACAGCCCGAAGTGATCTATTCTAGCAGGACTAAATTTTCACTTTAAAGATGTAAATTATGATTATGTAAGTGTGTGTGTGTGTAAATTAGGATTAGTATTAGTCGATTATTAATAGTTATTGTAACTGTTACTCTCTTTTTAACCAATGAACCTAAAGCAGAACTAAACTTACTGTTTTCACTGTTTCCCAAAACAGTTAAATTCAAGGCATGCCATGAATGATAACTGTCACCTTCGCTGGTGTCATAACTGATCACATGTGCAGAGCCATGGTAACTGCAGATTAAACTGCAGTTAGATAAGATGACAGCTTCCCTGGCTGTAAAGAATAGGAGGGTTAATTTTCACTTTAATACTGGTCTCCCATGTTTGGGGCAATTGTAGATTCTAAGTAATCTAGTGTCAATGAAAGTCACTGTAAAATGTTGATAATGGTACCACAGTCTGCACTGGCAGGGGATGGATAAAAATGCCTCCCTTTCATTTCCTTGGGGTCCATTCCCTTTGTAAAAAGTTCAAAGAGGTTATGTTAGGCACATACTTTACATTATAGTCATGTAGGAGTAAGGGACAGTCTATGTATGTTTGTCTGAAATAATCAAATTTTTTGGACTGTATTGAATCCATGAGTAGTGAATGCTAACCGGTGAATGCTAAAATCACCATGCAATACAGTTTTGCATATGGATTACCCATAATACATGTTACTATAACTAAATTATTTGGGCTGTGGGGGACCCAATAAAAAACCCAGTCTAATTTACCCTGCTCCTAATACATAAAAAACTTATGGCAAGTGACCAAACCAACAAACATAAATGACACTGAGCAAAATTATAAACGCAACACTTTTGTACTGTTATAGCCGGGCACTTTTAACCCCCGCTAGCAGCAGAATTAAGGGTCATCAGCGCTCATGTTGCAGTGCTGCCGAAGCGATTTGCAGGTGCTTCGGCAGCGCTGCTCATTCATTTTTATAGGCAGGGGCAGTGTATACACCACTCCTGCACCGCCCAAAATATGCTGCTTGCAGGACTTTTTTTCTCATCCTGCAAGCGCACCGCCCCAGTGTGAAAGCATAATTTTGCAGATAAAAAGAAAATGTTGATAATAATAATTATAATGATAAAAGAAAACAATAACAGCCATATGCTACATAAGATTCTGAGGTTAATAGATTAAGTGAGGATCTAGCAATAACATGGGTAGCCCAAAAAACTAATTTGTAATGATCTAACTATGAGGGTGCTTCTCTTGGACCAGAGCCACTGCTCTTTTGAATCACTGAAAAACAAAAGGAAAGACAAGAGCGCAAAACCTCAGTGTAGTGTATTAAGCAGAAAGCATTTATTAAATAGATGCAATTACACGCAGAAAGAAGGCATGTGCTAGTTATAATAGTCTGGGTTGCATGAAAGCTGGGAAGCTTCCAAACGACCCAGACTATTATGTCTAGCACACCCCATTTTTGTGCCTGTAGTTTTACCCATCTATTAATTGCTTTCTGATTAATACACTACACAATGGTGTTTTGTGCTATTGTCTTTCCTTTTATTTTTTAAAATACATGTGAGCCAAGAAATACATATAATTTTAATCAATACATCTGATTAATCAAATGTCTCATTGTGCTGACTAGATATATACAACCTTTTAAATTTGTAAACACTAGACAGTTACTTGTGAATGCAATATTAATAGAAATTGATAAAGCTTTTCATTTTTTCAGTGCTTGTCAGGGTTATTGCAAAATTATTTGTAGTTTACAAATTGCTGACATTGCTTGGATGCATTCTTACAGTGGAAGTTCCTTTCATTCTGGAATTTTTCCCTGTTGGAGAAAATTGGACTATGCAAAGCTTTCAAAGTATTTTCTGAATCACCTAGAAAATAGTATGACCAAAATTATGATACAAAACAGCACCACGATTTTGAGAGCTCTTTTGCTACTTAGCATCATTATTTATTACCATCTCTGTTTTCTACTTTTCAGGATTATAATGATGAAATTCGGCAAGAACAGTTAAGAGAGCTTTCCTATTTAAATGGTTCTGAAGACTCCAGTCGAAGTAAAGTAACAAGGAGCAGAGCAATACGATTAGTTCCAACTATAACTGTCAGGTAAATGTCTCATTCATTGCATTTTCAAACTCGTTAGACTAGAATATTTTCCAAGTAATACTTATGTATATTGTACCATCATCCCAAGTTAATATAGAAGATAGAAATGTTGGAGATACAGGACTGTCTGAGGTACGAAGTTACAAAACACATTTGAATATAATAAAAGAAATATTTTTATTGACATATAAAATCTAAAAGAATGACTTTGTGCACAGCAATGTACATATTATGGTTCAAAGGTTATGCATACAATCCCAATTAGAACACAGAATATTAATATACTATAAGTGCACAGGTCGTTATACTTGTCCATTTATTCTCGACATGTTTCGCCAGTAAGGCTTCTTCAGGAGAAAAACGTAAGGTACAAGTGATTGGAATATTGAGGATACTTTCTTGTTCTAGAGTATGCATATAAACATAAGAATGATATGAAGTTAGTACGTACTAAAAGTCATATTGTTAATTACAATTGTGCTGTGTGAGGTTTTGGCAGTGATTACGCCATATAGATCCCTGGTATGTATATGACCTTTTACCTCCAATGACAGAGAGTCTAAACATCCACAGATTACCAGAAAGGGAATTAGTTAAATTCACAACAGAGTATCATCCAGTGAAGTCCACACAGAGCGGCACCACAGAGCCGAGACCAAGACGGGGATAGGGGGAGAAGTAGAATCCTATTGATCTAATAGTATGTCAGAGTAGGCCTGGAGGGTACAAATTAGTTAAATCACAATATTCCAATTACTTGTACCTTACGTTTTTCTCCTGAAGAAGCCTTACTGGCGAAACATGTCGAGAATAAATGGACAAGTATAACGACCTGTGCACTTATAGTATATTAATATTCTGTGTTCTAATTGGGATTGTATGCATAACCTTTGAACCATAATATGTACATTGCTGTGCACAAAGTCATTCTTTTAGATTTTATATGTCAATAAAAATATTTCTTTTATTATATTCAAATGTGTTTTGTAACTTCGTACCTCAGACTGTCCCGTATCTCCAACATTTCTATCTTCTCATTCATTGCAATTCATTTTTAGTTGCTTTACTTTCACTATTGCATCTTTAAGACTTTCAGTAACAAAGCATGGCAATTTGACATTTTTGTGTGGTATGCATCGATAACAGAAAACTACGCCTGATTCCACGAGATTAAAAAAAAATGTGGTTTCTCTCTATGGTTTCCTTAAGAGAGAAGTGACAGACTTGTAATATACTATCTGGCTACTTTCAGGAGCTTCAGTAAAATCATAAATGTGAGTGACCTGATCTCCAACACACTGGAACATGGCTTTAATTCCAATTGGTTTCAGAATCTGCAGATACCAACTCACCACTTCCTGTAGCCAATTTACACACCTATTTACACAGCATCATTTACAAGGCCTGCAAAAATGTTCCACTAGTATGACTTTTTAAATGTGTTTTTCTTAATGCTCGGCAGTGGGAGCAACTGCAGGCTATTTCACATTTTGTGTTCGGCTTTCCTATCTTACTTATGCAGCACATTTCGCTCTTTTGTTAGAGCAAGAGTCTGCCAGAAGTGGCTTCTTCTAAGCTCTTTCCAATGCTAAAAACGTGTAAAAGAAAAGACGGATTCCTCATGACATGTGGTGGCCCCCAGGCTTACTTAATATAGATACCTTATGTTATGCAAATATTAGCCTTTGAAACTGCATGGTCTTTACAGTGTACAAATGCTATTTTCCAAAACTCATGCACACTAGTTCTCTGAGCTCAGGTAAAATATCCTATTGAACAGGGGCGGACTGACCACTCGGCTACTCGGCACTTCCCGAGGGCCCCAGGCCACTAGGGGGCCCCATCAGGGTTGCCAGCATCAGTAAAACCAGGGACAGTATTTAAAAATCTGTGTTTTTTTTACATCTGTTTCTGAAATGTCCCTTACCAACATCCTTTTGGTCTAAAAATCCCTAGATTATAGCTGCCCCACCTCTCCAGTACCTTCTCAGCCAATAGAAACATGTCTGTGTATACTGTGTGTACATGTATGTGTATACTGTGTGTGTGTATACTGTGTGGCCCCATAATCTCTGATTGCCTGGGGGCCCCATAATCTCCTATTGCCCGGGGGCCCCATGAGTTGTCAGTCCGCCCCTGCTATTGAACCACAATGGCAATGTGATCTAGCAAGTGGATCAACAGCAAAACGTTTACAGCTCAAAATGCTTTAAAATGCAAGCTGACTCTTCTGCCCCCCACAGCGACCTGAAAGATTGATCACAAATTGTTAAGTGTCACTAGTGAAGAAGCAAGTTTTGCAATTCCATAGGCAATTATGCTCAGACTACTATAACACTTTAAAACATTTTTGCTAAACTCTTCTTTTTAATATTTTTGATGCTTATCGAGTAAATAATGTAACGAGATTAGATATATGTAGATTTCCTTCTAATATGCTGGCTGTACGTTATCTAAATGTTGCTAGCAATATGACAAAGCCAAGAAAGTGCAAACAATAATCAAATTAAAGTTCTGATGCTGTCTAATATTTTGAAGGCATTTTTTTTGTGATTTAGTGATTTGTCAGTATAGAAACAATTACTGAGACAATTGTTATTAGGTTGGACATGCTTGCGTGCCAATCAACAAAAGTATACAATTAGGAGGGAACTCAAAAAAGGCTTGCTTGGTACCAAAAGTACATAATACAGCCATTTAAAGATGATAAAATCATTCTCCCATCTAGATATTTAGGACACTCATGATAGCCTTTTGGCAATTTGCATTTGGGTGTTGCATTATGACAACAATGATCATGCCCAATGATTTTTATAATAATCAGGGCTGTGGAGAATCATTGATTATCAGTTATGGTTGAACCATTTGTAATTATACAATGTTAATCAAATTAGGGGTGTTCAGGTGACTTTTTTAACCTTTTAATTTAGTTTTTGATGTAGGCCCACCTAATTCTTCTTAATATATTTTTTTAGGAATCGTGGAGGTGCCATTCCACCTTCTGTGCCAGGACGAGGTACTCCAGTACCCAGAGGTTCACCTGTGTCACGTGGGGCTTTACCATTGCCACCAGTAGCTCGTGGTCTTCCTACAGTGCGGGGGCGAGGAGCTTCAGGTGCCCCTGGCTATAGGGCACCACCTCTTGCCCTTGAGACCTATGATGAATATGTAAGTTTTTTTGAAGTTTATTTAAACTGGGTTTTGTGTTTATGTATTTGTTAATATTGCCAAACCAGATTTAGGATTTGATCTGTGGAGATTGTTTTGGATTTTCACATTATATTGCAGATAATTCATGCAAAAAATTGTATTGTACACATTTGCTTGCATACATTTTATTCCTTGTGAGTTTGTTATGCAGATCTTTCTTCCGGTTCATTATTTGTGTTTAGGTTAAGGGTCGGTATTTTAATTGAAGAATTATCATCTCTGTTTGAAAGGAGATGACAAATTCCTTTTGTTTGTGAAAAGGGAGACATTATATTTTACTTTGCTTATGGAATTTTGTTTATTTGCTCACGCATAATGTTTCTTACAAAAAAAAAAAAAGCAATACATTAAATTATGCTTTATTAAGAAACTTTTACTATAGTCTTGAAAACTCAAAAAATTCCACTACCTAGAGATTGGTTAAAATAGTATAAATTGTGCTCTGTCAGAAAATGTTCTCTGACACACCATTGTACTCTGAGGGTCATGTAAAGGCAAGATCCTGATAAACATTAAGTTAATTCTAAATAAAACAAATTGGCATTAGTGGAACTTACTCTTTTGGGCTTCTGTTTCCAGATTTTACAGTTCTGTGATTGTTTAGTATTTACGTTGGGGAATGTATGTGTATTGTACCTGTTTCTTTGTCAGATCAATCCTTAACATTTGGATTAGAACACCGACAGGTTTTACTTGCTGCCTGAGTTTTGATGAGGAGATTTATCATTTCAATTTGTTCTAGTAGCCCTTGTCTGGGAACTAGTAGTTTAACCACTTCAGCCCCGGAGATTTGGATGCTCAATGACCAGGCCATTTTTTGCGAAACGGCACTGCGTCACTTTAACTGACAATTGCGTGGTCATGCGATGTTGTACCCAAACAAAATTTTTTTTTTTCCCCCCACAAATAGAGCTTTCTTTTGGTGGTATTTTATCGTCTCTGTAGTTTTTATTCTTTGCGCTATAAACAAAAAAAGAACGTCAATTTTGAAAAAAACACTATATTTTGTACTTTTTGCTATAATAAATATCCCCATTTTTTTTTTTTTTTTTTAAAAAGCTAATTTTTGTGTGCCCAGCTGCAAGAACTTAGAGGGCTCAGTGCCTGATGTCAGGAAAGACAGGTACAGTATATCAGGAACAGTACATATGTCCAGGTTTAAGATGTATAACGTACCAGTAGCAGTCTCTATGGCCAGGAGTGACAGGTGAAGCATACCAGGAGCAGTACCAGTATCCAGTGGAGCATATCTGGACTATGTGGACAAAACTACTTTGGACTTATGGCCACTGACAATTTTAAATGTTAACTGGATAGGGTGCCTCTATTCAGGTTCTTTTTCGGGATGGCAATTATTTAACATGTCTAGTGTATTCATATGCATGTATGTACATCAATATACATACAATATCAATATGTCTAGGGCAACACAAGCTATACAGCCTTAACTGTAGCTGATCCAATTCTGATCTCGAATATATTGAGCTATTGGGTAGGAAAAGCAAAATCCATACTGAAGGAAATGTGGAGGCATTTGTTTCTGACCTTGTAACCTAGTTGTATTTTGCTTTAAAAAGTGAAAAGTGTCAGAAACCATGAAATCAGACCGAGACAGAAATACAGTTAAATCACACTTGTTTAATAATAAAAGCAAATAGAACAAACATAGTCAAAACATAGCCAGAGTTCAGGAACTGGAATGGATAGTCAGACAAGCCAAATGTCAGGGAGCCGGAGATGAGCGTAGTAAAACAGCAAGCAGGATCTGGAGACAGAAGGGATGTCAGCGAAGCAAAGCCTTTTAACAGGAATGCAGGAGAACGTCTCTGTGATGTTGACTAAGGCGAAGGCAGTGCTCCTCTGAACTGGACGGCTTAAGTAGGCAGGACTGACGAGCAGGATAGCAGCAACAGAGTAAGGCCCCTTTCACACTGGGGCGGGAGCCGCGGCGGCGGTAAAGCAGCGCTATATATAGCGCTGCTTTACCGTCGTTTTAGCCGCGGTATTCAGCAGCTTGCGGGGCAGTTTTACCCCTCACGAGCGGCTGAAAAAGGGTTAAAATCCCCCGCAAAGCGCCGCCGTAGTACAAAATCCGCTACGTACCGCTGTGTCCCATTGAAATCAATGGGTAGGAATACAATGAATACACCGCTCCTATACCGCTCCAAAGATGCTGCTAGCAGGACTTTTTTTTACCATCCTGCTAGCGCACCGCTCCAGTGTGAAAGCCCACCGGCTTTCACACTGGAGTGAATGGGGCCGTTTTTTTCAGGCGGTGTACAGGCACTATTTTTAGCGCTGTACCGCCTGAAAACCGCCCAGAGTGAAAGGGGCCTAACTGTGGAGAGATAGGAGCTGGCAATTAGCCGACAGCTGAGCGGTCAGCTCAGAGAAGGAAGGGCTGGGCCCAGCCCTGACAAACAGGAGGAATAAAGTAGATTACAAGGCCAGAGTGAAGTCAGACCTGTTGATCTTCATACTTGTTCAGTGTCAGTGATTTTAAGCAGCTGAAGCTATTAGACTAGCCTTCCCCAACCAGTCTACATGGAAGAAGTCTTTCCGGTCTCAGGGAACCCTTGCTAACAATTACTACATCTACACCTCATGCTATATCAGTGTGAACAGTAGTTTGTAGCTATAGGAGTAAATAAAAAAAAACATTTATATATTTTTTTTAAACTCAGGGCAGCTCTATACGATAAAATAATTTCAGGAACAATAATGAAATGAAACTAATAATTATAATAGTGGCAAGAAAAGAAACCCAGGCAGTGAAATATGTAGTGTTTCCCTACACTGGTGGTAAGTAAAGAAGGCCCCCTTAGGCTGGTTGTCAGTTGGGAAGGACTCCTTATATTGGTGGTCAGTGGGAGACAAGCTTCTTAAACTGGTTTTAAGTTGGAGAAGGGTCCTGTTACATTAGTAGTTAGTGGGTAGAATGTGTTTTGTAATGGTGGTCAGTGGTAAAAATGCTCTTTACAGTACTGAATGAATGAATGAATGAATGAATGATTTGTATAGCGCTGCAACTGCGAACTGAATCGCCTCGAGGCGCTTGATCCGACCTGCGTTGATTCCTTCTTAGAAGAGGTAGGTCTTGAGTTTTTTCCTGAAGGCCCGATGGTCTTTTTCCAAGCGGATGTTCGTAGGTAGAGCGTTCCATAGCCGTGGTCCTTGGACTGCAAATCTTCGTTCTCCCCTTGACTTGTACCGGGATTTGGGGACAAGGAGGAGGTTTTGGTCATTAGATCGGAGGTTGCGATTGGGGGTGTAGTGTTGTATTTTTTCGCATAAGTATTGAGGAGCATCTCCTTGTGTGCATTTGTGGGTCAAGCAGAGGGTCTTGAATGTGATCCGATTCTTTACGGTTAGCCAATGGAGGGTCCTCAGGGATGGGGAGATGGATTCCCATGTTTTTTTTCCTGTGACTAGTCTTGCTGCCGTGTTTTGAACGACTTGTAGTCGTGCAATCTGGAATTTAGGTAGTCCTATGTAGAGGGAGTTTGCGTAGTCGAGTCGAGAGTTGATGATTGTTCCTACCACTACGGCTTTGTCCTTTTCTGGAATGAAGGGGATGAGTCTACGTAGCAGGCGTAGAAGGTGGTAGGATCCGCTGACTACTGATCCTATTTGTGCATTCATTGACATTTCTGAATCGAAGATGACACCGAGACTTTTGGCTTTTATGCTTAGGGGGATGATCTGTCCAAGGATGGTGGGCGGAGTCCATGGTGTCGTAGATTTAGTTTTCCGGTTTGCATTTAGGAGAAGGAGTTCTGTTTTGGTTCCGTTAAGTTTGAGGGAGTTTGTGGACATCCAGTCGTCTATTGATGCGAGGCATTTTTCTAATTCCTGATATTGGTCTTTTTGTCCGGGGATCCGAAGGTAGAGTTGAGTATCATCTGCGTATGAGTGGAAGCATAGATCAGATTTGCTGATGATTTTTAGGAGTGGACGGATGTAAATGTTGAAGAGCACGGGTGACAAAGGTGATCCTTGAGGGACTCCATAGGAGACTGCACGGGATTCAGATGTGAAGGCTCCAAGTTTCACTGTCTGTGACCGATTTCCTAAGAAGGAAGTGAACCATGGTAAGTCTGAAACTGTGACTCCTGCTACTTCTTTGAGTACTGATCAGTGGGGATGAAAAAACGCACTGGAATGCATTGAAAATGCATCTAAACACATACAAAATGTGAGTAAATGTGTACGTAAAAACGCATCTGAAACTCAGAAATTGTGATGTGAACAAGCCCTTAGAGAGATTAGCAGTGGCAGCCTAACTATTCTCAGTACAAGTTTAATTTAAAGCAGAACTAAAGTCTCCCTGCTTACCTGTCCAACGGTCCTGCACTGACATCTCCTTCTGAGTGCCAGTCTTCAAGCATCTTCATTAGGCAGCAGGGGATCACGTCACTCCTGCACATGTGCAGGAGACTGTCATTCTGGCACTCAGAGACTAGCCCGGCACTGTAAGCTGAGCTGCGCATGTGCAGCTCAGTTTACAGTGCTGGAAGAAACAGCAAGCAGGCAGTAGGTGCATTTTATTACAGAGGAGACAGTGCATGTCTCTTCTGTAATAAAAAGCTTGACTGCTCACATTTTTATTAATTTTTTACAGCGGGACTTTAGCTCCTCTTTAACCACTTGCTGACCAGCTGCCGTCATTATACTGCAGCAGGTTGGCACAATCCCACGAGCCGTTGTAGCTATACGTCGGCTACTTTAAGCGCGATAGCAGGTGTGCATGCGCCCACTGCACTCGGGGGGGTGCCAATGCTCGTGACCGGCAGTCGCAATGACCGCCGGCCAAAATCGATCATGGGCACGAGAGGTAGAACAGGAACGTGTGTTCTGTTCTGAGAGGTAATGCATATCATGAGTACCTAATAGTCACGATCTGTCACCTCCTATAATCAGGCCCCTCCCCTACAGTTAGAACACAGTCAGGGAACACAGTTAACACCTTGATAGCCCCCTAGTGTTAACCCCTTCCCTGCCAGTGACATTTATACAGTAATCAGTGCATTTGTATAGCACTGATCGCTGAATAATTGTCAATCGTCGCAAAAAATGTGTCCGCCATAATGTCGCAGTCACGATAAAAATCACAGATCACCGCCATTACTAGTAAAAAAAATAATAATAATAAAAATGCCATAAATCTATCCCCTATTTTGTAGACACTATAACTTTTGCGCAAACCAATCAATATACGCTTTTGCGATTATTTTATTTTTTTAAATATGTAGAAGAATACATATCGGCCTAAAGAAAAAATTGGGGATATTTATTATAGCAAAATATTATTTTTTTTTCAAAATTGTCGATCTTTTTTTGTTTATAGCACAAAAAATAAAAACCGCATTTGTGAGAAAAAAGTGTGGGAAAAAAGGACGTCAATTTTGTTTGGGTACAGCATCGAACAACCGCGCAATTGTCAGTTAAAGCAACGCAGTGCCGTATCGCAAAAAGGGCTCTGGTCATTGAGCAGCCAAATCTTCCAGGGCTAAAGTGGTTAAAGCACAAAACCGATACGTATAAAATGTATGCATTTTCTTTTTAGGAATTTGAAAGTTTTCTATACATGTCTTGTGCCTTTATTTTAACATCATTTGTTGGTACAGTTATTACTGAAGGCATACCTAGGACCTAGCCAGTCCTACGAACAGGAAAGGGGTTTAATCAGATTACAACACAGTTCATTTTCTTGAAGACTAGCATAGTTAGAAACATTTTTTGAATTGCATATGTCAAAATGTTTTAGAATGAAGCTAATTATGCGATTAGGGTTTTTTGAGAACTGTTAAAATGAGATATCCTGATATAAATCTAGTATTATTTGATTAAATTCGAAATTATATTTAGCTGAATCTGAACAGCTGGATAGCATATTGATTAAATAAAACTGATTAGATATTATGCCAGAAGCACTTAAATAAAGAGCTAAGGCTCAGCTGACAAGCATCTGGTGATACTTGAAAAATCCAATTGTATTTCTACCGTAACAGCAATAAAGTGGAAAGATTTTATTACAGCAGACTACGGGAGTGCTAGAACAGTACAGTACTGCTGGAAGGGCTACTAGCAAAAATGCCTTTTCCTTGCGATAGTTTTATTTGTTAAAGCAGTATGAATAGTTTTGTTTTCTTACATGGTCAGCAGCAGGATAAAAATAAAAGTCATATTAAACAATTATACTGAAGTTTAATTAAGCTCTCTGTTAAATATTCACACGGACAGCACATTAAGTTGATTGTACTGGCAGAATAACGTAAGATGGTTTAATGGATGAAGATGCAATAAAGTTATGAACATTTTGTGGCTTCTTATTCCTTTAATTTAATCACGGACTTCTATTGGCATAGTCACCTTCTACTTGGAATTTATAGTGTATTAATGTAGAAAGGGCTTGCTGAGTCAGTGTCCACTGTGAGGTTATTTGAGGTATTCAGGTTTGCTGCTTTAGGGGGAATTAAGTAGTAGAGTTAATTCTGATGCAAGGAGTTATATTGTGAGGAAACCCACTAATTGTCAAGCAGTATGATGGCATATTGTACAGCTTTATAGTCTTGCAGCTATGGGTAGTGGGTTTAGATGCCTCCTGAGATAAATGTTCTTTCAGTTTTTGCTTGATTTTCCTCATTGTGCTCCAGTTACCTCCTACAATCAAATTCAAACATGATGGTAGTATATTTCGCTTCCTTCATAATGTCTCTAATACATATTTGTGTAATAGGGGCATACACATGTAAGCTCCTTCAGGGTACTGGTGTCACTGGTTCTATGTATTATGCGATACACTGTGTAAAATCTTGACACTACAAACTGCAAATACATAAAATTTAATTATTTCTAGAAGGTGGAGGTCCAGAATGATGTTACCTCTCTTTAACAACAGGGCAATATTTGACAACATTTCCATCAAAGTGATATGCAGCAAGGGTATTGTGGCACTGCGTAGTGATGGTGAGCATTTATTAGTTCTTGTACTGGGTATCAGTTCTGGGTGCTTGTGTGAAGTACCGTGCCCTCTTGGGAAATCCTCTATAATGAAATAATCATGAATGTTATTCTGCTTTAGTAAGACTGATATTTTCCCCGGTCTTTCGCTATTTTACCAGAAGAACATTTCATGTTTTAAGGACTTATACTACTTTGTTCTCTTTTAGTACTTTTAGTGCATCAAAAATAATGTAGAGAAAGTGTTAATAACCTGTGAGTCCTAAATAGGGAGCCAGATTATTAGACATTCAATTAATTCTACTGTGCTATAATAGAAAGCCAGAATTTTTGATTTACAAACAATGGCTGGCCGTTTGGGTTATAATATATGAGATAAATGGTTGAAGTTCACAGTGTTCTGAACACCTCTAAATACTATACATTGAAATGTGCAGGTTTTCTCTTTTGATGCTACAGTTATTCCAGGATTGTGGCATTGATGTGTTTTTGTACATGGTATTAATTTATAGCTACGTTAGTTTCTATATTTCTTTGGCAAGGATTAGTAATACCCTGAAACCTTTTAATGTGTACATTATATGTAAAACATATATTTTTCTTAATCTTTTGTGAAACTTTTTTGATAAATGATTCGCTATGTTAATCAGAACAAACTGCACCCACGGGCAAACAATGTCCAAAGTAATTCATTCAAAAGAACAAAAAAGTTTGATGTGTCTAATCAGTTTATTTTCCTCAGATTGTAATTGAAATCATAGTAGCAGCTAATTATCCCACTGTGTAAATCACATGATAATAACAGACTTTTGATTTTTTATTTTTTTTTCATAATTAGTTCACTGAGAATTACATTGTTAAAAAGCAGTCTGTTTTTTCGTTGTTTTATCAATAAACAATTATAAGTCTGAGACTAAGGCAAGCATCTTGACTGGCCACCTCTGAACATGTGTGAATAAAGCCAGCAACAGGACACAAGAAAAGGGATATCTTCTATGGGGAGTCATATGGATATCTTAAGTAAGATGATTCATTTTTTTTTCTGTATGACCTTGTTTAATAGACTGCACAGTGTAATGGAAGCTGTAGCTGAGCTTATAAACAAGAAAGCTCAGCTCATGCTGGTTTCAATTTTCAATATATTAGATAGCTATGTGGGGGATGTGAAGCATTGGTATCAGGTACAGAGCATCATAATTTATATATACCTAGGGCAGCATTATCTGCAAACTCAACCCTGATCCAGGTATATGTTCAATGCTGCTCTGCCACAGCTCAAAAGCTCAACTTATCCTTTCTAACTGGTACAGTTAAAGTGGAGGGCCACCCTAAAAAAAAAAAAAGAAATACATTAATATTTAAAAAAATATATAAAAAAAAACATTTGAAAAAAAAAAACGTTTTTTTTTTTTTACTCACCAGAAACCCCTGTTGCTAGGCAGTCTTCCTAATCTGCCTCTTCCTATTCCGCGGAGCTGTTTCTTCTATTCTACCTCCTCGGCGAGCGGCCCCGTGGTCTTCTGGGACATGTGTGTGTCCCAGGAAACACAGGGGCCATTTACAACGGCTGTGCGGCTCGCGCATGCGCAGTAGGAAACGGGCAGTGAAGCCGCAGGGCTCCACTGCCTGTTTCCCTTAGTTAGTATGGCGGCGCCAGCAGCCGATCCAATGGACAGATCGGCCTCGGGGTGGCTGACATCGCGGGCTTGCTGGAAAGAAAGTGTCCTTATTAAAAGTCAGCAGCTACAGTGTTTGTAGCTGCTGATTTTTTTATTTTTATTTTTAAACGGCCGGAACACTCCTTTAATATATTCTGTGCTACACAATCCTTTACTAGTACCATTATAACTGTGTCTGCTGCTGTCCATAACCATATCACAACTTTCAGTACATAAGCAGCAAGAAAGAAGCACTACAGAGATCTATTAAAGATGCATACAGGTTTACTATAAAGACCAGCCATCCTGAAGCAGAACTAAGTTTTCTGTAAACCAGTCCTGTATTATTCTTTATTTGGAATATCTGCATTGCATATAAGTATCATGCAGTATGTAACCATAAAGTCATGCACAAATTTCTATTTTAATGATCAAAGAAACTCAAATTAAACAATTCATTTATCCTGGCGGTGATTGTCAAAGATTATCAGAAGAAATGTATATTTTGTCTTACACCGTCCGTGTAAGGGTAAGCAGAAATGTTCAAAAATCATATTTTGCATCAATTTAGCAATCACCCCAAGGTAACAACATGCTAGGTCATATTTCTCATAGAGCCCTAGGTACCTGCATTCTAAGGGATCTCTACAATGCAAATTTCAATCAGTTTCACTGGCTTGGGAACCTAACCCTGACCCTTTCCAACTCCTGTGCTCAATTTATTGCCAATTACTAGCAGTGAGCCCAACGTTTGGTCTGAACCTAGGGTCAAACTTAACTGTTTGGGTGTTCAGACAAACATCAGAACTTTTTCCTATTCAGCCCCCTAGCCACTGGGAATCAAAGTTCATATACAGATGTTGTATTTCTACCACTTCTATATATGACAGCTTCCCACAGTCAAATGTTCCTATAGAAGCAGCAGGTGCTGGCATCTGCTGTGTCCCTAGCAAATGATGTCATGGGAAAATTTTAATCCATAACTGGGAATCCCCCCCAAATAAGCAAAGGTGCAAGGATATTGGTAACATCACTGCCCAAATATGGACATTGGCCCTGACCAATATGGCCCTGACCATATTTGATAAATTATGTCACCACTATCCCCATCCTTCCCTTATAGAGTTGATGACATCTCTGAAAACTGTCATTCAGTGAAGAATAGCATTGGTATAATTCATGTGCGTCAGGTCCGTCAGGTTTTTTCTATCGCCAGGTCAGGAGGAGGTGGGCATCATGATTTACACTGGATTTACATTAAGGGACTTTTTGGAGGTTTTTTATTTTATTAATAAAGGACTTGTCAAATGTTCGGGTGTCTTTATTTATAGGTTATATTCTTTTCTAGGAAATAGGTAGGGGTGCATAGTACCCCTTACTCATTAACGTGAGGGGGGTGGGGTCTGAGGGCCTCCTTATTTTTAAAGGGTGCTTCCAGACCTTCATAAGCCATTTATTTACAAATGTTATTTTGCCGTCAAATTAAGAACACTGTAAATGTTAGTGACAAACTAAGGGGGAGAGACGTTGGTGCAGTAATGATGTACAATAATAATTGCTCACAAAATTTCCAAAAGTCACAACATTTCACAGCAGAGCAGTGCCCAGGGTCAAGGAGGCAATGGATGTTCTTTAAGTAGAATGCTGTAACCACCAAGACACTGGCCGGTACTATGGTAACGACCTGTGGAGTTGCTGCTGGAGTGACCAAGGAGAGCCATTAGGTAAGCTGTCAGAGATGCCGGAGTGACTTGGAGATGTGTTTCAAAGGCAAGCCATGCCTTCTTCCTCAGTTAGACTCCTGCCCCTACCTCTGGGAATAAATCTAAGCTGGCAATTACGTGACATTAACCCCATCTTAACCACATGGGAACAATGAAGAGATAGTACTAGAGGAAGACTACACATAGCTATGAAAACACTGAATTGTGCATAAAAAGTAATACATTTGTCTCATTAACAAATAGGTTAACATTTCTTTTAAAAAAAAAAAAGTGTTTCATAAAGAATTATGCGATGCTGATATGCAAGGTTAGAAGGTGATGCCAATTTCCTGGTGTTTCCTAATAAGGGAAGTACACTGTATAACTAAAAGCTTTATATCGACGTGCACGTTTTAAAATGCACCGTTTCATGTGAGTGTATTTATTTGGGTTTTTAATATAGTTGTTATGGTGGTAAAGCGTGATGATGGCTTATCTTTATTTCTGTTAGAGCTTTGAATAGTTAATAACCTTATACAGTGGGGCAAAAGGAACTGTTGGATCTGAGGTGCACCTGAATAATATGCCAGACCAGTGGAGTTAAACACCAGGTGGGAATGGCTTATGCCCCGTACACACGGTCGGAAATTCCGACCACAAAATCCGTCGGATTTTTTCCGACAGATTTTGTCCGTCACTGGTGTTGCATATACACGGTCGGACAAAGTTGTCGGAAAATCCGATCATTCTGAACGTGGTGACGTTCGTTGCGTATGACGGGACTACGTAAAGGCTAGTAGCCAATAGCTTTGGTCTTGTAATGTGATCTGAGCATGTGTGGCACTTTGTCCATCGGAATTCGCTACACAAGATCGGAAAATTTGAGAGCAGGATCTCAAACTTTTTCCGTCGGAAATTCCGACGGAAAAAGTCAGATGGAGCCCACACACGGTCGGAATTTCCGACAACATGGTCCGATAGGACATTTTCCGTCGGAAAATCCGACCGTGTGTACGGGGCATTACAGTGACCTGTTTTCTAGGTAAAATATGGAGCATTACTTAACCTGGAAAAGGTGCACACACGATCGGACTTTCCAGCGGGATTGTCCGGCGGACTAAGTCTGCCGGACAAACCGCCGGACTTTCCGAACATGTGGACTTGCCCACACACGCCCGGACTTTTCCGGCAGACAATCCGCCGGAGTTTTGGCGAAAGTCCGCAGGACTTTTGAAATGAATGGACTTGCCCACACACGGAGGAAAGTCCGTTCATTTAGAATGTGACTCAGGTAGACGAGACTAGCGCAGGAAGTCAATGCCACCGCTTGGATTGGCAACATTGACACCTCGCTAGCCCGTCACCTGGTATGGATTTAAAGGGGAATCCCTACGCCAAAAAAACGGCATGGGGATCCCTCCAGATCCGTTTTTTCCGGTGTAGGGATTCCCCTTTAAATCCATACCAGGTGACGGGGCTAGCGAGGTGTCAATGTCGCCTATCGAGGCGGCGGCTTTGGATTCCTTCGCTATGCCCGTCTACCTGGAGTCACGTTCTAAATGAACGGACTTTCCTCCGTGTGTGAGGAAAGTCCATTCATTTCAAAAGTCCCACGGACTAGCACACAGACGGCGGGATTGTCCACCGGACTGCAGAGTCCGGCGGACAATTTTAAGTCAAAACTTAAAACTAGGTCCGCCGGACTTTTGGGAGGGAAAAGTCAGCCGGAGCCCCACACACGGTCGGAATGTCCGGCGGACTCTTGTTCAGAGGACAATCCCACCGGAAAGTCCGATCATATGTACGCGGCCTTAGAAGGAAAATCCTATGGCTAGAGGCTGCCCACCCTTTCCCAAAGAGGACATTTTGGAGGGGGTATATTTTATCGTATTTGTTTAGGTCTTTTTTTATCTTGGGAAGCATATACTTGTTGCTGACTCTGAAAAAGCTACTCCTTGTTTGTAGCAGATCACTGAATACTTATGTATTCATTACATATTTACCCCCCTATTGCCAAAGTCATTAAATTGAAAAAAAAAAGTCAGGCAGGTCTACAATGAGAGGCAGCAGGTCTACATGAGTAGGTCATAGGTTTATTATTATTATTTTTTTCTGTTAAACATTATTAAACATATGTTTGGCTTCACGTTTTTCCCAAATTTACAATTTTTTTTTAATGTTTTCCTCATAAGGCCATCCCTGTCCTTGTCACAGACAAGGAGATTATTGCAAACTGGGTACTACGGAAGTTCTAGGTCTTAACACCACCTTGTATCTATGTAAAAACAATAAAAGGTCTCCTGCAAAATAAAGCTGCCAGCTCAATCACCTCACAGACATGATGGCTACCTTGTAGGTCAGAGTAGAGGAAGAAATATTTATAATGGGTTGTAAAGGCCATTTCTGAAACACAGATGAACAAGATTAGGTGTTAGGTTAACCACTTTCCGACCGGTGCACAGCGATGTACGTCCCTTTTTTGAAGAGGGATATCTCGGTAACGGCAGCAGCTGCTGCCACAACCGAGATATCCATCTCTACAGGCGCCGGTCGGCTGTCCGATAATGGTGGTCATCGAGGCGGATTTGCTGCGAGATCACCGTTATCGGCGGCGGGAGAGGTGCCCCCCCTCCTGCCGCTCTCCTGCGCCTTCCGCCGCTTACCGGAACCGTCGGCAGCGGCGGAGGCGATCGGGTCCTTCCCCTCCTGTGCCTAGAGATGAGTGACGCTAAGATGGCCGCCACTCATCTCTATACCATAGGAGGGCGGAAGCGACGTCAAAAACGTCACTTCCGCCCATACCTCTTAAAGAGGAATTTTCAAATGTAATTTTTTTAAATGACATTTTTTTTTTTTTTTTTTTCATTGAAGTCCAAATATGAGATCTGAGGACTTTTTGCCCCCAGATCTCATATTTAAGGTGACCTGTCATGCTTTTTTCTATTACAAGGAATGTTTACATTCCTTGTAATAGGAATAAAAGTGAGCCAATTAATTTTTTTAAAAAAAAAAAAAATAAAATCAGTGTAAAAATAAATAAAAGTCAAGAAAAATAAATAAGAAAAACAAAAAAAATGTTTTTTTGTAAAGCGCCCCGTCCCGACGAGCTCGTGCGCAGAAGCGAACGCATACGTGAGTAGCGCCCGCATATGAAAACGGTGGTCAAACCACACATGTGAGGTATCGCCGCGATCGGTAGAGCGAGAGCAATAATTATAGCCGTAGACCTCCTCTGTAACGCAAAATATGCAACCTGTATAATTTTTTAAACGTCGCCTATGCAGATTTTTGAGGGTAAAAGTTTGATGCCATTCCACGAGCTGGCGCAATTTTGAAGCGTGACATGTTAGGTATCAATTTACTCGGCGTAACATTATCTTTCACAATATATAAAAAAATTGGACTAACTTTACTGTTGTCTTATTTTTTTATTCAAAAAAGTGAATTTTTTCCAAAAAAAGTGCGCTTGCAAGACCGCTGCGCAAATACGGTGTGAAAAAAAGTATTGCAACGACCGCCATTTTATTCTCTAGGGTGTTAGAAAAAAAACAATATATAAGGTTTGGGGGTTCTAAGTTTTTTTCTAGCAAAAAAAACTGTTTTAAACATGTAAACACCTAAAATCCAAAACGAGGCTGGTCTTAAAGTGGTTTAGGAGAAACAAGATATAAAGGGCAGAAACCTGACCTGCTGCAAGCCAAATGCTGATCCAAACCGAACCATTAGCAATTACTTTATTTTTTCATTATTTATATATTTACATCATTTTGATTTGAATTTACATTTTTTTTGGATTGGTATTTTTCCTTTTTAAAGTGATACTAAAGTCTCTTTCTTTTTTATTTAATAATAACAAACACACCATACTTACTTGCTCTGTGAAATGGTTTTGCACAGAGCAGTCCTGATCCTCCTCTTCTCGGGTCCCTCTTCGGTGCTCCTGGCCCCTCCCTCCTGTCGTGTGCCCACCAGCAAGCAGCTTGCTATGGGGGCACCTGAGCCAAGCTGCAGCTACCTGTGTCCATTCAGACATGGAGCTGTGGTTCAGCCCCACCCCCTCTCTCCTGATTGGCTAAATGAATTTGATTGACAGCAGCGGGAGCCAATGGCGCCACTGCTGTGTCTCAGCCAATCAGGAGGGAGAGTCCCAGGTGGCCAAGGCACCCGTGCACATCGCTGGATAGTGATGGGCTTAGGTAAGTATTAGGGGGGCTGTTATACACATAAGGTTTTTTATCTTTATGCATATTCATTATGATAAAAAAACTTCCGCCTTTACAACCACTCTAAAGCCCCATACACACGGTCGGACTTTTTCATCAATTTGGTCCGATCGGACAAGGTTGTTGAAAAATCAGACCGTGTGTATGCACCATCGGACAGTGTTCGTCGGTTTGTCCGTCGGACAAAGTCTTATCTCCTGCTGGAAAGATTTCCCGTCAACCCGGTCCGATCACACCAAATCCGAGCGTGTGTACGCTTGTCCGACGGACAAAGTGCTACGCATGCTCAGAAGAAATTCTGTGACGGAAGCGCTCGGTCAGGTAAAACTACCTTTCCTAATCGACACAGCACATTCGTCACGCTGCAATGTTAAAATGTCTTTAATGCAGCGCATTCTCTTTTTCTTTACAATGCAACAAGAATGACATCTTTTAGCTGCTCCTATTCACCCGCACTTCTCACAAACTTACTTCTTTATTACTTTGCAGCATTTATACACTACATGTTTATTTTTACTCAGATCGTAATACAATCTTTCTTATTTTTTTACCCAGATTTTTTTTTTTTGGGGGAATACATATTTGAAGGAGATTTTTTTTTTTTTGGAGGGGGTTTGTATGTCTCAACTTAGCAAAACCACATTATTAACATTTGTATTTCTTGCTTACATTTACTAGGAGTTTGTTGGTTGTTGGTGCCCCTTGTTAATTCTAGGATTAGTGAAATGTACCTGCCTACTCAAAGAAAAACTGTCATTGTAGAAAAGTAAAACACAATAGTCAATGATTATTTCAAATCAAAAAAACCTTTATTTAGGTCTCAGCAACAGACCAAAGAGGAACGCAGCCATGGTGAAACTTGGGGAATTTGCAAAGCCTTGGACACCCATGGCAACCATCATTTTACAGACTTAAACAATTGGGGGCATGAAGACTACCTATCTAAATAATAAGGGAGCGCAATCTGGTCCTGAAGTCCAAAACATCCGGAACTGCAGCAGATGCCATCTAGGTCCCCAGGCTCTGGTACTACGAGAGGCTCCATCTTCTCTCAGACCAGACTGAGTCCAGGTTGTCACTCTCTTGTCTTCCTTGTACGCTTCCTTCCACGCCGTGGTGCTGGTGCTGGTGGGGTGGCAGAAGGAGGAGGAGGAGGCGGAGCAAGGTCACTCTCGCAAACATGTGTGAGGGGAGTCATCTCCCCAGCCATCCCCTCATTTAGTATTTTGAGGATGACCTCCTCACACATGCTGCGTTGCCCCGCCTCCATACCCGTAAATTTACTTGTAACCAAGGAGGCAAAGGCCTCCTCGTAGGTGGGTGTGGCATAGAGGGAGGCTGAGGCATCTTTTATCAGCTGGAGCGCTGACTCTCCCACCTCCCCCATGCTTTTCGCCCTTCTGTAGGGAAGGCGGAGGGGAGAGACTTGGGAGACAGTCAGGCTCCTACGCCTACCCCCCTGTTGGCTGCCACTACCCCCTGCCTCCTCCTGACTGCCACCTTCCACAGCCACCTCCTGGCTGAGGTCTTCCTGTGTATGAAAAAGGGACATAGTTTCAGTTATTTGTTCATCAAACACACACAATTCTCATCTAGTGACTGTTGCAAAATGTTTTCAAATACAAAACCATACAATTCTCAGCCCTGCAGTTTAGATTCTTCCCAAAAATGTCTCCCACACCACTGTCTGTTGATATGTCAATCACGTTAGGAAATAAGCAATTGGGGATCCTGAATTAACTGAACATCATTCATTATTCAACAAACTGGTTCCAAAACTACTATACCTGGAACAAGCTGGGCACCTGCACATATTCCTGACTGGAAGGCCCAGGTTGGTCCTCGGAATCCTCATCAAGGGTGGCGTGCGTGGAAGGACGCGTGCAAGGAAGAGTCGAGAGTGACTTCCTGACAGTAGCCTGGTCTTTGAGAAAGTGGAGCCTCTCATAGTACCAGAGCGTGGGGACATAGACATCAGCTGCTGCAGCTCCAGATGCTTGTGACTTCAGGACCTTATTGCGCTCCCGGAAATAGGTAGTCTTCATGTTGGTGATCTTCACTTTTAAGTTTGCGACGGTTGCCATGGGCAGGGTAGGCTTTACAAATGCCACCAGTTTCAGCAGGGCTGCGTACCTCTTTGGTCTGTTGCTATAATCCCTGTGTTTTGCCTGCCATAAGAGGGGGAATTGCCGGTATTTATCAATGAAGTGTGGGAGAAAGCTCACGTTGTAGAAGGCATCCATCACCTCTGCAAGACACAACGCCACACCAAACCCTATAAATTATGTCAGGCTAAACTCTCCTAATCTTCTCCATAAAGAAGCCTCAAGTTCTAATCAGTCTAGGCTAGTTATGTACCAACGTTAAATTGTACCTTCGTTTGTAGCGATCGTCTCGTGTGAGTTTTCTCTCCCCTCGTCTCCCAGATCGTGGCTACGACACAGGCGTGTGACGTTTTATATACACTGCGCATGCTTCAAACTCCGCCCGCCCCTGACGATCTTTCTCGTCTATTCCCCACCCCTTCTCTTTACGGCGTAGTGGGGAGAGCACATGGCGGGGACACAGCAGGTGCGCCACAAATATCCCACCAACGAGGAGGAGGACGAGGAAAGTCCGGAGGCAGAAACGTCCCGATCCCGGAACCTGAAATTCAAGGCCTCCAATATGTCATTTGGAGAAATGTTGGAGATGGTGGACATATTAAAGAGGAGCGACTATGATGGGAAGTATGGGCCTTACCTCAACCCCAATGTCCGCAAGGCCAAGATCATGTCTAAAGTTGTGAGAAGGCTGTACAATAATTTTGGGGTACAACGATCCAAGGAGCAACTCAGGAAACGCTGGTCAGACCTGAAACTGAGGGAGGCCGATCAGTACAGAAAGATCAAGAGAATTCTTCAAAAAAGTAAGTAGTTGTGTTTTGTGTTTGATTTCTTGCTTGCATACTGCTCCATTGTGTTTTGATTTTTACCAAGTTGTACATTCCAAAATGGCCACTTTCAGGTTCGTCTGTGCATTCGATCGTACTCAGCCTCGATCTTTCTGCCACTGTCATGGTCGTGTGTGTGTGCATTCGATCGTACGCAACCTCGATCGTTCGGCCACTTATAATACGATGTTTGGTGTTTTTTTGGGGAAAGGAAGTTTGTTCTCACTAGAAATGTCATCAAGAATGTAAAGCCAATTTATTCAATGTAAAGGAGAGGTCACTCAGTAGCTGTTTACCCATCTGGACTCTAGAGCACTAGTGCTGGGACACCCAAACCCCCTTTTTATTATGCTTTTCCACACATGTGCTCCAGTGGATACTAGAGGGGGTCTCCATCACACAAACTTCTACCAAAAAGCTAGTCAGTTTAGCACCTTTACAAAGTGACTTCATTCATGTAGTTGACATTTGTAACTGGCCAAACTAAAATAGTGTCCGTCACTTTCAAGCAATGTTTGTCATTTCCTATTTCTGCCCTCAATAGCTTGTGTTGCTAAATCTTCCTTTTGGACATTCTCATAGGGGAGCGAAAACTTGGGCCGTCTGAGGAAACCCCCAAACCAACACCTACCAAAAAAGGGGAAAGAGCAGAAGCAGAGGAGGAGGAGGAGGAGGAAGGAGAGATCATCGAACTTGGAGAAATTGTCACCACAACAGGTGAGTGTGGGAGAACACAGCTACTGGTAAGCTAATCCATGTATGGCTGCCTCATTTCCAACACCCCATTTTTGTTTGTTTGTGGTTTTTAGGTGACGTGGATGTTGTGGAAGAAAAATCGCACTTTACCACAGAGAGTGCCCACGTACTCATCGGAGAGATAATGGTCTGCAATAGAGATCTAGATTACATAAAGCAAAACATCAATGATGTTCAACAAAAATTGAAGAACATCATTGATGTTTTAGGAAAAATATGAAAACGCACCAAGTAATTAACACACATTTGTGCCAGCTTCAGAACACATTTGCAACTTAAAAACTGTCTGAAATTTGGAACATGCACACATTGTGTCCACATGTGCTAGCTCTAACCATGGTGGATGAATGGCAACGTTTTTTTGGGGGTGCAAACACTTTACGAACTACGAAAGTGGTTGTGGTGAAGGGGTTGCACCCCCAAAAAACGTCCATTCATCCCCATGATGGAAAATGGCACTTTTGAAGCTTCTAGGCATGTGTTTTACCATCTAATGACCATTTTCAGTCCCAAATTGTGTGCATGTTCCAAATTTCCACTTTTCGGGGGTGACCCCCCCATGTGATGAAGGCAAGATCAAACACACTTTGAACATATAGTCATGTCTGATCTTGTCTTCACTTTACAAAGTTGAACTTTCCAAGTTCCTAGGTTCTGTTTTGCTCCATGCCTGGTTTTTACCAATTGCGGAATGTTTGTAAACAATGTTGTAAATAACCAAGATGTTGTCAGTTTTGGCGTGAAGATTGTAAACGCACTTGGGAATGTTTTCCTAGTAAACTTTTATTTTTCTAAATGTGTGGCTTCCTTATTTAAAAAACACAATGCATTATGTATGTAAAATGAAAAGGATATGGGGGGCAATGGGTGTTATTTACTAAAGGCAAATCCACTTTGCACTCCAATTTTCTTTCCCGGGGAACTTTTTCAATGCACTTGTAGCAAACACACAACATGAGAATAATCTTTTTGGGAAGAAGAGACTGTTACCTCCTTTTGCCCAGAAAGTGCATTCCCACTGTCGAAGGCAAAGGGAAAAAATGTCAAAGTAAAATAAGCTAAAAAGAAGACTGAAATGACATGAAATCATAGGTTGGTTAAAATATCAGATTTATTAAAAAATGCCTCTCACACATCGTCAGGCAGAGCAATGGCCCCCCTACCCACAAAGTACTGCATATATTGGTCCCGGACCACACGGGCATTTAGAGGGGGCAAGCCTGGACGTGCCACTCGAAGGGCTGTGAGTTCGGCATTTGGAGGGCCCTCCACATCTGGGCCAACGGGCACCACATAGTTCCTGTTATGTCTTTTGAGGAAGTTGTGCAATATGCAACAGGCAAGAACTATGTGGTTCAGTTTGTATTCCGCCAAGTTAAATGCCGTCAGGAACAGGCGGAAGCGGCTGGCCAGGATGCCAAAAGCGTTCTCCACAACTCTTCTGGCTCTGGACAGCCTGTAGTTGAAGACCCTCTGGTCCGGGGTGAGGGTCCTCATCGGGAACGGCCTCATCACATGGGGAGTCAACGCAAACGCTTCATCTGCGACAAAGACGAAGGGGAGTCCTTCGGCATTCTCCTCTGGAGGTGGCAAGCACAGACTGCCACTTTGGAGACGCCAGTAGAACTCCGTGTGCGTAATGGCCCCACCATCCGATATCCGGCCGTTCATCCCCACGTCCACATACATAAACTCGTATGTTGCCGACACCACCGCCAACATCACTACACTATTAAACCCTTTATAATTATAATAGTAGGACCCCGAGTTGGGCGGTGGGACGATGCGGACGTGTTTCCCATCAATTGCCCCTCCGCAGTTAGGAAAGTCCCAACGGCTGGCAAAGTGGGAGGCCACAGTCTGCCATTCCTGTGGCGTGGAAGGGAACTGTGGAGTGAAACAAGAAAAAAAAATTCGTCACTTTGCACCTAAACATTGCAAGCAGATTAGACAATCAACATCTTGGAACAAGAGCATTGTCTAAAATTGGAGGCTGGAAAGTATTTGCACAGAAAAGTAGAGGCTCCCCTTCACAGATTACTCACCCCCCCATCAATCCCCCCACTTCTGATGGGCCATTGGCAATAACTAGGGGTTTTGGGGGGGGGGGGTGGTGGACAGCTAACCCTCTGCACTTCATTGATTGGCAAATGGCTCAATAATGTGGGCTAGTTTGGCCAGACCCTCTGTACTTAACACTATTGGCAGGCCACAGGAAACAACAAATAACATTTCAACCCCCCCCCCCCCCCCCAAAAAAGGCAGGCACAGTGTGACATTATTAAATTACCAAGCAAGCTAATAGGAGGGAAAGAAGACAAAAAAATAGGAAATGGAATGTATGGAGGCAGTCCCTTGCACTACATGCTTTGCTGAATTCATCCCTAAAGATGCCCACTATAAAGAGGTAGGTATATAGTGTGTATGGACCTTGGGAAAGCCAGCAGATAAAGGATTGGTACCATCTGACAGAGCAGTTGGGGGAGAGGGGTTCCTAATGAGTTTGCCCCCCCCCCCACCAAAAGAACAAAAAAAGGGGGCTCTACATGAAGTAAACCACACAGCAAACATTTGTGCATATTTTAGGGGGTGTTTTGGGGCAAACAATACTATGCAGCAGACAAAAGACATTGCTTAAGTGACTAGGCCATAGGTGTCTATTGGGGCAGAAGAGCATGCTGGTGAGGTAAGTGAAGGGAAAAATGCATGAAGGAGAAAAGGGGCACAGCATATTAGAACATATTGCAATCATGGTAATTAGGGAAGGAGGTCAAAAATACAAGTCATTAGCAAACAGAGCATACATAGAAGGGAATAGTAAAGTAGAAATGTTACCTTAATATAGTCCTCCTGCAGGACCTGAATGATGGCAGAACAGGTCTCTGGAATAATGATTCCCAGGGCCAGGGGAGAGATAACTGAAGAGAACTTCAAATCCTGAAGACTTCTCCCTGTCGCCAAGTACCTCAACGTGGCAACAAGCCTCTGCTCCGGAGTAATGGCTTGTCTCATGCAGGTATCCTGCCGGCTGATAAAGGGGGTCAGCAAGCCAAAAGACGGTGAAAACCGGGGTCCGTCATCCTGAGAAAGTTCCTGAAATCAGGATTATTCTCCCGGATCTCACGAAGCAAAGGCATGTGCGAGAACTGGTCACGCTGAAGCAACCAATTCTTGGTCCACATACTCCTCGTCACTCTGTTCATGGACGGGTCTTGGTCAAAGCTAAAAGCCCGACACCAATTCCGCGTACAGCACGAACTCGGCGACGAGTACGCACGGGAAACATCGCTCAGAAGGTCACAAAAGGTCGGCTGGTCAGAACGGACAAACAGAAAGCACCGATAAACAGCAAGGCCTGAAAGAACGAAGTGAATACCAGCAACGAGCAGACAATAAGCAGTGCAAATCAAAGCGTCTATATCAAGATATAGGCCGCAATGACCAACAAATGCGAACTGACTACACGCACTAATAAACAGATACAAGCACAAACTGAAGAGCAGTAACGATCTCAGAAAACTGAGAAGCGCGAATCTTAAGTCACCAAACTTCCACTAACTCTCGATAAACACGGGATCAGCCCAACGGGTGCCTGACGTGGTGCTGAACCACTTTAAGACTTTTCATATCCTGGTCAAGCAAACACAGGCAGGGACAGTCCGAGCGTGTGTATGGGGCTTAAGACTTTTCATATCCTGGTCAAGCAAACACAGGCAGGGACAGCAATGCAAACTGGGTACTCTACCCCATAACTGGGACCTACCAACATAAAATATAACTTAATTGAACATTAAAAGGTTAGTAGTCTCTGTGAAAGACTGAAAGGGGAGAAAACTGAACTTTGATAGTGCTGAGAATTAAACATTGGTTCAGACCCAATCAATTTCCCACCTACCATCACCATTTATTTATGTTTTTTGTTCATTTTTTTAAACTTGCTTACTAATTTACAATTTTTTTATAATGTTCATTTTTATTTTTTTATATTTGAAAATGTTCTTAAATGTTGGTTTTCTTAGCAAGGCTGAGCCTGCACTAGTCAAGCATACACAGACAGGCATGCAAAGTCTGAAACTATATTTCTTACAAATTATCATATTTATGGACACAAATAGGTGCTGGTAAAAAAGTGCTTTTGAACAGACTGTCCACAACAACTGCCTGGTGTGTTCTAATCATATCAAGCTAATATAACCTAAAAAAAAAAAATTCAGTGGGACTTTTTTAATTAGGGAGAATTGGCTGGAATGTAATAGTGGTAAAAAGTACATTTTGTTTTACTATAAGAATTAAGAGACAACAGATAACACAGCTTTAAATAGCAAGGCTATGCCCAATTTACGATGTAGCACCCTGATGGTTAGGCAGGGTTGCTAGTAAATTTACCTACCAGGTATAGTTGCATTGGCCAATTGATGGGAGATCAATTGATTCCACCCTAATTCTGGAATTACTGCACTTCTCTCTTCTGTCACTAGATGGCCGGGTATCTGGTGTCATTAGATATAGGGTATCTCAGACAATGGGCAGGGATCTTCCTAGGTCCCTTGGTCTGCTGGGAGAGCCTATTTATTTGGGTAAGGTCAGATGATCTGTGCCACCTGGATGGCTGTCTGGGTGGACATGTGTTGTGTTGCCCCAGGCTGCCAGGCCAGAGCCTAAGGCCTATCCCGGGGTCATCTGGCTGCTAGGCTATCTGAGGGCCTATCCAGAAGCAAGAGAGCGGCGTAGGGTTGGGACTGCGGCTTGCAGTCCAACCATAAGTGGCGGTTCTGCCGGCCGGAGAACCTGACGTGGTCGGAGATAGAGGGGAAGCTGTCGCCACTAAGGGACCATCCACCTTATTACCAGGAACCAGAGTGTGTAGCTGAACTAAGTATCAGAGCAGTATTCTCACCAATCGGGTACGGTAAAGAATTGGGAAACTTCAGCAGGTGTCAAGACAGGGACCCAGCCAGTGGAGGTGATGCTTGCAGATCAGCCTTGTGTGCCAAGCCAGGGACCGAGCAGGCCAGTGGGGTGATGCTTGAGAAGTATCTGTGAGTGCCAAGCTAGGGACCCAGCAGGGAAGCAGGGGTGACGATTGAGAAAGATACTCAGTGAGAAGGTTGGAAGAGCTCGGGAGATCCAGTGGCAGTGGATCAGCAGGTCTAGTGAGAGAGACTTGGAGCTCAGTGGAGTGAAGATCTACAAGAAGTGATTGTAGAGGAATTACAGAAGTTTATTACAACTTGTGTTAGAAATTGTTATAAGACTGTGCCACAGGAGACAGCGATCCTACTCATGCAGATGTGGTGTCTTGCTGGATGTCTCTCCCTGCATGGCTGTCTACCTATAGAAGTTTTGGAGTCTGCTAATTCACATTGCAACTACTAAAGGGTGTCCTGGCCCTAAACCCTCTCTCCCACAGTTCTGAGAAAATAAATCTCTGTGCATTTAAGAAGTGTCTGCCGCCCATTAATCTACCTTGCACTACACCCACCATGCCTTGTAACCCACTCTATAGGATAGGTTGTCAGCTGTCTCTAACTCTAGAGGTTACTATTAGGCC
This sequence comes from Lithobates sylvaticus, assembly GCA_028564925.1. Taxonomy (NCBI): domain Eukaryota; kingdom Metazoa; phylum Chordata; class Amphibia; order Anura; family Ranidae; genus Lithobates; species Lithobates sylvaticus. The sequence continues at coordinate 323,322,533 of CM053028.1, read as the reverse complement.
TAAAGAGGCACTATAACTTTTGCACAATTATTCAATATACACTTATTGCAATTTTTTTAACCAAAATATGTAGAAAAATATGTTTTTTTTTTTTTTTATTTGGGATATTTATTATAGCAAAAAGTTAAAAAAAATATTTTTTTTCAAAATTGTCTGTCTTTTTTTGTTTATAGCGCAAAAAATATAAACCACAGAGGTGATCAAATGGCACCAAAAGAAAGGGGGAGAAAATTATCACAATTTCATTTGGGTATAACGTTGCACGACTTCGCAGTTGTCATTCAAAATGTTACAGCGCTGAAAGTTGAAAATTGGCCTGGGGAGGAAGGGGGTACAATTTTTTTCCTGTATTGAAGTGGTTAAATTATGCTTTGGCAAATAATTAGGTCTATATCTATATTCCATGTTCAAAAATCATATATAATTCAAGAGGATAATTTGTTTTAAATGTATATGTGTCTGTGAGACCCTTGCTGGGGGCACAGTTATTAAGTCATGTTTGTGAGTACACATTTGGTGTGATATATGTATAGTGTGTACAGCAAGGCAATATTGTGCAAAATTATATTCACAATGTTAGCCTTCAGGACTAACATATTAGCCTTCAGGACTTCTCAAGAACCTCTCCCATCCCCTGGAACTCCCTGCCCCATTATGTCTGATCAGCCCCTACCCTGTCCACTTTTAAGAGATCCCTGAAAACTAATTTATTCAGGGAAGCCTATCCCACACCCACCTAACAACAACTGTCCCCGAGCCACCCCCATCAAATCATTCTCTGCAGCTATTACCTTTTGTACCACTACCCCATCCCTTTAGACTGTAAGCTCTACGAGCAGGGCCCTCCTGTACCTTTTGTATTGTACTGTACTGTAATTGTGTTGTCCCCCCTATACATTGTAAAGCGCTGCGTAAACTGTTGGTGCTATATAAATCATGTATAATAATAATAATAATATGAATTATTATTATTATAATACAGAATTTATACAGCACCAAGAGTTTGCACAGCGCTTTAAAAAATTAAATTTGACATTACAGTTACTATATCATTTGGTACAAGAGGAATTAGAGGGCCCTCCTGGTTTGAGCTTACAGTCTAAGAGATAAATTAATCAATTAAGAGATTATTTAAATATTATTCATTAATATTAATTAAACACTACATATTTAAAACTCTACCTCATATTTCAAAAACCCAGTCAATCACAGGTTCTTTTTAAAAGCTTTAACCAGTGTTTTTTTAGCTTTCCGCCCCTTCTTGAAAAAAAATACTGCCTTGACTACTAATGAACCTTAATCGGATAAGGGAAATCATTTTGCGAACAGTTTTCTAAAGACTGTTATTTTAAAGTAAAAAAACAGTGTCATTTCAGTGGGGATAGAATATGCAACAAATTTGCTTCCGTTGTCATCCACTGCATAATTCAGTGAATTTGCTTACAAAATAGTCAGGATTTGAATCTTCTTAAGTTGCCAAGTGATGTAGGTAGTGCAATTTAGTGTGACATTCCAGAGACAAGTACTAGAATGTATCTGAAATGTGTCACAGTAAAAGGCCAGAAAAATTGTAAAGTAATTGTATTGTATTTTCACTGCTCAGCTTTCACCAATGAAACCAGGGACATAAATTCTAATTGCTTTGGACAGTCGAAGCTGTCAATCCACAAGAGCATGTCGGAGGCAGCCTTGGCTACATCAGTAACCTAATTACAGAAAGCCTGGCTCTTCACCAATGTTTTAACACTTGATTTATTTCCTGTTCAACTTGTTCAATAGAGCTAGAGTTAATTGGTTTTTTGAATGAGTGTTAAAATATAAGGATCTGGCTTCATTAAAGGAAGGCTTCAGTTATTAAGCTTCACTGAGTTTAGAGTCCATTTACAGGTTAGCAAAACTGAAAGGATTGGCTTCTTTTGCAAATCATCAAATTTGAAAGGGAAGCTTGCTGTAATGGGATTTTGTGTAGGGGGTGTAGAAGCAGAGACAATTGCTAAAAATATTCTTAAGATTGGATAAAAAAGGGATTGACAGGGGATATAGTCTATAGTTTATTGGATTTATTAATTTAGAAAAAAAGTAGCTATGTAGGCAAAATATGACACAATAAACTTACTATTTAAGCAGAATATGCTTGCTTATTTGCAAATCTATGTTACCCTTGGATTATACATACCTCATATTTCCCATATACCAAAATGCCTAACCTGTTCATCAGCATTAGTGAAAGGTAAGGAAGATGTGATACTGTTTCAGGAAAGGGATGTGAAGGGACATACTTTTTAGAGACTATTTATTATATTCTTTGCCAGAAGCCTGGTCTGTAATAGAACAGTTTTATAGCATGCTAATCCTCCCTGTTCCTGTTATTTTACAGTTACTTACTTACAGTATGTGTTACTTCTTTTAAAAAATACAACTGTCAGTGAAAGAGAAAGGAAGACACAGGACAGGGCTGAGAGGAGCTACGTTGTTCTGTGCAGTGATGGTTTCTGCCCCATGTAAATGTATTTGTTTAATGACATCCTAAGAGAGAGAGGTGTGGAAAGCCTATGAGCTCTTGCATGTTCACTGAAACTGTTCACTGAAATATATATATATATATATATATATATATATATATATATATATATATATATATATATATATATAGTGCAAAATATATAATGTGAAATAAATTAAATAAAAAATATATTAAATATGCAGCAGGTAGTAAAGCTCAAAGCCTCAGATATATAAAGAAAACAATAGTGATTCCATAGCACGCTAATCACACAAATATAATAAATGTGAAATCATTTATATACAATATTGAAAGTCCAATAACCACCACCAAACAAATTGTTCCCACAAAGTGCTAGTGAAGTCTATTGATCATCAAACAAATTGTATTGTTATATATTCAAATGTGCATATCCTTCCACCAACTTCTAGGTAAGTAGCCTACTCACCAGACAGGATTGACACACATTACAGGTAGTCAAAACCAGCAAACAGATACTCTCCAGATAGCAGCAGCTCAGGAATAGCATGGCCACCAGATGTGTGGTATGTATATATCAGGAAGAAAGAATGAAACTCCTTATGGTGTAGTATCGTTAAAAGATTTAATGTTAAAAAACTACAGATAACACTTACGAGACAAAAGATAAGATCTCGTGAAAAATAGCAAGGACACTGTCAGTGTTCCACCTGCGTTCCAACCGATGGTGGAAGTGATGTGGCACGTATCACGGATCCTATGCATTTTGTCAGCAGCGTCTGACGTCATCGGGGATCATATTATAGAGCCGTCACCTCCTCCTTATATACACCGCCACTGAAAGGATTTGGTTATCCATTCATTGTAATCCTCATGACCGGTTAGTGTTCCAGACTCTGAGTCGTATACGTTTATAAAAAGATTCCCTAAACTAACAAATAAATGTATTATTGGTTAAAATAATATAAAAAAAATATAAATATAAATAAAAATTGTATACATGGTAATTCCAATGGGTGTTATGAAATAACTCCCCCTGGTGGACTGCCATCTAGTGGGAACATAATATATTACAAAACAAATGTATATATACATAATATTAATAAAGAGTTAAATCTATATTAACAATAATACCGCTAATTATCAACAGACTTCACTAGCACTTTGTGGGAACAATTTCTTTAGTGGTTATTGGACTTTCAATATTCTATATAAATTATTTCACATTTATTATATTTGTGTGTTTAGCGCGGTATGGAATAACTATTGTTTTCTTTATATATCTGAGGCGTTGAGTGTTACTACCTGCTGCTTATTTAATATATTTTTTATTTAATTTATTTCACGTGATATATTTTGCACTATATATATATATATATATATATATATCTTCAGGGTGCGCAGGTGGGAGGGGTTTATAGATCCCTTCATATATATTTTTTTAATTTCTCCCTAGAGGAGCATAGCCTGCAGCATTGGATATATTTGAATTTATGAATATCATAGTTTTTAATGCGGAGGAGGTATGCTCCACGCATTAGGATGTTGATCACAATTTCAAACTCTTGAAAACCACTTTAGAGAAAATAATACGCACTGGGTGGGATATTGCCACACTTACGCACTGGGTGGGATATTGCCACACTCGGTGGGATATTGCCACACTAGGTCCCAATGACGGATTAATTGATCAAGACCTAGAAAATTTGTGGTATGTTTTTTTTTTAACCTTAGTGAACATAAACTGTTAGATTTGATTATTGCAAGAAGAAAGATTAAATTATTGAAATTAGAGGAAAAGATCACGGAATTAAAGGATTGTCTCAGTCCCTTTAAGGATTCCCCACTGTTTAAGGAGAAATCCACCCAAATTCAGAAATTCATAGAAAAAACAGATAAGGATATAAAAACCAAGAAAATTCAAAAGTACCAAAGGGATTCACAGGATTATAGAGACAATCTGGTTTACAAATAGCAGGAGGAGGGGAGGGAGTTAGCCATCGTTTCCGCTGCATCATCACCTGTTCGAGGTGTGGGAACGATTGGTGATGTGCTGACCCCCACTCCTACTCCTGTCAGAACTGGAGGTCCCACCACCTTATCTAAAGCTGCCTCCAGGGCACCCCTCGGAGGAAGGGGGTTGTGACCACAACTCAAAATAGGCCATTTTCCGCAACACCTAACAACTAATATCAGGACAATTCTACATATGGAGTACCCACCTATAATCGGTTCCAGCCCCTCCAGTATACCCATGATACCTATTGGGGAAATCAACATTCTAGGGGTTTTCCCCAAAGAGGGCATGGGGACTCACCAGGTGGTATTATGTGGTTACCACATTGGAAAGATAAAGGCCAAGCTAACCAGACTAGTCCACAAAGCTAGGCATAGGGAAATACTGACCAAGAAGGAAGCAAGGTACCTTGTTCCTGAGGCCCTCAGATTTTCGGTTATATACCAGCTCCCTAAAACACACAAAAACAACCCAGGAAGACCAATACTGAGTGGGATAGATTCCATATTTTCCAGAGTAGGGGAATATCTGGACTGTTTTCTACAACCTATTGTCCAAAAAAGCCCCTCCTATTTGAGGGATAGTAAACATTTGATGAATCTGTTAGATAATATCCTCATTGGTGATGACACAATTTTACCAATGATCGACATAGAATCTTTAAATACGAGCCTGAAGCACCAGGATGTAATTTCTACCACAAAGAGAGCACTTGATGCTCATACTACTTTAAAAACAGCATAAAATACATTTTTGGTTGACATGTTGGATTTAGCTATGTCTAATAATAATTTTTGCCACGAGGGTTCTTATTATAATGAGGTAAAAGAGGTATGCACCCAGTGTAGCCAACGTCCTTTTGAGTCAGTGGGAAAAGACCACCATTTTCACTGACCAGTTGCCAGAGATTATCCTATGCAAACGTTATATTGATGACATTGTCATCCTTTGGGATGGCACTAGAGAAAAACTGTCCAGTTTTCTGGAAAGTTTGAATGTCAACCCTTATGGATTGCGTTTTACGGGCAACTTTGATCTACACCAACTTCGTTTTCTCGACTTGGTTCTCATCAAACATGAGGGAAGTATTGTCACTAAAACCTTTTTTAAGGAGACAGGTCGAAATGGTTACATCCCCATGACCAGTTGTCACCACCCTCAATGGTTGGGAGCTATCCCAAAAGGACAGCTAATGTGCATTCTGCGCAATTGTGCCAATACAGAAGATTACTACCAACAGTCACAACTTGTGGTGAATACATTTAGGGTAAAGGGCTACCATGATCATGTTTTACTGCCCCTTCAAGCACAAGTTGGTAATATGAATTGTCACAGTTTGTTGGTCGACAAACCCAAGAGGCCCAACATATTTAAGGATAATGTGGCTTTTTTTGACTGATTTTAACTGGGATTATAAAACGATAGAACATATCTTTTAAAAACACTGGCCGATTTTGTTGAGAGGTAAAATGCTGGCTAATTTTCTTTCTAAATATCCAACCTTTATTTATCGGAGGGCCCCAAGTTTAAGGAATAAGATTTCTCCAAATATCGTTAATCCACCAAAAAAGCGATGTACCTTCTGAGACATGATGGGTTTTTACCATTGCAAAAAAATTAGTACTAGGAAGGTAGTAACCTTTAAGTCCCACAGTACTGGGAAGGAATACAAAATTGACAAATCCATCTCCTGTCATTCTACCTTTGTTACGTACATTATTTACTGTCCATGTGGCCTCCAGTACATGGGGTGCACTACGAGAAAACTAGGGATTAGAATTAATGAACACTTAAATAATAAAAAAAATGGATTACAAAAGCACAGCTTGTCAAACCAGTTACCATAATAGGGACCTAGTTTGGCCTCCTTTTGTGGTATTGATAGAGTTGAGCCTCATTGGAGAGGGGGCAATATGAAATAAAAGATCTCCAAGAACGAAACTGAGTGAATATACAAATTGAATACTCTTAATCCTTTAGGTATGCATATTGACATTGATTTAAACTGTTTTATCTCCAAGTATTAATGTAGATTGGGATGGTGTTCCAATCCTTTTTTATCCTATTTATTTTAGTGGCCTATAATTAGCAGTATTATTGTTAATATAGATTTAACTCTTTATTAATATTATGTATATATACTCTTTATTAATATATATGTGTATATATATATATATATATATATATATATATATATATATACACATATATATACATACACATTTGGTTTGTAATATATTATTCCCCCACTAGATGGCCTGTGGTGGCCAGTTTCTTCATGGTAATATAATTATTGTCCACCAGGGGGAGTTATTTCATAACACCCATTGGAATTGCCATGTATACAATTTTTATTTATATTTTTAAAAATATTTTTTTAACTAATAATACATTTATTTGTTAGTTTAGGGAGTCTTTTTATAAATGTACATGACTACGAGTCCAGAACACTAACCAGTCGTGAGGATTACAACGGATTGGTTATCCTTTCAGTGGCAGTGTTTATAAGGAGGAGATGATGGGCTCTATTACATGATCCCTGATGACGTCAGATGCTGCTGACTAAATACGTAAGATCCCGTGATATGTGCCACATCACTTCCACCATTGGTTGGAACGCAGTTGGAACGCGGACTGCGTCCCTGCTATTTTTCATGTGCGCAATCTTATTTGCAGTCTCGTAAGTGTAAACTGCCTTTTTTTGAACATTAAATCTTTTATCGATACTAGACCATGAGGAGTTTCATTCTTTCTTCCTGATATATACATACCACTCATCTGGCGGTCGTGCTATTCCTGAGCTGCTGCTATCTGGAGAGTATCTTTTTGCTGGTGTTGACTACATGTAAAGCCCCATACACACGGTCGGACTTTTTCATCAATTTGGTCCGATCGGACAAGGTTGTTGAAAAATCAGACCGTGTGTATGCACCATCGGACAGTGTTCGTCGGTTTGTCCGTCGGACAAAGTCTTATCTCCTGCTGGAAAGATTTCCCGTCAACCCGGTCCGATCACACCAAATCCGAGCGTGTGTACGCTTGTCCGACGGACAAAGTGCTACGCATGCTCAGAAGAAATTCTGTGACGGAAGCGCTCGGTCAGGTAAAACTACCTTTCCTAATCGACACAGCACATTCGTCACGCTGCAATGTTAAAATGTCTTTAATGCAGCGCATTCTCTTTTTCTTTACAATGCAACAAGAATGACATCTTTTAGCTGCTCCTATTCACCCGCACTTCTCACAAACTTACTTCTTTATTACTTTGCAGCATTTATACACTACATGTTTATTTTTACTCTGAACGGAAAAGAATCTTTGTTATTTTTTTACCATGATTTGTCTTTTTTTTTTTTTTTTTGGGGAATACATATTTGAATGTTTTTTTTTTTTTTTTTTTGGAGGGGGGTTGTGTGTCTCAAATTACCAAAAACACATTATTTACATTTGTATTTCTTGCTTAAATTTACTAGGAGGTTGTTTGTTGTTGTTGCCCCTTGTTAATTCTACTTTAGGATTAGTGAAATGTACCAGCCTACTCAAAGAAAAACTGTCATTGTAGCAAAGTAAAACACAATAGTCAATGATTATTTCAAATCAAAAAAACCTTTATTTAGGTCACACCAACAAACCAAAGAGGAACGCAGCCATGGTGAAACTTGGGGAATTTGCAAAGTCTTGGCCCCCCACGGCAACCATCATTGTCCAAGCGTAGAAAATTGGGGGCCTGAGGAGTACGTATATTAAGGGGAGTGCAATCTGGTCGTGAAGTCCAAAGTATCCGGAACTGCAGCAGATGCCATCTAGGTCCCCAGGCTCTGGTACTACAAGAGGCTCCATCTTCTCTCACACCAGACTGATTGCAGGTCGTCACTCTCAGGTCTTCCTTCCACGCTTCCTTCCACGCTGTGGCTGTCGTGCTGGTGGGGTGGCAGAAGGAGGAGGAGGAGGAGGAGGAGGCGGAGCATGGTAACTATGGCAAACATGTGTGAGTGGGGTCATCTCCCCAGCCCTACCCTTATTTAGGACATGGAGGATGAGCCCCTCACACATGTTGCGTTGCCCCACCTCCATACCCATCATTTTTGTGACAACCACCGAGCCAAAGGTCTCCTCGTCGGCGGGTGTGGCATGTAGGGAGTCTGAAGCCTCTCTGATCATCCGGAGCGCTGACTGTGCCGCATAACCCCCCCTTCTCGCCCTTTTGTACGGAGGGCGGAGGGGAGGGGTTTGGGTGTCAGTCAGGCTCCGAGGCCTAGCCCCCTCTTGACTGCCACTACCCAGCTGGTGGCTGCCACTAACCCCTGCCTCCTCCTGACTGCCACCTTCCACAGCCACCTCCTGGCTGAGGTCTTCCTGTGTAGGAAAAAGGGACATAGTTTCAGTTATTTGTTCATCAAACACACACAATTCTCATCTAGTGACTGGTGCAAAATGTTTACAAATAGAAAACCATACAATTCTCAGCCCAGCAGTTTAGATTCTGGCCCCAAATGTCTCCCACACCACTGTCTGTTGATATGTCAAACACGTTAGGAACTAAGCAATTGGCGAGCCTGAATTAAGTGAACATCATTCATTATTCCCATAAATGGTAACAAAACTACTATACCTGGAACAAGCTGGGCTCCTCCACCTCTTCCAGACTGGAAGGCCCAGGTTGCTCCTCGGAAGCCTCATCAGGGGTGGGCTGTGCGCAAGGAAGCGTGGAAGGAGGAGTTGAGGTTGGCTCCGTGACATCAGCCTGGTCCTTCAGAAAATGGAGACTCTGATAGTACCAGAGCTTGGGGACATAGACCTCATCTGCTGAAGTTGCAGTTTCCTCAGACTTCACGACCTTCTTCCTCTCCCTGATATACGCACTCCTCAGGCTGCCAATTTTCTTTCTAATATCATCAACAGTTGCCGTGGGGAACCTTGGCTTGACAAATTCCACAAGTTCCTCCAGGGCTGCGTGCCTCTTTGGTTTGTTGGTGTAATGTGGGTGTATACCCTGCCACAATATTGGAAAATCCCTGTATTTGGCAATGAAGAGGGGGAGAAAACTCATGTCGTTGAATCCCTTCATATCAATCTCTGCAAGACACAACAACACACCAAACCCTATAAATTATGTCAGGCTAAACTCTCCTAATCTTCTCCATAAAGAAGCCTCAAGTTCAAATCAGTCTAGGCTAGTTATGTACCAACGTTAAATTGTACCTTCGTTTGTAGCGATCGTCTCGCGTGAGTTTTCTCTCCCCTCGTCTCCCAGATCGTGGCTACGACACAGGCGTGTGACGTTTTATATACACTGCGCATGCTTCAAACTCCGCCCGCCCCTGACGATCTTTCTCGTCTATTCCCCACCCCTTCTCTTTACGGCGTAGTGGGGAGAGCACATGGCGGGGACACAGCAGGTGCGCCACAAATATCCCACCAACGAGGAGGAGGACGAGGAAAGTCCGGAGGCAGAAACGTCCCGATCCCGGAACCTGAAATTCAAGGCCTCCAATATGTCATTTGGAGAAATGTTGGAGATGGTGGACATATTAAAGAGGAGCGACTATGATGGGAAGTATGGGCCTTACCTCAACCCCAATGTCCGCAAGGCCAAGATCATGTCTAAAGTTGTGAGAAGGCTGTACAATAATTTTGGGGTACAACGATCCAAGGAGCAACTCAGGAAACGCTGGTCAGACCTGAAACTGAGGGAGGCCGATCAGTACAGAAAGATCAAGAGAATTCTTCAAAAAAGTAAGTAGTTGTGTTTTGTGTTTGATTTCTTGCTTGCATACTGCTCCATTGTGTTTTGATTTTTACCAAGTTGTACATTCCAAAATGGCCACTTTCAGGTTCGTCTGTGCATTCGATCGTACTCAGCCTCGATCTTTCTGCCACTGTCATGGTCGTGTGTGTGTCCATTCGATCGTACGCAACCTCGATCGTGCGGCCACTTATAATACGATGTTTGTTGTTTTTTTGGGGGAAAGGAAGTTTGTTCTCCCTAGAAATGTCATCCAGAATGTAAAGCCAATTTATTCAATGTAAAGGAGAGGTCACCCAGTAGCTGTTTACCCATCTGGACTCGAGAGCACTAGTGCTGGGACACCCAAACCCCCTTTTTATTAGCCTTTTCCACACATGTGCTCCAGTGGATACTAGAGGGGGGTCTCCATCACACAAACTTCTACCAAAAAGCTAGTCAGTTTAGCACCTTTACAAAGTGACTACATTCATGTAGTTGACATTTGTAACTGGCCAAACTAAAATAGTGTCCGTCACTTTCAAGCAATGTTTGTCATTTCCTATTTCTGCCCTCAATAGTTTGTGTTGCTAAATCTTCCTTTTGGACATTCTCATAGGGGAGCGAAAACTTGGGCCGTCTGAGGAAACCCCCAAACCAACACCTACCAAAAAAGGGGAAAGAGCAGAAGCAGAGGAGGAGGAGGAGGAGGAAGGAGAGATCATCGAACTTGGAGAAATTGTCACCACAACAGGTGAGTGTGGGAGAACACAGCTACTGGTAAGCTAATCCATGTATGGCTGCCTCATTTCCAACACCCCATTTTTGTTTGTTTGTGGTTTTTAGGTGACGTGGATGTTGTGGAAGAAAAATCGCACTTTACCACAGAGAGTGCCCACGTACTCATCGGAGAGATAATGGTCTGCAATAGAGATCTAGATTACATAAAGCAAAACATCAATGATGTTCAACAAAAATTGAAGAACATCATTGATATTTTAGGAAAAATATGAAAACGCACCAAGTAATTAACACACATTTGTGCCAGCTTCAGAACACATTTGCAACTTAAAAACTGTCTGAAATTTGGAACATGCACACATTGTGTCCACATGTGCTAGCTCCCACCATGGTGGATGAATGGCAACGTTTTTTTGGGGGTGCAAACACTTTACGAACTACGAAAGTGGTTGTGGTGAAGGGGTTGCACCCCCAAAAAACGTCCATTCATCCCCATGATGGAAAATGGCACTTTTGAAGCTTCTAGGCATGTGTTTTACCATCTAATGACCATTTTCAGTCCCAAATTGTGTGCATGTTCCAAATTTCCACTTTTCGGGGGTGACCCCCCCATGTGATGAAGGCAAGATCAAACACACTTTGAACATATAGTCATGTCTGATCTTGTCTTCACTTTACAAAGTAGAACTTTCCAAGTTCCTAGGTTCTGTTTTGCTCCATGCCTGGTTTTACCAATTGCGGAATGTTTGTAAACAATGTTGTAAATAACCAAGATGTTGTCAGTTTTGGCGTGAAGATTGTAAACGCACTTGGGAATGTTTTCCTAGTAAACTTTTATTTTTCTAAATGTGTGGCTTCCTTATTTAAAAAACACAATGCATCATGTATGTAAAATGAAAAGGATATGGGGGGCAATGGGTGTTATTTACTAAAGGCAAATCCACTTTGCACTCCAATTTTCTTTCCCGGGGAACTTTTTCAATGCACTTGTAGAGCATAGCGGATTTGACTTATGTAAATGACACCCACAGTGCTTTGTACGAAAACACGGAGCACAGCATTTTGGAGAATACACACATGTCAGACCTGGTGATGAAAAGGAGTATTTTGGGTGTCAGTTATGCAGTACAAACCTTCTCTAGACCAAAGATTAGGTAGCAAACACACAACATGAGAATAATCTTTTTGGGAAGAAGAGACTGTTACCTCCTTTTGCCCAGAAAGTGCATTCCCACTGTCGAAGGCAAAGGGAAAAAATGTCAAAGTAAAATAAGCTAAAAAGAAGACTGAAATGACATGAAATCATAGGTTGGTTAAAATATCAGATTTATTAAAAAATGCCTCTCACACATCGTCAGGCAGAGCAATGGCCCCCCTACCCACAAAGTACTGCATATATTGGTCCCGGACCACACGGGCATTTAGAGGGGGCAAGCCTGGACGTGCCACTCGAAGGGCTGTGAGTTCGGCATTTGGAGGGCCCTCCACATCTGGGCCAACGGGCACCACATAGTTCCTGTTATGTCTTTTGAGGAAGTTGTGCAATATGCAACAGGCAAGAACTATGTGGTTCAGTTTGTATTCCGCCAAGTTAAATGCCGTCAGGAACAGGCGGAAGCGGCTGGCCAGGATGCCAAAAGCGTTCTCCACAACTCTTCTGGCTCTGGACAGCCTGTAGTTGAAGACCCTCTGGTCCGGGGTGAGGGTCCTCATCGGGAACGGCCTCATCACATGGGGAGTCAACGCAAACGCTTCATCTGCGACAAAGACGAAGGGGAGTCCTTCGGCATTCTCCTCTGGAGGTGGCAAGCACAGACTGCCACTTTGGAGACGCCAGTAGAACTCCGTGTGCGTAATGGCCCCACCATCCGATATCCGGCCGTTCATCCCCACGTCCACATACATAAACTCGTATGTTGCCGACACCACCGCCAACATCACTACACTATTAAACCCTTTATAATTATAATAGTAGGACCCCGAGTTGGGCGGTGGGACGATGCGGACGTGTTTCCCATCAATTGCCCCTCCGCAGTTAGGAAAGTCCCAACGGCTGGCAAAGTGGGAGGCCACAGTCTGCCATTCCTGTGGCGTGGAAGGGAACTGTGGAGTGAAACAAGAAAAAAAAATTAGTCACTTTGCACCTAAACATTGCAAGCAGATTAGACAATCAACATCTTGGAACAAGAGCATTGTATAAAATTGGAGGCTGGAAAGTATTTGCACAGAAAAGTAGAGGCTCCCCTTCACAGATTACTCACCCCCCCATCAATCCCCCCACTTCTGATGGGCCATTGGCAATAACTAGGGGTTTTGGGGGGGGGGGGTGGTGGACAGCTAACCCTCTGCACTTCATTGATTGGCAAATGGCTCAATAATGTGGTCTAGTTTGGCCAGACCCTCTGTACTTAACACTATTGGCAGGCCACAGGAAAGATCAAATAACATTTCAACCCCCCCCCCCCCCAAAAAAGGCAGGCACAGTGTGACATTATTAAATTACCAAGCAAGCTAATAGGAGGGAAAGAAGACAAAAAAATAGGAAATGGAATGTATGGAGGCAGTCCCTTGCACTACATGCTTTGCTGAATTCATCCCTAAAGATGCGCACTATAAAGAGGTAGGTATATAGTGTGTATGGACCTTGGGAAAGCCAGCAGATAGAGGATTGGTACCATCTGACAGAGCAGTTGGGGGAGGGGGTTCCTAATGAGTTTGCCCCCCCCCCCCACCAAAAGAACAAAAAAAGGGGGCTCTACATGAAGTAAACCACACAGCAAACATTTGTGCATATTTTAGGGGGTGTTTTGGGGCAAACAATACTATGCAGCAGACAAAAGACATTGCTTAAGTGACTAGGCCATAGGTGTCTATTGGGGCAGAAGAGCATGCTGGTGAGGTAAGTGAAGGGAAAAATGCATGAAGGAGAAAAGGGGCACAGCATATTAGAACATATTGCAATCATGGTAATTAGGGAAGGAGGTCAAAAATACAAGTCATTAGCAAACAGAGCATACATAGAAGGGAATAGTAAAGTAGAAATGTTACCTTAATATAGTCCTCCTGCAGGACCTGAATGATGGCAGAACAGGTCTCTGGAATAATGATTCCCAGGGCCTGGGGAGAGATACCTGAAGAGAACTTCAAATCCTGAAGACTTCTCCCTGTCGCCAAGTACCTCAACGTGGCAACAAGCCTCTGCTCCGGAGTAATGGCTTGTCTCATGCAGGTATCCTGCCGGCTGATAAAGGGGGTCAGCAAAGCCAAAAGACGGTGAAAATCGGGGTCCGTCATCCTGAGAAAGTTCCTGAAATCATCAGGATTATTCTCCCGGATCTCACGAAGCAAAGGCATGTGCGAGAACTGGTCACGCTGAAGCAACCAATTCTTGGTCCACATACTCCTCGTCACTCTGTTCATGGACGGGTCTTGGGTCAAAGCTAAAAGCCCGACACCAATTCCGCGTACAGCACGAACTCGGCGACGAGTACGCACGGGAAACATCGCTCAGAAGGTCACAAAAGGTCGGCTGGTCAGAACGGACAAACAGAAAGCACCGATAAACAGCAAGGCCTGAAAGAACGAAGTGAATACCAGCAACGAGCAGACAATAAGCAGTGCAAATCAAAGCGTCCTATATCAAGATATAGGCCGCAATGACCAACAAATGCGAACTGACTACACGCACTAATAAACAGATACGCACGACAAGCACAAACTGAAGAGCAGTAACGATCTGAGTCAGAAAACTGAGAAGCGCGAATCTTAAGTCACCAAACTTCCACTAACTCTCGATAAACACGGGATCAGCAGAAGGAGCCCAACGGGTGCCTGACGTGGTGCTGAACTTCCCTTTTCTAATCTCGTGGACGACGACTTACGTCACGACGTTCTTCCGGACCGGATATTCCGACAACTTTGTCCGACCGTGTGTACGCAACGCCAACATCGGACAAAGTACGTCGGACAAAGTCCGACTGACCTGGTCCGCGGATTGTCCGAGCGTGTGTATGGGGCTTTAGAAGTGTCAATCCCGTCTGGTGAGTAGGATACTTACCTAGAAGTTGGTGAAAGGATATGCACATTTGAAGATATCCCAATCAAATGTGTTTGATGATCAACAGACTTCACTAGCACTTTGTGGGAACAATTTGTTTGGTGGTGGTTATTGGGCTTTCCATATTGTATATAAATAATGTCACATTTATTATATTTGTGTGTTTAGCGCAGTATGGAATCACTATTGTTTTCTTTATAGATGTGATTCTAGCCTTAATTTTTAACCACTTGACCTCCGGAATGTTTTACCCCCTTTATGACCAGGGTATTTTTTGCTATTTAGCTATACTGTGCTACCTCAACTGGCAACTGCTCGGTCATGCAACACTGTACATAAATTAAATTCAATTCAATTTCACACAAATAGAGGTTCCTTTTGGTGGTATTTTATCACTACTGGGTAATTTATCTGTTATTATATAAACAAAAAATACAGAAAATTTTTAAAAATACTTTTTTATAAAACATATTCATTAAAATCAAATTTCTTCATAAATTTAGGCCAAATTGTATTCTGCTACATGTGTTTGGTAAAAGACCACATTTTTTTGTGGACACTAAATTATTGGGGACAATGATCGCTACAGACACTATATTAGTAATGGTGGTGGTCAGTGACTTATAGTGTGGCGGGCAATATCTTACATTGACTGGAAGGGATATTAACTGACACTGGCGTCGCTAGGGACAATCATATAGTGATCAGTGATAATACTGTACACTGTCATTGTACTAATGTCACTGGCTGGGTGACAGGGCAATCAAAGGGTTAACTGGGGAGGCCTATCAAGGGTTTAAATATGCCTAACAAACTTGTTTTTGCAAGTGTATATGTGCTACTTAAACTCACACAGGATCTGTCTGGCTTCTCTCCCTGAACAAAAAGAGATCAGGGAGTAAGAAATTGGCCAGATCGTGTATTTTCTTTTTACAAACAAACAGATGTCTCTGCTGTGATTCGGCACAGCTGATCAGCATGTATACAGCCAGAATTATTGGCTGTAACTTGCTGACAGACTCATGCTATAGTCAATCACAGCACTGGTCAGCAGGGAGCACGCACAGTGTCCCTGGAAAAACAGGGGGTAAGCTGCGACTTACCTGTATGAAATTTAGCCTGGAGCTGCTGCCTACCTGCAATAAATGTACTGTGGGCGGACAGCAAGTGGTTAAACTCTAGCACCTGTATGACCTCTATGGACCACAGAAATTTTCAAGGGGCAAACAAGGATTTGCTTTTGGTGTTATTGGTTTTCAAAACATGATTTTGTTTTCTATATATTTTAACAAGAAAAATATGTAAATACACTTTTTTTCCAGTTTGGTACATGGTATTTTTCAAAACCCAGTGTTACTATAATATTAATGATGTTAATGACCACTTCAATACCAGTACTTTCAACCACTTCCTGCCCAGGCCAGTTTTCATCTTTCAGCACTTTTGCATTTTGCAACAGTGCTGATTGGCCACAGCTAATCAAATGGACAGATGGGCTGTGATTGGCCCTGTCTGTACCATGTGATCACTGTGACCAATCACAGATGGCAACACAATTGCACACAATGAATGGCATTAAAGGGAGCAATTCATTGTTTACAATTTTCTTGTGACCTGCTGTGATTGATCACAGTAATCACATGGTATCATCAGCGAGCCGGTACACTGATCAGTCATCAGCTCTGTTCGGCGGACACAGCCAGTGACAGATTGCACCACAGCACAGCCCCATCACTGCGTGGGGCGAGTACTGGGAGGACATCATATGACGTCCACCTGGAATGACAATTGGCCAGGCGTGAAGTGCTTAATTATTAAATATTGTAATGTTAATACTAATTTTATTTTGTAATTTCTCCTACTTTTTATTTGGTGAATATTTTTGAAAATTGAAAAGAAAAATATATATACATACAATCTATATAGTAGAATTTAATATAAGTGTACACATTAGATAATTAGAAATAACTGAATTAGAATTACAAATGAGATAAATAGAGATAATTGAATTAGGACTAAGGACTAAAAAGGAACAAACCAAATTTCTGCTTATTAAGACTACAACACAATGCACTGTAATAATACTATAAAAATGTATTTAAAAATTAAGCAATTAAGGCAGATACAGCACACCTAGAAAACAGTATGGGAGTCTGAGAAATTCCAGCAGGTAAAGTGAGCACAACAGATGGAGGTGGGGAGGGCAGCTTTGTGTATGGAAGGTATAGCAGGGTTTTAAAGTAGTTTAATATAGTCAACTGATCTCTTAATATTGCTGAACCTATATCATTTATGAGCATGTACAGGCAACATATTAAAACATGTAAAGAGAAAAACATTTTGTAAGCAAAGGCATTGAACAAAATGATCAATATAATTTTTATTTTTGTAAATTAACACTATGTCCCTGGTTTGCCTTATTGAATTATGTCTACAGATCAATTGTTAAATCCACCCACGGGCTCATATTATTTATATAAGCTATGTTGAGATGACCTATAGATAAACAATTACCAGAGCTAGACCTACTAATTCAAATCGTTCTAAACAAAATTGATTATTTAATTAACAATGAAAGGCTTTAGAGTTAACCAGAAGATAAAATGATAACAATATTTTGCCTAAGCAAACGCAGAGTAAAGCCCCATACACACGGTCGGATTTTCGCATGGATTCTGTCCTATCGGACAATGTTGTCGAAAAATCCGACCGTGTGTAGGCACCATCGGACAGTGTACGTCGGATTGTCCGACGGACAAAGTCCTATCTCCTGCTGGATAGATTTTTCGACAACAAGGTCCGATCACACCAAATCCGATCGTGTGTATGGTAGTCCGACGGACAAAGTGCTACGCATGCTCAGAATAAATTCTGTGACGGAAGCGCTCGGTCAGGTAAAACTACCTTTCCTAATCGACACAGCACATTCGTCATGCTGCAATGTTAAAATGTCTTTAATGCAGCGCATTCTCTTTTTCTTTACAATGCAAGAAGAATGACATGTTTTAGCTGCTCCTATTCACCCGCACTTCTCCCAAACTTAGTTCTTTACTACTTTTCAGGATTTCTAGGCTACATGTTTATTTTTACTCAGATCGTAAAAGAATCTTTGTTATATTTTTTGGATGATTTATCATTGTTTTTTTTTGTTGGAAGACATATTTTAAGGAGACGTTTTTTTTTTTTTTTTTTTAGGGGGGTTACGTGTCTCAACTTAGCAAAACAACATTATTCACATTTCTATTTGTTGCTTAAATTTACTAGGAGTTTGTGTGTTGTTGGTGCCCCTTGTTAATTATACTTTATGATTAGTGAAATGTACCTGCCTACTCACAACTAAACTGTCATTGTAGAAAAGTAAAACACAATAGGCAATGATTATTTCAAATCAAAAATACCTTTATTTAGGTCTCAGCAACAAACCAAAGAGGAACGCAGCGATGGAGAAACTTGGGGAATTTGCAAAGCCTTGGACCCCCACGGCAACCATCCTTTTTGAAGCTTCTAAAATTGGGGGCCTGAGGAGTACCTATCTAAATAATAAGGGAGTGCTATCTGGTCCTGAAGTCCAAAACATCCGGAACTGCAGCAGATGCCATCTAGGTCCCCAGGCTCTGGTCTCTCAGACCAGACTCAATCCAGGTCGTCACTCTCAGGTCTTCCTTGTACGCTTCCTTCCACGCTGTGGTGCTGGTGGGGTGGCAGAAGGAGGAGGAGGAGGCGGAGCAAGGTGACTATCGCAAACATGTGAGAGGGGAGTCATCCCCCCAGCCATCCCCTCATTTAGGACCTTGAGGATGACATCCTCACACATGCTGCGTTGCCCCGCCTCCATACCCATCATTTTATTGGCAACCAAGGAGGCAAAGGCCTCCTCGTAGGTGGGTGTGGCATATAGGGAGGCTGAAGCATCTCGGATCAGCTTGAGCGCTGACTCTCCCACCTCCCCCATCCTTCTCGCCCTTCTGTAGGGAAGGCGGAGGGGAGGGACTTGGGAGACAGTCAGGCTCCTACGCCTACCCCCCTGTTGGCTGCCACTAACCCCTGCCTCCTCCTGACTGCCACATTCCACAGCCACCTCCTGGCTGAGGTCTTCCTGTGTATGAAAAAGTGACATAGTTTCAGTTATTTGTTCATCAAACACACACAATTCTCATCTAGTGACTGTTGCAAAATGTTTACAAATAGAAAACCATACAATTCTCAGCCCTGCAGTTTAGATTCTTGGCCCAACTGTCTCCAACACTACTGTCAGTTGATATGTCAAACACGTTAGGAACTGAGCAATTGGGGATCCTGAATTAAGTGAACATCATTCCTTTTTAACAAAAATGGGTACAAAACTACTATACCTGGCTCAAGCTGGGCTCCTCCACCTCTTCCAGACTGGAAGGCCCAGGTTGCTCCTCGGAAGCCTCATCAGGGGTGGCGTGCATGGAAGGACGCGTGCAAGGAAGAGTCGAGAGTGACTTCCTGACATTAGCCTGGTCTTTGAGAAAATGGAGCCTGTCATAGTACCAGAGCGTGGGGGCATAGACCTCATCTGCTCCAGCTCCAGATGCTTGGGACTTCCGGACCTTATTGCACTCCCGGAAATAGGTACTCCTCAGGTTGGCAATTTTTATTCTTAAGCTCTCCACGGTTGCCGTGGGGAACCTTGGCTTTACAAATGCCACGAGTTTCTTCATGGCTGCGTACCTCTTTGGTTTGTTGCTGTAGTCTCAGTGTTTTGCCTGCCATAATAGGGGAATTTCCCTGTATTTATCAATGAAGAGGGGGAGAAAACTCACATGGTTGAAGCCGTCCATAATCTCTGCAAGACACAACACCACACAAAACACTATAAATAATGTCAGGCAAAACTCTCCTAATCTTCTCCATAAAGAAGCCTCAAGGTCTAATCAGTCTAGGCTAGTTATGTACCAACGTCAAATTGTACCTTCGTTATAGCGATCGTCTCGTGCGTGAGCTTTCTCTCCCCTCGTCTCACAGATCGTGGCTACGACACAGGCGTGTGACGTTTTATATACAGTGCGCATGCGTCAAAATCCGCCCGCCCCTGACGATCTTTCTTGTCTATTCCCCACCTCTTCTCTTTACGGCGCAGTGGGGAGAGCACATGGCGGGGACACAGCAGGTGCGCCCGAAATATTGCAGCAACGAGGAGGAGGACGAGGAAAGGCCGGAGGCAGAAACGTCCCGATCCCGGAGCCTGAAATTCAAGGCCTCCAATATGTCATTTGGAGAAATGTTGGAGATGGTGGACATATTAAAGAGGAGCGACTATGATGGGAAGTATGGGCCTTACCTCAACCCCAATGTCCGCAAGGCCAAGATCATGTCTAAAGTTGTGAGGAGGCTGTACAATCATTTTGGGGTACAACGATCCAAGGAGCAACTGAGGAAACGCTGGTCAGACCTGAAACTGAGGGAGCCCGATCAGTACAGAAAGATCAAGCGAGTTCTTCAAAAAAGTAAGTAGTTGTGTTTTGTGTTGGATTTCTTGCTTGCATACTGCTCCATGTGTTTGGATTTTTACAAAGTTGTACATTAGAAAATGGCCACTTTCATGTTCGTCTGTGCATTCGATCGTACTCAACCTCGATCTTTCTGCCACTGTCATGTTCGTGTGTGTCCATTCGATCGTACTCAACCTCGATCGTTCGGCCACTTATAATACGATGTTTTTTTTTTTTTGGGGGGGAAATGAAGTTTGTTCTCACTAGAAATGTCATCAAGAATGTAAAGCCAATTTATTCGATGTAAAGGAGAGGTCACCCAGTAGCTGATTCCCCATCTGGACTCTAGAGCACTAGTGTTGGGACACCCAAATCCACTTTTTCTTATGCTTTTCTACACATGTGCTACAGTGGATACTAGAGGGGGGTCTCCATCAGACAAACTTCTACCAAAAAGCTACTAAGTTAAGCACCTTTAAAAAGTGACTACATTCATGTTGTTGTCATTTGTAACTGGCCCAACAAAAATATTGTCCCTCATTTTCAAGCAATGTTTGACATTTCCTATTTCTGCCCTCAATAGATTGTGTTGCTAAATCTTCCTTTTGTACCTTCTCATAGGGGAGCGAAAACTCGTGACGTCTGAGGAAACCACCAAACCAACAAACCAACACCTCCCAAAGAAGGGGAAAGACCAGAAGCAGAATAGGAGGAGGAGGAAGGAGAGATCATAGAAATTGGAGAACGTGTCACCACAACAGGTGAGTGTGGGAGAACACAGCTACTGGTAAGCTAATCAATGTATGCCTGCCTCATTTCCCAGACATTTTTTTTTTGGTTGTTTTTAGGTGACGTGGATGTTGTGGAAGAAGAATCGCACTTTACCACAGAGAGTGCCCACGTACTCATCGGGGAGATAATGGTCTGCAATAGAGATCTAGATGACATAAAGCAAAACATCAATGATGTTCAACAAAAATTGAAGAACATCATTGATGTTTTAGGTAAAAAAATGAAAACGCACCAAGTAATTAACACACATTTGTGGCTGCTTCTGAACATATTTTCAACTTAAGAACTGTGTTAAATTTTGAACATGCACACATTGTGTCCACATGTGCTAGCTCCCATCATGGTGGATGAATGACAACGTTTTTTTGGGGGGTGCAACCACTTTACGAACTACTAAAGTGGTTGTGGTGAAGGGGTTGCACCCCCAAAAAACGTCCATTCATCCCCATGATGGAAAATGGCACTTTTGAAGATTCTAGGCATGTGTTTTACCATCGAACTTTCATAACCAAATTGTGTGCATGTTCTAAATTTCCAGTTTCCAGGGGTGACCCCCCCATGTGATGAAGGCAAGATCAAACACACTTTGAACATATAGTCATGTCTGATCTTGTCTTCACTTTAGAAAGTTGATCTTTCCGAGTTCCTATGTTCTGTTTTGCTCCATGCCTGGTTTTACCAAATGCGGAATGTTTGTAAACAATGTTGTCAATAAACCAGAGCTTGTCAGTTTTGGCAAGAAGTTTGTAAACGCACTTGTGAATGTGTTGCAAGTAAACTTTTTTAATTTTCTAAATGTGTGGCTTCCTTATTTCAAAAACAAAAAAGCATTATGTATGTCAAATGTAAAGGATTTGGGGGGCAATGGGTGTTATTTACTAAAGGCAAGTCCAGTTTGCACTGCAAGTTTCTTTTCCAGGGCACTTTTGCACTGCACTTGTAGAGCATAGTGGATTTGACTTATGTAAATGACACCCACAGTGATTTGTTGGAAAACACGTAGCACACCATTTTGGGTAATACACACATTTCTGTCATGGTGATGACAAGGAGTATTTTGGGTGTCAGTTATGCACTAGAAACCTTCTCTAGACCAAAGATTAGGTATCAAACACACAACATGAGAAGATTCTTTTTGGGAAGAAGAGACTGTTACATCCTTTTGCCCAGAAAGTGCATTTTCACTGTCGAAGCTAAAGGTCAAAAATTTCAAGGTCAAATAAGCAATAATACGGAAATGACAAGAAATCCTAGGTTGGTTTAAAAAAGAGATTTATTAAAAAATGCCTCTCACACATCGTCAGGCTGAGCAATGGCCCCCCTACCCACAAAGTAGTCCATATATTGCTCGCGGACCGCGCGGGCATTTAGAGGGGGCAAGCCTGGAGGTGCCGCTTGAAGGGCTGTGAGGTCAGCATTTGGAGGGCCCTCCACATCTGGGCCAACGGGCACCACGTAGTTGCTGTTGTGTCGTTTTAAAAAGTTGTGCAATATGCAACAGGCAAGAACTATGTGGTTCAGTTTGTATTTCGCCAAGTTAATAGCCGTCAAGAACAGGCGGAAGCGGCTGGCCAGGATGCCAAAGGTGTTCTCCACCACTCTTCGGGCTCTGGACAGCCTGTAGTTGAAGACCCGCTGGTCTGGGGTGAGGGTCCTCAACGGGGAGGGCCTCATCAGATGGGGAGTCAACGCAAACGCTTCATCTGCGACAAAGACGAAGGGGAGTCCTTCAGCATTCTCCTCTGGAGGTGGCAAGCACAGACTGCCACTTTGGAGACGCCAGTAGAACTCCGTGTGCGCAATGGCACCACCATCCGAGATCCGGCCGTTCATCCACACGTCCACATACATAAACTCGTATGTCGCCGACACCACCGCCAACATCACTACACTATTAAACCCCTTATAATTATAATAGTAGGACCCCGAGTTGGGCGGTGGGACGATGCGGACGTGTTTCCCATCAATTGCCCCTCCGCAGTTAGGAAAGTCCCAACGGCTGGCAAAGTGGGAGGCCACAGTCTGCCATTCCTGTGGCATGGAAGGGAACTGTGGAGTGAAACAAGAAAAAATAATTAGTCACTTTGCACATAAACATTGCAAGCAGATTAGACAATCAACATCTTGGAACAAGAGCATACTTTAACATTTTAGGCTGGAAAGTATTTGCACAGAAAAGTAGAGGGTCCCCTTCGCAGATGACTCACCCCACATCAATCCCCCCACTTCTGATGGGCCATTGGCAATAACTAGGGTTTTGGGGGGGGGGGTTGGACAGGTAACCCTCTGCACTTCATTGATTGCCAAATGGCTCAATAATGTGTGCTAGTTTGGCCAGACCCTCTGTACTTAACACTATTGGCAGCCCACAGGAAAGATAAAATAACATTTCAAACACCCCCCCCCCCCCCCCAAAAAAGAAAAGCACATTGTGACATTCTGAAATTACCAAGCAAGCTAATAGGAGGGAAAGAACACAAAAAAAGAGGCACTGGAAAGTATGGAGCCAGCCCCTTGCACTACATGCTTTGCTGAATTCATCACTAAAGATGCCCACTATAAAGAGGTAGGTATATAGTGTGTATTGACCTTGGGAAAGCCAGCAGATAGAGGATTGGTACCATCTGACAGAGCAGTTGGGGGAGGGGGTTCCTAATGAGTTCCACCCCCCACCAAATAAAAAAAAAAGGGGGCTCTACATGAAGTAAAACACACAGCAAACATTTGTGCATATTTTAGGGGGTGTTTGGGGGAAAACAATACTATGCAGCAGACAAAATACATTGCTTAAGTGACTAGGCCATAGGTGTCTATTGGGCCAGAAGAGCATGCTGGGGAGGTAAGTGAAGGGAAAAATGCATGAAGGAGAAAAGGGGCACAGCATATTAGAGCATATTGCAATCATGGTAATTAGGCAAGGAGGTCAAAAATAGAAGACATTAGCAAACAGAGCATACATAGAATGGAATAGTAAAGTAGAAATGTTACCTTAATATAGTCCTCCTGCAGGACCTGGATGATGGCAGAACAGGTCTCTGGAATAATGATTCCCAGGGCCTGGGGAGAGATACCTGAAGAGAACTTCAAATCCTGAAGGCTTCTCCCTGTCGCCAAGTACCTCAACGTAGCAACAAGCCTCTGCTCCGGAGTGATGGCTTGTCTCATGCAGGTATCCTGCCGGCTGATAAAAGGGGTCAGCAAAGCCAAAAGACGGTGAAACACGGGGTCCGTCATCCGGAGAAAGTTCCTGAAATCATCAGGATTATTCTCCCGGATCTCACGAAGCAAAGGCATGTGCGAGAACTGATCACGCTGAAGCAACCAATTCTTGGTCCACATACTCCTCGTCACTCTGTTCATGGACGGGTCTTGGGTCAAAGCAAAAAGCCCGACACCAATTCCGCATACAGCACGAACTCGGCGACGAGTAAGTACGGGAAACATCGCTCACAAACGGTCGGCTGGTCAGAACGGACAAACAGAAAGCACCGATAAACAGCAAGGCCTGAAAGAACGAAATGAATACCAGAAACGAGCAGACAATAAGCAGTGCAAATCAAAGCGTCCTATATCAAGATATAGGCCGCAATGACCAACAAATGCGAACTGACTACACGCACTAATAAACAGATACGCACGACAAGCACAAACTGAAGAGCAGTAACGATCTGAGTCAGAAAACTGAGAAGCGCGAATTGTAAGTCCCAAAACTTCGACTAACTCGCGATAAACACGGGATCAGCAGAAGGAGCCCAACGGGTGCCTGACGTGGTGCTGAACTTCCCTTTTCTAGTCTCGTGGAAGGCGACTTACGTCACGACGTTCTTGCAGACCGGAAATTCTGACAACGTTGTCCGACCGTGTGTACGCAAAACCAACATCGGACAAAGTTCGACGGACAGGATCCGGCCGACCTGGTCCTCGGATAATCCGCACGTGTGTATGGGGCTTTAGTGTATTTTTTTCTCCCTTGTTACCAATAACATTTTCAATGCTCTATTGTGTTTATTTGGCAGTGTAGGTGTATTCAGTTTGCAAAATAAAGGGGTAAGTCTAGTGTACAAGGCAATTTTCACTTGCTCAATCATGCTAAAATTATTTTGTTCAATTGATAACTTTCATTGTGTCACATTATTTTTCTCGGGAGCTGCTACACAAAATATCTGTAGATATGCTGCTGAGCAATCGATCTCATCCCACCAAATAATACTGCACTTTAATTGCATAGCATAATTTATTAGTGATTAATCTCCACTGGTTCATAAACTTGAATCAAAGTAGGAGATTAATTACTCAACAATCATTCTTTTAAGAGATTGTTAGGTAATTTTTCTCATTCAAGTAGACCCATGCAGGATTAATCTTATGATACTAATCTCTTTATTATCACTCAAAAATCACAGTTGTATAAAATAGCAAATCGGTCTCTAGGCAGAACTTGCATCAAGAGGATACAATATAAGTCCAAGCTTGCCCTAAATTTTATTTTATTTTACACTCATTTTAATTTAGTACATTACCAAAGAACCTTTCTTAAATCTGAGATACACGCTGTTTTATTTTACTATTATTTGTTGCTTCTTTACTGAAGAAACTTTTAGTAAGAGATTTAGAGCATAATTACCAATAGAGCACAAATTAAAAATAGAAATTGCAGTGTACAAGCAAAGGAAATGGGTGGAATAGTCATATGCAGCATAAAATAAAGTCATCCCATGCTAAATAGAAATATAAATGGAATCAAGTCCTCTGCAGCTGTGTACAACTCATTATGATAGAAAGCCTACCAGCTGAATGAATATTGGTTGGGACTTACCGTAGATTACCAAAAGACAGTTTAAATTCTGAAAATCTCATATATTGGTACAACAACCAGTTAAGGCAGCTGCGGCTTGTGTTTCTTATAACATGTTTTGTTTTCATAATTCTATATTGAAA
This sequence comes from Lithobates sylvaticus, assembly GCA_028564925.1. Taxonomy (NCBI): domain Eukaryota; kingdom Metazoa; phylum Chordata; class Amphibia; order Anura; family Ranidae; genus Lithobates; species Lithobates sylvaticus. The sequence continues at coordinate 323,296,322 of CM053028.1, read as the reverse complement.
AATTTTAAATACAAAAACCCACAATTGTAGGGGATACTAGAAAGTAAACATAAAAGACAGGATACACATACAGGTATGCAAACAAACAGAGATTCAAACAAAAAAAAGGGGGGGGGGGTAGCCTCCCTAGGTTACATATCAGTACATCAAGGATCAAGATGTGCTAGCAAGCTTGACAACATGAGACACAATATATAACATGAACACAATATATAAAAGTCCATGTCAGTACATTGTAAAGGGTAGTTTAAAGTGGTTTTAAACCCTTACAAACCCCTTTGACAGACAGGTAATTCTAGATTAAGGCGTACCTGTATGTCCAAGAAATATATCCTAAACCTACACGGTTTAGGAGATATTTGCCAAAAGACAGGCACCGCACTGCACCGAGTGCGCCGCTCTTAACGGCGATATGCCGCGAATGACAGTGAATGACAGCACCAGAGCCGCGAGACCCACCAAAAAGATGGAGGCTCCGTACACAAGGGGACAGCGGTGACTTCGCTGGCTCCTGTGTCAGGTAAGTGACACATAATGGACTACTATGCGATGCATAGTAGTCCATTATGCTTTATCTTTGCAGGGAAACAAAGAGGAAGTAAACCCATTAGGGTTTACTTCCTCTTTAAAAGGTTGATTACATCAGCAGATTATTTATTATACCAGTTTAGCCATGGTTGCCATGCTTTGTCAAACAATAACAGTGAGTTTGATATAAGAGCCAGTAATCTTTAATAGGAGTAGTATGTCTGGACACTGGCTATGACTTTGGATGGGTTGGGCGCCAACTCTTCTTCCAGTGTCTTGTGATAGTGAGTTTAGTGGCCAGCAAAATAGAAGAAATCATTTTCCTAAGAGCTGTTGGAAGTTATCTATCATCAAGTTTAGGATTGCCAGCACAGGGTCTGGCCTAATGATGTGCTTAGAGACACTGGAGATGAGCTGGAACACACTCCGCCAGAAGCTACATATACTATTGCAGGAGCAAAGAATATGAAATAGGTTGCCGACATGGCCACAACTTCTCCAGCACAAAGAGGACCCAGAGGAAGAGAATTTGGCTATGCAGTAGGGAGTGAGGTACCACCTAGTAAGATTTTTTTGCGCAAGTTCCCAGTGGTTGACACAATGGGAGATAACATACTAATATCAGAGGGCATAAACCCATTGGGATTCTGTGTATGCCTTCAGAAGGTAATTTTCCCCCACAAGGGTGGGGGAAGTTTTGGTAAAAAAATCCCTTTAATTTTGTGGGTGTTCTGGTTATAGAACTGCCAAATCTTAGGATGCAGGTAGATGTGGGGCATAAGAGAGGTGAGCAACAGGTGCCTAATTCTAAATAGCTTAAATTGTTCAGTTATAACATGTTTCCTGGGTTTGTTACTGTATATCGCTTTTCAATAAATTCATACAAAGCAACTTATAAAAATACAATTGGTTAACATAATCAAATAACATCCAATGCTAAAGGAAAATGTGCCCCGTGCCTGGGTAATTAATGAGTGATCACTGCTGCTGTCAAATTGAGAAAGCTCAGTTTGAATTTATATTACCAGGATGACAACGCTGTGTGAGGGAAAGTTATTTGTGTATATTTCTCTTTTTTGTGTTTAAATAAAAGGTTACTATTAACAAGTGAGTGATACTTTCTAGCTGATTTTAAGATATAATCTTGTAACAAAGATAAGAGGGACTGAATCCTCTCTCATATAAGTGCCAGTGTGCTAGATAAATCAAATTGTATGTGTGTATTCATGAAACAGTGAATCAATAAAGTGCTATAGTGCAATAAATATGTTGTATCCCAAAATTACAGTGATAATCCTAATCCTAGCTATTTGTGTCTTAGTGACATCCAAAAGGAAAAAACTATATTAAAAGGAAAATGATATGTGTGTTAATAAGTATTCTGTGAACTAGTGAATCAATAATGTGCTCTCCTGCAGTAAACATATATAAATGCAAATATATATTGCAAAAAATCTCAAACTTACATTCAGAAAATTATAGCAATAGTCCTAATCCTTAGTGGTATCCAAAAAAAACTGAAATAAGTGATAAAATATTGTAGCCAAGTTGGCTTGACAAATCACCTCACCACGAGCAGCAACCAGTCTCATCAACGTGATGACTAGACATGTGCAGAACGAAAAAATTTGTTTAATTTTGATTCATTATGTACATAAATTAGTTTAGTTAAATTTTGTTTCAATCCTTTAGTTCATTTTTGGGATTTGTTTTGTTTATTTGTTTTCAAATTGGAAAAGTTTTAGAATCAATTTTGAATCGTTTTGGAATTGGAAAAGTTTTCAAATCAACTTCGAATAGTTTTTGAATTGGAAGAGTTTTCGAATTCGAAGAGTTTTCAAATTCAAATAGTATTCCAATTTCCAAAAATAATAAAATAGAATAGAAAATAAAGGAATAGAATAAATTTTTTTTTTTATTCTATTCCTTTATTTTCTATTATATTTTATTCTCTTTGGAAATTGGAAAACTATTCAAAATCAAAATGTTTTCGAATTTGAAAACTATTCGTAGTCAAAAAGTATTCGAAAATTTTGGTTTTTCCGATTCGTTTAAATTCGGTACTATATAATTCAATACATCTGAATTTTCGAATAACGAAAATTAGTCCGAATTTTAATGAATGAATGATTTGTATTGCACTGCAACTGCAAACTGAATCGCCCCGAGGCGCTTTATCCGACCTGTGTTCATTCCTTTTTAGAAGAGGTGGGTCTTGAGTTTTTTCCTGAAGGCCCGATGGTCTTTTTCCAAGCGGATGTTCGTAGGTAGAGCGTTCCATAGCCGTGGTCCTTGGACTGCAAATCTTCTTTCTCCCTTTGATTTGTACCGGGACTTGGGGACGAGGTGGAGGTTTTGGTTGTTAGATCGGAGGTTGCGATTGGGGGTGTAGTGTTGTATTTTTTCGCATAAGTATTGAGGAGCATCTCCTTGTGTGCATTTGTGGGTCAGGCAGAGGGTCTTGAATGTGATACGGTCCTTTACGGTTAGCCAATGGAGGGTCCTCAGGGAAGGGGAGATGGATATTGCTATAATTTTGTGAATCTAATTTTAAAATGTTTTGCGATATATATATTTGCATGTATATGTGTTTACCGCAGGAGAGCATCTTATTGATTTGCTAGTTCACAGAATACTTATTAACACACATCATTTTCATTTTAATATAGTTTTTTCCTTTTAGACGTCACTAAGACAAAAATAGCTAGGATGAGTCGAAGATATAGAGAAAGAGGAAGAAGAAGGAAGATATGCGATTTGCGAGACAAGTGAGAAAAAGGTGCATGAAGAAAAGTATAGATCGAGTGAGTAGAAGAGAGATGAGAAAGATAGATATGGATGAGCAAGAGAGCGAGCGAGAGAAAGAGCAGAGGAAGATAGAGAAAGAAGACAGAGAGTAAAGAGGAGCACGATGAGAGATGGATAGAGAAAGAAAGAGAAGACGAGGTAGAAGTATGGGAAAGACAGATAGCGAAGAAGATAGTAAGATAGAGAGGAGAGAGAGAAAAGATGGAGAAGAAAGATGATAGAGAAAGATTGAGAAGAAGAGATGCAGAAGAGTGAAAGAACAGAAGATTGAAGATAGAGAAGATAAAAGAGAGATGGCAGAGTAAGGAAAGGAAGGAAGATGGGAGAGAGAGATAGAAGGAAGATAGAAGAAGTTATGGTTTAGAAGAGATAGGAAGAGAGAGAAGAGTAGATAGCTAAGAGGAGAGAGGATGATAGAGAGAGGAAAGAAAGATAGAGAGATGAAGAGAGAAGAGAAAGAAGAAGGAGGCGAAAGATAGAAGAAAGATAAGAGAGGAAGATAAGGAAAGAATGAAAAAGATAGAAGAGAGAAACCGAGGAAGGATGGAAGAAGAGATGAGAATAGCGGAGAAGAGAGATAGAAGTAAGAAGAAAGAGAAAGATGAGATGAGGAATAGAAAAAAATGTAAGAGAGAAGAGAAGAGAAGGGAAAAGAAGATAAGAAGAAAGAGAGAGAGAGAAAGAGAATAGAAAGAAGAGAAGAAAGAAAGAGAAGTAAGAGACGAGGAAGATAAGAGAGAGAAGACGTAAGATAGAGCGATAAGGGGAGAAGAAGAGAAGAGAAGAGATGATGATAGATAAGATAGATGAGACGAGAAAGAGAGCAGAAGTGGAATAGAAAAGTATGGAGGGTTGAAGAGAGATGGAGCGTATAAGTGAGAGCAGATAGATTAAAAATAAAGAGAAGGAAGCTAAGAGAAGAAGATAAGAGATTAGATAAACAAGATGGGAGATAGTTTTAGAGATAAGATGGATTAGAAGTAGAGAGATAGAAAGCGCCAAGAAGAGAGAGTAGATAGGAGAGAAAGAAGAAAGTAGAGAGAATGATGGAAGAAGATAGATAAGAAGAGATGGACGATATGGATAAAGAGCAGTATGGCTCGAGAGAGAACCCGAAGTAGAGAAGAAGATGAAGAAGAAGAAGAGATAGAAGAAAGAGAGTAGAGTAGCGAGAGGATAGAGAAGATAAGGTGAGATGGAAGAGAGAGAAAAAGAGAGAAGCAGGAAGAGCAGATAGAAAGAGAGAAGAAGAGTAAGATGGATAAGATAAGAAGCAGAAAGAGATAAGAGAAAGAGAGATAGACAAGAAGAAGTGATTTGATTTAAAAAGAAAGAAGAAGTATAAAGAGAGAGAAGAAAAGAGAGAAGATAAGAAGAGATAGAAGAGAGAAGTAAGAAGTAAGTCTGGAGAGAAGAGTAGATAGTAGGGGAGGAGAAGAGACGAAAAGAAAGAAACGCCCGATAGAAGTAAGAGCAGAGAAAAGAGAAAGAGATTGAGGAAGAAGAGAGAGATAGGAAGAAGAAGAATAGAACGACTAGCTAGAGTAGAGAAAGAGAAGAAGAAAGAAGATGAACGATAGAGATGGAAAAAAGAAAGAGAGAAAGATAGAGAGAGAGAAACGAATAGAGATAAGGACAAAGAAGGATCAAGAAGAAGAGAAGCAAGATAGTAGAGAGATAAGAATAAGATAAGTTTTAAAGAAGAAGATAGAAGAGGAGAGAAGTGAGAGATGAGAGAAAGAGACGAGAGATTAGAGAGAGGAAACGAAGAAGAAGAGAAAGGAGATACGAGAAGAGTGATAAGCAGATAGAGAAGATAGATAGAGTAGACAGATGAAGATGGATAGATAAGATCAGATAAGAGAAAAGAGAGAGAAAGAAGAGAAAGAGAAGAGAAAAAGAGAAGAAAGAGGAGAGAGGAAAAGGAGAGATAGCAGAAGTGTAGGAAAGATATATGTGTTTGGATAAAGATAGAGAGAGAGATAGAGAGATAGGATATAGAGAAGAAAAAAGATGGTAGAGAGAAGAAGAGAGAAGAAAGGAAGAGAGAAGTAAGAGAGAAGAGGAGAAGAGATAAGAGGAGAAGAGAGGAGACTGGGAAGAAAGCGAGAAAGTAAGAAAGTAGCAAAGATAGTAAGAGAGAAAGATAGATAAGAGGAAAGAGAGACTGAAGAAGAAGACGATAGAGAGAGAAGTGAGAGGAGCAAGATAAGAGATGTAGATAGAGGATAGACGAGAAGAAAGAGGGGGAGAAGAGATGGAGAAAAGATCGAGAAAGAGAAGAGATAGAGAGATGCGAGAGGAAAGAGGAGTGATAGATTAGAAGATAGATAGATAGCGAGAAGAGAAGAAAGAAAGAAGGATGGAGAGAAAGAGAAGAAAAGAGATAGATGGATAGAGAAAAGAGATAAGAGGAAAGACAGAGAGAGAAAAGATAGAGAAGAAGATAGAGTAGATCGAGCTTCAGAGAGAGAGAGAGAGATAGAAGAGATGGAGATGGGATAAGAGAGAAGAAGGAGAAGAGCAGTGGATAGAGTAAGAGAGATGGAGAGAAGAAAGAAGTGAAGTAGAAGCTAGAAAGAGATGGGAAGATCGAGTGGATATTAAGGATGGAGATGCAGAAAGGAAGATAGAGAGCAGGGCAGAAAGAGAGGAAAGGATGAGATAGAAGAGATAGATAGTGGATGGAAAGAGAGAAGAAAGATGAGATAGAAGAAAGTATGGATACGAGACGAAAGAAGAAGAGAGAAGATAGCATAGTAGATAGGGAGAGAGAAAGCAGAGATAGAGAGAGAAGGAAAGATAAGAGAAGAGAAGAGAGTAAAGAGAAGAAAAAGAGAAAGAGAGAAAGAATGGAAAGAGTACAGGAGATATTGCTATAATTTTGTGAATCTAATTTTAAAATGTTTTGCGATATATATATTTGCATGTATATGTGTTTACCGCAGGAGAGCATCTTATTGATTTGCTAGTTCACAGAATACTTATTAACACACATCATTTTCATTTTAATATAGTTTTTTCCTTTTAGACGTCACTAAGACAAAAATAGCTAGGATTAGGATTATCACTGTAATTTTGGGATACATGTTTGTATTTCTTGCACTATAGCACTTTATTGATTCACTGTTTCCTGAATACACACATATTATTGTTTTATCTAGCACACTGGCACTCATATGAGAGAGAATTAAGTCCCTCTTATTTTTGTTACAATATTGTATCTTAAAATCAGCTAGTATCAAACACTTGTTAAATAGTATATTATTATACTATTATTATTATTATTATTTTTTATTATATTATATTTAAACACAAATAAGAGTAATATACACAAATAACTTTGCCTCACACAGTGCTGTCATCCTGATAATATAACATCCAATGCTAGCACCTTTGTTATTAAACAACAAAAAAAAAAGTATCAGCTGCTCTATAATTCAAGGGTATGATTTTGTAATGTTACTGTGCTTGGCATCTGACACAGAAGCCATACTGTTGTACCAACCGCATGTTCAGCATCTAACAGGATATCTTAAACTACATCCCAAACTGACAAACAACAATGGGCTCCAGTCACGAAACAGTATTTTTCCCTTTAAAATCTGTGTAAAATAGCTCATAGCGTTTTTCAAAAAATGTTTAGCAATTTACAAAAAAGAAAATGCTACTAATATAACGCATGCAGTATTTAATCAAAATATGCTGTATTTATCCCATGAAACCATGCAGTATTTTATCTCATGCAATATCCAGTGGGATGGATAACATGGAGAAGAATTAGAACTGTCAGTTTTTATTGCTAATAAAGAGATAAAATTGATAAAATTGTAGAAATATGCCAACTCACTAAGTCAGTGTGGTCCCTGCAGCATATGTATTAATAAAAAAGAAAAAGGTTGACTAGAATAACAGTCAAAGGGAAGTTGCTTTCACTGGACACATGTGGTGTATCAAAAACAACAAGTTCAATTAAGTTAATACAAAATGTTGAATGAAAATAGTATAAAAATGAAATACATATATAAATAGTCCTCAAAGAACTTATTTCTAATCTTTATGGACAGCATATTGACAGGAATAGTACCAGCTGATTGGAGAAAAACCCATGTGGTACCAATATTTAAAAAAAGGCAGAGACATATACCTGGAAACTACAGGCCAGTCACCCTAACATCAATAGTATGGAAATTATTGGAGGGGATGATGAGGGACTATATCCAAGAATTTACTGATGAAAACAGTATCATTAGCATTAATCAGCATGGGTTTATATAGAACTATTCCAGCCAGACCAATCTGTTAATGAGGAAGTGAGTTGCCATCTATATAGGGGAAGGCCTGTGGATGTGGTGTATCTGGATTTTGCAAAAGCATTCAATACAGTTCCCCATCAATGCCTAATCTACAAACTGAGGTCTGTATGCATGGATCATAAGGTTTGTTCTTGGATAGAAAACTGGTTACAAGGGCATGTCCAAAAGGTGGTGATAAATAACATTTACTCAGACTGGTCTGGAGTGGTAAGTGGGGTACCCCAAGGCTCTATCTTGGGACCAATTCTGTTTAATTTATGCATAAAGGATATAGAGGATGGGATAAATAGCTCAATCTCAGTTTTTGCGGACGACACAAAAATAAGCACAGCAATAACCAGCACCAAAATTAATAAGGTGGCTTGAGGACTTCAATTACAAGGAACGACTAAAAGCCCAAAATGTATTCTCCTCGGAGAAGAGACGCTTTAAAGGGGATATGATAGCGGTATACAAATACTTAAAAGGTGATTCCAGCATAGGTGTATAAACTTTTCAGTCTTCAGTGTAAGAGGATACAGGGCCACACAATGAGATTGGAGGAGAAGCAGTTTAACCTTAAGCTGCGTATGTTTTTTTTCACTGTCATAGCGATAAGGATGTGGAACTCTCTTCCACAATTGGTGGTAAAATACTCTTGGACATGCATCTTAGTGAACACAACATACAGGGATATGGAAAATTATTATCGACACTGACACACACAGGTTGAACCGGATGGACTATTGTCTTTATTCAACCTTACCCAATATGAAACTATGAAATACCCTTCTTTCACCAATTAAAAATACAACCTTGTCTTCTGGTGGAAGAAGGGTATATATATATCTATGTGTAAATTTTGATACTATTTTGCCCTGGTAACTTCTGGAGGGACCCTGGTTGAGAAACCTTGCTTTAAAAGAGAAGTGTGAAGGTTTTTTCCCCCAATCATACTTACCTAGGTGGATGCAGCATTGGTCCGATGCTGCATCTCTCCCCCACTGGCTCTAACACTGAGAACCGAGCAATCAAACACCACTGATCGTTCAATTCTCAGGGCTCCCTGAGCAGAGAGCTGGTGACTGTCACCTCTCTGCCACCCCCTTGCTAACTGGAGCGCTGGGCTGTGGAGGGGGCAGGATCGGCTGGCACAGGCTCTCAGCCGCTCGCTGAGGCCTGAGCTGGGTGCTGGTCCAGGCATGTGGGTGGATCCTGTCTTCATTGTCCCGATCTTGCCTGAGCCTAGATCAGCTCTGTGACGTCAGCCTACAACGAGCTTCAGCCTGCTGTCTGTTGAATGTGGGTCACAGGAGTGCAGAACAAACTACACTCCTGTGATCCATAGGAGAAGTACAGCCAAATTCGTTTTGGCTGTACTTCTCCTTTAAATTCCCATTCTGTCTTGCTAATATTTGAGCCAAAGATATCTCTAAAAATAATTGTGAATAAGTAAAGTATTCCCACTACAGTTCTTGTTTTGGATACTCATGTTGGCGGACTAGGTTTGGGAGAATGTTTAAAATGTTTTATGGAAGAGATTCGGCACAGAAAGGTTTTTTTTTTTCTTATAATGTTTAAGAATTGTATATTGTATTATATTTTAAGTGGATCTGCTTTCCCCATGATGGTATCAGCCTGAGAAAATCAATTGTGCTGGAGTTCTGTTTGTTGTTTTGTGAGATCCCCTAAAAATTTACCTGGCACAAAAAGAGCCTCTATGACCCCACAAGTCTTAGGGGGCTGTCTTACTCTCCTTCTAGTGGAATTTTCCACGGCTGTTGGAGAGAAATGTGCCAGTGGTTTTAGTCCTCCTCATGGCCGATGGTGGAGTGCCGATGATGTTTGGGTACTTTCGTCGCTGGCCTCTACCAATTTTGTCTTAAGAATTAGGTTCCCTCCCGTTTATGGTGAACAGTATAATATGTTCCCCCCTTTTTTCTGGTTTCCTAGTCTGGGGAATTACCCGGATCGGAGATCAGTGGGGAAGTGGGAACTTGACCAATGATGGACCAATGATGGATGCATCGTGGGCCTGGTTCTATATATATATATATATATATATATATATATATATATATATACATATATACTTGTTCGTATTTTCTATTCTCCTATTCTGTTGCTGCGGCATCCGGCTATCAGAATTGGGTGGGACTTGCCAGCGTCCCGATCGCTGTGAGAACCGGTTGTGTGGATACTTAGTACCCAATGCACATCGCGGGGATCACATGCGAGGTTCCGTCACCTATGTATGGGCACTAGGTGTCCAATATACATCACACTCTGGATACTGTGTCCAGTGCGCGCTGTTTACTTGATGACGCGGTGCGTTAGTGCGTGCCGCGTCATCATGATTACACGGGGAGACGCCACCATTCTGTTTACCTTGGTTGCCCCAGCCACTAAGACGCTCGTAGACACATGCTGTCACCAGACGCGGCGGCTTTGGATGACGCGGTACACGGATGCGTGCCGCGTCATTGGGATCACGCAATTGGGTGGGACAGAACCCAGAACACGCCATAAAAAGGACGCCGAGGATGGCGTTTGGCGTCATTACCCTTCCGCAGCAGTTTGCTGAAGGAGGTTTATTTTCGAATGGGACATGCATGCGATCTGGGATTCTTGTTGTTAAACCAGGACTTGGAAGGTTTTCTTTTCCAAACACCATGGTGAGTTTGACATTTGAGGCTTAGTCCTCTCCCTCCCTTTTTGGCTTCCTGTGTTCAATTTGTAACATTATATTATTTTGTACAGTGTTTAAAACTCTTTAGAAACGCCAATACCTACTTGGATATTTTCATCCGGGCCATCTTGTAGAGTTTATTGGGGATCCCTCCTAGAACAGATTCTTGGATTGAGATTAAAGGCTGGTACTCATGGGTATGCATATATCATGTTTATTATGTTGATGTAAGTATTTGTAATATGATATTTTTGGTCTAATGTGGGATGGGTGTTATGGACTCCTACATGTAGCTCCAATTATTTTGGGTTACTTGGTAGGAAAATAGACAATAGACAATCTGCCCTAATAAATGTTGTCTTTTAATATATTCTATAGACAATGATACTATTCCCTGATGAAGATTACCTAAATATGGCTTATTGAAACGCGTTGGATACAGTATCATCATGTTTACCAGTATCATCTGTAACGTTTGTTTTTAAACGATTTTCACTTTTGTATGATCTATGTTTGAATTGTCTAGTATTATTGTCCAATGTATCAATAAATGTATTTATTTTCAAAAATTATACTGGTTGCCTTGAAAATCCCACTCTCTAGAGGTTTTCGTTTTGCATGTATTACTTGCAGGGATGATGGCAACTATATGTCTCATGGGAGAAGTTCAAATTATAATCTATGACATATGTTCTAACAATGGATAAGATCATTGTGATATGCATGGACATTGTATTATGTCTGGAGTGATTGGGAGGTTTGCAGCAAATAATCTACAGTATATGCTTGTGTATACACAAAAAATTCTCCAAAAATCTGGAAAAATGACCAGAGAAAATGTATATATTTCACAACATGTAATGGGGTGGATTTACTAAAGGCACATAGACTGAGGACTTTCCAAAAGCAATTTCTCCAGAGCTTACTAAATGAGGGGAGCTCTGCTGACTTCCATCATCCAGTCATGTGCAAGGAAAAATGCATTTGTTTTATTTCCCTTGCTTGTGATTGGGTATTCTTTGTAAAGTTAAGCTTCACCTAATTTACTAAGCTCTGGAGCAACTTAAAAATTTCAGTCTATTTACCTTGAAGTAGAACTATAGGCACAATTTTTTTGCATTTTGGTTAGAGTAAGGCAGGGTTATAATCCCTGTGTTTTTTTTGTTTGTTTGTTTTTTTGCCATTTGTTCTACATTAGAAAATTTCTCCTCTATTACCTTTCTGGGGACAACCTAAAATGTGTGATTTTCTTTTACTTTCAATGATAATGGTAAACAGGGCAAATGGTGAGGGTGATGCTACGTGCACACGGTCGGAATTTTCGTCAGAAAAAGCTCTAATGGTTTTCCCATCGGAATTCAGACGTAATTTTGCTCAAACTGTCTTGCCTACACACGGTCACACCAAAGTCCGACGGTCAATAACACTGAGGCATAAAACGCGTTCGACGGCACTATAAAAGGGAAGTTTGATGCTTACGAGCATGCGTCAAATTGTTTCTGAGCATGCGTCGGAATTTTGCGTGTCAGAATTGCATACACACGATCGGAAAATCTGATAGAAAGGTTTCCCGTCTGAAAAATTAAGAACGGGTTCTCAATCTAAAGTCCGTCGGTAATTCCGACAGAAAAAGACTGATGGGCATACACACGGTCGGAAAATCCGATGAAAAGCTCCCATCGGACTGTTTCCATCAGAAATTCCGACCGTGTGTAAGCGGCATTAATCTCCCCAATGGGGGAACAGACAATAAAAACCTGACAGGTGTTCTAATTTACCTCCACTCTATCCAAAACTAAAAAAAGTTAAGTTACATTAAGTAAATGAACCCTAATGATTTCCACGTTTTCCATATTTAGGTTTCTATGCATTACTGTTGAGAGGACTGATGCAAAAAGGCAGAGGCAATTATAAATTGGCTATTATATTTTTACATTCCTTAAATACTACATGCCTGGAAAACTGCTGAGTTACTGCATGCAATTAATTACCGTATTTATCAGCATATAGCACGCACAGGCGTATAACACGCACCTTCATTTTAGGAGGGAAGTTTCAGGAAGAAAATGTAATTTTAAATAAAGAACTTTGAAGCAAAATAAGAAATTTATCACAATGGTATTGGAGCTGGGAGCCTCTAATACAGGCTTACACCACCTGCCTTAAAATATGGCAGAACAAAGGATACCCAAGCCAGCACAGAATTAGAGTTTAAAGGTGCAGATAAATCCATCAAAAGCACCATTTGCAAAAAAAATTAAATTTGATTACATAGATATTATAAAACAATTTGTAAAATTTAGGCCATAACATCCCAAGGGTTAAGGTACAAGAGAGTGATTGCCTCTACATGTTTCACCACAAACGTGGCTTCTTCTGGAGCTTTTGTAGAACCTTGTTATTTAATATTTGCCCCCTTTCAAAAATGTTCTTGATTCCAAATGACCCATCAAAAGGTTTTATGGGAAATGTCTGTGCCAAAAAAGGGGAAAAAACAGCACCTAGTTTTTCAGGTAATCAATCGATCAATATTTTAATCTTTTCCCGTGTAAAAAACTCTTCTAATGCCAGTAAATTTATAGGGTAATTATGCCATCTGAGTACTTCCCTCTTATAGTTTAACACTGTTCCTTGGCTCAGTGTCCACACGACATCTCTTTAACCAGTGAAAATTCACAAGAATTTTTTTTCAATCTTTGACAAGGGTTAAACCCTTTTTAACAGGTTAAGAGCATCTATAGCAACAGTGTGGATGGCCACAGCCAAAGCAAAATAAGGGTCAGAGCCAATCAATGCCAGCTCACCATTGTCCATCTGCAGCCTCACCATTGCCCATCTGCAGCCTGATCAATGCCATCTGCAGCCTCACAATTGCCCATCAATGCAGCTTGATCAATGCCCATCTGTAGCCTCACAATTGCCCATCAATGCAGCCTGATCAATGCCCATCTACAGCCTCACAAATGCCCACCAATGCAGCTTGATCAATGCCCATCTGCAGCCTGATCAATACCCATATGCAGCCTCACCATTGCCATGAATGCAGGCTGATCAATGCCCATCTGCAGCCTCACCTCAGATTACTTCTGCCTCGGAGGGGACAGGGAGGGGGCGGGATGAGCGCCATACGATTACATATAGCGAGAATCTCCTGTTTACCCGGCGGCCTCTTTAATACAAAGTCCCGCCTCCAGGAGACGGGACTTCCTATTACAGAGGCCACTGAGTAAACAGGAGATTCTCGCTGTATGTAATCTGACGGTGCTCACCCCGCCCCCTCCTCATTCCCTCCTAGGCAGCCCAAATTCCAGTATCGGCGTATAACATGCACACACTATTTGCACCTGATTTTCAGGATGAAAATGTGTGTGTTATACGCCAATAAATAATCCTTCTGTGAATTGAGTTTAATCCCTTTTCATGCAGTATTTACTGACCGTTTTGAGTGTTTTGCTGTAAATACCACAAAACAATATTGTGAATTGACAGTTTCAGGATCGCATGCGATATTTAGGGAAAATGTGTTTGGAAACCTAAATACTGCATGGGAGATGTTTATGTGAATGGAGCCTTATATTACAACGACCAAACGGTCTTCACTTAAACCATAGTCCACAGCTTTACTTTCCTAAAGCAGTGATATGTTGGTTTTAGTCAAATCTTTTCTATTCCTTAAACCCAACAAAAATAGAATATTGTAGCTTGTCAGTTCTTGGCTGTATTACCTGTGTTCCTTTATTATTCAGGCTTTTTTCCTTTTATTTTCACCTGGTGATCCAGCCAGCAGCACAATTTCTGACCTATGGTGACAAAGCTCACTTACTGTATAGTATTTATGTCCATGACAGGTGAACTTGGAAGGGATGACAACACATTAACTAAGGGCCATTACATCAACTAAGGGCCATTACCAATTACCATTACCAATTTTTCACTAGAAAAAAAAGCTTAAATGCTGAGATATTGAGATAATTCTATCTAACAAAAATCAATCTGTTGTTATCAACAACCAAAATATAATGTGGATTGTCTAGCCAAAAAGATCTAATGCCGCCTTTTTCCATTGTTGTCAGGGTATTTCTTGTGGAATTATCATTTGGGTTTTATGTTCAAAGTTATTAGTTTTTAGGACAGGAGCTCTGAATGCTTTATGTTTTACAAAGGCAATTTTGTAATTTATCTAAAGAGCATTTAGGTTCATTTTAGTTGAGCTTACCTAAGGTGTACTGGTTGTTCTGCATGGATACATTGTCATCTGTAAAAACTATTGTTGCAAGTCTTGCTTTGATGAGCTTCAATATACCTGAAATAGCTGCTTTGGCCCTGCTTTTGGCTATAAAATTAGTGGACAAGGGCATTTAAAGAACCCTTTATAAAGAATAGGCCTACAGTATATGTAATCTCTCACCTTGTAAAACAACCCATTCAGTTTAAAAGAGAAATGAAAGGCAAAAACATTTGTATATACAGTGAGCAAAATTATAAACGCAACACTTTTGTGTTTGCCCCTATTTATCATAAGCTTTACTCAAAGATCTACAACTTTTTCTATGTACACAAAAGGCCTATTTCTCTTAAATATTGTTCACAAACCTGTCTAAATCTGTGTTAGTGAGCACTTCTCCTTTGCCAATATAATCCATCCACCTTAGAGGTGTGGCATATCAAGATTCTGAATGACAGCATGATTATTGCAAAATCAAATAAAAGTGGTACTCCCACGCTGTCAACTAATTAGAAAACTGAGGGTTCACTGAAGCAGACACCTAGTTAGCTGATCCTTGGCAGATAAACAAATGAATGGGTAAAGTTGTGATGCTGCTGGACATTTTATTTGTTTAGTGTTTATCATTACCACTATGCGTTAAATTATTTATGTTTGCACCCAGCAACCTTTAGGACTTACCATTTGTGATTGGATATGTATTGTTATGATTGCTGCACTTAGCAACTGTTTCACTTTGCACTTTAGCACCAACATGTGTCATAGTTTATGACTTCTTTCAAGGTTATTTTATTAGCACTTACTATAGTGTTTTCTGACTTTACCTTTGTTCATTATACTGTCACTCTTGCAACAGCACTTTATTATAGTGATTCATATTATTACATCAGAGAGTTCACAGTGCAACATTACAATTTTACCCATGATTATTGCACAGGTGTGCCTTATGCCGCGTACACACGTGCAGACTTTTCCCGGCGGACCTAGTCCAGCGGACAATCCGCCGGACTTTCCAGCTGGCTTCGCCGGACTTTCCGAGCGTGTGGACTTGCCCACACACGCCCGGACTTCTCCGGCGGACAGTCCGCTGGACAAAGTCCGCGGGACTTTTGAAAATGAACGGACTTGCCCACACACGGAGCAGTCCGTTCATTTCGAACGTAACTTCAGGTACGTAGCTAGCATAGGCAATAAATGCCGCCGCGCTAGCTCCGTCACCTGGCATGGATTTAAAGGGAATCCCCACGGCGAAAAACGGCGCGGGGGTCCCCCCCAAATCCATCTCAGACCCTTATCCGAGCACGCAGCCCGGCCGGCCAGGAAAGGGGTGGGGACGAACGAGCGCCCCCCCCTCCTGAGCTGTACCAGGCCGTGTGCCCTCAACATGGGGGGTGCCCTGGGGCCCCCCCCCCCCACCCCAAAGCACCTTGTCCCCATGTTGATGAGGACAAGGGCCTCTTCCCGACAACCCTGGCCGTTGGTTGTCGGGGTCTGCGGGCGGGGGCTTATCGGAATCTGAGAGCCCCCTTTTATAAGGGGGCCCCCAGATCCCGGCCCCCCACCCTATGTGAATGAGGTGTAAAATGTAAAGTAAAAAAAACACACTTTTGAAAAAATATTTTATTGCACTGCTCCGGGGGTCTTCTTCCGTCTTGGGGGTCTTCTCGCCGGACTCCTCCGCCATTTACCTAGCTCTTTTACCGAGCAGAGAAGTCTGGCTACCTTCTTCGTCGTCGCCGCCGTCGTCTGGGGGTCTCGATCCGCCTTCGGGGGTCTTCCGGGGTCTTCCCGGGGTCTCTTCTGTTCTTGCCGCTGTCGTCGCTTTCTGCGCCGCCTTCTTCTTCTTCCGCCTTCTTCTTCTTGTTCTTCTTGTTCTTCTTCTTCCGATGTTGACACGTCGCTCGCTCTGGCCGGAATGCCACAGTCACAGCATCCTCCGGGACTGTGACATCACAAGGGGGCGGGGTCACCATGTGACATGAGCATGTGACCCTGTCCCCTTGTCCCTATATAAGTCCCAGCACAGCGCGACTCTGGCATTCCGGCCAGAGCGAGCGACGTGTCAACATCGGAAGAAGAAGAACAAGAAGAACAAGAAGAACAAGGCGGAAGAAGAAAAAGAAGGCGGCGCAGAAAGCGACGACAGCGGCAAGAACAGAAGAGACCCCGGAAGACCCCCGAAGGCGGATCGAGACCCCCAGACGACGGCGGCGACGACGAAGAAGGTAGCCGGACTTCTCCACTCGGTAAAAGAGCTAGGTAAATGGCGGAGGAGTCCGGCGAGAAGACCCCCAAGACGGAAGAAGACCCCCGGAGCAGTGCAATAAAATATTTTTTCAAAAGTGTGTTTTTTTTACTTTACATTTTACACCTTAGGTGAATGGGTAGGGGTACATCGTACCCCATACTCATTCACATAGGGTGGGGGGCCGGGATCTGGGGGCCCCCTTGTAAAAGGGGGCTCCCAGATTCCGATAAGCCCCCGCCCGCAGATCCCGACAACCAACGGCCAGGGTTGTCGGGAAGAGGCCCTTGTCCTCATCAACATGGGGACAAGGTGCTTTGGGGTGGGGGGGCCGCACGGCCCCCCTTTCCCCAGGGCACCCCCCATGTTGAGGGCAAACGGCCTGGTGCGGCTCAGGAGGGGGGCGCTCGTTCGTCCCCACGCCTTTCCTGGCCGGCCGGGCTGCGTGCTCGGATAAGGGTCTGAGATGGATCTGGGGGGAACCCCCACGCCGTTTTTCGGCGTGGGGATTCCCTTTAAATCCATGCCAGGTGACGGAGCTAGCGCGGCGGCATTTACTGCCTACGCTAGCTACGTACCCGAAGTCACGTGCTAAATGAACGGACTTGCCGATGAGCGACAAGTCCGTTCATTTAAAAAGTCCGGCGGACTAGCCTACTAACGGCGGGATTGTCCGCCGTACTGCCAAGTCCAGCGGATAATTTTAAAACCAAACTTAAAACTTTGGTCCGCCGGACTTTGGCGCCAAAAAGTCCACCGACGCCCACACACGAGGGGATTGTCCGCTGGACTTGAGTCCAGAGGATAATCCTGCGGGATTGTCCCTTCGTGTGTACGCGGCATTAGGCTGGCCACAATAAAAGGCCACTCTAAAATGTGCAGTTTTATCACACAGCACAATGCCACATATGTTGTAAGTTTTGAGGGAGTGTGCAATTGGCATGCTGACTGCAGGAATGTCCACAAGAGCTGTTGCCCTTGAATTGAATGTTCATTTCTCTATCATAAGCCATCTCCAAAGGCGTTTCAGAGAATTTGGCAGTACATCCAATCGGCCTCACAACCGCAGACCATGTGTAACCACACCAGCCCAGGACCTCCACATTCAGCATCTTCACCTCCAAGATTGTCTGAGACAAGCCACCCAGACAGCTGCTGCAACAATCGGTTTGCATAACCAAAGAATTTCTGCAAAATCTGTCATAAAACTTCTCAGTGAAGCTCATTTGCATGCTTGTCGTCCTCATTGGGGTCTCGATCCGACTGCAGTTCATCGTCGTAACCGACTTAAGTGGGCAAATGCTCACAATCAATGGCATCTGGCACTTTGGAGAGGTGTTTTCTTTACAAATGAATCCCGGTTTTCACTGTACAGGGCAGATGTCAGACAGCGTGTACGGCGTTGTGTGGGTGGGCGGTTTGCTCATGTCAACGGTGTGGATCGAGTGGCCCATGGTGGCGGTGGGGTTATGGTATGGGCAGGTGATGGCATTTTGAATGCACAGAGATATCGTGATAAGATCCTGTGGCCCATTGTTGTGCCATTCATCCAAGATCATGACCTCATGTTGCAGCATGATAATGCACGGCCTCATGTTGCAAGGATCTGTGCACAATTCCTGGAAGCTGAAAACATCCCAGTTCTCGCATGGCCAGCATACTAACCGGACATGTCACCCATTGAGCATGTTTGGGATGCTCTGGATCAGCGTATACGACAGCGTGTTCCAGTTCCTGCCAATATCCATCAACTTTGCAAGGCCATTAAAGAGGAATGGACCTACATGTCACAGGCACCATTATTTTCCAGCACTGCCTTAAAGGGGTGTTCTGGCCAATACATTTATTTTTTCGAAAGTCAGCAGCTACAAACACTGTAGCTGCTGATTTTTAATAAGGACACTTACCTGTCCAGCGATTTCGGCTGCCCCAATACCGATCCGTCCATCGGATCGGCTGCTGGCGCCTCCATCTTAGCGAAGGGAAACAGGCAGTGGAGCCTTGCGGCTTCACTGCCCATTTCCTAATGCACATGCGCGAGTCGCGCTGCACTTTGTGAATGGCCCCATTGTTTTCTGGGACACACACATGTCCCAGAAGGCAACGGGGCCGCTCACCGAAGAGGAGGAAGCGCTGCGGAGTAGGAAGAGGCAGATTAGGAAGACTTTTTTTATTTTTTTTGAATATTATTAATGCAGTATTTTTTTTTTGGATGGCCCTCCACTTTAACTCTCTTGAGCATGGAGTTCTTCAGAGCTTCACAGGTTGCGACTGGAGTCCTCTTCCACTCCTCCATGACAACATGAGTGCATGACTGAGCTGGTGCATGTTAGAGACCTTGCGCTCCTCCACCTTCCATTTGAGGATGCCCCAAAGATGCTCAATAAGGTTTAGGTCTGGAGACATGCTTGGCCAGTCCATCACCTTTACCCTCAGCTTCTTTAGCAAGGCAGTGGCTGTCTTGGAAGTGTGTTTGGGGTCGTTAAGTTGGAATACTGCCCTGTGGCCCAGTCTCTGAAGGGAGGGAATCATGCTCTGCTTCAGTATGTCACAGTACATGTTGGCATTCATGGTTCCCAGTTCCGGCAGCACTCATGCAACCCCAGACCATGACAATCCTACCACCATGCTTGACTGTAGGCAAGACACACTTGTCTTTGTAATTTAACATATCTGCTCCCCATTCACACCTGAGACCTTGTAACACTAATGCGGCCTACACACACTCGGCCTTTCCCGCGGGATTGTCCACCGGACCTAGTCCAGCGGACAAACCACCGGACTTTCCAGCGGAGGTCCGCCGGACTTTCCGAGCGTGTGGACTTGCCCACACACGCCCAGACCTTTTTTTCCGGCGGAGTTTTTGCCAAAGTCCGCGGGACTTTTGAAATGAACGGACTTGCCCACACACGGAGGAAAGTCCGTTCATTTAGAACGAAACTCCAGGTAGACAGGACTAGCGAAGGCAGTGAATGCCGCCACACTAGCACCCTCACCTGGTATGGATTTAAAGGGGAATCCCTACACCGAAGAGCAGAAGATAGCGGAGGAGTCCGGCGAGAAGACCCTCCAAGACGGAAGAAGACCCCCGGAGCTGTGCAATAAAATATTTTTTTTTTCCTCAGGTGAATGGGTAGCGGTACATCGTACCCCATACTCATTCACATGGGGTATGGGCCGGGATCTCATTTCAAAAGTCCTTCGGACTAGCACACAGACGGCGGGATTGTCCGCTGGACTGCCGTGTCCAGTGGACAATTTTAAGTCTGAACTTAAAACTTAGTCCGCCGGACTTTTAAGAGGAAAAAGTCCGCCGCCGCCCACACACGGGCAGATTGTCCGGCGGACGCTAGTCCAGCGGACAATCCCGTGGGAAAGTCCGCTCGTGTGTACGCGGCCTTACGAGGCACATGACACCAGGGAGGGAAAATTACTAATTTGGACATTTTCACTTAGGGGTGTACTCACTTTTTGTTGCCAGCGATTTAGACATTAATGGCTGTGTGTTGAGTTATTTTGAGGGGACAGCAAATTTACACTGTTATATAAGCTGTACATTCACTACTTTACATTGTAGCAAAGTGTCATTTCTTCAGTGTTGTCACATGAAAAGATATAATAAAATATTTAAAAAAATGTGAGGGGTGTACTCACTTTTGTGAGATACTGTGTGAATATATATATATATATATATATATATATATATATATATATATATATGTATATATATGCCTTTTTGTTTTAGACTCTATAGCAGGTAATTTCCTTTAAAATATCACAGTAATACAAGTTGATTTAAAAAAAAAAAAAACAGATGTTTTTCTTCAAAAGATACATTGATGTTTTAGACCCAGTACCTGCCAATGTATTTTCAGGTTTCATTTTTAGACAGAAAAGAGCCTTGTTTGCAAATAACAAATAAATAGACAAATAATAAATGTATAGCCTATGTAGAACCGCGTACTGACAATCTACTTCATATCTCAGTGAAAAAATATATCTGTAATATTTTGATTAAAAACTAGACTGGTGCTCTTGTGTGTTGTGTTCTATAAACAGTTGACAATCTCAATGAATCGATACCTAATGTTTTGTTTGAAAGCAGCAGTCATGACTCAGGTGAAAACCCCTGCCCCCTTCCGCTGTTCCACTGAGGAAGCCATGGATTGAAACCAGCAGTTTTGCTGGCTTACCATAGAGATAAAAGAGGGACGTAAGATTCCCAGATCAACTCTATGGTCTATGAAACCAGAAGTGACAAGCATTTTGTCACTTCCGGTTTTGGTTTGTGTTTACAAACTGTTACCGATAATAACAGCATCTGATCAAACTGATCTCAGTTTGATCAAATGCTTTTGAGGCCAGAGGAGAATTCAGTCATAAAAAAATACTTTAGGATAAACACTGAAATAATAATAATGTGCTTATTTTTTTTTAAATTTTTTTCCCTTTAGTCAAACTTACATACAGTATTGTTTACATATGTTCTATACACCTTTTTCTTTAAGTGACTTATGGATGTTCTGGGGTCTCTATGTCTCAGCCTAGTAACACAGGAAGTGACAAGCGCAAACACTGTGAGTCAACAAGTGTGGCAGGTATTCAGGATTGCCTACATCAGTATTTGTAATATGGGACTACCAGGAAGTATATTGGTTACCAATTTTATAGCTCTTGTAAGCCTTACAGCACAGGCTGGATAATTTGTACACAAAAAAACAAATTGCACACAGTATTCCTGTTATGGTTTTGTATCTAGAATATCTTTGTGAGGCTATGAATACTGTAGATAAATCACATATGCCAGTTATTTATGTGGTGTCAACATCAATGGCATCAACACTAGCATTTGGAACAAAATAGCTACCTTTAATTTGATTTTGTGACAGATATCCCCAATTAAGGAGATCTGTTTATTCATGTAAGTGCTCTCATCAGATTATATTCAAGAACCAACATTTTTAAGTGTCAATAATTTCCTCTTTCATCGATATGAAAATAATTTCCATCTACTAAATGAATACTAATTGAATCTGGCATAACAGTTCAGCCTTTAAAATGGAGATTGGGGAAATTAAATGATTAAGAAAACAAGAAAACAAAACAAGCAATTATGTGCTTGGTTCTTATAAGAAAATAAACTGCAAAGTGCAACACAATATGCCACATGGGTAATACATTGTGTAGGTTGGTATTGTGAATATTAATGGTGCAAAAATTAACATATACATATATTTATGTATACAAACATGGTACCAATAGTCCTCCTTGCAAACACCCAGTAAACAAATTGTCCACATTTTACCCCAAATAATAGAATAGATATTATGAATAGGTTTGAAATTCTTGTACAGACTGTAAATTCTAACTAAAACTCAATGATACATATAATGCAGTTAGAAATTATTATTGTATATATTTTTCTATACAGCTTATTGTGGATTATTAATCTATTTATTTGTATACCCATAGCTTACTCTATACCAGTCTGGACTTGAATCCCATATACAGAATATAATGGTACTGTCATTGGTCACATGTCCTAATTTATTAATTGAGGACATGATTTCTTTAAAACAGCAATTCTCAACCAGTGTTCCTCCAGACATTTTTAGGGTTCCCTTGAGCTGTGTCTGATTGTCCACCAAGGCTTCTCAACAAAGCCAGCAACATGACAATAATTATCTTTTTTAGCTGTCTGTAAGGTGGAATTCTGACCATTACTGTAAGGAATCCATTCTTCCCATCGACCACCAATGTAAGGTGCATTTTTCCCACTGACCCCAAAGAAATGCTTTAAGCAGGGGCTTCTCAAAACCAATTTTAGGGGTTTTCTTTTGGGGGAGGGGTTTTCGAAAGGATGTTCTAGCAGGGTTTAAATGTATATTGTGTATTATATATTATACCTTGAAAAAGAACCTTAGAAGTCTGTATAATATGTGCACAATATCACAGCACAATGCACTTTCTGGACAAATCTAAATAATTGTATAAAATAAGGAGCTGTTTAGGTCACTAAATACTAATGGAATGCAAGTCAACAACTTCACTTCACTGCAAATCTGAAATTACAGCTCTGATGGTGCATATAGCACACTGGATTACTCTGTCCTCGGATGCCAAGAAGTACTTCAGGATTTACTGGTTCTCTAAATAGCTTTGGCTGTTTAGAAGAAATTTCAGCTTACTCAAAAATCAACTTATGCAAAGTGCTAAAGAACATAACCATTAAGTCAGAAAGAATATATGTATACTTTTAATCCAGCTGTGTCTTCTATCCAAATTGTTAAATGTGTTCTAAAATACTGCTAGAAGAGCTGTCTGATATCTATCTTTATATTATCTCCTTACAATCCCCTGCACAGCAGAAATCCTATTGAAATTGGAATGTTATGCACTGTAAGCAAATCATGTTCTCAGGCTCTTTCCATTTCAAGCAAAGTTTCTGAATCCCAGATCATCTATCTCTCTGAATAATCGGCTTTAGATACATTAAAGGGGTGTAGATGGAATCATGCATATTAAAGTTGTAAGGTATGATAGTTGAAACTGCAGTTCAATGTTTCTAAATGTAAAACAATTCACCTAAGGAAAAACAATTCCTCGAGAGAGAGAGTTCAACATTGGGGGTACAGTGTTAGCCAGCATTATAGAATGAAAAGATTTGGGGGTACTTATTTCAGATGATTGCAAAATGAGAAAACAGTGTGACCAGGCAGTGGGAAAAGTGAATAGAATACTAGGATGCATCAATAGAGGGATCACCAGCAGAAGGAAGGAGGTCCTGATTCCCCTATATAGATCTTTAGTGAGACCTCATTTAGAATATTGTGTCCAGTTCTGAAGACCTCACTTACAAAAAGATATTGATAAAATAGAAAGACTCCAGAGACAAGTAACAAAAATGGTGAAAGGTCTTGGGAATAAAACATATCAAGAGCGACTTCAGGAACATAATATGTACAGTCTGAAGGAAAGAATGGAAAGGGGAGACATGATTGAAACCTTTAAATACATCAAGGGGGTGAATAAGGTTCAGGAGGGCAGTTTTTTCAATATGAAACCAAAATCAAGAACACAGGGAGATGACCTCAAACTAACTGGAGGAAAGTTCAAAACTAATATTAGAAAGTATTGTTTTACTGAAAGGGTAGTGCTTGGAATATACAAGAAGAAGGGGGGCGCCTCTGAATATGTGTAAAAAATCTATTTTATTAAACAATAATATCCACTCACATAGAAATGTAAGAAGTTCCATTCAGGTCCTGCAAACTGGGCTGAGGAGGTGAGGAAGCTGCATGTTTTCAGCAAATCAACTTCACTTTCTTTTCTCTTCTTCCAGCTTTGGATCTTAGTCACAAGGATTAGATGTGGCAGAGCGGAGTGGAGAGAGGAATATCCAGAAGTCCAGATGCAGTTTTCTAGGGTGGTCCAGTCTGTCAGTGGGGCGTAATAGCACCCTTTTTGCAGAGCAGGGGTTCCGGTGGTGGGGTACAGGGAAAAGAGGAGGCGTCAATGCTGGGACAGCACCGGGGGATCGCTCAGGAAGCCGTCAGTCTTGCCAGGGAGGTGTTTAGGAGACACGGCCGTGTTCTAAGCTGACGAAAACGAGGCCTGGAGAGCAAACAGACGGCGTCGCCCGGCCGTGACCCCGTCTGTTTGCTCTCCAGGCCTCGTTTTCCAAAGCTGGAAGAAGAGAAAAGAAAGTGAAGTTGATTTGCTGAAAACATGCAGCTTCCTCACCTCCTCAGCCCAGCTTGCAGGACCTGAATGGAACTTCTTACATTTCTATGTGAGTGGGATATTATTGTTTAATAAAATTGATTTTTTACACATATTCAGAGGCGCCCCCCTTCTTCTTGTATATTTCTAGCTCACTGGAACCCGCTTCCTGGTTCCTTGGGAGGCTGCCCTGACTGACCTAATGAGACCTTTCCAGATTATATATATATGTATATACATATGTCTTGGACTATCTGGTGACCCTATCAAGAGGTATATACATTTGTACTGAAGCGCCTTATTTTACTTGTATTTAGTGCTTGGAATAAACTTCCAGCAGAGGTAGTGAGACAGTCAACAGTAAATGGCTTCAAACATGCTTGGGACAAACATAGATCTATACTCAGACAAAAAAAAAAAATGGGCAGACTCGATGGACTACTCGGTCGTTTTCTGTTGTCACATTTCTATGTTTCTATGTTTTCTATGTTTCTATTGGAAATATCTAATCATGAAATACTATTTTGTCTATAAATAAATAAAGAGTATCACTTAAACTCCACACTCTATGCATTGATTGCTTTGATGTCTAATGCCCCGTACAAATGATTGGAAATTTGGCCAGCAAAAGACCGATGAGAGCTTTTGGTCGGAAAATGCGACCGTGTGTATGCTCCATCGGCGGGATTCCCACCAGCAAAATATTGAGAGCAGGTTCTCTATTTTTCGGTCGGAAAAAGTTCCTATCCGAAAGTGCGTTCGTCTGTATGCAATTCCGACGCGCAAAATTCCTACGCATGCTCATAAACAATTCAAACAATTCGATGCATGCTCTGAAGCATTGAACTTCATTTTCTCGGCTCGTCGTAGGGTTGTATGTCACTGAATTCTTGACGGTCGAAAGTTCAGAGAACTTTTGTGTGACAATGTGTATGCAAGCCAAGCTTGAGCAGAATTCCGTCAGAAAAACCATCCAAGATTTTTCGGACGTAAATTACGCTCATGTGTACGTGTGTATGTGTGTGTGCATAACACTATACAATGCCAATAAACTTGGCTTGAAGCACCGTAAGCCTTTGCCTAAAAGTAACATGAATTTTTGCCTGCATGGAATGTAGCATAATGTATAATAATATTTTCAACAGCATTCATATATGGTCTTATGTACAAACTATGCTGCTGTAAAGAGCTACCAAGTAATCTATTCATAAATAAAGGTCATAAAAAGGGTTCCTATGCCTGCTTTTTAAAGTATTCACCAGTCATGAAAAACTGAAATAACGGAGGTGAGTTACAACAGGAGTACAGCAAGGGAATGTAGTGAAAATTCACTATAGAAAGAATACTGTGTAAGGAATTACAATGGTAAAACTGTAAAATTGGAAAATGTAAAAATATGTGAAAGAAAATTTTAAAAAAAATGTTTTTTGCTTGGATATTTCAGGTCAGCAAATCTTCACTTTGTTCACTAAGCTAAGTGCAAATTCATTTGCAAAGTGAACAGACACTGCCCTTTTAATATTTCAATCCTGATGTGTTTAAATCTGGGGAAAACCTGTAAAGAAATTATATCACACCTCTAGAGTGTTCTCATATCAGTCAATTGTCCTTTAATGACATGCTATTTTTTAACTTTTAATTGTAATTTAAAAATGTGCTTATTACTTCTGTCCTATTGAATGAAGACAGTTGCTATTACCATTGTTAACTGGGAAACCCTTCCTTTATGGTTGATGGCTTTTTCAGTAAACTCTGTCAAGTCCTGATTTCTCACACTTAGGAGTTAAATCCTACCCCCCCCCCCCCCCCCACTGACTCTCGACCCAATTAAAGTATTACTGTTAGCTGCCGAGACACTATAACTGCTTCCTGACTAAAATATTAATTTTTAAGTCCTTACACAAAATGCCCTGTTGTGTAGGAATATTAATCAGTGTTGTAGTAGTGAACTAGAAATGGGCACATGCACAATTTCCTAGTTCCCAGACCCTGCTGACAAATTAGCCACAAAGTTATAGTCAAGGTAACTGACCATGGCAAATTCCATCTGGGCATCTATGCTTCAGTGACCTCTTGTCCAAATGCGTAGAGAGGCATTAAAATGTATACTCAAGCTACAATATCAGATTTAACCAGCAGATATTAACAAAAATTGGTAATCACAATTTGGGCTTATAAAAACAAGAGGGTAGGGTGGGCTGCCACAATATTCCTGCACAGAAGGGACTCGGACTAGACATGTGCAATTCTAATCGGTCAGAATACATATTCAAATTTTTGGTTGTTCGGAGATTCGGATGTATCCGAATCTCTGAATGAAATAGTAACAAATAGTAATGAATTTAGTTGAAATCTGTTAGAATTCGAATTTGGATCGACTGATTTGAATTATGTGTGAAGAAATAGCTGGTTGTTAAGCAGCAGGCCAGGAAGCCAGCCGCAGGCATCCTTAACAACCGAGTCATCATCTGTCAGCGGGCTTCCCCACTGACAGATGAACATAAAGATAAAGAATGCCGGTAATTGCCTGGCAATAGAAAAATGTAAAAAAAATGGTGTAGAGCCCCCCAGTCCTTACCAGGCCCTTAGGGTTCACCCCAAAATTCATACCAGACCCTTATCTGAGCATGCAGGCCAGCAGGTCAGGAAAGGGGGGTGCTTTGGGGGGGTGGGTGCTTTGGGGCAGAGGGGCTCAGCACCCCTAACCCCAAAGCACCGTGCCCCCATGAGGACTCTACATTGGCTAACGGTAAAGGATAGGATCACATTCAAGACCCTCTGCCTCACCCACAAATGCACACAATGAAACACTCCTCAATACCTATGTGAGAAAATAAAACACTACACACCCAATCACAACCTCCGATCAACTAATCAAATCCGCCTCCTCATCCCCAAGTCCCGCTACAAATCAAAGGGAGAATGAAGATTCGCAGTCCAAGGACCACAGCTATGGAACGCTCTACCCACAAACATCCACATGAAAGAAAACCATTGGGCCTTCAGAAAAAAACTCAAGACCCACCTCTTCTAAGAAGCAGGACAACACAGGACGGACCAATCGCCTTGAGGCAGCTTTCCAGCGCTTGCACCTCTATACAAATCATTAACTCATGTTGATGGGGACAAGGGCCTTTTCGCAACAACAGTGTGCTGTGGTTGTTGGGGTCTGCGGGTGGGGGGCTTATTGGAATCTGGAGGCTCCCTTTAAAAAGGGGGGCCCCCAGATCCCGACCCACCCCCTATGTGAATGGGTATCGGGTAACCGTACCCATTCACCAAAAAAAGTATCAAAAAGTAAGAAACACAGGAAACAGTTTTTTGACAAATCCTTTATAGTGTCCCTCAATTTAATCCATCATCCATCTCGATGCCCGCCGACCCAAAAAATAGAAAAATTTCAAACAAAACGCTTTGCCTCCTAAATTTTATGAAAACAAAATAAAACAAAACAAATTCCTAAACCAAACTAAATGAATTCCATAACGAATTGAAATTAGTAACATAACGAATAAATCCGAAACTAAACAACTTTTTCCTTTCTGTCTAACTAGCGGTTGTATGCCCTGAAACAAAAACCTGTAAGGCAAAGGTATAATGTGCTAGTATGCATACTAGCTCATTATAAAATACTTACCTTAGAATGAGGCACCCGCACCACCTCCCGGTCACCGCTGAGGGAGCTGAAATGTTCACTCTGCGTTTCTTCTGGGTTCATGTCTCCAAAACTGTGAGTGGCCGAGACCAAGATGAGACCAAGATGACATCACTCCTGCACTGTGCTTTTCCCTTTGCTTTTAAATCATTGATGCAACAAAAGCAGTTCCTAATGTTTCAGTATAATGTTTACATCCCTTCTGTCAGGTTTCCATTAACACTGACATAAAAATAAATTTCCTTGTCCACACAAAATCAACAGGAAAAAAAATTGCTTTTTAGATTACATGGACTTAAACATACCACAAAGGTTTTGAAATATAATTTTCATCTGAAGCCCAGTGCAAATCAATAGGTTTGAATTTGTTAAGAATAAGGCATTTAACAGGATAACCAAGTGGATCAATACATGCGAGTTGTAACCACATCTGTAAACCAGTTGTAACGATCATCCCATGGGCTAATTTTATCCACTGAAAAAGTAAAAATGTGATGTATTGTTCTTGCAGTTCCTATGTGACTTGTAAACTAATTTAAAGCTTAAAACAAATATCCAGTTATATGCTGTATCGTTTTTATTCTAAAACTAATAATAATAAGGTCCTTATTCACAGAAAGTGTTTCAATGAAAAAAAAACTCTTTGGAAGGAAAAGTAATGGCAGTTGAAAGTTGACATGTATCAGGAAATTAACTATATGGCCTCATTCATACAGGCGTTCCAGGGCTGTTTGCTTGTACAGGACGCACAGGTGTTCTTTGCATCCACCTGCACACATTACTGACATTAATGTCAGTTGGGACTCTGCAGCTTCAAGGACACAACCTCTGCTCCCAATTTGACATTTGAGTGGTTGCAGGTGCATGCAGGTGCGTGTCACCGCACTCACATTGTCTGCATTCTGGGACACCCACCCACAGAGTTGTCAACTTGGCAACAGCAGCTGTGTCCATGCAGCAGCTGCATCCCTATTGACATGAATAGGACTGTCCATATACCTGTGCTTCCAGTGCAGGCAAACACATGGCAGTATGCTTATGCCCCATACACAAAAATGTAAAATGTTCGATGGGAGCTTTTCGTTGGAAATTCCGACCGTGTGTAGGCTGCATCGGACAGTTTCCATCAGAATTTCCATTGCACAAAATTTAAGAGATGGTTCTCAAATTTTCCAACAACAAAATCCGTTTCGGAAATTCCGATCGTGTGTACACAATTGCGACGCACAAAGTTCCACGCATGATCCGAATCAAGCAGAAGAGCAGCACTGGCTATTGAACTTAATTTTTCTCAGGTCGTCGTACGTGTTGTACGTCACCGCGTTCTTGGCGTTTGCAATTTCCGACCAACTTTGTGTGACCGTGTGTATGCAAAACAAGTTTGAGCCAACATCCGTCGGAAAAAAACCTTGAATTTTGCTGTCGAAATGTCCGATCAATGTCCGATTGTGTGTACGGGGCATTAGAGAGCTTGTAAAAGCTCTTATTTAGTAAAATAATAAACATTTTATACTTGCATGCTTTGTACAATTGGATTGCACAGAGTGGCCCGAACCTCCTCTTTTGGGGTCATTGCTGGCCCTCTAGGCTCCTCCTCTCCTTCTCCTCCTGTGTGTGCTAACATAGCAAGCTGCGTCCATAGACACACACAGTGCAGCTCATGCCTGCACCCACTCCATCCTCACAGGATTTTATTGACAGCAGCAAGAGCCAATGGCTCCCGCTGCTGCCTCTGTGTCCTGTGGTAAGAGAGAGAGACAGAGCAGCATTGCAATGGAAATCTGAGTGTGTTCTTCTGGGGAGAGGTATATTATAATGAAGCTGTTGCTTTGCTCTGCATGGGAAAAGCCCAGGTTCCCTTTAAAACAACTCTGTTGCTAAAATGAAAGTTCTAAAAACATGTTGCCCTGCAAAGAACATAATAAGTACTTACCTCTCCTGCTCGTGCTGACGATCTGCCCTGTAGTGAAAAGAAACAGCCACCTGAAGACTTCTCACAAACTGTCACTTCTGGTAGTGCCCAGTATTGATGTAAGGGCTGGTGATACTCCTGGAAGTATGTCTGAGAAGGTTTATTATTTATCCAGGTCTAGT
This sequence comes from Lithobates sylvaticus, assembly GCA_028564925.1. Taxonomy (NCBI): domain Eukaryota; kingdom Metazoa; phylum Chordata; class Amphibia; order Anura; family Ranidae; genus Lithobates; species Lithobates sylvaticus. The sequence continues at coordinate 323,266,061 of CM053028.1, read as the reverse complement.
AGTTTATCCTTCTCATTTATCCAGATCTTGTAGCTAGTCACATTCAGTTGAATGTGACTAACTACTACTACAGATACTCCTGAATGAGATACTACTTCTGAAGAGGTAACTGTTCCTTTTCAATTCAGCAGTGTGGTTTGCAGGAAAGATAAGTATTTACCATCTTCTTTGCATTAAAAACATGCTTTAAGAGCTTTCCATTTAAGCAACAGAGTGGCTTTAAAGTGGAGGGCCACCCTAAAAAAGAAATAGCATAAAAATGCTCCTAAAAATGTAAAAAAAAAATTGAATTTTTTTTTTCACTTACCTGAAATGCCTGTTGCTAGGCAGATCATCCTAATCTGCCACTTCCTACACCGCGGTGATATTCAGTCTTCGTCTCCTTGCGTTGTCTTCTGGGGAAGGTGGCGCGGTGTGTTCTGGGAACTGTGTGTGTGCACTAGGAAAGGGGCAGTGAGGCTGTAAGACTCCACTGCCTGTTTCCCTTACTTAGAATGGCGGCGCCAGGACCCGATGTGATGGACGGATCAGCCATGGGCGGATGACATCACGGGCACCCTGGACAGGTAAGTGTGCTTATTAAAAGTCAGAAGCTACAGTGTTTGTAGCTGCTGACTTTAATTTTTTTCTTTTGCAGCTGGACACCCCCTTTAATGAATTTATAGTATGATGGCAAGTAGAATGCAATTTAGATATTACTCAACTAGTAGGCACAATAGCACTGCATTCTGCATTTGATGTTGAAGAGTCAACTTTAGGTAATGAAACATATTTTTCTTAAAGTTTCAAGTATTTTATTCCAAGTACTGCTTTGTAATACGTTGTATGTTCAAATCCACTTAACAAGTCCTGTGTCAACAATTTCTTCACAGTATGTAGGAAGTGCAGTTTTTTACACCTTGATCATTTTCTGAGAAGAAGCTATATAATATATGATTTTAGTGCAATAAAGTAGATTTTATTGTGCACATGAAAAACCTAGCAACTGCACAGTTTTCAAGTCAGTGTACTTAAATAGATGCATTTAGTGTGCACATTTATGTGTATAACTTGGCTGATTTAGGAACACAGCTTTGAGATGAGTGTTCTTTTGCTTACTGACTTGTTTGCTAATGCTTTTGCTGCTATACCACAGTTTCAGTGAATGAAACAAGATCTGGGAATGGAGGGAGTGGAGCTATCAATCATCCACTAAGGCTAGGTTCACTCTAGTGTAGCTCCGATTTGATCTGATTTTCAGTGGGATTATGTAGTGTGACGCGGTTGCATTTTTGATGCAATTTTGATGATATTGCATTTTTTGGTAGGGGAAGAGACTGGATGCTGGCTGTTAAGGAGCTTTAACAACCTGAAAAAAATGCAGCAAAAAACATGGCAAATACCCTTTTCCAAAAAATGTGCCATGCGGTGCTGCATTAATGTGAATGGGCACCATAGAGAGTATTGTGATTTCCATTGTAATGTGATTCTGTGTGACTCAAGTCGCATCTGAAATCTTCACTAGATGGATGCCTTACCAGAACAAGAGAGCCGCACGGTAATCGTCTTTCGGCCTGGTAATAAAGTGGTTAAGGTATTTTAGATTTCTACCAGTCTGCTCAAAGAACATTGTATCTTTCGGTTTTAATCTCCTGATTCTGATGAATTGGCAGTATGGGAACCTACATTTTATATTTTTGGGTGGAAATTATTTCTTTTCCAATCTGTGTGTTTTTTTGTATGCAAAGCACAATTCTCCAGTGTCAAAAGAACATCTGAAATGTTGGTAGCTGTATTGCTGTATTCCAAAGTGATGGAAATCGTGAGGTGACATACTTCCAGTTCTGCCTTGAAATCTAGTAAATCTACCTTTGTGCAGTTGAGGAAGATATCATCTATGTACCTGAACCATGTATGTACACGTTCCATGTACTATGGATAGCCATATAAATATCTCTACCTGAAATCTGCAAAGAGATTAGCATAGCTAGGGACCACTTTGGACTTATTAGCTGTGCCTTGATATTCCTTATTGAAGCAAAAATATTTTTTTGTGAGAATAATCTCTAAGGCTTCGTACTCATATAAGGGGGTCCATACCAGGCCCTTGAAAAATGATGTGGTATTCCCCCCAAATCCATACCAAACCCTTAGGCCTGGTATTGATTTTAAGGGGAACTCCACAATAAAAAAATAAAATGGCATACCAGACCCTTATCCAAGCATGCAGCCTTGCAGGCCAGGAAAGAGGGGATGAGTGAGCCCTCCCTTCCTAAACCATACCAGGCCACCTGCTCTCAACATGTGGGGTACTTTGGGACAGGGGGCTCTGCTTTCCCTGACCCAAAGCACATTGTAGATGGCCTCTTCCCAACAACCCTGGCTGGTGGTTGCAAGAGGGAAGGGGCACTCAATCACCCCCCCCCCCCCCCCTTGTCCTGGCCTGCCAGGCTGTATGCTCAGATCTGGCATTGCCAGCAATGAAAAATTGTGAAAAAACTACGTTGTGGTCCCCCCAATCCATACCAGGCCCTTTCTGGTCTGGTACAGATTTCAAGGGGAGTCCCATACTGACATTTAAATAAAATGGTGTAGGGTCTCCCCCCCCAAATCCATACCAGGCCCATAGGTCTGGTGTGGATTTTGGGGGGGCCCATGCCATTTTTTTTTCAAATTTGGCATGGGTGTTCCCTAAAAATCTATACCATACCGTTGGGACTGGTATAGATTTGGGGGGCAAACCCTACTTCATTTTTTTTAAATGTTAGTGTGGGATTCCCCTTAAAATCTGTAGCAGACCAGAAAAGGGCCTGGTATGGATTGGGGGGACCACAACATAGTTTTTGTTTTCACAATTTTTCATTGCTGGCAATGTTTTCTTTTACATTTAGCTATCAGCGGGGAATCCCGCTGACAGCTGATGAGCCATCAGCCCGCTCCTTAACAACCAGTTAATGTGAAAGAAACCGGTGGCCGCTGGCTCCAAAAATTTGCATCTGAACCACATCTAAATCGCAGCTGAACAGAGGGGAAATTCGCACCGGTGTGAACCTAGCCTAAAAGTTTGAGAGAAAAATAAAATAGATTCTGGGGAAGAGACATGTCATGTCACATGCCATCCCATTTTCATGTAAAATAGATGTGTATAAAGTACACACATTCATGCTACATAAGAAACAAGTATTGTTCCAATATGGCTGATGTGATTAATAAATTCAGAGGTGTCTAGAAGAATTGAATGTATACTTGCTATCTTGGGATGAAGAATCTGATCTAAGAAAATGGCTTTTGAATGAAATACAGTTATTCCCAGCCATAATGGGGCATCCTGGTGTTTTTGTTTGGTGCTTGTTGATCTTTGGAAGGCAGTAAAACAAAGGAGTTATTTGAAATGGATATGTAATCAAATTTTGTTTGAGTTTGTGCCTGAAAATGCCTTGTTCTGAAGCATGTGTAATAACCTCATCTTTTCTATCCTAGTGATGCCGATCCATCCTACAATGGATGAGTGTCACAATGAATATTTAATATTATAGTACATTAATATTATTATTTACATTATTATTATTATTATTACAGACTCACTTTGCCATGTGTTTATTTTTCATGCATTTAATATTGCATTTTCATATTTATTTTCAGGGTTATGATGATGATTTTGGAGATGACTATGATGAATTAGGTTATGAGGATTATGACAGCAGCTACACAACACAACCACAAAGGTATGTTATTTAGTCAATAAACTGGAATACACTGTAATATATGGAAACGCTACTTGTTATAAGAAAATGAATGTACCTTCGTCCTTTTACTAATTAGAAATTTGGACAGTTGTGGAGGCAACATGGACTCTCGTGGTACGGTACACACTTACAACAGTCAATTTACAAAAAGATATAACTTTATTATACACAAATACACACATCATAAAAAGCCTTCAATAGTAGATAAATTACGTTAGATGCTGCTAATCATGGAGCATCCACTTGTCTGACACAAATTTGAAGAACTTAGATATATATAATAATGATCCCGCGCTGTTACACACAGAGATTTGTTCTTCCACTTACCCCCTTCTTCAGGAGTATATTTGGTCAGAAAATGATCTACAAGAAAGCATATAAATCAAATATACAGTATTAAAATCAAAAACACATAACTAATAACCAACCTTCATGGTATACTGTCATGCATCTTAAATCAATAAAAATAGAGTCTAATACGCCCCTCAGTATATCCCTCAATATTAAGGATTAAGCCCATGTGAAATGGTTTATTTTGGAGCAAAAAAGGGAACTCACCCACATACCTGGAACCCGAATTTTGGGCGTCACAAGGCCAAAAATTGGCAATCTCCTGGGGCGAGTGCGGGAATCAGGAAAAGTGAAGTCACATAAAAAGACTGTTGCATAAAAAAGAAAATACTTTAAAAATAAAAAACTGATATTTACAAAATTCATAGGGTGGAGAAATCTATCTCACAGCCATCATAATTCAGATAATAAAATTCAAAGAATACAATCAAAGCATTTCAATTGGTGATACACACCTATGAAGTCTTCACTAGACAGTGCATTTAATTTGGGCGGGGAGAGAGTGTGTTATCCAAATGGATATTGAAGGTGTAGATGGAAATAGTCCAAGGAACCAAAGCCACATATAGATTCTATGTAATATATGAAGAGCATTAAAGAAACTTATTGTTAGAATGGTTGAAACATCTTAGCACCGATCTAATCCTTATGAGAGTAATCAAAAGAAACACTAACCTATCTGAGAGATCTCAAGGTATAATGTCAGGATCACATCAAGCTGATTGAATATACTCAATAGGGATCCAAGCGTCAAAGAATATTCACAATGAATTATTACACAGGATCTCAGACAAACACCAGATCCACCAGGATCTGTGGACAAACATATCATTAGAAGTAGTTCATACAGGAACACATCATAAGGGCCATACCAGTGCATATAAAAAGACACATACCAGTCGATCAACTCCACAGAGTGTCTCTCCACCGCCATGCAAGCTGCCACAAGGAACATCTGAAAAATCAGTTCCCCTTAAATATCATAAGATACATCTGATTCCTATGCATTGAGACATCATTAGCATGCGCCGAGGCACCGCAATATGACATCAACGGATACGACTCCAGACTGCATGTGGACATGCGCAGTACTGCGTGATGATTTGTAACTGTGTAACACAAAAAACAAAAACGCCTGCCCATCCACAAGTCTTATATCTGTGTGCAACATCTAGTGGATCTAACACAGAAGACAAGAGGGTGGGGAATCACACACTCGCCCAGGAGAAAGAGACCTCCAAAAACAACCGGAAGTCGGACATGGGGAGTAATGGCCCCTATTCACAAGGATCCAATCCAAGGCCGAGGAATATAATTGAAGGATAAAGAGGGGATAAAGAATCCTAATAATCTAAGAATACAAAATATATATTAATCAATTAGATAGTATTAACTATGTTGGTTCAATATCAAAGTGTCCAGATAACCATTGTTTATATAAAATTCTAACCCTGCAATATCACTGTGACGGACCCCGTACTCAAGATGTCCGCCGTAAATGCTTCCTCTGTCCGGTACCACACAATCCAAGACCCCTTAGCTCACCCAGTCACCAGACAACACCAGTGTAGGGTACATCAGGAATTAAACTTTATTTGACATGTCACACACATTTATACAGCCAGATGACTAAGACCTAACTTAATTAGCATGAGCTAATTATCTTAATCAACACTGGACTCCTTCATTCTATTGCAGGGTTAATTAGCACACACAACAATAGGTGAAACACTCCTAAAAGCCAGACTATACTCATTTACACAACAGACAGGTGGCTTGAGTTCATGACATTAGCATCTCTTGCTAATATGCCAAATACACATACAGAGTCTGTGTCCTGGGGGCCAGCATGGACCCGAATCCAAGCAACACCAGCCCAGGGGTCCCCAGGCATGCAGCCCAAAGAGCACCGTTCCCCCAAATGCCAGGGCCCATAATCGCAAGGCAATAGGCTCGCATTCAGTCCCACATTTCACATTTCTCCCCTTTCGGCAGGAGACTAACACAGGAGGAGACCCCAGACGGGTTGACTCCGAAGTTAGTCCATAGTTCCAGTCCTCTAATGCCTGTACCCACACAGTACCCCAAACAAATAGTTTCAAACAGAGTATTGCTGCTCAGGAGTGACCACCACCTCCTCACCCTGGGCCTCCAGCCAATTGTGACGGACCCCGTACTCAAGATGTCCGCCGTAAATGCTTCCTCTGTCCGGTACCACACAATCCAAGACCCCTTAGCTCACCCAGTCACCAGACAACACCAGTGTAGGGTACATCAGGAATTAAACTTTATTTGACATGTCACACACATTTATACAGCCAGATGACTAAGACCTAACTTAATTAGCATGAGCTAATTATCTTAATCAACACTGGACTCCTTCATTCTATTGCAGGGTTAATTAGCACACACAACAATAGGTGAAACACTCCTACAAGCCAGACTATACTCATTTACACAACAGACAGGTGGCTTGAGTTCATGACATTAGCATCTCTTGCTAATATGCCAAATACACATACAGAGTCTGTGTCCTGGGGGCCAGCATGGACCCGAATCCAAGCAACACCAGCACAGGGGTCCCCAGGCATGCAGCCCAAAGAGCACCGTTCCCCCAAATGCCAGGGCCCATAATCGCAAGGCAATAGGCTCGCATTCAGTCCCCTCCAACAGCCCCTGTCCCGGCCAGGTCTGTCACAATCGCAGTATCCAAAATTTCGGATACCATAAAGCTAGAACCACTGACAGAATGGAAAGGAAAGAGAATGGGGATTTTCAGTAGAAAGAGTAAACAAGAATTTTAAAAATTATATAATGAGAGACAGGTCTAGTGCCATGAGGTCCTAAGGCATACCAATTGGTCCCATGGGATCAACATCTACAAAAAGGGTCTGTAGAAGTTGACCTCATTGATCCCTGGGGGATTAAGAGACAACTTTCAATACAAAAAATGAAATCACTGAATAGCAAAGATGATCCCTCATCCTTAATCCGAATGTAAAATGCATGGCATTGACAAGTCATCAAATAAATCACTCCACGAGTAGCACAATTAGCATATTGTCTCCATTGGAACCATTGGCCATTAGGTAGATATAAGCTAGCAACCTCACAGATCCATGGGGAGTGGCTACATCTACCACTGTGGTAGGTTCCCTTACAGGAGCAAGGTAGGGTCTCTGAATTAGGTTGGTAATGGCTGCCAGTCAAAGTATCATGCATTGAGGTTGCCCTCCTAAATACCAACTCCGGGGTAGAATGTACATATTTAGCCAGGGTATAATCTTTGGCTAAAAGGTGCCAGTTATTAGAAATCAGCGAACGTAAAGAACATTCATGAGCAGAAAAAAATATATACTGTACATGAAACACAGCAATGTAAACCTAGTGGCACGCATTCTGCAAGGTATTTGAGATTCTGAAAGTAAGGGATAAGAACCAGACACATTTTATCAGAGCTGTTGGATCTAACCAATGGTACAGGCACAGGTTCATTAGCTACTAAATGTTCTCTTTAACAATCTGGTCCCCTTGCAAAGCACTTCTAAATGTAAAACTTGATGGTATTACTAAGCATCAGATTTTACTCATCTCCTAACACCAAAGAAACAAACTATTTCCATGGATATCTGGGACCTTCCACATTTTGAGAAGTTACATCCAGACTGCACTGGATTGAATCACCCTTTTTTTACCTGCATATTTTGAGAGACACCTCCTTGACCTATAACATTGGCTGCTGCAGCGATACAATGTAAAAGACCTCCATCAAGCCATATATACAGCTTGAACTATTATGTGGGCTACATTGTACTGTAACTTATGATTTATACTGTACTCATGTCAATTTTGGTATTCTGAAAACCTTTTATTCCATCCACTTCCTGCTGGCCATACATATATATGCGGCCTCTTGGCAGATGGACTTTAATGTAGAGAGGCCGCATATATGTGGCCCTATTTGAACACATAAATGTGCTATAATGTGCTGAGAGGGTGCTCTCTGCGCACACTCGGTAGAGTAACTGGTGGCTACCAGAAAATTCACAGTGCATACTTGCGATCAGGAGCTTTCTGATCATGTGACCGCTGTGACTGCCAATCACATCCATCACATGATCGAAATGCCTGCCTCTGCCTCCCGGCATTTAGAACCTCTTAAAAGGCTGTGAGGCAGCTGCAGGAAGGGGTTTATAATAAAAAAAGATGGAATAGGTAGTGAGTATAAACCTCTCATTGCCAGAACTATAGAGGATGTAAGCACACTCACATCAAGATCTAAGGCTAATTGGGAAATACGTAGTAGCCTTACGCAACATTGCTGTATTGCTTTAGTCAATAATACAGGCACATGCCAATCCTAATTCATGTTTTTTTTATGCTTTAAGTTCTCTTTTTTGTTTGTTTCATGCAGCACTACTGTGCAGCTCCCATTAACTGTGTAATGAGAATTCACAAAAAAATGCAAATTAGTGACATTTTGCTGACATAGTGAGGGGCAACGACAGAAGATTCATTTTTTGAGACTTCATTTATGACACTGCAGATTTAGTTGGAATACACTGGTTTATCATTTAAACTGTAAAGCTACTTTTAATCTGATAACCTTAAAATGCAAGCCTTTTTTACTTTAAAACTCGGCAGTACAATGTCATTTCTTTATATAGTTACGTATAGATTTATTTACAGTATAGCAATCAAGAATCATGCAGGGCATGCTGTGTTTACATGCATTATTCCCTGGGTGCTCCAGCTCCTTTCAAGCATGCACATTTTTTGTGTTTGCCACCCACTACCTCTGCATTATTTTTACCCTTCTCCATGCTGTGACACTAGTACCATACATGTCTCTATGGTTGTGAAATAAAAGCTGCTATGACTCCTGTTTAATAGCTCCTGATTAGGGATGAGCCGAACACCCCCGGGTTCGGTTCGAACCAGAACCTTCGAACGGACCGAAAGTTCGCGCGAATTTTCGAACCCTATACGTTATAATGGACGCGAACGTTCGAAATCAAAAGTGCTAATTACAACGGCCAATATGCATGTTAATGTCATAAAACAGGTTTGGGGACCCGGGTCCTGCCCCAGGGGACATATATCAATGCAAAAAGAACTTTTAAAAACTAACGTTTTTTCGGGAGCAGTCATTTTAATGATGCATAAAGTGAAAAAAAAAAAGTGAAATTTTCCTTTAAATATGGTACCTGGGGGGTGTCTAAAGTATGCCTGTGAAGTGGCATGTGTTTCCCGTGTTTAGAACTGTCCTTGCACAAAATGACATTTGTAAAGGAAAAAAAGAAGCCATTTAAAACCACTTGCGGCTTTAGGTTTGATCTTAAGTAGAATCTGAACAGGTACATTATGAAGTGTAGCTCCATCCCAAAAAAATCTATTTTTAAGCTTTTTGGAGAACATAGGGAGGGGTTATCACCCCTGTAACATTTGCTGTCTTTGCACATCTGTTCAGAACATGTCACCTCACTTTCCGTCCCAATGACAAATGTTTTTGGAAAAGTGGGGTTTTAATTGAAACAAGGATTGGTGATAAAGTATCAGTAGAGAGGAGATACCTTTTTCCCAAATTAAATCTAACAGGATAGAATTTCCCTTCCTAGGGTAGATTTCCTCTCACTTCCTGTTTTCTCTTTCCATTTGCAAGTAGGAGTCGTTTGTAAGTTGGATGTTTGAAAGTAGGGGCCTGGCTTATATACTCTGCAGAAATTTGCCCTATTAGATGTTGGTGTAGCCACAAGACTGGTGGGCACAGGAATGGGCCCTGCTGTGAGTTAATAGATCAAGATTTGTAATTGCATGCACCTGTTGAACAGGGCAGAAAAATTGGGGGTGGTGGTGGTGGTGGTGGACGGTTTTGCCACAAGACTGTAAGCTCTCACAGTTACTCTTGGTGGGCGCAGGAATGGGCCCTGCTGTGAGTTATTTAGATCAAGATTTGTAATTGCACGCACCTGATGAACAGGGCAGAAAAATTGGGCCTTTGGCGGTGGTGGTGGACGGTGTTGCCACAAGACTGCAGGCCCTCATAGTTACTCTTGGTGGGGCGCAGGAATGGGCCCTGCTGTGAACTATTAGATCAAGATTTGTAATTACCCGCCCCTGTTAAACAGGGGCTGAAAAATTGTGCCTTAGGCACTGGTGCTGGTGCCACAACACTGCAACCCCTCACAGAGACTGTACTTGGAGCACAGCAGTCACACGTGTTGCGAAGCATTTTTTTAAAAAATTGTAAGTACACGCCCCTGTTAAACAGGGGCTGAAAAATTGTGCCTTAGGCACTGGTGCTGGTGCCACAACACTGCAACCCGGCCCTCACAGATACTGTACTTGGAGCACAGCAGTCACACGTGTTGCGAAGCATTTTTTTTAAAAATTGTAAGTACACGCCCCTGTTAAACAGGGGCTGAAAAATTGTGCCTTAGGCACTGGTGCTGGTGCCACAACACTGCAACCCGGCCCTCACAGATACTGTACTTGGAGCACAGCAGTCACACGTGTTGCGAAGCATTTTTTTAAAAAATTGTAAGTACCCGCCCCTGTTAAACAGGGGCTGAAAAATTGTGCCTTAGGCACTGGTGCTGGTGCCACAACACTGCAACACGGCCCTCACAGAGACTGTACTTGGAGCACAGCAGTCACACGTGTTGCGAAGCATTTTTTTTAAAAATTGTAAGTACCCGCCCCTGTTAAACAGGGGCTGAAAAATTGTGCCTTAGGCACTGGTGCTGGTGCCACAACACTGCAACACGGCCCTCACAGAGACTGTACTTGGAGCACAGCAGTCACACGTGTTGCGAAGCATTTTTTTAAAAATTGTAAGTACACGCCCCTGTTAAACAGGGGCTGAAAAATTGTGCCTTAGGCACTGGTGCTGGTGCCACAACACTGCAACACGGCCCTCACAGAGACTGTACTTGGAGCACAGCAGTCACACGTGTTGCGAAGCATTTTTTTAAAAAAATTGTAAGTACACGCCCCTGTTAAACAGGGGCTGAAAAATTGTGCCTTAGGCACTGGTGTGGTGGCATGGATCATTGAGGAGGAGGAAGAGGATAGTCAGTGAACATAAGAGGACAGTCACTCAGCATCAGCATAGGCAGTCTTGAAGGGATGTGACATTAAAAATTATTCGGTTATATCCGCCTCAGGTGCCTGGTAGCTGGTGGTGATCCAAGACTGATTCATTTTGATGAATGTCAGTCGATCAACCGAGGCGGTGGACAGGCGCACCCTATGATCAGTCACAAATCCTCCAGCAGCACTGAATGTGCGTTCGGAAAGAACGCTGGAGGCAGGACAGGCCAGTAGCTCAATTGCATACTGTGCAAGCTCTGGCCAGTGATCCATCCTCAGGACCCAGTAAGCCAGAGGATTTTCGGTGGGAAAGGTGTCCAAGTCTGACCTTGCCCCAAGGTATTCCTGCACCATGTATATCAGACGCTGGCGATGGTTGCTGGAACCGATCATACCTTGGGGCTGCGGACTAAAAAAATTGTCTGAACGCATCGGTCAGACGTCCACCTTCCCCACCGCTCCTTCTGCCACTGACCGAAGCCTCAGCAACTCGTCGCCCAGGACCAGGAGTTTGTAGCCTCCCAGTTTCTGGGAACGCGTTGCACAGACCTTTCTGCAAGGCCTCCCTGAGATGTCTCATCCTCTGCTCCCTCTGCGACGGCAAGATAAGGTCCACAACCTTACCCTTGTACCGCGGATCAAGGAGAGTGGCCAGCCAGTAATGGTCCCTCTCCTTGATCCGAAGAACACGAGGATCCTTCCGCAGGCTTTGCAGGATCAGGGAGGCCATGCAGCGTAGGTTAGCTGAGGCATTCGGTCCGGAGTCTTCTGGGTCACTGAGGATGACATGATCACCAGCCACCTCCTCCCAGCCACGTACAAGTCCACTGGCTTGTTGGGACTGTACATCATCCCTAAAAGACTGCTGCTGCTGATGCTGAGTGCCAGGCTCCACCTCCATGCTCACACAATCCTCCTCCTCCTCCTCCTCATCCTCTTCCTGTGTGATGGGTGGGACAGAAGGAACACTGTCCGGATAAAGGGGGCCTTGAGAGGCAAGGAAGTCCTCCTCTTCCTGCCTCTGTTCTGCCTCAAGTGCCCTGTCCATTATCCCACGCAGCGTATGCTCCAACAGGTGGACAAGAGGGACAGTGTCACTGATGCATGCACTGTCACTGCTCACCATCCTCGTGGCCTCCTCAAATGGTGAGAGGACAGTGCATGCATCCCTGATCATGCTCCACTGACGTGGGGAAAAAAAACCAAGCTCCCCTGACCCTGTCCTGGTGCCGTAGTCGCAAAGGTACTCATTGATGGCCCTCTGCTGCGTGTGCAGTCGCTGCAGCATGGCCAACGTTGAGTTCCACCTGGTGGGCATGTCAGATATTAGGCGGTTCTTGGGCAGGTTCAGCTCCTTTTGCAGCTCAGTCAGCCGAGCACTGGCATTATAAGATCGGCGGAAATGCACACAGACTTTCCTGGCCTGCCTCAGGACATCCTGTAAGCCTGGGAACCTGCCCAAGAACCGCTGCACCACCAGGTTGAGGACGTGAGCCATGCAGGGCACATGGGTGAGCTGCCCCTGTCGCAGGGCGGAGAGGAGGTTGGTGCCATTGTCAGAAACGACCATTCCTGGCTTAAGCTGACGTGGCGTCAACCACCTCTCGGCCTGCCCCTGCAGAGCTGCCAGAACCTCTGGCCCAGTGTGGCTCCTGTCCCCCAAACACACCAGCGCAAGCACGGCATGGCATCTTTTTGCCTGCGTACTTGCGTAGCCCCTTGTACGCCTACGGAGCACCGCTGGTTCCAAGGACAGAGCACTGGAGGAAGAAGAAGAGGAGGGGGTGGAGGAGAGAGGTGTGTCACAACCAGTAGCAGTAGTCGCGTTTTGGAGGCGTGGTGGCGGAACAACCTCCAACACTACTGCACCTTGTCCTGCATCCCTCCCAGCTGCCAATAGAGTGACCCAATGGGCCGTGAAAGAAAGGTACCGTCCCTGTCCATGCCTGCTGGACCATGAGTCAGCGGTAATATGCACCTTACCGCTGACCGCCCTGTCCAGCGAGGCATGGACATTGCCCTCCACATGCCGGTAGAGAGACGGAATCGCCTTCCGCGAGAAAAAGTGGCATTTGGGAACCTGCCACTGAGGAACCGCACATTGAACAAACTCACGGAAGGGGGCCGAGTCTACCAACTGAAAAGGCAGCAGTTGAAGTGCTAGCAATTTAGCAAGGCTAGCATTCAACCGCTGGGCATGTGGATGGCTGGGAGTGTACTTCTTTCTACGGTCCAGCAGCTGGGGCAGGGAAATTTGCCTGCTGCATTCGGACGTCGGTGTACTGCAAGTACTTGGTTGTGACACACCGAATTCTACACCTTCAGTCCTCTCAGAGCAGCTTTCAGAGAGGACTGAAGGTGTAGTGGGGATGGAGATCCCAGCTGAGGAGGAGCAAGGAGAGGTCCGCTTAGTTCTTTGGTGTGGGTCTTTTATGTGTGCCTGCCAACGAGCTGCATGGCAGGTCGCCATATGTCTGGTCATGCTTGTCGTGCCCAAGCGGCTGATGTTTTGGCCACGCGAGATACGCTTGAGACAAATATTGCAAATAGCAGTGGTGCGATCTGCTGCACTCGTCTCAAAAAAGGCCCACACCAAAGAACTTTTCTGATAACGTGCAGAGGCAGCGCCCTGCACAGGCGGAGCTCTGCGGTGTTGTACAGTTGCTGTGCTGGCCTCTACCTGGCCTCCAGGGGGCATCCTGCCTCGTTGGACATGTGACGCCGCATCCTCCTCCTCCTCGTCCTCCTCCTCATCCTCTCTCCCTTGAGGCACCCACGTGGAGTCAGTGACCTCATCATCCCCTCCCTCTTCACCACTAGAGCAAACCTGGCAGTAAGCTGCAGCTGGTGGAACTGTACTGCCAGATTCCTCAAGCTGGGTATCGTCATCCGAGCCTTCGAATCGTTGGGCATCCTCCTGGAGCATGTACCCAACACTGTGCTCAAAGAGTTCGGGGACTCCTCAGGAGGACATGGTGGGTCTAGGGAAGGGGTGGCTGATGATGCTCTGTCAGTACCCTGAGCCTGGGTGAGAGAGGATGAGGAGGATGAGGAGGGCTTGGTCATCCATTCTACCAAGCCTTCAGCATGATGCGGCTCCACATGTCCAGCTGCCGAAAACAAAGACGCGCGTGTCCCATGGCCACGTGCTGATGACGATGCACGACCACGTCCACGTCCACGGCCACGTCCACTAGAAACAGAGCCTGCCTGCCCTGTGTTCTTGGCTCTGCACGCTCTGCCTCCCCTTGGCGGTCTTCCAGCCATTGTAGTCGGTAGTCCTGTGGGTGCTGCTGAGAAGAAAATATAGGAGCTCTGTGTGATGCCACTAACACACTAGAAGTCCTATGGGTGCTTCTGCAAAGAAAATAGAGGAGCTCTGTGTGATGCCACTAACACACTAGAAGTCCTGTGGGTGCTTATGCAAAGAAAATAGAGGAGCTCTGTGTGATGCCACTAACACACTAGAAGTCCTGTGGGTGCTTCAGCAAAGAAAATAGAGGAGCTCTGTGTGATGCCACTAACACACTAGAAGTCCTGTGGGTGCTGCTGAGAAGAATATATAGGAGCTCTGTGTGATGCCACTAACACACTAGAAGTCCTATGGGTGCTTCTGCAAAGAAAATAGAGGAGCTCTGTGTGATGCCACTAACACACTAGAAGTCCTGTGGGTGCTTATGCAAAGAAAATAGAGGAGCTCTGTGTGATGCCACTAACACACTAGAAGTCCTGTGGGTGCTTATGCAAAGAAAATAGAGGAGCTCTGTGTGATGCCACTAACACACTAGAAGTCCTGTGGGTGCTTCTGAGAAGAATATATAGGAGCTCTGTGTGATGCCACTAACACACTAGAAGTCCTGTGGGTGCTTCTGCAAAGAAAATAGAGGAGCTCTGTGTGATGCCACTAACACACTAGAAGTCCTGTGGGTGCTTATGCAAAGAAAATAGAGAAGCTCTGTGTGATGCCAATAAAATAGAGGAGCTCTGTGTGATGCCACTAACACACTAGAAGTCCTGTGGGTGCTTATGCAAAGAAAATAGAGGAGCTCTGTGTGATGCCACTAACACACTAGAAGTCCTGTGGGTGCTTATGCAAAGAAATAGAGGAGCTCTGTGTGTGATGCCACTAACACACTAGAAGTCCTGTGGGTGCTTCTGCAAAGAAAATAGAGGAGCTCTGTGTGATGCCACTAACACACTAGAAGTCCTGTGGGTGCTTCTGAGAAGAAAATATAGGAGCTCTGTGTGATGCCACTAACACACTAGAAGTCCTGTGGGTGCTTCTGCAAAGAAAATAGAGGAGCTCTGTGTGATGCCACTAACACACTAGAAGTCCTGTGGGTGCTTATGAGAAGAAAATATAGGAGCTCTGTGTGATGCCACTAACACACTAGAAGTCCTGTGGGTGCTTCTGCAAAGAAAATAGAGGAGCTCTGTGTGATGCCACTAACACACTAGAAGTCCTGTGGGTGCTGCTGAGAAAGAAAATATAGGAGCTCTGTGTGATGCCACTAACACACTAGAAGTCCTGTGGGTGCTTATGCAAAGAAAATAGAGGAGCTCTGTGTGATGCCACTAACACACTAGAAGTCCTGTGGGTGCTTATGCAAAGAAAATAGAGGAGCTCTGTGTGATGCCACTAACACACTAGAAGTCCTGTGGGTGCTTATGCAAAGAAAATATAGGAGCTCTGTGTGATGACTAACACACTACAAGTCCTTTGGGTGCTTATGCAAAGAAAATAGGGAGCTCTGTGTGATGCCACTAACACACTAGAAGTCCTATGGGTGCTGCTGGGAAGAAAATATAGGAGCTCTGTGTGATGCCACTAACACACTAAAGTCCTATAGGTGCTTCTGCAAAGAAAATAGAGGAGCTCTGTGTGATGGGACTAACACACTTCAAGTCCTATAGGTGCTTCTGGGAAGAAAATATAGCTCTGTGTGTGTGATGGGACTAACACACTTCAAGTCCTATAGGTGCTTCTGGGAAGAAAAAATATAGCTCTGTGTGTGTGATGGGACTAACACACTTCAAGTCCTATAGGTGCTTCTGGGAAGAAAATATAGCTCTGTGTGTGTAATGGGACTAACACACTTCAAGTCCTATAGGTGCCTCTGGGAACAAAATATAGCTCTGTGTGTGTGATGGGACTAACACACTTCAAGTCCTATAGGTGCTTCTGGGAAGAAAATATAGCTCTGTGTGTGTAATGGGACTAACACACTTCAAGTCCTATAGGTGCTTCTGGGAAGAAAATATAGCTCTGTGTGTGTGATGGGACTAACACACTTCAAGTCCTATAGGTGCTTCTGGGAACAAAATATAGCTCTGTGTGTGTGATGGGACTAACACACTTCAAGTCCTATAGGTGCTTCTGGGAACAAAATATAGCTCTGTGTGTGTAATGGGACTAACACACTTCAAGTCCTATAGGTGCTTCTGGGAAGAAAATATAGCTCTGTGTGTGTAATGGGACTAACACACTTCAAGTCCTATAGGTGCTTCTGGGAACAAAATATAGCTCTGTGTGTGTGATGGGACTAACACACTTCAAGTCCTATAGGTGCTTCTGGGAACAAAATATAGCTCTGTGTGTGTGATGGGACTAACACACTTCAAGTCCTATAGGTGCTTCTGGGAACAAAATATAGCTCTGTGTGTGTGATGGGACTAACACACTTCAAGTCCTATAGGTGCTTCTGGGAACAAAATATAGCTCTGTGTGTGTGATGGGACTAACACACTTCAAGTCCTATAGGTGCTTCTGGGAACAAAATATAGCTCTGTGTGTGTGATGGGACTAACACACTTCAAGTCCTATGGGTGCTTCTGGGAACAAAATATAGCTCTGTGTGTGTGATGGGACTAACACACTTCAAGTCCTATAGGTGCTTCTGGGAACAAAATATAGCTCTGTGTGTGTGATGGGACTAACACACTTCAAGTCCTATAGGTGCTTCTGGGAACAAAATATAGCTCTGTGTGTGTAATGGGACTAACACACTTCAAGTCCTATAGGTGCTTCTGGGAAGAAAATATAGCTCTGTGTGTGTAATGGGACTAACACACTTCAAGTCCTATAGGTGCTTCTGGGAAGAAAATATAGCTCTGTGTGTGTAATGGGACTAACACACTTCAAGTCCTATAGGTGCTTCTGGGAACAAAATATAGCTCTGTGTGTGTAATGGGACTAACACACTTCAAGTCCTATAGGTGCTTCTGGGAACAAAATATAGCTCTGTGTGTGTGATGGGACTAACACACTTCAAGTCCTATAGGTGCTTCTGGGAACAAAATATAGCTCTGTGTGTGTGATGGGACTAACACACTTCAAGTCCTATAGGTGCTTCTGGGAACAAAATATAGCTCTGTGTGTGTGATGGGACTAACACACTTCAAGTCCTATAGGTGCTTCTGGGAACAAAATATAGCTCTGTGTGTGTGATGGGACTAACACACTTCAAGTCCTATAGGTGCTTCTGGGAACAAAATATAGCTCTGTGTGTGTGATGGGACTAACACACTTCAAGTCCTATAGGTGCTTCTGGGAACAAAATATAGCTCTGTGTGTGTGATGGGACTAACACACTTCAAGTCCTATAGGTGCTTCTGGGAACAAAATATAGCTCTGTGTGTGTAATGGGACTAACACACTTCAAGTCCTATAGGTGCTTCTGGGAAGAAAATATAGCTCTGTGTGTGTAATGGGACTAACACACTTCAAGTCCTATAGGTGCTTCTGGGAACAAAATATAGCTCTGTGTGTGTAATGGGACTAACACACTTCAAGTCCTATAGGTGCTTCTGGGAAGAAAATATAGCTCTGTGTGTGTAATGGGACTAACACACTTCAAGTCCTATAGGTGCTTCTGGGAAGAAAATATAGCTCTGTGTGTGTAATGGGACTAACACACTTCAAGTCCTATAGGTGCTTCTGGGAACAAAATATAGCTCTGTGTGTGTAATGGGACTAACACACTTCAAGTCCTATAGGTGCTTCTGGGAAGAAAATATAGCTCTGTGTGTGTGATGGGACTAACACACTTCAAGTCCTATAGGTGCTTCTGGGAACAAAATATAGCTCTGTGTGTGTGATGGGACTAACACACTTCAAGTCCTATAGGTACTTCTGGGAACAAAATATAGCTCTGTGTGTGTGATGGGACTAACACACTTCAAGTCCTATAGGTGCTTCTGGGAACAAAATATAGCTCTGTGTGTGTGATGGGACTAACACACTTCAAGTCCTATAGGTGCTTCTGGGAACAAAATATAGCTCTGTGTGTGTGATGGGACTAACACACTTCAAGTCCTATAGGTGCTTCTGGGAACAAAATATAGCTCTGTGTGTGTGATGGGACTAACACACTTCAAGTCCTATAGGTGCTTCTGGGAAGAAAATATAGCTCTGTGTGTGTAATGGGACTAACACACTTCAAGTCCTATAGGTGCTTCTGGGAACAAAATATAGCTCTGTGTGTGTAATGGGACTAACACACTTCAAGTCCTATAGGTGCTTCTGGGAAGAAAATATAGCTCTGTGTGTGTAATGGGACTAACACACTTCAAGTCCTATAGGTGCTTCTGGGAAGAAAATATAGCTCTGTGTGTGTAATGGGACTAACACACTTCAAGTCCTATAGGTGCTTCTGGGAACAAAATATAGCTCTGTGTGTGTAATGGGACTAACACACTTCAAGTCCTATAGGTGCTTCTGGGAAGAAAATATAGCTCTGTGTGTGTAATGGGACTAACACACTTCAAGTCCTATAGGTGCTTCTGGGAACAAAATATAGCTCTGTGTGTGTAATGGGACTAACACACTTCAAGTCCTATAGGTGCTTCTGGGAAGAAAATATAGCTCTGTGTGTGTAATGGGACTAACACACTTCAAGTCCTATAGGTGCTTCTGGGAAGAAAATATATAGCTCAGTGTGTGTAATGGGACTAACACACTTCAAGTCCTATAGGTGCTTCTGGGAACAAAATATAGCTCTGTGTGTGTGATGGGACTAACACACTTCAAGTCCTATAGGTGCTTCTGGGAACAAAATATAGCTCTGTGTGTGTGATGGGACTAACACACTTCAAGTCCTATAGGTGCTTCTGGGAAGAAAATATAGCTCTGTGTGTGTAATGGGACTAACACACTTCAAGTCCTATAGGTGCTTCTGGGAAGAAAATATAGCTCTGTGTGTGTAAATGGGACTAACACACTTCAAGTCCTATAGGTGCTTCTGGGAAGAAAATATAGCTCTGTGTGTGTAATGGGACTAACACACCTCAAGTCCTATAGGTGCCTCTGGGAACAAAATATAGCTCTGTGTGTGTGATGGGACTAACACACTTCAAGTCCTATAGGTGCTTCTGGGAAGAAAATATAGCTCTGTGTGTGTGATGGGACTAACACACTTCAAGTCCTATAGGTGCTTCTGGGAAGAAAATATAGCTCTGTGTGTGTAATGGGACTAACACACTTCAAGTCCTATAGGTGCCTCTGGGAACAAAATATAGGAGCTCTGCCTGCCTGCCACGAACACACTACAAGTCCTATAGGTGCTTCTGGTAACAAAATATAGGAGCTCTGCCTGCCTGCCACGAACACACTACAAGTCCTATAGGTGCTTCTGGTAACAAAATATAGGAGCTCTGCCTGCCTGCCACGAACACACTACAAGTCCTATAGGTGCTTCTGGTAACAAAATATAGGAGCTCTGCCTGCCTGCCACGAACACACTACAAGTCCTATAGGTGCTTCTGGTAACAAAATATAGGAGCTCTGCCTGCCTGCCACGAACACACTACAAGTCCTATAGGTGCTTCTGGTAACAAAATATAGTAGCTCTGCCTGCCTGCCACGAGCACACTACAAGCCCCTCTTTCTCAATCAATCTTTGTAACTGAATCTATCTAACTCAATCTCTGTAAGTGAATCTCTCTAACTATCTAAATGCAGCAGAGTGTCACAGAATCAGCCTGCTCAATCTGCGCCGGAACAGCATGTGACCGGCGCAGACGGCGTGGCGGCGTTTTATAGGGGGGGGCGTGTACTACAGCCCCTGAGCTGTAATTGGCTACAGGCGTCCTGCCTGTAGCCAATTATGGCTCTTCGAGTTTCCGGGGCTGTGATTGGCCAAGCATGCGGGGTCACAGTGCATGCTTGGCCAATCATCAGCCAGCAATGCACTGCGTCGGCCGCGCCGGCCGCAATGCATTGCGGGGCCGCGCGCCACACACGAACGGGATGCGAGCGGCCAAAATAGTTCTGGGCTCGCCGAGCGAGCGAACGCCCGGTGCTCGATGCGAACGTGGGTTCGCATCGAGCACCGGGCCCATCCCTACTCCTGATTGCAGCATTATTTGCAGTATTATTTCCATCATCTTTCTTTTTCTGAGATTCTGGTATTTACAAATATTTTAGTTATTTTTTTTAAGCTGATTCTCTCTCTCTCTCTCTCTCTCTCTCTCTCTCTCTATATATATATATATACATTTTTTATCGATAAAGAACTTGGGATACGTTTAACAGCAGTAGTGTAATATACTGACAATTTTGCTGCTAGTATTTAATTTTCATTCCTTTCTTGCTCATAAGCCGAAAGTTGTTAGCTTTCTTCTTTTTTATGTTAGAATTAAGTGCCAGTTCTCTTACCCAGAACACACAAAGGCAATAATTGATTAAAGGCTTAATAATATAGTGTATAATGCTAATTACAGTGTAGAACTGAAAGCTTATGTTTCTCACCTCTTATCTGCGATGTGCATCAAAAGCACAGTTACCTAACACAAAGGAAGCTAATTCATGTGAGTTGGTTTGGTACATTCTCTTGCTTTTCTATTCTGCTATTCAGCAAAATCTTGAAACATTGCTTTAATAACAATCTCCACATCACTAGGGAATAAATATATTGAACGCTTTGCTTTTGTGATAGAATCACTATAATACAAAGTGAACCTCGGGTTTCTTGTTTTAGAAACTGATGTCATCACACAAAAGAACAATGTGATCAATGAATACAACTTTTGATCGAGGGAGATAAATAGTGCTGATGCTGCTAGGTTATGTCCATGGTGTTTTATTGTGCTAAGTCACCTCTAAACCAGCATCCCTAAGGACTGGTGGTATAGTTTAATAAAAGCTGTTTTGAGAAAATAGGACAGTCTATGTTCTTAATTAGCCACTTCTCTATATTGTGGATAAAACAGAATTTAATGATGTTAATGTTGACCTGTAACATCTTAGTTTACTTTTATTTTGCAGGGAAGACAAGGAGAACTAGCTGAAATTTAGATATACAGTATATTTGAAATATTTACATCTCTGCTGTTACATGCACAAGGATCATAATGTATTAATTATTTTGTTCTCGTAACTTTTATTTTCTGATGCCCAAATCATTATAGCAGAATTTGTTTGCATTAAAAGGCCATATAGTTGAAACAGCGTGAAAATCTGAGCCGTTGTGCTTGTGCAAGTCCATAAGTACTCTCTGGAGGTTAAGCCATAAAAAATTGTTGAATCTAAATATACCTACACGTTGCGCTTCCTGGATAAACACACTTTTGCCATTCTGAAATGGGCACAAAGAAGGGAGAACAATTACAGAATGATTGCATAGGTTTTTCAACAAATGATTTATGTTCAATGTGTTTTAATAAATAAGGTACAAAGTAAGTAATATAGATAAATACATACACATAAATCTCAACCTTTTATTAAAGGGTAACTCTACTAAACAAAATAACAAAATAACGAATAAAATAAAAAACTAATATAGCATGTACAGTTGCTACTCAAGTCATATTGTAATTGAGCCTAGGTTCTGCGTGGAAAACACTGCATGTGATTCGCACAGGAATCACACTGCATTCCTGTGCATATCACATACAATGTCTGTGCGGAGTGATTTCAGCCCTAAAATCACATTGCATGCACACCAAAATGATGCAGGAACCTTTTTTCCCCTGCACCAGAATTGCATCGCATGGGTGTTCATGATGCGATTCTGGCAATCACACTGCATTTTGCAATCTGTTTTGGGGTGTCATTGAGATAACATTGAAACCTACAGCAGATCTCATAGACACCGTAAGTGTGAGCCTGGGCTTAATGTTATTAAAAAAAATACCTTTCCTTCTCAATCTGCAGCCTTGTTATTTTCAGTAAAATCCCATATAACGTGGCAACCTGAAGGTGTTCTGTACACAGATGGTGTAGAGAAAGCTCCCAGAAATGTAATGTCCTGCTTGTGTGATTGGTGTGTTAGGTAGTGGTGCGCTGTATAGAGCAATCCTAATTGTGCTAGACGGAGCTAGCTGAATAAACAACAAGAGGTAGGTGTAGATGATGGCAGAGCTAGAACGATGCCTATAACCTGAGCGGGCAGGTTGAAACTTTAATCCAGTGCAAATACCGCAAATTTAAAAAAGAAATGCATGATAAAAACCTAGTGGTTAAAGATGACCAGTGCAGTGTACATTGAGGTAGATAAGAATATAGTGTCAACAAATACAATAGGGTGTCCAAGTAATAGGTGAATAAATAAAATAAATAATCCCAGTGGATATATAGCAGTGTAAAATCCTTAAAATAAAGTAGACTGGTAAAGTGCAAAGTGCTGGAAAGGGGAATAGACACTATTCCAAGCTTCAACGGTGTCTTGGTGCTAGAGATGGCACCTAAAGTGACTAGTGATCCTCAGAGGTAGGATATTTTGTGACAAAGAAGTTTACACAAATAATGAAACTTATATTTAAGAACGGTCCGCGAGACTCGCTAAACATAAAAATATATTCAAAAGTCCAGATGGAGCATACTCATACAGTGATCAGTGCAAGTATGGGTGGGAAAACGTGCAAAATGGTTTCCTATTTGTTCCAGTGGAGAAAACCAATAATTTAAATAGATAAATCTATAACTGTGTGGCACACACCGTATTCACAACGGTTAATACACAGTTAAAGTACATAAGGTTTTCGGTGCGATGTGACATGAACTGAGTCCAACATAAGAATAAAGTGCAGGTGCTTGGTAACGCAGATCAGTGCAGTGCTGTGTGGGACGGTAGATGATCCATGCGTTCTCCTTCGTGCAGAATAAATGGATGGGTGTCCCCTTACCTTACGGCTGTAAGGTAACAGCGTGTAGTGGAGATCTCGTTTGGGTCCTTGGTAGACGTTCCTGGTGTACTGCCTTGGGTCCTATCCTGCCTATAGTATGCGGTCCTGTCTCTTTAAATGTGTCCACAATGGGGGAGCTCGCCAGTAGTATAGGTTTTAGGGGAGAGATGAAGGATACCTCATAGTGCAGTATTCCAGTGTAACAAAATATATTTTAATGGTATAAAAAAGGTACTCACATTTGGCAAACAATACAGTGAACAGTGTAAAAACAAGCTGCGGGCTCGTATGACGTCACTTCCGGTGTCACAGTCCCGACGCGTGTTCGTCACGGTCACGTGACTTCATCAGGGGATGAATGTCACAGTCCCGACACGTGTTCGTCACAGTCACGTGACTTCATCAGGGGATAACCCCCATTGTGCAGCTCGTTTTTACACTGTTCACTGTATTGTTTGCCAAATGTGAGTACCTTTTTTATACCATTAAAATATATTTAAAGAGACTACTGGCGAGCTCCCCCATTGTGGACACATTTAAAGAGACAGGACTGCATACTATAGGCAGGATAGGACCCAAGGCAGTACACCAGGAACGTCTACCAAGGACCCAAACGAGATCTCCACTACACGCTGTTACCTTACAGCCATAAGGTAAGGGGACACCCATCCATTTATTCTGCACGAAGGAGAACGCATGGATCATCTACCGTCCCACACAGCACTGCACTGATCTGCGTTACTAAGCACCTGCACTTTATTCTTATGTTGGACTCAGTTCATGTCACATCGCACCGAAAACCTTATGTACTTTAACTGTGTATTAACCGTTGTGAATACGGTGTGTGCCACACAGTTATAGATTTGTCTATTTAAATTATTGGTTTTCTCCACTGGAACAAATAGGAAACCATTTTGCACGTTTTCCCACCCATACTTGCACTGATCACTGTATGAGTATGCTCCATCTGGACTTTTGAATATATTTTTATGTTTAGCGAGTCTCGCTGACCCGTTCTTAAATATAAGTTTCATTATTTGTGTAAACTTCTTTGTCACAAAATATCCTACCTCTGAGGATCACTAGTCACTTTAGGTGCTATCTCTAGCACCAAGACGCTGTTGAAGCTTGGAATAGTGTCTATTCCCCTTTCCAGCACTTTGCACTTTACCAGTCTACTTCATTTTAAGGATTTTACACCGCTATATATCCACTGGGATTATTTATTTTATTTATTCACCTATTACTTGGACACCCTATTGTATTTGTTGACACTATATTCTTATCTACCTCAGTGTACACTGCACTGGTCATCTTTAACCACTAGGTTTTTACCATGCATTTCTTTTTTAAATTTGCGGTATTTGCACTGGATTAAAGTTTCAACGTGCCCGCTCAGGTTATAGGCATCGTTCTAGCTCTGCCATCATCTACACCTACCTCTTGTTGTTTATTCAGCTAGCTCCGTCTAGCACAATTAGGATTGCTCTATACAGCGCACCACTACCTAACACACCATTTACTCTCTGGCTTCAGACATTTGCCCCAGTGTGTGCAGCAGTCACTTTGCTCTATTCCGTTTGTGGTGGCGCAGGGATAATTTTTATATACATACTGCTTGTTTGATTGGTTTACTGATTTTTCCAGAAGTCTGCACTAAGTTACAAGTCAGATTTTGGGGCACTGGCTGTACCAAAATGTCATTTTGGTGAGAAACTGCCAAAGGGAAGTCATGTCTAAAGGGATTCAGACCCTGCCACTTAAAAAAAACATTTGAACCCTGCAATTACAGCAGCTGACTAAAAAATAATAAAATCGCTCCCATTCACATTTACTTTACCCATGGACACAGACAAACATCTATTTCTTCAAAATAACAAGAGATAGAAATCTGTAACAAAATGTGTTAAAATGTTTGCAATGTAAATAGATGACCCATATGGGATTCCTTATTTTTCTATGACACAGAACAGGCTTTACATTATTAGATGGTTTCCAGTCCTTTTTATTTCTTGGGAGCTTAGATTGTCCTTAGTTTGCTTTCAGTATGGTTACTTTGTTTGGAAAAGATCTTGGTGTGCATGAATAGTCTTACATATTTATTCATGTTACAAAACCTAGTTACCATTAATGATGGAATTGATGGAAAGAGTAACTTCAAAAGGAGTGGCTGGAAGAGGCTGGAAGGGCATAGCTTCTAGACATTTGTGTTAGTCTCGCTAAAATTACTCTGAACATGTTCATTATGTTCAAATACCTCTAGCAAAATGTACGTAAAACCAAAACTTATTTATTTGTTTATTTATTTATTTATTTTTCAATAGTGGAGAAAAGACCAAAACCCTTGTCAGTTTCTTTTTACCTATCTGCATCCTGGTGGGGAGATTTCACTTTACTTTCTGTCCTTGATTTGCAAAAGGAAGTAAGAGCAAAGTTCTCTGAACGAGGGGAATTTCCCACTTTCCCACAGTTTATTCAATTATAAGTACAAAAATACTTGTAAAGTGCAAAGAAATGTTGTTTTCTGAGGTTATCTTGACTTGTAAAATACATGGTATGATTATAATTTTCTAATAGCATTTCTTTCTTGTCTTTTCCTATGAGAAAACTCTAATGGCGCGTACACGCGATTGGATTTCTGACGACAAATGTTGGAAGGGAGCTTGTTTTGGCGGAAAAAACGACGAGTGTATGCTCCATCGAACATTTGTGGTCGGACTTTCCGCCAACAAATGTTGGCTAGTAGGTTCTCAAATTTTCCTTTTGTCAGACTTTCCGAACGTGTGTACTAGGGATGAGCCGAACACCCCCCCGTTCAGCTCGCACCAGAACCCGCGAACGGACCTAAAGTCCATGCGAGCTTTAGAACCCTATTAGTTTTAATGGATGCGAACGTTCGAAATTAAAAGTGCTAATTTTAAAGGCTAATATGCATGTTAATGTCATAAAAAGTGTTTGGGGACCTGGGTCCTGCCCCAGGGGACATGTATCAATGCAAAAAGAAGTTTTAAAAACGGCCGTTTTTTCAGGAGCAGTGATTTTAATAATGCTTAATTTGAAACAATAAAAGTGTAATATTCCTTTAAATTTCGTACCTGGGGGGTGTCTATAGTATGCATGTAAAGGGGCGCATGTTTCCCGTGTTTAGAACTGTCTCTGCAAAAAGTGTCATTTTTGAAAGTAAAAAAGCTATTTAAAATCACTCTAATGTTAATTGACGGCTCCCGTAATACAGAGAACAGTCATTCATTGAAACTCATTCATAAAAAAAAAGTCATTGATAAAAAATAAAAAAAATGAAAAAAAAAAAAGCGTAGGGGTCCCCCCAAATTCAATAACCAGGCCCTTCAGGTCTGGGATGGATATTAAGGGGAACCCTAGCCAACAAAAAAAAATGGCGTAGGGTCCCCCTCAAAATCCATACCAGACCCTTGAGGTCTGGTATGGATTTTAAGGGGAACCCTAGCCAAAAAAAATGGCGTGGGGTCCCCCTCAAAATCCATACCAGACCCTTATCCGAGCACGCAACCTGGCAGGCCGCAGGAAAAGAGGGGGGGACGAGAGCGGCCCCCCTCCCGCCTGAACCGTACCAGGCCACATGCCCTCAACATTGGGAGGATGCTTTGGGGGTCTAAGACCCCTAAAGCACCTTGTCCCCATGTTGATGAGGACAAGGGCCTCTTCCCCACAACCCTGGCCATTGGTTGTGGGGGTCTGCGGGCGGGGGGCTTATCGGAATCTGGAAGCCCCCTTTAACAAGGGGACCCCCAGATCCCGGCCCCCCCCCTGTGTGAAATGGTAAGGGGGTACAAAAGTACCCCTACCATTTCACCAAAAAAGTGGCAAAAATGGTAAAGATGACAGGAGACGGTCTTTGACAATTCCTTTATTAAAATCTTCTTTCTTCTTTCTTCATCCTTCGGTTTCTTCATCTTCTCCTTCCGTCATCTTCTTCCATCTTATTTCATCTTCTTCTTCCTCCGATCCGCTTCTTCTTGCGCTGGTCTTCTCGTCCTTCTCGTCCGGCATCTTCTTCCGTCGGTGTCGGTGTCGGTGTCCGTGTCTCTTCTTGGGCCGCTCCGCGCAATGGGAGGCTCCCGCTGTGTGAGGCTCCGCTCCGTCTGACAGGTCTTTTATAACGGAGGGCACCTGGTGACCCCGCCCCCCTCTGACGTCATGGGGAAAGCAATCATGGAATTCCCCATGAAGTCCCAGTGGTTCAGAGGGGGCGGGGTCACCAGGTGCCCTCCGTTATAAAAGACCTGTCAGACGGAGCGGAGGCTCACACAGCGGGAGCCTCCCATTGCGCGGAGCGGCCCAAGAAGAGACACGGACACCGACACCGACGCCGACGGAAGAAGATGCCGGACGAGAAGGACGAGAAGACCAGCGCAAGAAGAAGCGGATCGGAGGAAGAAGAAGATGGAAGAAGATGACGGAAGGAGAAGATGAAGAAACCGAAGGATGAAGAAAGAAGAAAGAAGATTTTAATAAAGGAATTGTCAAAGACCGTCTCCTGTCATTTTTACAATTTTTGCCACTTTTTTGGTGAAATGGTAGGGGTACTTTTGTACCCCCTTACCATTTCACACGGGGGGGGCGGGATCTGGGGGTCCCCCTGTTAAAGGGTGCTTCCAGATTCCGATAAGTCCCCCGCCCGCAGACCCCCAAAACCAATGGCCAGGGTTGTGGGGAAGAGGCCCTTGTCCTCATCAATGGGGACAAGGTGCTTTGGGGGTCTTAGATCCTCCCAATGTTGAGGGCATGTGGCCTGGTACGGTTCAGGCGGGAGGGGGGGCCGCTCTCATCCCCCCCTCTTTTCCTGCGGCCTGCCAGGTTGCGTGCTCGGATAAGGGCCTGGTATGGATTTTGAGGGGGACCCCACGCCATTTTTTTTGGCTAGGGTTCCCCTTAAAATCCATACCAGACCTCAAGGGTCTGGTATGGATTTTGAGGGGGACCCTACGCCATTTTTTTAATTTTTTTTGGCTGGGGTCCCCCTTAATATCCATCCCAGACCTAAAGGCCCTGGTTATTGAATTAGGGGGGACCCCTACGCTTTTTTTTTTGTTTTTTATTAATGAATGACAGTTCTCTGTGTTACAGGAGCCATCAATTCATTAGCCACGAGTGCTTTTATATAGCTTTTTTCCTGCAAAAATTACACTTTTTTGCAGGGAAAGTTCTAAGCACAGGAAACCTGCCCCCCTTCACAGGCCACCTATAGACACCCCCCAGATGTGATACTGCAATGCTGTTCTAACAGCACGCACACACATATCCCCAGAAATAGAGCACATATTGTCAGCAGCACACTGACACGCTGACACTGACTGAAACATAATAGGCGAGGCCGCCGGCGCGGCGGCCTCTTATACCGTGGGGCGTGTACTAAAGCCCCTGAGCTATAATTGGCTACAGGCATCCTGCCTGTAGCCAATTATGGCTCTCCTCGCTGCCGGCGCTGTGATTGGCCAAGCATGCGGGGTCACAGTGCATGCTTGGCCAATCATCAGCCAGCATTGCACTGCGACTAGCGCAATGCATTGCGGGGCCGCTCGCATCACACGAA
Source organism: Lithobates sylvaticus (assembly GCA_028564925.1). Lineage (NCBI taxonomy): Eukaryota > Metazoa > Chordata > Amphibia > Anura > Ranidae > Lithobates > Lithobates sylvaticus. The sequence goes on along the minus strand of CM053028.1, from coordinate 323,237,198 downwards.
TTTGATGCGAGCGGCCCCAATAGTTCTGGGCTCGCCGAGCGAGCGAACGCCCGGTGCTCGATTCGAACATGGGTTCGAATCGAACACCGGGCCCATCCCTAGTGTGTACACAAGTCCGTCCTCAAAAGTCCACGCATGCTCAGAATCAAGTACGAGCTGGAAGCGCTCGGTCTTGTAAAACTAACGTTCGTAATGGATACATCACGTACGTCTTGTACGTAACCACGTTCGTAATTGTTGGCCAACATTTGTGTGACCGTGTGTATGCAAGACAAGTTGGAGCCAACACCCTTCGAACAAAAATCCATGGTTTTGTTGTCAGAAAGTCCGATCATGTGTATGGGGCATTAGATGTACTAGATTGATAAGTAAACAAATCTGTTGTGAGGAGATCCTATACCTAGTGGAGGTTCAGGTTCATAATATATTATTTATTGTATTGTTTCCACCTGATGCAGAAGACCAATAAATATTTATTTATAACACTGAACCAAAGATACACAGAAGAGGGGGGAGAGAGGAATATTTTCAGGGGTTTGTAGTCTGTCTCGTAGGGTCTAACCCTCATCCATCTTATGTTTTTCTTTAAATATATTTTATCTAGGGATCCCAAATCTTTTCAAAGGTCTTTATTTTATTGAAAAAGGTAGCAGAAAGTTTTAAATGTATCATTACCTAGGAGAAATAAGAATGGACTAATTCAAATGGGATGTATGAAATGCCAGGATCTTGCTTTATCTATTTTGGCAGCTATAAATATGAAAGAAATCCACTTTCTAGCGTAGCCAGGTGCTACCTCAATCAGTTGGGTTAGGTTGGGTAATTTCCTGAGGTTGATTTGATTAAGAGAATATATAAAGTTACATATTCTAATCCAAAATCTTTTTGCTTTTGGGCATGTTCATTATATGTGGTATGTTGTGCCTTCTTGTCCACAACCCCATAACGTATTTTGGGGAGGCTACTGTAACAAAGCTAATAGTGTTGGAACCATGTACCACCTCAATAATACTTTATAATTAGTTTCAATAATTTAACTATTTATGAACATTGTACAAAGAGCTATTTTGTGCCACTGATTTAAACCCATCTCACTTTCTAGGTCCTGTTTCCATGTCTTCATGTTTTCATTGTCCATGTACGGTTATTTATTTTTTTTAGAGGTTGGAGGTGTAAATTTCTAAGATAAGTCCAGGAATTCTGTTGCAATTTTTGCATAGGTACATCATGAATGTATCTTCAGACAACTTGGCAGATGATATATAGGTAGAGAGATCAAATACTCTTACCGAGAGTGTTGGACACACCTGCCGTATGGAAGTGTATTATACAGGCTTGTGGGCTTAACCTCTTGCGCTAAGGGATACCAGATCCGGCTGGAACACGACAGCAGGGCAGAAAAGAGGCACAGCGTTGGACAGCATGCATCCAGACTAGGAACTCCCAGGCGATCAGCTGTGATAACTTCACTGTGCTGTGCATTGAAGGGGCTCATCAGCTCCACCCACTACAGGCTGCCTCAAGAAGCAGAGCTGGATCATCCACGTGGCCACATGAGGCCACATGAAATGGCCTGGAGGGCCGGATTCGGCCTGCAGGCCTTGTGTTTGACACCTGTGCCTTACAGGAATCATAACAGTATTAGGGAGACTGACACATCCTTACATGAAAGGAGTTTAGAACTCCAATAAAAGTCCCATAAATAAACAATCCAGGATTGATAAAAAGTCCAAAACACAGTTGAAAGCTGCTTAGGCCCAAGAGTTAGAAGCTAGCTCTGTAGTGATAAACACAAGAGAAACAGGGAAGTGCCATCTAAGTGTAGCAATAAGGACATTCCATGTATTGCATAAAAAGGGGCAACACACATGTTAAAAGATAAGGCGGCTTGTTAAAGTGGTTGTATAGTCAAAAAAATGACTTTTACCTACAGGTTTTAGGAGATATTCCCTGTGCAATGCGCCGCTGACTGCAGCGGCGCATGGCCGCGGGGAATTCTCGTCTGCAAGGCCGGCAGAATCCGAAACTTGCCGGGAAGAAGTCTCCCGTGTGAGTGACGACATTGCGCCTCCAGCCACTCACAGCGCTGGAGTCGCGATACCCAGAAGACACGCCGAGGCAACATGTCAGCTACATCGGCGTGGACCAGATGAGTTACCGATGCCTCGTTCTAAGGTAAGTATTTCATAATGAGCTAGTATGCGGTGCATACTAGCTCATTATGCCTTATGCCTTATGCTCATTATACAGGTGTATAAAAAAAAAAGTTTCAGTGGATATACAACCGCTTTAAAAGAATAAACGCAGCCAAATGACTCTATCTTGCAAGCTCCACTGGATGGAGTGCCATTGCAGCTGCCCACTGCATACACATGGCGGGAGAAGCTGGAGGGGATCCTAGAACTACTTTGGTCAGCTTGGAGCGCATGCAAGTCAGCGGAGGTGACGTCAGTTGGGGTGGATGAGTGGCATATACATGGCTGAGCATTACTGAGCATGCATGCTCCTACCTCAGGCCTTCTGACCAGCTGACCACAGCAGTTCCGGGATTCCCCTCAGCTTCTCCAGCCTTGTGTATGCAGCGGGCAGCTGAGATGGTGCTCCATCCAAAAGAACTTGAAAGACAGGGTCATCTGGCAGTGTTTTAAAGCAAGCCTTATCTTTCAACATGTTGTTTATGCAATAAATGGAATTTCCTAATCACAACGCTTAGATGGTGCTTCCCTGTTTCTCTTTTGCTTACAGGAATCATAAATTGCATGATTCTATGGAGATCAAGCTTCAGTTAAATACTAGGAAAAATAAAAAATTCACAATTACTCAAAAGATTAATATTGAATATAAATTAATGGCAATAAATCTATTGAAAGAGAACATTTAGGCAATAAGGGAAACCAATGTGCAAGCTACTAATGTTTCTTCGCACTGGGGATGTGTGAAAGTGGGATGGGGGACATTGAACGCTTTGTGAAATCTGCAAATTCTGAACTTAAAAACAAACCCTAATAAAGTTTATTTAGGGGCCAAAAATAATAAACAATTCTGAACATTTTCCAGGTTAATAAGCAAAACCGTACAGCAGGGAGATTATTTTATATATTCTATTGTGACTTCAAGGACAACATGGAAAAAACACCAATCCTTTAACCACCTCCAGTACAGGCCAAAGCTGACATTTCTCTCCTACATGTAAAAATCTGCATTTTTTGCTAGAAAACTACTTAGAACCCCCAACCATTATATATATCCTTATGCAGATGCCATATAGAATAAAATGGTGTGTGTTACATATTTTTATGTCACACAATATTTATTTATTTTCAATACATTTTTATTGAGTATCAAGAGAAGATACAGGATACAAAACAAAACAAAATATGAAAATATAGGTGGTTATATAGTTCACTCTAATTTCAAACGAGAAAAGAGGTCTTAAGATTTTACAGACAGGAATAAAGGGTAATAACAGTAATATATAGGATTATCAGGATCAATTGTATGTCACACAATGTTTGTGCATCGTTTTTTTTTAACGCAAATCTTTTTGAAAACATACACTTTAATAAATTTTAGTGTGCAAAAACACAAATTCACAATGGTGTATCTAGTTAAGGATATGAGTTAAAAGGATTGCTTTGTAGTATAATTCTAGATGAGGGAGTCCTACACCACCAGCCAATATTTATGGTCGGAGCCCTCCGATCTTCGAGAGATATGAAAGAAAAAACATAAACACGTCACAAGACTAACAACATAAATAGACCTGAATTGTGCCCTGGGCCTGCTGTAAGGTGAGCCCTGGTGAGCTGGGCGATAAGCCCTGGTGAGCTGGGCTATATGCCAAGAGAAGGGCGCATACCTTGACAGTAAATGGATACTTCTGTAGAGAAGGATGTTTTGAAAGAAGTACTCTGAGAAGGGAAAAGGGTGGGTGGGTACCTTGCACTGGAACCGACACAGCCTGTTGTGGGTGGTCTGGTTAAATACCCTCCGGGCTCCTCCCATAATTACAGGCCACCATGCTGGCCTTCTTATTTATGGTCGGAGCCCTCCGATCTTCGAGAGATATGAAAGAAAAAACATAAACACGTCACAAGACTAACAACATAAATAGACCTGAATTGTGCCCTGGGCCTGCTGTAAGGTGAGCCCTGGTGAGCTGGGCGATAAGCCCTGGTGAGCTGGGCTATATGCCAAGAGAAGGGCGCAAAAGACTCGGTTAGGGAGGTAATTTGGTATTGTGTGAAAAGCCAACTGTGTTGGCGGCATGACATGGAAGCCAGGATGTGATGGAGGTCTCCTGTTGTCGCCCTGGGGTTTGAGGCTAGTAACCCGTGAGACAAGTTCCGGGCTGTACAGTAGGCCTTTAGGGCATTTGAGATAACGATAGATTAATGAGGCGGGTAGTATCGCGAAGGTGTTGTTCGGATGCGAGGTTAACTACAACCAATGTGGGATAAGAGACATGGTCGGGTCGGTTCCAGGTTCCTGCGAAAAGGACGACGCAAGGTTAACGGGTAATGTGACGGCTAGAGTATTGTTTGTCTGGGATGTGGACGCAGAGGACCTCTGATTGGTGCTGCGGGGATAGTGGCACTGGCCTGTGCGGGAAGGCCATGATGGCCAGCGACTTGGACCTATGTATAATACTGGCTGTGGCTTGGTTGTCTGTGGTAAACGACCCTGTTTGTCTTGCCCGGTTGCTGCACCAGATGTGGCCTGCTGCAACAATGGGGTAGAGTTCGAACAACGAGGATGACTAAGTGATCCCGGGAATCAAGAGGATTCTGACAGCCATGGCCCTGTGAACCCAAGATGGCCAAAAATTGAGGCGAGGACCTGTGGGGGCTGTGGCGTCCATGACTACCTGAGGTGAAGAGGGAGACGCTGACGGAATGAACATTGGCATGCCATGTTGGTTCGTGGGAAATTGTCTCCCATGGGCAGATCCGTTGTTGCTGGCACGTCTGAATTAAGGATTTGGTGGGGGTCTTGTACCTGGAAGAAAAACACTAAGAGGCGGGAGGTAAGGGATCACTCCCGGGTCTGAAGAAAGAATGGTGATAGTCATGGAATGAGCACCCTGCGTGCTAATGACCTAGATCCATGCTGTATGCAGATACGCGTCCCCTTCAACCTTCCTGTTGGGGTTGCCCTGCATGCGCGTCTCCGACTGTCCCTAAGGCACAGCGCAAACTCTGAAACAGTGAGCGTGCGATTAAGTCAAGGGTCGCTGGCCTTCAGGATGATGGAGACGTTTCCCCTCTAATATGATTTGTTCTTGGCCAAGTTGTGTGCTGCTATGGAGGAGGGATGCTAAGTTAACGTCATTATTGTCCCAGATGTGTGTGTGTGTTTTTTTTTTTTTTTTTTGTAAAGCTTGTAAGACAGGAGGGAAAAAAAAAAATAATAAAATAAAAAATAAATAAAATAAAAAAGGGAGGGGGAATGGGCGTTTGTTTTTTTTTTTTTTTTTTTTTTTTTTTTCTTTTCTTTCGAGTTTGAAAGACAGGAGAAAATATATGGGCGTTTGTAGCTTGGGGAAAAAGGGGGGGGGGCAGAGCAGGATACCTGTGCGACAGGTATGGGGACAACCAGGGGTTGCGCGTGAGCGCTGAGTGGGATGTTCCTGGGCCTATATGTAAACTCCGGGGATGCGTGACACCCGAGGTGAGCCAGGAGGTGACTGGCCGGGTAGCCGATGCTCGGGTGTCCGTCTGTGCTCGGCACGGACTGGTTAACCAGAGCCCCCCCAGGGCGGCACTGGGGGGAGTGGCTACTGATTGGTTGCTAAGTAGGAATGTTTCGATCTGTAGCAAGTTGACGTAGGTTCGGTCAGCTAATACTTGCACTGCCAGCAAGTCATGAGATTAGGTGACCTTGTCTGCGTAGTGAAGGCTTGTGCTTCGAAAATAGAGTGACATGCATAGAAGTATGTGACAGTTACTAACGCCTGGAGATTTTAATCAAAACTATGGTGTTCTGCTTGGATGGGGAGGGGAGATGTGGGAAACGAAGCATGATACCGTACGACGGTATGGTAACAATCGGGGTTGCGCATGAGCGCTGAGTGAGATTGTTCCTCTGGCCTATTTGGAAACTCAAAGACTGCATGACAACCGAGGTAAGCCAGGAGGTGACTGACCAGGTAACCGATGCTCGGGTGTCCGTCTGTGCTCGGCACGGACTAGTTCAACCAGAGCCCCACCAGGGCGGTACTGGGGAGAGTGGCTGCTGGTTGGTTGCTAAGTAGGGATGTTTCGATCTGTAGTAGTTTGACGTAGGTTCGGTCAGCTAATACTTGCACTGCCAGCAAGTCATGAGACTAGGTGACCTTGTCTGCGTAGTGAAGGCTTGTGCTTCGAAAATAGAGTGACATGCATAGAAGTATGTGACAGTTACTAACGCCTGGTTACTGAGCCAAATCTGCGTTTAATAAATTAGGGGAGGGGGGTTGTGAGAACAGAGCGGAATACCGTGCGCCGGTATGGGGAGATCGGGGATTGCGCATGAGCGCTGAGTGAGATTGTTCCTCTGGCCTATTTGGAAACTCAAAGACTGCATGACAACCGAGGTGAGCCAGGAGGTGACTGGCCAGGTAACCGATGCTCGGGTGTCCGTCTGTGCTCGGCACGGACTGGTTAACCAGAGCCCCCCAGGGCGGTACTGGGGAGAGTGGCTGCTGATTGGTTGCTAAGTAGGAATGTTTCGATCTGTAGTAGTTTGACGTAGGTTCGGTCAGCTAATACTTGCACTGCCAGCAAGTCATGAGACTAGGTGACCTTGTCTGCGTAGTGAAGGCTTGTGCTTCGAAAACAGAGTGACATGCATAGAAGTATGTGACAGTTACTAACGCCTGGATACTGAGCCAAATATGTGCGTGAAACGAGGATATGTAGTGAAAGGTGTGTAGAGAGAAAGGAAACTAAAAATAACAACAACCTATGCACCTGCTTGCTACCCTAGTGCTAGAGTCTCTGTTGGGGTCGAACCTGGTACCTACGATAGGGTGACATAAAAATATTTTTTTTTTTTTTTTTTTGAAAGATGGGTTGCAAGAGCTGATTCGGGGCCATAGCTGACCCCCTGGTGAAGAGATGCGAGCCCTCGATTTATTTTTTTATTTATTTTTTTTACCTGAGAAAGAAAGAGATGGTCTGATCCTGTTCGTAGGAGAGACCAGGTGGCAACTTACTGATCTAAAAGGTGAAAAGGGATAGAGAAAGGCGTGAGTAGCTGTGTGGGCTACTGGAGACGATTGGCCGCGGAGGCCGAAGTAGCAAGCTGCAGCGGTGGCAGTGACTTGCGTTTAAAAGGGTTGCCGCGGAGGCAAGGAGTGGGTCGGCTTGCGGAGGTTGCAAGGTGTGGGGGCCCATGACACAAACCTGTGGTGCTGTAAGATGTGTGGGGGATGGCAGTGACTTGCGTGTGAGATGGGTTTGCCGCGAAGGCAAGGAGTGGATCGACTTGCGGAGGTTGCAAGGTGTGGGGGCCCATGACACGAACTTGCGGTAACTGCAAGAAGTGCGGGGGATGGCAGTGACAGATGCTCTGATGGACTGGGGGGGGGGGCAAAAGGGGGAACTGACCTGGAAGGGTGAAAAAAGGGGGTAAAGAAAACGTATGAGTAGCCGTGTTGCTACTGGAGATGACAGGTGTTTAAGCAAAATGCAGAAAAACATATGCGTAGCCGTGTTGCTACTGGAGATGACAGGCGTAATGCCGGATGCAGCAAGATGTATGAGTAGCCGTGTTGCTACTGGAGATGACAGGCGTAATGCCGGATGCAGCAAGATGTATGAGTAGCCGTGTTGCTACTGGAGATGACAGGCGTAATGTCGGATGCAGCAAGACGTATGAGTAGCCGTGTTGCTACTGGAGATAACGGGCGTTTATGTAAAATGCAGCAAGACGTGTGGGTAGCCGTGTTGCTACTGGCGATGACGGGCGTTATGCTAAATGCAGCAAGACGTATGAGTAGCCGTGTTGCTACTGGAGATGACGGGCGTTATGCCGCTTTAGTCTCTCGAGTGCGTTGGGTAGAAAGTATGACAAAACATGAAAGATGACATAGAACGACTTGTGAAGCCGAAAGTGCGACTTTGCGACATGGACATGATAACGTAATGATTCGAGTTTAGTAGGAGTGGTAACGACAAAGTCCTACCTGCGACAGTGAGTGTGTAGCGATAATCGATGAAAATATATGACCGATCTCGTGAGCCCAATTGTATGGACATGTGTGGGTAGGCAGAAACAGTCTCCTTGCGATGCCTCTGATGTGGATCAGTTTGAAAAGGTATGAGATGAGTCCGATATAAAATCGGTAGAATCTGATACAATTGGTTTGTAGGGTGTATGCCATCTCTTCCTGTGACCGAAAAAACACCTGACCACACCCATCCCCCAGGCTAGCCAGTGCAGAGAAGGCACCAGGTGGTTTTAATTACACCTCAATCAGCCACAGGAATCCATACAAACAAAATACATGATAATCTCAGAAAATGGAAAGGAAAAAAAAAAAAAAAAAAAAAAAAAAAAAAAAAAAAAAAAAAAAAGCAATCCCATGGACAGTGAATTTGTAACCAGTGAATCCTATGAAAGTCATATCGGAGAACGACCGATAGCTGCTTGGAGGCTCGGGTCAATAACTCAGAGGTAGTTTTTGTGAAGGGGTGCCAGATAGTAAGCATGATAAGCCACAAGTTTGCACATGATATGAAAGGTTTGGCTACTACTTATCTGCGACCATGAGCGGGAACCGCCGACGAAGACCCCGAATGAAGATGCCGAAGTGGCCTGCGATTGGACGCATGGATAGACGACCGTGAGGGAGCTGAGCAGAGCCGGCCTCTTGATGTGCAGTACCTTGCACTGGAACCGACACAGCCTGTTGTGGGTGGTCTGGTTAAATACCCTCCGGGCTCCTCCCATAATTACAGGCCACCATGCTGGCCTTCTTATATACCTGACCATCCACATGTGAGTAGAGGATTGTGTATACATGTTTTTTTTTTTATATTGTAGTGCAAAGTTACCAAATTTAAAAAATGAAATCCAGGGACATCCTGCTGACCATGCCCACTTTAATCACACCTAGAAAACACAACCCCAATTGTAACCACCCACACAAAACCATTTTCCCATGTTTAAAATACCCTGAAACAGTTGGTCAGAGAATTTTGGGACAGGGGTCAGACATTCAAGCTATACAGACAAATCCCTTGGACACCATGGTTAGAGTAAGCATGCTGCAGTGTGTTTTGGATGTGGGTGGTAACAGTTGAAGGGGCTTAAAATGTTACAATAAAAAAAAAACCTGAGCATACTCTTCTGTGGGACAAGATTGCCTAATGCATTGAATGCTGGGGTCAGGAGTGTGTAGCACACATAGTGCAAGGGACAGGAGTGTGTAAAACACAGAATTCAGGTGTTAGGAGTACATAATGTAAAGCATGCAGGAGTCAAGTAACACTTGGAGTGCAGGAGCAAGGACTAAGCAACATACAGATTGCTGGGCCAAGGCGTAAGTAACAACCAGGGTCCAGGACTCAAGATTAAGCAAAGCAGAGAATGTGGGATCAGGTGTAAGCAATTGAAAAAGTACAAGGGCCAGGAGTAAGTAACACTCAGAGTTCATGGGTCAGGGGTACATAACACAAAGAGTGCAGGGGTCATGTGTAAGTAATACAAATAGTGCAGGCGTCAGGAGTAAGTAATGCACAGAATGGAAAGTTAAAGAGCAAGCAACACACAGGGTGCAGAGGTCAGGAGTAAGTAACACAAAAAGTGTGAGGTTCTGGTGTAAGTATTGCAAGGAGTGCAGGAGTCAGGGACTAGTAATGCAAAGATTGCAGGAGTCAGGCATACATAAGTATTACACAGTGCAGAAGTAAGAAGTTAGTATTACATAGAGTTTAGGAGTAAACAATGTAAAGCATGCAGGTGTCATGAGTAAGTAATGCAAAGAGTACAAGTGTCAGGAGTAAGTAATGCAAATAATGCAGGTGTCAAACACACAGGCTTCAGCAGTCAAGAGTAAGTACAGCTAGAATGTTGTATAGTTGGTATTTAAATGTTTAGTACATAATAGTAAATATAAATTATATTGTATATTATATTATACATGTTCCCCGTTTTCTGCAATGTTTTTGCTTCAGAGACAAGTTCTTGGAGTTGGCAGTAGCAACTAGTCAATTGTCAGCTTTTCTGTTCAGTTAGTTCTGGTTATAAAAGTGAAGACCTGCATACGGTTACTGGGTAAACCTTAACTTGTTCTCACTTTTCCACCTGAATTGATCTGAGGTGTGAAGGTGCAGAAACTGTGGCTGATCTGATGGTGTGATGGTGCAGGAATTAGGGCTGATCAGAGGTGTGAAGGTGCAGGAATTAGGGAAAAGTTGAGGTGTGATGGTGCAGGAATTGGGACTGATTGTAGGTGGGAACATGAAGGAATTGTGCTGATCTGAGGTGTGGAGGTGCAGAAATTGAAGCTGATCTAAGGTGTGAATGTGCAGGAATTGGATCTGATCTCAGGTGTGAAGGTGCAGAAATTGGATTGATCTAAGGTACGAAGGTGAAAGAATTGGGGCTGATCCAAGGTGTGAAGGTACAGGAATTGGGTTGATTTGAGGTGTGAAGGTGCAAGAATTGGAGTGATCTGAGGTGTGTATGTACAGGAATTGGGGTGATCTGAGGTGTGAAAGTGCAGTAATGGGGGTGATCTGAGGTCTGTAGTTCAGGAATTGAGCTGATCTGAGGTGTGAAGGTGCAAAGGTCAGTATTCAATTCTTACTATTATTGTTACACATACTAGTATTATTACACTTGTTACTTTTTATAGATCAAATTAAGTAAAGGTTAGATAAAATGCAACCACAGTTAACATCTTTCATCCAGAATCTTGTACAGTTGTTAAACAAAGTCAAAGGCTGCATAATCGGGACACACAGAGCATGGCTCAGTTCCACTCCCCCCACCCATTCCTCCCAGAGTCAGAGGTCGGGAAAACATCAGCTCTCATGCACTTTGCTGTATCGTGATCAGGCTCGGGTATGTCTAGGGGGAAGCTGCATGCAGAAGTTTTTTTTTACCTTCTTGCATGAAATACATGAAGGTAGAAAACCATCTGCCTTTACAACAACTTTAATGGTCTAATGTTTTCGATTTAGTGCTTACACATATTCAATGTTTTGGACAATATGAGCTTCACATATATTTGAACACTTCATATGTTTAATTTAACATTTAGCCTAGGTTCACACTGACATCAGGATTGAAATTGTGCGAGTTCAGCTGAACTCGCACGATTTCATTCCTGCATGTCAGTCTGATTTTGGGAGCAATTTCAGAGACATCTGTGCGGGTTCCTGCACAGATGTCTATACAAATTGCACCCAAAGTTGCCAAAAGTAGTACAGGAATTACTTTTGGGAATCGGTGCTTCGTCACAAAGTCGGCGTCGCACCGATTCGGACGGTGCCATTGCTGGCAATTGCTGTCGATTTGGCATGCGATATGACATGTCAAATTGCATGCCAAATCACATCAACGTGAACCTAGGCTTAGTAGGTATTTTTTTTAAAGCACATATTTAATTGCATCACATATTTATTAATTAGATAATAAACCAAGAGGGTTTTTGGTAATACTAGTACATTTTGAGTATACTTTTCACACAAACCTCCTGAAAAGTTCACAAAACTCAATTACTAGATCAAGCTAACGTGCTTCTTTTCTTTGCATTTAGGTAGGAAATTTTGTGCTTCAGGCTTGCTAAAGATTCCTTACCACAAATCTCCCCTTGGGCAGCAAAGAGACATGCTTTATTGCAAGCAATTAACCTATTTTATTTCCCTGCACAAGTTTTAGACCGTTTTATTAACAGGTTCAATACACTTGTTACTTTTTATAGATCAAATTAAGTAAAGGTTAGATAAAATGCAACCACAGTTAACATATTTCATCCAGAATCTTGTCTCAGCCTGAAGTGTAGTTGTCAGACAAAGTCAAAGGCTGCAAATTCGGCATAATAGGTGTCACAAAAAGAGCTGCACATAACCTTAACAGACCTACCTACGTAGAGTATGATTAAATGTGCTTCCACATGACTAGTTTTAACTTGTATATATTGATAACAGTCAAATAAATACAAACATGTTAGAGCTAATGACAAAAACACTGCCTAGCAATGTTTAATTTTGAATTATTTAAGAAATAAACATTTCTCACAACATTTGATGCACGTATTGTATGAAATGTAATATTGGTCCTAGCATTTTGTTCCTAGCATGGATACAAAAGTCTTTTTATGTGACCTCTCACCTAGCAGTAAAAAGGTTTGCTGGTTCAAATCCCAACCACGACACTACATTCCTGGAGTTTGCATGTTCTCCCTGTGCCTACGTGGGTTTCCTCCAGGTACTCCGGTTTTCTCCCACACTCCAAAAACATGCTGGTAGGTTAATTGGCTTCTGTCCAAAATAAATTGGCCCTAATGTATGGGTGTGGGTTGGGGACCTTGGATTGTGGGCTCTTTGGGGGTGGGGATCGATGTGTGTGTGGAGCACTGTGTAAAAATTGACGGTGCTATATGGGTACCTTAAATAAATAATAATAATAGATGGGCACCTTGATGGGACAAAATTTATAGGGGTTGTGGACATGCACCCACACTCACTCAGGTTGAACTGGATGGACTGGTGTCTTTATTCAACCTTACTAACTATGTAACTATGTAACTATAACATAATAGATGTTGATGTACTATACATGTAATATTTACTTAAAGAAGAAAAGCAGATGGCAGTGCACTAGTCAGGAGTTTTGTCTATGGGCTCTGTATAGCTGCTGTTTTCATGATTACTAACTTACCATGCCCTGTTCTGCTCAGTGCTCTTCTGTGGTCTTCTGTGTGGTGGCAGCCATCTTTAAATCTACAGTCATCTAAATCAACAGGCAGGATACAATTGGAGCAAAAAACAATTGCATGTAATCCTGTCACTCTTTTCAAAGGCACAGTGAGAAATATTTTCCTTTTTTAAACTATCTGAATATTGCTGGAAAGCAGAACTGATGATTATCTAATGTGATGAATGGTACTGGAAGGCAGAACTGAAGATTACTTAAAGGGCTGGACATTACTGGAAGAAAGAACTCAATGTGTTAGCCTTAAACTGGAAGGAAGAACTGATGCTTTTTCAATGATCTAATGAAAACCACATGTTATTTAGTTATTCTCCAGATTTTTTTTTTCACTTCCAAAATACACTCACCTTCTTTTTCAGCAGACAATACAATATACAATTAATAAAAGGCTGTGTTAATTCTGCAAAACAAATTGATGACCATTGGAAGTACTGTGTATTGAGGAACTGTAACAGTTAGGAAATGGCCCGCTACAATATCAATTACAAAATTGCCTACTACTATGAACTATTGCATTATGGATATTATAGCATACATTTATTGTTCTTCTTCACTAAGATATGAGAGAAGTTACCATAGAACAGACTGACTTGCTTTTAACCTCCCTGGCGGTATGATTCTGTCTGGAATTTTGTGCTGAAAGCTGTACAATTATTTTGCATGGACATTTGGCGTTTTTATATTGTAGGCATGCAATTATTATGAATAACTCACTTAAATCTGTCCGAACCAGAGTCTAGTAGACATCCCGGGTATGATAAAGTTTGAAACACAAAATTATAAATTATAATAAAATAAAAATGATTCAATAATGTAATCAAGTCAAAAACACTGAAATTTGCTCAGTTGCAGAATTGTCGCTGTCATTAAATTTAGTGTTTGATGATGAATTGTGATTCTAATTTATTATCGCTGTTTTGTAGCTGGTCTAAAACCACTTTTGACATAAAGGGACACTTTTTGGTTGCTATGGACAATCTCCAGTTTCCAGGCAAAAAAAAATCTTTTTATTATATAAAATGACATGCAGGGCACTGGACAGACCACTAGGGACAAAGGGGATGTGTATTTTTTGTATACAGTACTGTAATCTGTAAAATTACAGTACTCTATGTGTATTGTGTTTTTAAACTTTTTTGAATTTGCGCCGATCTCAGCTCCCGTGCGTCGTAACGTCGCAGGGAACGTAGATCAGCGGCACTCGGGCACCGTGTGAATCGAGCGAGGAGACGACTCGCTCACACAGCAGGGAGACATTGCAGGATCCAGGGGACAAGGTAAGTAAACCCCCCCTGTATCCTGCAACGCAAGCCCGAGTCTGGCTCAGGGTTACCGCTTTTGGTACTGAAGTTCCTGCCCCGAGCCAGACTCGGGAATACCGCCAGGGAGGTTAAGCTCCCTAAGGCTGGATTCACACCTATACATTTTTTGTGCTTTGTGCATTTTGCAGATTTGCACTACAGATCGTGTTCCATAGGAAACCATGTTAAATGGACTCTACTGCAAATCTGCAAAATACAAAAAGCACTAAAACTGCATAGGTTTGAATCCAGCCTTATACTAACAAAGCTATTGACATATGGGAGGAAATCACATCCTAGATAGCACTTTGTACAAGCCCTAATGTGAATTATTTAGTTTCAAAAAGTGCTAAACAATGCATGTAACACTGATTTGTTTTCAACGGTGTCATTAAAATTTACAGTCTTCCCATTTCTGTGAGTCTGTAGGAGGAAATTCTGTAATCACTTAAGCTGGATACACACTATATAACTTTTGTTGTTCGATTTCCTTTACCTTCAACTATGTAGTGCAAGGGTCTGCCTGATTGCATATAAATTGAAAGTGCTTGACCTCATATTATATGGTTTTGGTAAATCTAAAGGAAAAAATCTGAAGAAAATTGTATAGTGTGTATTCAGCTTTAGAGGCAAACTCATAAAACTAATGTCTAAATGGTACTTTATATTTAAAAGACAACCTAACAATAATGTGTGCATAAATAAATTAACCAACTAAATAATTTCACCACCTAGTGCTCAGTGAAATCTAAATACAATACAATTATAAAAACAGTGCGTGCAAGAAAATAAAAATAGAAAAATGAGTGCACTCAATGATGCAACAACTAGTATGATACTGGTCGCCACAAAACAAACAGTGATAATGAACAACACAAAAGTTTGTGTAATATTCCACACAGCTTGCAATAAATTCTTCTTTAATTCTTCCACCACACCACAGTGATCCGTGCTTCCTCTCCCAAAAGAAACGCACTCACCTGATATACTGCTCGCACTCTCGTGACAGGCTACTGCGCTTAGAATCCCACCCAAGGGGATAAGTGGTCACTCCCAAACAGTTGTGCAATTGGATCTCTCCATATGTGAATAAAGAGAAATGCTCCAATAGTGTAAAACCACTTTAAAACTTTTATTCAGACCAAATAAAATCTTCAATTATTTCACTCACATTTTGCAAAGTAAAAGCCAGCAAAAAGTTAATTGCAACCAGCACTGCACTGCACTTCCAAATATCACACTTGTTAAGGCCTGTAGTCACGGCGGACTCGAGGTGTACACAATGCTGTTTAGATGTATCTCACCCCCCCCTCACTGCCCGCACTCCAAGACCAGGGAATGCCGCTCCTCCGTAAGCTTCTAGCGCTGTGTATCACAAAGTTAATTGCCGCTCAGCCACACCAGAACTAGGTGGTGAAATTATTTAGTTGGTTAATTTATTTATGCACATATTATTTTGTGATATATATTTAGCGCCACTCCTTATTCTGGATCTTTGTGTATATATAAGATTTTAGTATAAATTAATTTCACATATTTTTTGCTAAAGTGGCAGCTGTAGGCGAAACAGGTTGACCTGTGCGCAGTGGGAGGTATCTGAATAGGGGCGGATTATTTGGATTCCTACGTTTTGACAACCTAACAATAATGTCAATTTTGCAAGACGTGCTATGCAAAAAAATACAAGCAACACTTTTTTTGTTGTTTTTTTTTAATGTTGCATTTGTCAGAAATCAGCTAGATACCTTATTTTAATTGTATCATTTCTGCATGTGATAGTTATTACCTGCAAATACAGTTCCTTTAAAACCAGGCATATTTAACAGCCTCATAATTTATTTGTCTGTATACCTACTGAGGACAAGGAAGTTTAAACTCAGGAAATGCTGCATTTACAAAAACCTATACAATCTTTCCCTTAAAATTACATTTACAAAATCACTTTAATGGCCCACAACTTCAAATGGTCACTTTGCCTCATACACAAAAATACCAACAGCTCCAGTGATTATACCCAAGTTACAGTTTTAATTTACTTTTTAAAAGCTTGTCATACTAATTGTATACTGTAAAAAAATAAATAAAATGACTATGCAGTCTTAAGGTATCCTATAGGTTAGATGTCTCAATAATATTCAGAACACTCAAATTAGTATGTTTGACAATTTTTAGAATAGATTTCCATATGAGCAAACTTTTTGTTGTCTCAAGCTGGTGGCTTGGAGGACTTAAACCATAAAAACATTGTTTATGTCTAAAATCTATCTTATAACTGGTGAACAAATGAAACATATATTTAAAGTTTCAACCTGCTCTTAAAATTTGAGTTGAACATTTCAAATTTGGATTGCTAGTCTAATATAGGCAGAATCAGGGGTGTTGCTGGGGTTGTGAAAGACCTTGGGCACTCTTTAGAGAGTAGTGAGGCAAATTGTGGGTGTGGCCACATTGCATTAAACTTAAAAAAAGGCTTAAAAGGGCATGAATAAATAAAAATAAACCTACTCAATGCATGGAAAGCGCAGTTGTCACAGTCTTTATATCCAAAAAATACTTTAAAGTGATTGTAAAGTCTTGTTTAAAAAAAAAAAAAAAGAACAAACATGTTATACTTACCTGCTCTATTTCAGTGGATTTGCACAGAGCAGCTTGGATCCTCTTCTTCTCGGGTCCCTTTTTGCTGCTCCTTGCCTCTCCCTCCTGTCAAGTGGCCCCACAGCAAGCAGCTTGTTTTGGGGGCACCAGAGCTAAGCTGCAGCTCCTTATGCCCATTGAGACATGGAGCTGCTGTTTGGCCCTGCCCCCTCTCTCTCCTGATTGGCTAACTGACTTTGATTGACAGCCACAAGAGCCAATGGCGCTGCTTCTGTGTATCAGCCAATCAGGAAGGAGAATATAAAAACAGTTTGCTGTGCTTAGGGTTGATCACATTCATGTAAACATGCAGAACACACAAAAAATGAATAAAGTCCCATTAGGTGATCGTAGTGCTCATGCTTAAATTGAAAAGCCGCCGTTTGCGGCGTTCAGCTCGATTCCCGGGTAGTTTCGTATGGGCGGAAGTAACGCGATGACGTGGTGAAAAGAAGGTTTCACCACATCATCACGTTACTTCCGCCCATACGAAACTACCCGGGAATCAAGCTGAACGCCGCAAATGGAGGCTTTTCCTATCAGGGCCGTTTACCCTTAATAATCACCTGCTACACACACCGGGTGCCAGGACTATAAGGTACTTTTAAATGTGAGTGAATTATTTTAATTTGTGTATTGTGCAACGAAGGTTCTTATTTGTCATTTCCATTCATACTTACAAGGTGCATTCATGCATGAGACATTATTTCAACAGGCTCCCTGGGGGTATCCCCACATGCCTAAATGACCATACTAGCGATAGTTGCTCAACATCCAGGGTGAGTGTACATCTATGTGGGGCACCCAGTCTGAACACTATTGCACAGAAGATGTCAATTTAAGCAAGGAAACTTTGTTTCATCACCTAATGGGACTGTGTGTTCTGCATGTTTATATGAATGTGATCAACCCTAAGCACAGGAAACAGTTTTTATATTCTCACTTTGCTTCTTTGCCATTTGCTTATTAGCAAGTTTTTTACCTTAGCACAATTCTCCTTCTTCTTCAGAAAAATGAAACTCTTCTATTGCATATGACTTTCTGCACAAATACTATATTAACCACTTGCCGACCGCCCCACGTACATGTACTATGGGGCAGTGGCTCCTACAGGCAGAATCACGTGCCTGTACATCTTTTTCACTTCTTGGTTTGAGACTCGCATGCGCACCACCGGCTACCAGCTACCACTGTGCTTGGACACAGCGGGAGCCAATCAGCGGGTCCGCCGATCATTCCTAACAGAGGCAGAACAGTGGTCTGCCTATGTAAACAAGACAGATATTCGTTCTGTGACAAGGAAGACAGAGATCCTTTGTTTCTGTTAAACAAAAACACAGATCTCTGTCTTCTCACGGTACAACGCAACGCAAGGGGGAAGCCGGGCTTCCCCAGTGACGTACGGGTGACCCCGCCCCCCTCTGATGTAACGGAAACCTGCGTTACATCAGAGGGGGGCAGGGTCACCCGTACATCACTGGGGAAGCCCAGCTTTTCCCTTGCGTCAGAGGGGGCGGGTCGTCCTTACATCACTGGGGAAGCCTGGGTTTCTCCACGGAGACACAGCTGAGGAGGACCGGGCCACCCATCACCTGACCCCGCCCCCGTCTGACGCAAGAGAAAATCTGGGCTTCCCCAGTGATGTACGGGTGACCCCGCCCCCTCTGATTTAACGCAGGTTTACGATACATAAGAGGGGGGCGAGGTCACCCATATGTCACTGGGGAAGGCCGGCTTCCCCCTTGCATTGCATCAGGTGATGGGTGGTCCGGTCCAGGATGCTCTGCGCTGGACATCGTCAGAAGAGATCAGCCATCGCTGGACCCCGGAGAAGAGATCACCCATCGCTGGATAGCATGAGTGGATTACCACCGCTGGAATCTTTTTTTTTTTTTTTTTTTTTTTTTTAAAAAGGACTTTTCCCAACGGTGTCTGTGTGTTTTTTAACAATTTTTTACACTTTCTTTGTGAAATGGTAGGGCTACTCTTGTACCCCCTTACCATTTCAAACAGGGGGGGCCGGGATCTGAGTGTCCCCTTTTTAAAGGGGGCTTCCAGAGTCTGATAAGCCCCCCGCCCACAGACCCCCCACAACCACCGGGCAAGGCTTGTGGGGATGAGGCCCTTGCCCTCATCAACATGGGGACATGGTGCTTTGAGGGGTCACAGACCCCAAAGCATCCTCCAATGTTGAGGGCATGTGGCTGGTATGGTTCAGGAGGGGAGGGGTGCTCTCTCGTCCCCCCTCTTTTCCTGCGGCCTGCCAGGTTGCGTGCTCAGATAAGGGTCTGGTATGGATTGTGAGGGGGACCCCCACGCCATTTTTAAATTGACCCTTAATATCCATACCAGATCTGAAGGGCCTGGTAATTGAATTTGGGGGGAACCCCACGCATATTTTTTTTTAATCAAAGACTGTTCATGTATTACGGGAGCCGACAATTCATTCGCTTTTTTTCCTGCAAAAATGACACTTTGTGCAGGGACAGTTCTAAACACGGGAAACATGCGCCCCTTTACAGGCATACTATACACACACACCCCCAGGTACGAAATTTAAAAGAAATATTACACTTTTATTGTTTCACTTTAAGCATTATTAAAATCCCTGCTCCCGAAAAAACATCAGTTTTTAAAACTTTTTTTTGCATTTATACATGTCCCCTGGGGCAGGACCCAGGTCCCCAAACACTTTTTACAATAATAACTTGCATATAGGCTTTTAAAATTAGCACTTTAGATTTCTCCCATAGACTTTTACAGGGTGTTCCGCAGCTTTTTGAATTTGCCGCAAACACCCCAAATTGTTCGCTTTTCGGTGAACAAGCGAACAGGCAATGTTCGAGTCGAACATGATTTTGACTCGAACTCGAAGCTCATCTCTAGCAGGGAGCATGCAGATATGAGAAGAATAAGTGAGCAGAGTTGACAATGTATCAATTTTTTTCTGGTCCTTTATTATTCAGTTAGCAAGCTATGGGCGGGAGGTGACGCCACCATATGTATTAAGCTCAACAGAGATAGTTTTGGCACCTTTCAGGCTGCTCTGTTTTTCAGAGATGAATGGCAAAAGTAATTGAGCTGAAATATTAACTTTTTGGTAGATAAAATTTTTCATTTTTGTGTGTTTCAACTGTGTATTTATCTGGTTGCGTGAGATTCACCTTTATATAATCTCAACATACGCCCTCTCTTTATTCAGTTTATTTGAATGCCATTGTGTTACTGCATGTACACTTTAACTGTTTTTCCCTACTGCAGTGTACCAGAATATTATGAATATGGCCTTGGGACAAAGGAAGAAAAATACAACAATTATGGTAAGGCCAACATTTTTAAACATATTTTTCAAACTAATTTAAATGATTTACATACCTTGAAAAAAAATGAAATACATTTGTAAATAAATAAATTTTCACAAAAGTTCTTGGATACAAACTGAAAAGTATATCCTTCTAAAACCTAGAGTCATGGAAAAGTTAGTAGTTCTTGGTTGTTCAAAACTTAGGTAAAACATAGGGCTATTCTTCTTTATTTAGAATTAATGATGCTAAAATTTAAGCCCCGTACACACGTGCCGAATGGCGGGTGATGTTCAGCCTGTGTGGATGGCAGCCAGTCGGACAGAAGATGGCCATTTGGCCAGCTTCTGTCGAATGAGCATGCTGGAAAACCAGCAGCCAGCTGACTCTAGATCAGCGCTCACAGCCAATGGATGAGAGTGCTGACTGGAGTGGTCTGGCTGGGGGCCATTCCCCTGTCAGGACACAAAAGCTTAGCGGGGGATATTGCTGTACTAACATCTGATTGTTAGTAGAGTGGCTCCGACCGGAGCTGAGAGGTTTTTTTTCTGTTCAACCCAGAAAAATAATCATAGTGTGTACCAGGCTTATGTAAGGTGTTGGCTTGCCTGTTGATATGTGTATTGGACTGTTCTTGTTAACGTAAAATCCCTTGGTTGGGCTGTACTTTACTAACTGCTACCCCCTTTAGCTGCAGAGGCAGCTGTTAAGGGTGTACACATTAATCACCTTCATGAAAGTCAATTGAAGGTGGTTGATTGATAGTGTAGAAACCCCACTATGACACTTTTTATTTATGCTCTCATGAGGAAATATCCTAATG
Organism: Lithobates sylvaticus; assembly: GCA_028564925.1. Classification (NCBI taxonomy): domain Eukaryota; kingdom Metazoa; phylum Chordata; class Amphibia; order Anura; family Ranidae; genus Lithobates; species Lithobates sylvaticus. Next base: position 323,216,211 of record CM053028.1, on the reverse strand, counting down.
GTTTGATAAAACTAATGCTGGATGGGCATGTTCTATGGAATTGTATGGTTAATCTCCCATAGCAAGGCTGTGTTGTCAACTCTAAGGCATGTTTTTACCTCTCTATAACTTGAGGGTCTACATCATCTAATAAGCAGGTTTGCCTCACCACTGTGGTGATGTGTGTATGCCTATTTTTTTTCACACAGAAACTGGTGTGGGGATTCTACACTATCAATCAATCAATGGGCTTTCTTGGATGTTATTATTTATACTGGCCTAAGCACTGCATTTCCATACTTTTCCATAATTTGAAATCAACACATTTGTGCTAGCTGCTGATTTATTTATTGTTTTATGGTCTGAGCGCAGATGTTTTACATTATTTTAGAGCTGTACACATGCTGTGCCTGCAATGCCTTTCTTTGCAGCTGCATCAAGACTTATACCCCCTGTAAAAACATGGCCCATTTAAGTTAAGGGCACTGCTCTGCATAAGGAAACTGTGTGCAATGTAGGTGGTTGTGGTGTACTAGTGTAGGGTTGAAAAGAATTAAAGCAGGTGGTGAGGAGCTGATACAACACCTACTCACTAACTGTCAACTGCTCTCTGAAGAGCAAGACACATTTGAGTAAATCAACAGAAAGTGCTCTGTGCAGAGATTTCTTGTTTATTCACAAACGGAGGCATAGTAAACACAGTTTGCTATGCTTCATTTATGAATGAACACAGAAGCGATTGGTGCCAATCGCCCACTGTGTTCACTCAGGTAAAAAAGTGTTTTTCATAGTAAACATGAAATATTCATCACCCCCCCCCCCCCCACTCTCCATCCTAAACCTGATCCTCCTGTTTGCATTCAGCACCTGAATACAATCCTCCTGTGTGCCTTTAGTAGCTGACAGCCGGTGGGAGGGAGAGGAGGAGAAGCTGGCAATGCCATTGGGGTGGGGGCACACAGGGGGATCAGTTTTAGCAATAGGGCAGTTCAGCTGGTATACAGGAGGGTTGACTGTACTGGCAGTGGCCCTGTTTGCAGGATTAACATAACAAAATTACAAATTCTTTAGCATACTTATTTCAGAGATGTATTTCACTTATCTGGATTTTAGCTTTAAATATACCTAGTGACAACTGAAACATCCACTTAAGCCTTAGATGGGTTTGCTATAGCTAACATTTTCCCAGACCTCTCCCATGTCTTAACAAGGTCAATTTCTGAGATCTTAATGGTTCTTTAGTAGAATTTGTTGCAATAATCTCTGGTAATCCTCAGATATCCGAGCAGCCAGAGAAATGCAATGCTAATAGAAAGCTCTGTCTTTTTACATTAATCTATGCTCCACGGGTGTAGATGTATAAATAAAAGATACTATTATAGGCACAAGAAAGCTGCATAATTGCTTTATCATTTCCTATCAGCCTCCATAAATTACTGCTAAACTGATCGAATATCACTAGGAAAATATGGCATGGAATCACAGCCTAACTCATAGTGTAAAATCATCTTTGATAAACATCTTTCACCGTTAGTTGAGTCTCAGAAATGAAATAAAGCAAATTGTAGAAAACATAGTAGTGTTGCAATGATTAATCTTCATATCAGACAGTAATCTTGCAAATGTCAGATATTTGCAGATGTTTTTCCCCTTTCTCCTTTGAAGGATGTCACTATAAATTAATATCAGTTTATGGCATGAAATAGGACTGCTAAATGAAAATTTAAATGGTGCAATGAAACAGGACTTCTAACTGGCAGTACAGAATACCTTTTTCTTTTACATAATTGTAATACTTCAGCTAGCTTTCTGTTACATTCTTGACTCTTTGACTATGGTAAGTACATTTATTTTGTAACTTCACTGGTTTGGGAAATTAAGTGATTGCTGAAACGGTTTTGTAAAGCTCTGTAAGATAAGTTGAAGTTGCCCAATGTTAAAGTAAACTCCAATCAAAATTGAGAACTTAAGAGGCATATAGGGTGTACAGTTTACCTGCTCTCTAATCAGTTTTTCATCTAGGCCTTGTTGTAGTGCAGTACTCTACTGAAACCCCTTTTCTCAGTAATCCAGTGATGTAAGAGCAAAAGCGTATGGTAAATAAGAGAAATGACTTAACACATGTTTAGACTACCCTAATACTTTTGGTCAGGGTATTTCACAAGCTCTCAAACTTTCCATCATGTTTTTTGAACAATCAAAATCTGCCTTGACACATTTTATGACACCATGACACAATTGGAGAGGTTTTCCTTCATGTACTGTCTAAAGACATACCAGGATATGAGAAGAGATCTCGCCAATGGAATGAATAAAAATGTAAGTTTCTATGTTTGAACTAGCTGCTACTTCTTTTTCACTAATGTTTTTTATTGTACTAATGTGTTATGTTTTAAGACATTTCACCCATCCATTATATATATATACAGTATATACAGAATGGGAGCCACACATTATACATAGCAAAATGAACATCAACTGGGTGAGCTCCAATCACCGCCCAGCATTCAAGTCAAAATCAGAGAAGGACTGGGAGCATAATGCAATAATGAACAATTTTAATCCAAAGATATCCTTAAACTACACACAGATTTTTGTTCATGGTGTTGCATAAGGATATTTTTGGATTGAAACTCTTCATCATTACATTGCGCTCTCAGTCCCTCTCTGATTTTGACATATATATATATATATATATATATATATATATATATATATATATATATATATATATATATATATATATAGTAAAAAATCAAGTGGATTGCTGCACAAAATGTATATTTTAATGTAAATATAAAAAGTTACAGGAACGTATTCATAGTTGACAGTTTCGGGCTAAACAGATTACGCCCTTCTTCATAACTGAATACAAATACATACAAATTAAGTAGCGCATAGCATATATATATATCAATCACATCAATTGGAACTGATGAGATGAGATTGGATGAGATGGAGAGCAGACCCTGCAGAGGGGTTATCTGAAAGATATGGTTAACAAGGAACGGCATAATTTACATACTAAAAAAGGAAAGATCATGAGTCGCAGGCTGTCTTTCATCTCCCAGTTTCATCCTTTCTCTAATTGTGTGTTCAATATTATTAAAAGACATTGGTCCATTCTGAATAATAATTATCCAACAGTCCTAGAGTTCTATTTTCCACCTTTACCCTTTTATCGTTGTGGGAAGACTATCCACGATAAATTAGTTAAATCTGATCAATATTGTCCACAAATTGCACCAACGACTTTTTTGGGTCCACGTAATAATGGCTCTTACCCCTGTTTAAATTGCATACATTGCAGTATTATGAAAAGAGAAAAGTTTTTCACATCTTCATAAGGGATACAGCATTTCGATAAAGAACATGTCAATCTTACGTGTCAATCTTCATATGTAATATACATTATAAAATGTCCATGTGGGCTTTTATATATAGAAGAAACGACTCAGAAAGTCAATGAACATAATACTCAACATAAATATTCCATCAGGACAAACTGGATACATTTCCATTAGCTAGGCATTTTCTAGAAAAAGCGGCATTTGATTTTGCAACCTAAATACATGGTCGTTGATGGTATTCCTCGCAACCGATGGGGAGGTAATAGGGAACTCAATTTAAGAAAACGAGAAGTTTCTTGGATTAAAATTAATTAGATACTTTGAGTACTAAAGGGTTAAACTCTGATTTTGATTTATATTTATTTTTGTAAAATATGTATTTGTATAAAATATAATTTTTCATATGTTTATTATGTATGTTTTTCATATATAATAATTTTTATTTTTATATAGTTGGTTGGGATCGGATTCAAATATGTAGCAACATTGTGAAAGTAATAACTTATATTTTAGTCAAAGGTTCTTCCTTTTTCCCCCTTTCTTTGACTTTACCTGTAGGTGCCTGTCTGATAGTATCCTCATAAAGCGTGGGGAACTTATAACACCTGATGGTTTTTTGTTTCAACATTTTGTCTAGCAAATATTCATTGTAAGGTGATTCATCATTACTGATTGATTTGTTAATTGGTTCCAAATGATGTGATTGATATATATATATATATATGCTATGTGTTGTGTTACGTCATTTGTATGTATTCGGTTATGAAGAAGGGCATAATCTGTCTAGCCTGAAACTGTCAACCTTGAATACTTTCTTGTAACTTTTTACATTTTCATTAAGATAGAAATTTTGTGCAGAAATCCACCTTATTTTTTTCTATATCTGACCCATGGGATGGTGTACCTCACCCCTTGGACTACATGGTGTCTATATATATATATATATATATATATATATTTATACTGTATATTTGTATTTATTTTTTCATTGTGCCCCAGTCACTTCCTTATTTTTGTGCTGAACTGGTTATGTCACATAAAACATGTAATGTGCTCCAAACACATTGTGACAGATCCAGGGAAATTGCATTCCATACTGTTAAACTAAATTAAATTGACTTTCACCAAACATTCACTGGTGGTAATTCAAACGCTGTCATTGAAAACACAGGCACCTGGAAGATTCACCTGCAGTGAATATTTGTTCAATGTCCATTGCTTTATCAATATACCCCAATTGTTCTCCTGACACCAATCTAATTCCCAGCATATTTGCAGATTTAATAAAAGGTGTGACCTAACCAATAGTGTAAAGCAATGAAATATTAGGAAAACATGGGGGTGTTGATTTATTAAAGCAAATAGACTGTTCATTTTACAAGGGAAGTTGCACTTTACATGGGGATTTTCCCCAGAGCTTAGTGAATAAGTTGAAACACTGCTGACTTCCATCATTCAATCATGTGCAAGCAAAAATGCAGGTTTTTTTTTGTCTTTTCCTTGCGTTGGATTTTTTTTGCAAAGTACAATTTGACTACATTCACTAAGCGATGGAGGAAATTCACTGTAAAATGCAACTTCCTTTGCAAATTGAACAGTCTATTTGCCTTTAGTAGATCATCCCTGTGCTCTTAAACAATAGTATGTATACCACAGAGGGTACTTCTGCTTGATACAGTAAGTTCATAGCAGCAAGTAAGATTGGTAACAAACAAAACATCATATACAGAATACAGCCAATCTGAAAAGGAATATCGTAGTCCTCAAAACATAAGAAACAGTTTGATAAAGTTGGACACACAATTACGGGTAATAGCTGTGCAACTCACACTATTGCACTATGGTGACATGCATTTGGTGATGTACAGTTCTCATAAGTCTCTCAGATAATGTGCAGATCTATTGGCAGTTCTTTGGGTAATTTGAAACTTTTGTGATAATTTTTCTTGTAATATGCATTGCAGTTTTCATAGTGATGTGCAGCAGTCTTTGGTAACTTGATGAATGGTAACTTTGTATTTTTTTCAGGGAACATGATGATGCTCACTAAAAAAGGGCAGCTATTTATGATAATTTAGTAGTGGCACCATTTGCTTTTTTTTTCTACTCACTGACTATCTTGTTTAAAATGAAATCTACTTTCTTGATAGCCATGGGGATGTATCCACTGAGCATGTTTTACCAGGGAAGATATTCTTTTGGAATATTGTGAATTATACTTTAATATGTACAGTAGGAAGCTTAGGACCGGGAGTCCATATGCATGTGTGAATTATATTTTAATATGGTGTACAATATCTAGATTTGTGAGTACTTACTCTGTACATTAATTCTGTTTTTCATCATTTAACATGTTATTTTTTTCTTCTTGAGCAAAAAAATACATAAAATTCTATTTAACTTATATTATTTACTGTGACACCTTTTTTGCAAAGGTAAGTGGGCTCCACATTGGCCAAAAGTGACATGTAAAAGTAGTGTGCTTGACAAATGTATGTTTGTTCATAATGATTTTTAATAGCCTGTACACAAAAGCCTGCTCATTTAAAAATATTTGAGGTTTGTGCTACTGGTAAGTACCCTGGTTTACTTATGGAAAGAGTAAAGAATGTCAAAGTATTTACCTATAACAGTTTCAACTGATTTTTATTATTACTAATTTAAAAAAACTTGCAAGGCACAAATACTCAGAGCACCCTAACAGCTTTCAGCTTGTATCATTCAGTAGTTTGTAGTAACACTACAAAAAGTGAATTTTGAGTGTCTGTGTTACAATCCACTATCCATAATAGCATTATGGAAATAGCAACTCCCATTTTGTATCAAATCATCAACAGTACCTTAATATTTAATTTCTATATTTTCAAGTGGATAAGTAGTGAAATTACTATCTTGAAGTGTTAATGAACTGGCCTGATTTTAATAACATCATCAAAGTAATTGAGACATGAAATATTTATACTGGACCCCAGGGTGCAGCTAGCAAATTAAAGTATTGAACAATTTGTAAAATTCTCCGGCTACACAATCAAATCCTTTAATTCAAGCTAGCTGCAATCTTCAGTAATCCAGAGACAAGCTTGCTTATTGGCTTTGACCAAACAGCCCATGAATATTTGTTGTAAGACTCTGATCTGACTTAATAAAGTACAGTAGAATGTTTAAGAAGCCTATCTGAGAAATAAAAGGAAAAGTAAAAAGAATGCACGTGAAGAAAGAAAAGGATTACATATCTCAAAGGACACATGAAAATACAAAAATAAATTGAAGTGTGAAAATCATACAAAGCTGCTTACTGGAAAGTTTGTGCATGAGGAAAAAGCTAATTTCATGCAGAGATGGAAAGACTTACATTTAGCAGCCTTAGCATTCATAACCTAGATACAATTAAAGAGGCATTATTTGAAAATCTACATCTCCATGGTTTTAAACTAAAGAATGTTTAGCGATCTATATTGCAAAATAAACTATATGCAGTTATGAGAATCTGAGCGCATCTTCTCAAAAATCTTTTGCCTGGAGTACAGCTTTAAAGGACGTGCACTCTGTGTCTACAATAACAAAATTAATTGCCACCAAACGGTAAATAATAGGGCCCCTTTCACACTGGGGCAGTCCAGGCGTCAGCGGTAAATCGGTGATATTTTTAGCGCCGCTTTACCGTCGTTTTAGCGGCGCTATTCGGCCACTAGCGGGGCGGTTTTAACACCCGATAGCGGCCGAAAAAGTGTTAAAACTGCCTGCAAAGCGCTGCTGCAGTGGCGCTTTGCCTGCAGTATAGCTGCACTGCCCCTTTTCAATGGGTAGGAGCAGTTTAGGAGCGGTGAATACACCACTCCTTCACTGCTCCAAAGATGCTGCTAGCAGGACTTTTTTTTACCGTCCTGCTAGTGCACCGCTTCAGTGTGAAAGCCCACCGACTTTCACACTGGAGTGAAATGAGATGCTTTTATCAGGCGCTATGCAGGCGCTATTTTTAGCGCTGTAGCGCCTGAAAAACGCCTCAATGTGAAAGGGGCCTAAGTGTTCTCCTTTTTAAAAAAAATACATGCGGATTGAACTGCCCAGTTTATGAGGTCAGTGCAGGTCCTCTGTATAGTGTCAATAGGTATGGGGGACATACTGAAGAGGGATATTGCTGTCAGAATATGCTCATGAGTAGTGTCGGCTATGCCGGGTATAGCTGGTGGCGCTGATCAAGAGAAATTTTTTTTTTATTAACAGGTTGGTTGTACAAAAGTTGATTAATAGACTTATAGTGTACAACCAGCTTGCCTATACATGCCTATACATGAATTGAAATATGCTCGGTCCCTGCTGAACTGGCTGAATTTCTATTCATGTATGGATAGAGTTTGTTTTTAGGGATTGTGTTTAAAGGTTATGGTTAGTGTTACCCATTTATTATATTTAAGATTTTATATCTCAAAGATATGATATGGGTTAAATGAGAGTTCTTTAACCAAGAGTGAAAGCTTTAACACAATAACAACATTTATTGGTGAGTAGTTGAAAGTCTATCTAATACACATCCATCTATCTATAGTTTACCCCAAGGAAGAAAATATTAGGTTAAAATAAAAGAATACAGAGTATATTCATCAAAATACAAACATCAAACAAACATATGAAAGGTATACCTTTAAGTGCTGGGAGCTGACCTGATATTTACCGGTGGTGATGTCTTTAGGTCCATGTCAGATTCATCTCTCCTCTCCTCTATTCGGAACTCACTAATATAGGCCCATCTCTCATTCACTTGAACAGGGCCCCCCCTGATTGGTGATTCTGTTACCCCTCTCCTCTCTCCGGGCGTATCTCCTCCAAGATTGGACAATTTCCCCTGCCCCTTAATTTAGCATAACGCAGCCCCTCAATAGCACCTCCTCTCTTGGGGAGATAATTAGTTTGAAGAAAAATGAATTAAAGTGAAGGTCATCACCTTCTCATAGCTGGGGCAAATTGTCCATTCCTGAACAAATCAAAGAAATATTCTCTGCATCTCAAACACCCGTTTGAAGTGAATAAAGGGTTGGTTAACAAAGCCTTTATCTTAGCTAATGAATTCGGCCCTGTCAAGTCTACACTACAGTATTCAACTCAGATGGTATCTCTTCCTTGCATTTTAATTTACGACAGGTAAATAGCGGAGCATCTCCCATAACACACCCACGCCTAACATTCCTGCAAGTCAAAAGGAACTGGTAAATTAATTAGATACTCAAGCCCAAAGCCTGTCTTATAGTTACATCTAGATAGGTTAACCCTTTACCAACAGCAATATTTCACTAATCTTATTTCTTATTCTAAACTATATATACATATATATATATATATATATATATATATATATATATATATATAAAATATATATATATATGTACAAATATTCCCAGTTGCTAATGGAGATCACTCATAGACTCCTCATAAGGCAACAGTTAGTATGGTTAATTGTAAAGTTAGCTTTTAGATTCAGTGTTAATTGTTGATTTTAATGTGACACTAAACTCTGGTTTAAAAAAAAAAATCTATTCAAGTATGTATTCTTACTAAAAAAGTACCTTCTATTGCTCTAATTTTCTTTCAAATCTCCAAACTCCTTTCTTTTTTTTTTAATGCCGTGATACAACTTCCTGTTAGAGGGTGGATAACATTTGTTCTCCATGGTCCCAATGTATATAGGAAGTAGTCACACACTTTTTCTCACTCCTGATATAGACTATGGGACTTTTTAGCATGTATAGAGCAGTGCATATGATCACAACCAATGTCCACTGTTCATTCCAAACGAACAGAAGTGAAGGGGAAAGGAGAGGTTAGGGAACTCACAGAGCACGTTACAAGGAGGCAGAGGAACACAGCAAGAAAATATTTAATAAAAACTAGACTATGGGGTCAATAAGTAGTAGTGTGTATGTATAATGTTGTATGTATAAGGATATTGTTTAGTAAAACTTTATGAGTGAATTTCGAGTTTAAAAAATTCTAGCTTTATCTTAGAAACAAAAGGACTGACAGCCAAGTGCTGTGTCCATATAATATCACGTGTAGACGATTCTGAGAATTCAACAATACTGTCCTTTAATCTCAAACATTGTTATCAGCCATGCCAGAACATCTTCCCCCTATATTATGGAGATGGGAAAATAAGGGGGGCTCTACAGTCCAAATCAGGAGTAAGCAAGCTAGGGTGACAATGCTGCTCTTTCATAAAAACAGTACAGTGAGTGAGCATTGTCAACTTAGGACAGGAAATGTGTTACTTACAGAATCACTAGATGAAAATACAGAAAACTAAAGTTTTAAGAATTAAGTCACCACACCTCTGGAATGGTAAGGAGCAGTATATTACATTTTTCTCTTCGGTTTAAATACACTTTAAATATATAGAATGCATTAGGATAAAAAAAACTTCTGCCTTTACCAGCCCTTTAAGATTAAGATGGCTCATTGCATCCTTAAGTTTTAAGGTTTGGGTTAAGAGCTAAGTTTAAGAGTGCACTTTGGGGCTGATTTACTAAAACTGGAGAGTGCAAAATCTGGTGCAGCTGTGCATGGTAGCCAATCAACTTCTAACTTCAGCTTGTTTAATTAAGCCTTGACTGGAAAACTGTAAGCTGGTTGATTTCTATGCAAAGCTACACCAGATTTTGCATGCTGCAGTTTTAGTAAATCAACCCCTTTATGACTGGGAAAGTAAACCTATATCTTAGGGAAAAAGGAGTGATATCAAGTAGTGTATCCATATAATGTCATATTTATCCAGTGCAGAGAGTTCAACTAAGCTACATGTTTAATGAGTCAAAAAAGTTGAGGATGATGGGTTCTAGCTACCATAACTGTCCTTGAGACTTGAAAGCATCTGTTAATACCTTGCAAGTTGTAGAAAAAGTTTTTCTGAAGTGATCATACTTTACATATAGGAAGCCCTCAAACATGCCCTTTTTTCCTTGTGTTTTGATTGTAGGGCCTGAAGAATGGTCCTCATCATCCCGACCCACCTTAAAAGCATCAATTCAAAGATCAACTAGAGGAATATATAGAGAACATCCATATGGTAGATACTGAAGGTCTTTTACATATGTGGCCTCCTCTTACAGACAATTATTTGCCTTTTGGCGCTGCATAAAACAACAACATGACAAGTAATAGTCCATTTTTACCTTGGGATTACTGCTTGTGGTTTCCTTATGTACTTCCTGTATTTGCGATGACATCGGTGTAGCATTGGCTTTAAACTTTATTTTATTAACATGGACTGAAAAACAATAATTGCAGGATCATTTTGTTTCAAACCATGAAATGGGATAATGTTCTCTTGGCTGTTATTCATTGTGGTATATACCTTTTTTAAAAGCATGAAAGTGTGAAAATGCTGAAGTCTTGATAAATACACAACATATCAGGCCTTGATTTTTTTGTGTAGGGTTGCTAAATTATTGTAATATGATTTTTGAATATAATATAATCAAAGTATAGAGAGGATGTTTCAAAATTGATTTTTGCAAGAAACAAAATGTTCAGTATTAAGTTTGTAAATTTAACTTAAATGGCTGTTTTACGGGGACTGAGAAGTAAATGGCTACTGTAATGTATGTAGCTAACTGAATCTGTCAGTGTTTTAATATGTATTTGTTTAAAAAATCACATAAAGGTCGATGTGTAACATTCTCTAAATAGGAAATTATAACTTGTCAAATATGTTTGCTCAAATTTGTCAATAAAGCTGAAATTTTTTGTAAGAAACTAAACTTGCAATCACTTTTGTATTTCATTTCTAGGGATGCCTAAAATGTTTCACAATTAAAATTACAAAATGATCCCAAGCTTGTTTTAAGTATTTTGTGTAAGAATTAAAATTTGTTTTAATAACTTTGGCTTTGGCTAAATAATTTTCTAAAAATTAACCTAAACTGTCATTTGATTCGCGGTTAGAAAACATTAATGCATATCATATTAATGGGAAAATGGACATAGAACAATAAATGCTTCTAAATTATTTTTTAAGCTTCATCTTGCTAAACAAAAACTCTGACTTGTTTACATTACTAGCCTCTCTGTAATGGAGTTAAAAGAGGTAAGATTATCACTTACCACCAACCACTAGACTGTACTAATGCCTAGAACTTTGAATCACCCCAAACATTAAATACCTTACTTAACATGTAACCGTTGTCTAGGTTTTTGGTTTTCACTCTTAGGAGTGTGTTGGTTGCATTTGCTTAATTACTATTTATCTCTACCAATAATCATCAGTGTCACTGCCCAGGTGTTGCTATTTAACTTCAACTTCAAAAACTTTATTTGTAATTTCCAGTGCTAAATATCGCGAACGTTGAAAGCAGTTTAAAGGGCTGATATTTCTTTTGAGACTATCAGACTTGATGGCTGATGCTTATTAAGGAAAAGTGTCGCAGGACTCAAAGGATGACTAAACCATAACCAGGTAACACTAATAGTAACTATGTAATTTTCAGTATGCGAGCAAATGTTAAATATTTCCAATTATTAAGTTACTTATAGTTAAAAAAGTAAACCTGCAAGAATATAACAACTAGGACCTTAGGCTATTAAACCAATAATTAATCTTAACTAGTCAAATCAAAATTCTAAATATCAAGTAACTAAACAGATCTAAAATTAACCATAATAGTAATGCAACTCTTGCTAACATCAGATATCTAACCTAATATTTTGTGAAAGTGAAAACCAAAAATGAAATAGGGCTGCCAAAATTACCTATATTTTAAATATTTATTTTTGTTGAATCTTAATTGCTGGCTTTTTATTGCTGTGATTGGTTTACTTTTTTGATGAGAATAGTTAACTAATTTTTATAATTTTGTACATACCAAATAATATATGGTACTCTATATCACATTGCAGCTGGAGTTGCATGCTAATTTAGTAATAGCTAGAAATACACTTAGTATAATTATTTTCTTTGAATGCACTGAAAAATGATTTTAAAAACAATAATGTTGTATACTGTTTGTTAAAATCACTACTATTAATTCTCCATTTCAGATACTTTGTTAAAACGAGTGAAAAGGAAAAGGCTAATAAGCAAGTAAGTTTACCTTATGCTAAAGTTATATCACAAATTAAGTAATTTGTATAATTTATTAATGCATTTGTTATTTTACATGTATGTTTATTTTTCATGTTAGCACTATGTCACATTGAACTCTTTATGAACTGCAGGTTTATTTTGAATTAAGTACTTTAGACAGTGAAGGGGAACAATCAGTTGGAGTGCTCAAACAATAGAGGAGGATTTGGATGGAATGTTTACCCAGTACAGGGATACCATGCTTTTCCCCTTATAGTACCTGACTGACAACTTATTTACTATTCTAAAACTATTTGCAGTAGTCTATTTTCATGGGAGATGTCTAATCCACATGTTTTAATATGTTGGGAAGCACTACAGCTGTATTGGACTATGGTATAGTGAAAAAATCCCACAGTTTAGTTGCTGATTGTTTAATTGACTATTCTTTCAACAGGAATAATGACACATTTTAAACTTCTTAGTTCCTACTGACTTGATTACCTAAAAACAATGGCAGAACAGTAAATGAACCATGAGAATGTCCCATGATCCTGTAAGTCAGTGCTACTATATTGATTCCCAACAGAGAATTATACAGTAGTCACTTTGCAGTCAAGTAACAAGAGAGGATTATTGGTCCTCCGAAAAGAACCCTTGTCAAGCATCCTTTTTTTAAGATAAAGGTGATATAACTAATCAAAAACACCATGGGCTATTTGTTTATTTTTTTAGCCAGTTGTAGACATTGGGTATGCTACACATGCCTAAAACAACTTATTCTACATGTGTACTAAGCCCTGGTCTCCCCTGGTGGTGTACAATAAACCGTAAGTCCATGATTATATGTAACAAGCTGAGCATGCAAGTATTTACAAGTTCACCAAACAGAATGGGATAAACAGTGCAGAAGTTTCCTCAGGGGTTCAAAAATAGGCACCTTATTGGCAAATTGTGCAAGCACTGTGGGGTTACCACTGTCTAATGGGAAATGTTTACAGACACTTTCTCCCATCCACAGACAAGTACAGATGGTAACAAAATCATTTATACATATAACTATCTGTAAAAAAAAGAATGGCAACTCTGGTGCTGATTTGCTTGGAATAAATAATACATTGATAAAATCATGATATTCAATTTCTGTAAAATAAAAAATGTATTAATTTAACTGTATTGAACACGCCGAAGTGATGAAACAAAACAGGGGAAAATTGGATACCTTCATTTAAAGGAATTTGAATGTTTTGTGCAAGTTTATGTAAACACATGTTTTCTTTCAATGTTTTAATTATACTTTAAAACATTTATTTGTTAACTAAGCATGTTTTTCTAATAAGAAAACACAGAATTGCATGCACGCTTGTGAAAATGAGTTATTTAGATGGGTATATGTGACTTTACTATGATAAGAAAGAGTTTAGAGTGGTATAGCGTGGTATAGCGTGTGAAATCAAATCCCCATGCTATTCAGGTTTATTAAACAACAAAAGTTGTTTGGCCTTCAGGTAGTCTTGCATGGAGCTTTCTAGCTACATAGGTAATAGAATATAAGTAATAAACATAAAATATTTGCAGTATTTATGCAAATTACATAAACAAAGAAACATCTAAAAACACCATGCATTGCCTATAAAATGGTAACAATAATATCAATCTTGCAATGTGTAATGACAGCAACTATCTTATGTATCTCATAGAGCTTTATATTCCTTGGAGACAACATGGAGAATTAATTAATATTTTGTGGAAAAGACCTGAGGGGGACAGATGTTTCTACTGCTCCAGAGCAGACACTAGAGATTGGTAAGTTATTAAAGTATACAAAGAAATATTTTATTTATGAATGTATATATATATATATATATATATATATATATATATATATATATATATATATATATATATATATATATGGTACAACTCCAACAAAAAAAAAAAGAATTAGAATGTGTACTACTAAAACAATCAGGTGATTCACCTAACAAAATTAATTTTCACTTTTGCAAAGTGAACTTTAGTCAATTATTTTAATTATTTGGAACTTTGTTAATTTTCAATACCCAATCATGTTGGAGGAAAACTCTAGCCATTCTAAGGTTTTCTTAGGCTGCCCATGGACATTGGAGGCTGTAGAATAAACAAGAACGTGTAGATCATGTCTCCTCTGGGAGAGAGAGCCTATGGCACAGACCAGCACAGCAGACAAAACCAAGGATGTTGTTTAAAAATGCTTTAATCCTGTTGAAAGAATAGTCAATTACTATACTTTATACCAGTGTTTCTTCAGTCAAGGCACTCTTTAGAATTGTGCACAATCCTGGGGCACACCTCTCTGAGGGCTCATTCACACCAGGAGGTGCGTCTGAGCGCACGCACTTTTTTACACGTTCCCACATATCACATTTTATAATGGGCTGCTCCATGTGTGTGAACACACACCAAAATGTGCCAGCCCCAGAAGATTTGACTGCTTAATGACCAGGCAATTTTTTTGATACGGCACTACACCGCTTTAACTGACATTTGTGCGGTCGTCGTTGTGCAATGCTGTACCCAAACAAAATTGACGGCCTTTTTTTTCGACAAATAGAGCTTTCTTTTGGTGGTATTAGATAATCTCTGCGGTTTTTATTTTTTGCTCTATAAACAAAAAAAGAGCGACAATTTTGAAAAAAACACAATATATTATATTTTTTTGCTATAATAAATATCCCCAATTTTAAAAAAAAAAAAGCGAATTTTTTCCTCAGTTTAGGCCGATATGTATTCTTCTACATATTTTTGGTAATAAAAATCGCAATAAGTGTATATTGATTGGTTTGCGCAAATGTTATAGCGTCTACAAACTATGGGAAAGATTTATGGCATTTTTATGGCATTTTTATATTATTGTTTTTTTTTTACTAGGAATGGCGGTGATCTTCGATTTTTAATCAGGATTTTTACACATTTTTGGGACCATTGACATTTATACATATATAAAAAATGCACTGATTACTGTGTAAATGTCACTGGCAGGGAAAGGGCTAACACAAAGGGGTGATCAAGGGGTTAACTGTGTTCCTTGTGTGTGTTCTAACTGTAGCGGAATGGAACTAGTTAGAGGAGATGACAGATCATTGTTCCTAGCTAGTAGGAGCAGATGATCTGTCTCTCCTCTCCTCTGCTCACAGAACAGAGATTTGTGTGTTTACACACACACGTCCCTGTTCTGGCTCTTGTGCCCGCGATTGCGGGTGGCTGGCGGTCATTACTACCGCCCGTCACGTGCATCGGCACCCCCGCAGTGCAGAGGCGCACGCCTGCTATCCCCGCTTTAAGGGCCGACATACAGATACGACGGCTTGTGGGAACGTGCCGACCTGCTGCAGTATAATGACGACAGCTGGTCTGCAAGAGGTTAAAATCGTGCTGCACAAATTGCGTAGTACTGCGGTATCATGTATTTTAGAAGTAGCAAACTTACATGCATTTTCTAGATGTGTGGTTGTGGCATTAAGAATTAATGCCACCCATGTGCATCAATGAAAATCAGCACTTTTTTGTATGGTGAACAAGCCCTAAACTGTAGTCTGTGAGGCACAGGGGAATGAGTATAGCTTTTTTTTAAAAAAAACAAACAAACATTGTACTTACCTAGGGGGATACAGCATTGATCTGATGCTGCATCTGTCCCCTGCTGGCTCTGTAGTAAGAACTGAGCTATCAAACACTGCTGGTCGCTCAGTTCTCTCCCTCTGATCTGAGCAGAGAGCCATGACTGTCAGTCAGTGGCTCTCTGCTATCCCCCTAGCACTCACTGGAGCGCAGAGCTGTGGAGGGGCAAGAGAAGCTGGCAGATCACTGAGAGGCTGAGCCAGGGGCTGGTCCAGGTTCTGGGTGGACCAGCTCTGTGACATCAGCTGACAATAGGCTGCAGCCCGTGTTTGGTTGAAAATGGGTCACAGGTGTACAGAATGAAGTGTACTCCTGTGATCCAAAGGCACTTTGGCTATACTTCACGTGGTCTGTAGTTTGTAAACCTTCTCCCCCAAAATATCCCCTGCCAGCACAAATTCCCCCCTCCTAGCACAAATCTCCCCCAAATCCACCCTTCCTAGCAAAAATATCCCCAGTGACAGCAGCATAGAGGGGGAGATAGCTGGAAGGAGGCGTTGGCTGTGTTCTCCCCCAACCCCCTCCCCCCCCCCCCAAGCTCCTCTACCTTCTGATCCAGGACTGCTCTTAGATCTGAATGTACATAGTTTGATTACTTCCCCCACCCACAATGTCTGCTGCCAGGACAGGAGCAGTGTGGGGAAGAGCTAGAGGGCAGTAATAAATCCCTGTACATTTGCAGTGATTCTGTGTTATCTCCTGTATACAGACAAGAGGGAAACAGTACAGTCTGCTCTCTTCCCTGCTCTATCATCCTGCCTGCTGCTATCTGTAGTAAAGTCGGCAACCCAGAAAGCTTGTGAGCTGCCTGACATGTTCTTAGCAACCAATGATGTCATCAGTTGGTAGGATGTGGGCGGGCTGCTCACACCACTTTCTGGGTTGCTGACTTTAGTACAGATAGTAGCAGGGGCTGTGCCCTCCCTCCTCTCTGTATACAGGAGTTAACACAGAATCATTCTCAGATCTGAATGTACAGAGGTTGGGACAGTTTTTCTTCCTTTTGCCACCACATTCCTGAGAACTCTTCAAGGCACCTCAGTTGAGAAACACTGCTTTACTCAGACAATTGTTTTATACAATATTACTACCCTAGACAAAGTTTCCCAGCCATTTGCTACTTTGTGGGATACACATATTAGTTAATATCTTTTTTTTAACAGTACTTCCTTCTTGGAGTTGCTAACAGCTAAATGCAACAACATTGATTTACAAAATGAATTGGATAATATTCACTTTGCAAAACCTATGTATACCCTGAAAATGTACCTGATTGACATTCTCAAGCTTTATCCCTCCAGTTTCCTAAACCAAAGTGCCCAGGAGCTAGACTTGAAGAAACGGCAGTTGTTGAAACATGAACAAGCAAAAACAGGTCAGCAGCATTACTCTGTCATACCAATTGTGTGTTTGTGTGTATATATATATATATATATATATATATATATATATATGAATAAATAGTGATGTTGCTCTGTGAACCTTCTAAAATTACTATAATAAAGTGCTGGTGCAATAATCGAAACACAAAGGTGTATATCTATACAATCGTAAACTTGCTAAGTGCTAAAGGGCAAAGTGAAACAAATTTTCTAGAATCAGTAATCATCAATACCTGATGGTGGCAACTTGGAACCAATCATATAATGATAAAACAGTGAAATATTACTAACGTGCAGTCTTGAAATAGTTGATAGCATATAGCAATAATGAACATAAATATAAATGAAAAAGTCCAACTCTAGATTAGAGTATCTTAAACGTGTAAGCACAGTCCCAAAATATACTGTGACAATCAAACAATGTTGAGATGAGTGGTATAGCCCTCCACCGTGAACAGAAAAAAACGGCTGATGCCAGGCTAATCCACTGTAGTGACACCTGAATGTGTCCAAGCCCCTCACCTTAGTGCTGTAAGGTTACAGCAAGAATAGATTGAATGCAGCAGACCTCAGAGTCTCTCTATTTACCATTATTGTGATTGATACATTGGAGTTCATTTACTAAAGACACATTGATTGTGCACTTTGCAAGTGCAGTTGTTCCAGAACTTAGTAAATGAGGTAAAACTTCACTTTGCAAAGAATGCACTATCACATGCAGAGTAAATAAAAAAAAAAAAAACTGCATTTGTGCTTGCACATGATTGTATGATGGAAGTCAGCAGCACTCTTCACCTCATTTACTAAGCTCTGAAGCAACTGCACTTGCAAAGTGCACAATCTATTTGCCTTTAGTAAATCAACCCCACTATGTAAGGTAATTTATGTTTGACAATCACAATACAAGAAATGTGGGCTAGCACAACTGAAACTGGGTTTGGGGGTTAATGTACACTCTTCTTCAGATTAACAAACTAATATGTACAGTATGGGTTCTACCTTAACAACAAATTTGTTTATATTCAAACAAGCTGGCCCATGCACTATAGAATACATTTCTTATTTAAAAGGACATTGTACAGTGAGGTGATACTGTGTATGGTCAGCTTTAGTATTAAGCCTTACTTGGTTATGAAATTACTCCATAAATTGGGCATGAAAACCATTCAGGAATAAAGTTACAGATCAAACAGATTTCCAGATACAGTTCTGTGCACCGCCACTATTCAACCTGTTTACATTGTGGGCCCTCTATTCCTGTCATTGCAATTTCTTTTGTTTGTTTTTTTAACATGGCACACCACCATTTCACTTTAAATGTTTGTTGTACAGAGCATTGGATATCATGAGCATGCACCTCAAATTACCTTCAGTAGTAAAACTATTATTTTTGTGGTTCCAAAGGGCATAAGGTGTTGTAGCAATTGTACATTACCCAGCTAGACATTTCATGGCTGTTTTTCAGTACTTAATGGGAATCTGACATAGATGCAGTCATAGCAGACCTTCTAAAAATGCTTGTTGTCTTGCTGTCAATCTCACCATCTGGTTTCAATACTTTAAATCACTAAAATGAAAATAAATAAACCGCGCTTGGAGTAAAAAACAACCTATAAAAGGCAACTGCTAAAAGTGGGATACACACACATAGACAAATGGAGAATTATATAAAGCTGCGCCAGTGAAAAATAAAAAGATTTTTTACTACTAAAAAGACTAACAATATGATCTGTGGCCACGGAGGAGCACATAGATGAAACCAGGAAGTTAAGATGAATCCGTAAGAATCCACAACATAACTTAAATCAAATGCATATAGTCCTGTTATATATTGGTTTAGTACTTCAGAACAAGGTGTTCAAACCCAGGGTTAGTGGAGAAGAGATACACCACGGTGACTATCCTTCATTCTATTTGTGGAATAAAGAAGTGCCCGACCACTGGATAGATTGTAAGCTTACCGGATGGCCAAGCAGTATGGGCACATAGGATGTAACATTAGAGGCCTCACGAACCGGGATCTGCTGATGGGGCTGGTTAGGTGGATATCAATCGTCCAGAAAGAACGGTCCGCCTACTCCGCACGCTTCACCAAAAAGGATTCCTGCTTCCTGTCGGTGCTGGGCTCAGCCTCCTCCGGGACTTCCACTGTACAGGGGGCTCGGCTCTGCTCGTTGTTTTGCTGTCACCCTAAACAACAGCAAAACAACGAGCAGAGCGGAGCTGCCTGTACAGTGGAAGTCCCGGGGGGAGGCAAAGCCCAGCACCGACAGAAAGTGGGAATCCTTTTTGGTGAAGCGTGCGGAGTAGGGGGACCGTTCTTTCTGGATGATTGATATCCACCTAACCAGGCCCATCAGCAGATCCCGGTTCGTGAGGCCTCTAATGATACATCCTATGTACCCATACTGCTTGGCCATCTGTATCACGCTATGGGCGGCTTTTTTCATTTGTGAGCACTAGCGGGAATCCTTTTTGGTGAAGCATGCGGAGTAGGGGGACCGTTCTTTCTGGATTATTGATATCCACCTAACCAGCCCCATCAGCAGATCCCGGTTCGTGAGGCCTCTAATGATACATCCTATGTGCCCATACTGCTTGGCCATCCGGTAAGCTTACAATCTATCCGGTGGTCAGGCACTTCTTTATTCCACAAATAGAGTGAAGGATAGTCACCGTAGTGTATCTCTTCTCCACTATCCCTGGGTTTGAACACCTTGTTCTGAAGTACCAAACCAATATATAACAGGACTATATGCATTGGATTTAAGTTATGTTGTGGATTCTTACGGATTCATCTTAACTTCCTGGTTTTATCTATGTGCTCTTCCGTGGCCACAGAACATATTGTTAGACTTTTTAGTAGTAACATTTTTTTTTATTTTTCACTGGCGCAGCTTTATATAATTCTCCACTTTAAATCAGTAACCTAGAACAAATGTCCAGATAAAGGTTTCTGAATCTTCTCTGATTTCCCTCCTTACCTAAATGGTCATATGTATACTATAGTATATACTAATGAAACATACTAACTGTTTCCTCCACCCATTTCAGTATCAGACTAAGAGACACAGCTGGTAGGAGTTTGCCAAAATAATTTTTCACTTCAGTTCTCTAATAACAGCTTCTGTATAGAAAAAAATACCTTTGACTGCAGAATTCAATGGACATTTTTTGAGAGTCTGAATCCTAATTGGTCATAGGTTGTCGGTGGGTATATGAAAAGAGAGAAACACATCTCTCTGGCTGTCATAACATGTAAATGCTTAAAAGTACATAGTTTAGCAACCACCACTTGAGATTTTTTTTAACCTAAAAAATACTTAATTTGGAGAAGTAATGAAACGAGGAATGTAAGAAGGATAACTGTTATGTGGAAAAACCATAAATTAATACCGCTCTAATGCTCCTATCACTGATATCAGCCAACATGACATGTAATGAACTGTTGCAGATCATTTAAGACTGCTTGTCAGGTTACAATGTGCTACATAAAAATGGCAACTGGTCACACCCAGGACACCAACTTACTGTAACCAAAATTGAACCACGTAGTATAAGATGGCTTCAAGTCTGCTCTCCACCCACAGGAGAGGTCACTCAAAATTGTTTTGCCCCTAGTGGGCTTAATCATCAAGGACAAAATTATTAGGCCCACTTGGAGGCAAACGCATCTAAGGGACCTCTCCTGTGCACTACCTGGTTTAGTTTTGGCCACAGTGAGTCAGCATATTGAGTGCGATCAGTTGACACTTTTTTGAAGGATAATTGTTAACTCTGTCAAACTTGAAGGACAAGAACTAGATTACAAATTTTAAATCCAACTTCCAAATTTAGAGACATAGCCAAGAGCTCTAAATGTTAGTGACAAGAGAAAGAAAACACTGACCACTGTATTTTGCATGATTCCGTCAGCATGTATATGATATACAATTTTATGACACATGGTGCTGAAGTTGCTCTATTAGGACAGACCATTTTAGAAAGAAGATGACATGGATTGTTTAGAAACTAATGTAAATTAAGTTGAAACTGTTTCTTCTGTGTTTTCCCTTAGCTTTACTTAAAAAATAAAATTGTATACCATTAAACATTTATACTGTATAACCCCTTCAAAAAAGAGCTTCAAAACACTTTAAAAAAACTAGCTATTTGACATTTTGCACTTCCATTTTTTTTTGTTTTTTGAAAAAATGTGGGAGGATTAGTACATCCATCAACTATTTTCTTTTACAAAAGGCTTTATTGATAACCATAGCAATTTAACAGTGTAGAGAATGCATCACGAATAAACATAAAATTTAGCATCTTATAAATAAAATAAGTATGCTAGTAAATCAGAGAAAAACAAAACAATAAAAATATAACAGAGGCTGAGAACAGTTGGTTGGATACACTGAGGTTTCAGGAATGCCCGTAGGATCTCGTCCGATTTTTAACAAATACTTGAATAGTTTGTCTCAACAGGGGCCTAACTATAAATAGTCCTGAGTATCTATCCACGTAGCGATCTCATCCAAGGCTATGGGTTCATATGTGCAACTGAGAAGTAAGAGTATAGAGAGGGAGGTTAAAGAAGAAATATGGATTGAGATTAGCTAAGAAGGGAGGAGTAAAGAATAGGGGGAAGAAGGGGAGAGGAGGAAGAGGAGAGAAAAAAAATAGGGGGGGGGGGGGGGGTCCTCACGGTGGGAAGCAAGAGTGCATTAAATCTGAAGAAGGGTGGTATCAAATCTGGTGGGTTTAGTATATTCGACCCATGGCCTCCAAACCTTTCAGGAACTTTTCATGAGTGTCCGAAAGGACAGCAATCAGCTTTTCGTTAACCATTATATCATCCATGCGATTCTTAATCACCTCAAAACTTAGTACCTGTGTCTTCCATGCCCTAGCTATAGTTAGTTTGGTTGCAGTAAAGAGATGCAGAGCCAGTTGGCGCTCTGGGCGAAGCAGTTCTGCAATTGGGTTGCAGAGGAGTGCTTCATATGGATCTTTTTTGAGGTCAGGATGGAGTATGTTTCGGAGAAGGGAGTAAACTCTGATCCATAACCTGCGTACCCTCGGGCAGATCCACCAGATGTGCGTCATTGTGCCCTCCTGGGAGCACCCTCGGAACAGGGGGGAGTAGGCTGGAATAAACCGGGCCGGTCTAGCAGGTGTGTAGTACCATCTGTAAAGTACCTTATAGGCATTTTTTAAAAAGATGACATTCTTTGAGCATTTGGATATCGCTAAAGTCATGACCTGCCAGTCCTCCGGATCTAGCTGTTTTCCTAGTTCCCTTTCCCATTGAAGGTGATAGAGCTGTGTCAGTGGTTTTTTAGAGGTAATAATAGAGGAATAGATCAGTGATATTAAACCCGAGGTTTGAGGTATAGCTCTGCAGAAGCTCTCAAAGCCATCAACTATTTTCTGCTGCCTTTGTCCCCATAGGAGACACAAACAGCATTCAAAATCTAACTGAGAAATCGCATTTAAAATCTGCCAAAATGTCTTACTCTTCCCTAACTAAACCAATGGTTGGAGTTAGGCTTCAAACATAAAATTGTTTGAATATAAAAGCTACAGCTCACTCTCAACATGCATGTGGGCGAAGATAGGGAGATGCACATTACAAATATGATTTGATCTGGCCTGTGTGAATCATGTATTAAATACAGAAGGTTATTTGAGTGAGAATATATATAGATTCATTAAAATAAATATAATACACACACCCATATAGTCAGCATTGTTTGTAAATGTTCTGCTATTCTTTTCATTTTATTTTTTTAACCTTTATATTCATCATTGTGCCTTTTACATGTAATGAGAACTATAAAATGGTTAGTGATTGAGCTATAAAACATGCCATTCATAAATCAGCAATTCTATAATATGTCTAATTGCCTTCTGGTGTCATTCATTATTCCTTTTCATTCTTTTTATTGTTCTTCTCATCACTACCGGTGTGCCAGCATTCTTCAAACGGGATATAAAATGTGACAGTCCTTAAGTTAAAATGAAACTTTCTTTCTAGCTCTTATAACTTGACAGTGAAAAAGTTGTACTAGTATTTTAAAGCAAAATATCCCAACTTAACCCAGTCATATTTTGATTATGCCATCCCTAAAATTAAAGAATAGTCACTTTGGTGTATTAGATAGGTAAAGGAGATCAGCTAGACATAGACAATAGCATCAATGTATGTTTTTTAACCACTTCAGCCCCGGACCAATTGGCAGCCAAAGGACCAGGCCCCTTTTTGCGATTCGGCACTGCGTCGCTTTAACTGACAATTACGCGGTCGTGCAACGTTGCTCCCAAACAAAATTGGCGTCCTTTTTTTCCCACAAATAGAGCTTTCTTTTGGTGGTATTTGATCGCCCCTGCGGTTTTTATTTTTTGCGCTATAAACAAAAATAGAGCGACAATTTTGAAAACAATGCAATATTTTTTGCTTTTTGCTATAATAAATATCCCCCAAAAATATATAAAAAAAAACATTTTTTTTTTCCTCAGTTTAGGCCGATACGTATTCTTCTACATATTTTTGGTAAAAAAAAAATCGCAATTAGCGATTATGGATTGGTTTGCGCAAAAGTTATAGCGTTTACAAAATAGGGGATAGTTTTATAGCATTTTTATTAATATTTTTTTTTTACTAGTAATGGCGGTGATCAGCGATTTTTATTGTGACTGCGACATTATGGCGGACACATCGGACATTTTTGACACATTTTTGGGACCATTGTCATTTATACAGCAATCAATGCTATTTAAATGCATTGATTCCTGTATAAATGATAGTTGTAGTGAAAGAGTTAACCACTAGGGGGAGGGGAGGGGTTATGGGCTGTGACGTGTGTGTGTTTTTACAGATTAGGGGGCAGGGCAGACGTCTGACGTCATTGATCAGCTTTCCTGATGACCGGGAACAGCCGATCAATGACAGGCAGAGTAGGAAGCGCGGGGGGAGGTTTGTTTACACAAACCTCTCCCCGTTCTTCAGCTCTGTGACCCAATCGCGGGACACCAGCGGCGATCAGGTCCGCTGGACCCGCGGCCGGGGGCACGGAGCTCCAGACCGGGTCGCGAGCTTGCCGCTGGCGGCGCGCGCGCGACCCACGGACAGGCATTTAAAGGGCCACGTACAGGTACGTGATTTTGCCTGCCCGTGCCATTCTGCCGCAGTATATCGGGAAGCGGTTAAATATTTCTATGCATAGTGTGTAATTATATATGTACATAAGGGTAGCTATAGTTTTTTTGTTCCATAAAAGCTATATTATAAATTCACAAGAATACAAAATAAAACAAAAAAAATTTGATCATTGTCACTGCACATCTTCTGACAAGTATAACACCAAAAAAGTGAGCAAAAGCAAGACTATGAAAACAGTTAAACTTGACTAGACATAATACTGAAAATATATATGTAATATACATACAAAGTGATCAACAATTAGGATTACCAATGAACTGACTTTCAAAAGCGCTATTCCTTGGTAAATAACACTTCAATAAATAAATAAAGCCATGTGAATAAGCCCTGCTTGCCTGGGTCCATAATAGCGACAATCCGGATCGCCGCAAAAGAGAAAAGCCTACAAGTAAAATTCAGAGTTTGATTCTTATGTGCCGTCAAAGAGAGAAAAAAAAAAACAGGGGAGGGAAGAGAGGAGATGAGTGGGGAATGGAGTATTAACAAGGGGGCTACAACTGGTTTGGAACAACTCTAAAGCTAGGAGGGCAAGTGAGCAAAATGCAGCATGTTTGGAGAAAAGGCTGCACGTCTCAAGTGGGGTCCATACTCTCCTCTCCAGTTCAGTAGCCAGGAGCAGATAAGGGCAGCTATGTTTAGAAATATAAAGAGTTATGAAAAAAAAAGATCAAGTGGTTCATGGAGTTTGCGCCAAATTTGAGTGGCGCGCAATGGCCCATAATGCACTGCGGGAGCGCAGTGCATTGCTGTATGATGATTGGCCTAAGCATTCACTATGCAGTGGATATATATATATATATATATATACACATATATATATATATATATATATATATATATATGTGCATATATATATATATATCCACTGCATACAGTTTAGCTATATCTCACTGCAGGCCGTTCCTGGTGTACTGTTTCTAATATACTTAGAATATACTTAAGCCCCATACACACGGTCGGACTTTTTCATGGATTCTGTCCGATCGGACAATGTTGTTGAAAAATCAGACCGTGTGTATGCACCATCGGACAGTGTTCGTCGGTTTGTCCGACGGACAAAGTCTTATCTCCTGCTGGAAAGATTTGCCGTCAACACGGTCCGATCACACCAAATCCGATCGTGTGTACGGTTGTCCGACGGACAAAGTGCTACGCATGCTCAGAAGAAATTCTGTGACGGAAGCGCTCGGTCAGGTAAAACTACCTTTCCTAATCGACACAGCACATTCGTCACGCTGCAATGTTAAAATGTCTTTAATGCAGCGCATTCTCTTTTTCTTTACAATGCAACAAGAATGACATGTTTTAGCTGCTCCTATTCACCCGCACTTCTCACAAACTTAGTTCTTTATTACTTTTCAGCATTTATACACTACATGTTTTTTTTTACTCAGATCGTAAAAGAATCTTTGTTATATTTTTACCATGATTTGTCTTTTTTTTTTTTTTTTTTTGGGGAATACATATTTGAAGGATAATTTTTTTGTTTTTTGGAGGGGGGTTGTGTGTCTCAACTTAGCAAAACCACATTATTAACATTTGTATTTCTTGCTTAAATTTACTAGGAGTTTGTTGGTTGTTGGTGCCCCTTGTTAATTATACTTTAGGATTAGTGAAATGTACCTGCCTACTCAAAGAAAAACTGTCATTGTAGAAAAGTAAAACACAATAGTCAATGATTATTTCAAATCCAAAAAACATTTATTTAGGTCTCAGCAACAAACCAAAGAGGAACGCAGCCATGGCGAAACTTGGGGAATTTGCAAAGCCTTGGACACCCATGGCAACCATCATTTTTCAGGCTTAAACAATTGGGGGCATGAAGAGTACCTATCTAAATAATAAGGGAGCTCAATCTGGTCCTGAAGTCCAAAACATCCGGAACTGCAGCAGATGCCATCTAGGTCCCCAGGCTCTGGTCCTACGAGAGGCTCCATCTTCTCTCAGACCAGACTGAATCAAGGTCATCACTCTCTTGTCTTCCTTGTACGCTTCCTTCCACGCCGTGGTGCTGGTGCTGGTGGGGTGGCAGAAGGAGGAGGAGGAGGCGGAGCAAGGTCACTCTCGCAAACATGTGTGAGGGGAGTCATCTCCCCAGCCATCCCCTCATTTAGTATTTTGAGGATGACCTCCTCACACATGCTGCGTTGCCCCGCCTCCATACCCGTAATTTTACTGCCAACCAAGGAGGCAAAGGCCTCCTCGTAGGTGGGTGTGGCATAGAGGGAGGCTGAGGCATCTCTGATCAGCTGGAGCGCTGACTCTCCCACCTCCCCCATGTTTTTCGCCCTTCTGTAGGGAAGGCGGAGGGGAGAGACTTGGGAGACAATCAGGCTCCTAGGCCTACCCCCCTGTTGGCTGCCACTAACCCCTGCCTCCTCCTGACTGCCACCTTCCACAGCCACCTCCTGGCTGAGGTCTTCCTGTGTATGAAAAAGGGACATAGTTTCAGTTATTTGTTCATCAAACACACACAATTTTCATCTAGTGACTGTTGCAAAATGTTTACAAATAGAAAACCATACAATTCTCAGCCCTGTAGTTTAGATTCTTCCCAAAAATGTCTCCAACACCACTGTCTGTTGATATGTCAATCACGTTAGGAACTAAGCAATTGGGGATCCTGAATTAACTGAACATCATTCATTATTTCCCAAACTGGTTACAAAACTACTATACCTGGAACAAGTTGGGCTCCTGCACATATTCCATACTGGAAGGCCCAGGTTGGTCCTCGGAAGCCTCATCAGGGGTGGCGTGCGTGGAAGGACGCATGCAAGGAAGAGTCGAGAGTGACTTCCTGACAGTAGCCTGGTCTTTGAGAAAGTGGAGCCTCTCATAGTACCAGAGCGTGGGGGCATAGACATCATCTGCTGCAGCTCCAGATGCTAGGGACTTCCGGACCTTATTGCGCTCCCGGAAATAGGTACTCTTCATGTTGTTGATCTTCACTTTTAAGTTTGCCACGGTTGCCATGGGCAGGTTAGGCTTTACAAATGCCACAAGTTTCAGCAGGGCTGCGTACCTCTTTGGTCTGTTGCTGTAGTCACGATGTTTAGGTTGCCATAAGAGGGGGAATTCCCGGTATTTATCAATGAAGAGGGGGAGAAAACTCACGTCGTAGAAGGCCTCCATCACCTCTGCAAGACACAACGCCACACAAAACAATATAAATAATGTCAGCCTAAACTCTCCTAATCTTCTCCATAAAGAAGCCTCAAGTTCTAATCAGTCTAGGCTAGTTATGTACCAACGTCAAATTGTACCTTCGTTTGTAGCGATCGTCTCGTGCGTGAGCTTTCTCTCCCCTCGTCTCCCAGATCGTGGCTACGACACAGGCGTGTGACGTTTTATATACAGTGCGCATGCGTCAAACTCCGCCCGCCCCTGACGATCTTTCTCGTCTATTCCCCACCCCTTCTCTTTACGGCGCAGTGGGGAGAGCACATGGCGGGGACACAGCAGGTGCGCCCCAAATATCCCCCCAACGAGGAGGAGGACGAGGAAAGTCCGGAGGCAGAAACGTCCCGATCCCGGAGCCTGAAATTCAAGGCCTCAAATATGTCATTTGGAGAAATGTTGGAGATGGTGGACATATTAAAGAGGAGCGCCTATGATGGGAAGTATGGGCCTTACCTCAACCCCAATGTCCGCAAGGCCAAGATCATGTCTAAAGTTGTGAGAAGGCTGTACAATAATTTTGGGGTACAACGATCCAAGGAGCAACTGAGGAAACGCTGGTCAGACCTGAAACTGAGGGAGGCCGATCAGTACAGAAAGATCAAGCGAATTCTTCAAAAAAGTAAGTAGTTGTGTTTTGTGTTTGATTTCTTGCTTGCATACTGCTCCATGTGGTTTGATTTTTACAAAGTTGTACATTCCAAAATGGCCACTTTCATGTTCGTCTGTGCATTCGATCGTACTCAGCCTCGATCTTTCTGCCACTGTCATGGTCGTGTGTGTGTGTGTCCATTCGATCGTACGCAACCTTGAACGTTCGGCCACTTATAATACGTGGTTTGGTGTTTTTTTGGGGGAAAGGAAGTTTGTTCTCACTAGAAATGTCATCAAGAATGTAAAGCCAATTTATTCAATGTAAAGGAGAGGTCACCCAGTAGCTGTTTACCCATCTGGACTCTAGAGCACTAGTGCTGGGACACCCAAACCCCCTTTTTATTATGCTATGCTCCAGTGGATACTAGAGGGGTGTCTCCATCACACAAACTTCTACCAAAAAGCTAGTCAGTTTAGCACCTTTACAAAGTGACTACATTCATGTAGTTGTCATTTGTAACTGGCCAAACTAAAATAGTGTCCGTCACTTTCAAGCAATGTTTGTCATTTCCTATTTCTGCCCTCAATAGATAGTGTTGCTAAATCTTCCTTTTGTACATTCTCATAGGGGAGCGAAAACTTGGGCCGTCTGCGGAAACCCCCAAACCAACACCTCCCAAAAAAGGGGAAAGAGCAGAAGCAGAGGAGGAGGGAGGAGGAAGGAGAGATCATCGAACTTGGAGAAATTGTCACCACAACAGGTGAGTGTGGGAGAACACAGCTACTGGTAAGCTAATCCATGTATGGCTGCCTCATTTCCAACACCCCATTTTTGTTTGTTTGTGGTTTTTAGGTGACGTGGATGTTGAGGAAGAAAAATCGCACTTTACCACAGAGAGTGCCCACGTACTCATCGGGGAGATAATGGTCTGCAATAGAGATCTAGATTACATAAAGCAAAACATCAATGATGTTCAACAAAAATTGAAGAACATCATTGATGTTTTATGAAAAATATGAAAACGCACCAAGTAATTAACACACATTTGTGCCAGCTTCTGAACACATTTGCAACTTAAAAACTGTGTGAAATTTGGAACATGCACACATTGTGTCCACATGTGCTAGCTCCCATCATGGTGGATGAATGCCAACGTTTTTTTGGGGGTGCAAACACTTTACGAACTACGAAAGTGGTTGTGGTGAAGGGGTTGCACCCCCAAAAAACGTCCATTCATCCCCATGATGGAAAATGGCACTTTTGAAGCTTCTAGGCATGTGTTTTACCATCTAATGACCATTTTCAGACCCAAATTGTGTGCATGTTCTAAATTTCCACTTTCCGGGGGTGACCCCCCCATGTGATGAAGGCAAGATCAAACACACTTTGAACATATAGTCATGTCTGATCTTGTCTTCACTTTACAAAGTTGAACTTTCCTAGTTCATAGGTTCTGTTTTGCTCCATGCCTGGTTTTACCAATTGCGGAATGTTTGTAAACAATGTTGTAAATAACCAAGATGTTGTCAGTTTTGGCGTGAAGATTGTAAACGCACTTGTGAATGTTTTCCTAGTAAACTTTTTTATTTTTCTAAATGTGTGGCTTCCTTATTTAAAAAACACAATGCATTATGTATGTCAAATGTAAAGGATATGGGGGGCAATGGGTGTTATTTACTAAAGGCAAATCCACTTTGCACTGCAATTTTCTTTCCCAGGGAACTTTTTCAATGCACTTGTAGAGCCTAGCGGATTTGACTTATGTAAATGACACCCACAGTGCTTTGTACGAAAACACGGAGCACAGCATTTTTCAGAATACACACATGTCAGACCTGGTGATGAAAAGGAGTATTTTGGGTGTCAGTTATGCAGGACAAACCTTCTCTAGACCAAAGATTAGGTAGCAAACACACAACATGAGAATAATCTTTTTGGGAAGAAGAGACTGTTACCTCCTTTTGCCCAGAAAGTGCATTCCCACTGTCGAAGGCAAAGGGAAAAAATGTCAAGGTAAAATAAGCTAAAAAGAAGACTGAAATGACAAGAAATCATAGGTTGGTTAAAATATCAGATTTATTAAAAAATGCCTCTCACACATCGTCAGGCAGAGCAATGGCCCCCCTACCCACAAAGTACTCCATATATTGCTCGCGGACCACGCGGGCATTTAGAGGGGGCAAGCCTGGACGTGCCACTTGAAGGGCTGTGAGGTCCGCATTTGGAGGGCCCTCCACATCTGGGCCAACGGGCACCACATAGTTCCTGTTATGTCTTTTGAGGAAGTTGTGCAATATGCAACAGGCAAGAACTATGTGGTTCAGTTTGTATTCCGCCAAGTTAAATGCCGTCAGGAACAGGCGGAAGCGGCTGGCCAGGATGCCAAAAGTGTTCTCCACCACTCTTCTGGCTCTGGACAGCCTGTAGTTGAAGACCCTCTGGTCCGGGGTGAGGGTCCTCATCGGGAACGGCCTCATCACATGGGGAGTCAACGCAAACGCTTCATCTGCGACAAAGACGAAGGGGAGTCCTTCGGCATTCTCCTCTGGAGGTGGCAAGCACAGACTGCCACTTTGGAGACGCCAGTAGAACTCCGTGTGCGTAATGGCACCACCATCCGAGATCCGGCCGTTCATCCCCACGTCCACATACATAAACTCGTATGTTGCCGACACCACCGCCAACATCACTACACTATTAAACCCTTTATAATTTATAATAGTAGGACCCCGAGTTGGGCGGTGGGACGATGCGGACGTGTTTCCCATCAATTGCCCCTCCGCAGTTAGGAAAGTCCCAACGGCTGGCAAAGTGGGAGGCCACAGTCTGCCATTCCTGTGGCGTGGAAGGGAACTGTGGAGTGAAACAAGAAAAAATAATTAGTCACTTTGCACCTAAACATTGCAAGCAGATTAGACAATCAACATCTTGGAACAAGAGCATTGTATAAAATTGGAGGCTGGAAAGTATTTGCACAGAAAAGTAGAGGCTCCCCTTCACAGATTACTCACCCCCCATCAATCCCCCCACTTCTGATGGGACATTGGCAATAACTAG
Organism: Lithobates sylvaticus; assembly: GCA_028564925.1. Lineage (NCBI taxonomy): Eukaryota > Metazoa > Chordata > Amphibia > Anura > Ranidae > Lithobates > Lithobates sylvaticus. Next base: position 323,184,752 of record CM053028.1, on the reverse strand, counting down.
GGTTTTGGGGGGGGGGGGTGGTGGACAGGTAACCCTCTGCACTTCATTGATTGGCAAATGGCTCAATAATGTGTGCTAGTTTGGCCAGACCCTCTGTACTTAACACTATTGGCAGCCCCCAGGAAAGATCAGATAACATTTCAACCCCCCCCCCCCCCCCCAAAAAAAGGCAGGCACAGTGTGACATTATGAAATTACCAAGCAAGCTAATAGGAGGGAAAGAAGACAAAAAAATAGGAAATGGAATGTATGGAGGCAGCCCCTTGCACTACATGCTTTGCTGAATTCATCCCTAAAGATGCCCACTATAAAGAGGTAGGTATATAGTGTGTATTGACCTTGGGAAAGGCAGCAGATAAAGGATTGGTACCATCTGACAGAGCAGTTGGGGGAGGGGGTTCCTAATGAGTTTGCCCCCCCCCCCACCAAAAAAAAAAAAAAAGGGGGGGCTCTACATGAAGTAAACCACACAGCAAACATTTGTGCATATTTTAGGGGGTGTTTGGGGGCAAACAATACTATGCAGCAGACAAAAGACATTGATTAAGTGACTAGGCCATAGGTGTCTATTGGGGCAGAAGAGCACGCTGGGGAGGTAAGTGAAGGGAAAAATGCATGAAGGAGAAAAGGGGCACAGCATATTAGAACATATTGCAATCATGGTAATTAGGGAAGGAGGTCAAAAATAGAAGACATTAGCAAACAGAGCATACATAGAAGGGAATAGTCAAGTAGAAATGTTACCTTAATATAGTCCTCCTGCAGGACCTGAATGATGGCAGAACAGGTCTCTGGAATAATGATTCCCAGGGCCTGGGGAGAGATACCTGAAGAGAACTTCAAATCCTGAAGACTTCTCCCTGTCGCCAAGTACCTCAACGTGGCAACAAGCCTCTGCTCCGGAGTAATGGCTTGTCTCATGCAGGTATCCTGCCGGCTGATAAAGGGGGTCAGCAAAGCCAAAAGACGGTGAAAATCGGGGTCCGTCATCCTGAGAAAGTTCCTGAAATCATCAGGATTATTCTCCCGGATCTCACGAAGCAAAGGCATGTGCGAGAATTGGTCACGCTGAAGCAACCAATTCTTGGTCCACATACTCCTCGTCACTCTGTTCATGGACGGGTCTTGGCTCAAAGCTAAAAGCCCGACACCAATTCCGCGTACAGCACGAACTCGGCGACGAGTACGCACGGGAAACATCGCTCACAAGGTCACAAAAGGTCGGCTGGTCAGAACGGACAAACAGAAAGCACCGATAAACAGCAAGGCCTGAAAGAACGAAATGAATACCAGCAACGAGCAGACAATAAGCAGTGCAAATCAAAGCGTCCTATATCAAGATATAGGCCGCAATGACCAACAAATGCGAACTGACTACAAGCACTAATAAACAGATACGCACGACAAGCACAAACTGAAGAGCAGTAACGATCTGAGTCAGAAAACTGAGAAGCGCGAATCTTAAGTCACCAAACTTCCACTAACTCTCGATAAACACGGGATCAGCAGAAGGAGCCCAACGGGTGCCTGACATGGTGCTGAACTTCCCTTTTGTAATCTCGTGGACGACGACTTACGTCACGACGTTCTTCCACACCGGATATTCCGACAACGTAGTCCGACCGTGTGTACGCAACACCAACATCGGACAAAGTACGACGGACAAAATCCGACCGACCTGGTCCGCGGATTGTCCGACCGTGTGTATGGGGCTTTAGAGTATACTAATATACTCTAATATTCAGTATACAGTACCGTGCATCCCTAGTGCAGTTTCTACTACCTTTCTGGTGGTGTACACAATACAGTACACCCATAGTTGTTATTACAGTTCTGTTGGTGTACACAGTACCGTGCACCCCTAGTGCAGTTGCTACTACTTTCCTGGTGGTGTACACAATACATACAGTGCACCCATAGTTGTTAATAAACTTCTGTTGATGTACACAGTACCGTGCACCCCTAGTGCAGTTGCTACTACTTTACTGGTGGTGTACACAATACATACAGTGTACCCATGGTTGCTATTAGACTTCTGGTGTTGTACGCAATACCGTTCACCCCTAGTGCAGTTGCTACTACTTTTCTGGTGGTGTACACAATACAGTACACCCATAGTTATTACACGTCTGTTAGTGTACACTGTGCCGTGCACCCCTAGTGCACTTGCTACTACTTTTCTGGTGGTGTACACAGTACACAATACATACAGTGCACCCATAGTTTTTATTACACTTCTGTTGGTGTACACAGTACCGTGCACCCCTAGTGCACTTGCTACTACTTTTCTGGTGGTGTACACAGTACACAATACATACAGTGCACCCATAGTTGTTATTACACTTCTGTTGGTGTACACCAGGGGTGCCCAACCTTTTGAAGAGCGAGGGCCACTTAAGCGACTTGGTAACCGGTCGCAGGCCACAATGAGCAGAGCGGGTGGATGGCAGAGCGGACACGGACGCAGCCCATAATACTTTTTACCGTATCATATTGGAGGTAGAACACAAGTTGATTTATGTCTGCCACTACTTAGAGGTGAATAGAGGGTCCAATTGGTTGGACTGACCGTGTGAATGGGGCCCAAGGCTGCTTTCACACTGATGCGCTGTGGTTTACCCGCACCACGTTTGCAACGCAGTGTACCTTTGGCTTTCCTGCAGTTTGCAATAGACTTCTATTATATTCTACAGGTTTGGTGCACTTTCAGAAAGCTCACCAAACTCGCAGGTAGTAATAATAGAAGTCTATGGCTCAGTGCAGGTAACCTGCAGGTAAATTGCTCTGCACCTGCGGATCAGTTTGAAAGCAGCCCAGTAACCACTGTAGAAAAGATATGCCCATATATACACTGTGATTTTAGTAATAAATTCACCTTTAATAACGGTATTCTTTCTATTCTATCCCAGAGCAGGAGGTCACGGGCCACATCAGAGGGCTCCGCAGGCCACATGTGGCCCCCGGGCCACTGGTTGGGCACCACTGGTGTACACAGTACCGTGCACCAATAGTGCAGTTGCTACTACTTTTCTGGTGGTGTACGCAGTACACAATACAATATAGTGTGGTTTTGCTAAACAAAATTTACAGCATGTCCGGAAGGCCACCAAGGAGAGGCAGACGCTCAAAGGCCACTAAAAGAGGGCAAGCACGTGAGGGCGTGATGACGTAACGCACGTCACGGAGGGAGGAACCTGACAGAGCCGCGAGGTTCGAACGCCAGCAGGGACCCGGAGTGTATCGGCGCGGTATGGAGGGTGAGAGCCTCCGTGACCGAGGCTAACAAGCCGCAGGATCCCCCCCTCCCTCCACCCACTGGCCCCGAGGAGAAGCAGCGCTCGCGGCGGGTTCCGCGAGACACACCAGGCAGCAGGAAGCCAGAACCCCCACCTCGCAGCACCGTATACTAAATCACGGCGCAATTGGGCGCCCACCCCACGGAGGGGAGACCGGTCCTGAGAGGGGAGGTAAGAGAGCAGGGGAACGAAGCGGAAGATGGAGCGGTTCTCCAGCAGAGGAACAGAAGACTAAGGTACCCCGAGAGGGAATGTAATATATACTCTGGATCGCATGTTATCACAGCAGGAAAGGGAAAAGAAAGGATTGTTTGCCAAGAAGCATAAATGCATGAGATAACCCTGTATATTGCTGCATATTGATTACAGAGCTTATGTGAACTGTCTGGTAGGAACTAGTGCAGGTATCCATACACAGTAAGAGCACCTGTATGATATTGTGAAACATGTATAGCAGGAGCTGCTGAAGGCGATCCTGAGCTTGACCATCCCTGCTGTCGGGCGTCTGGTTCCCTTTGCTCCCTCCCCCCTTCCTCTCAGCTCCCCTGCCATCAGGAAAAGCAGACAGTAATCAAGAACTGAAGCTGTACCTATCCTCTGTGAAAACCTTACCTGCTAAAACTGACTTTTATGAATATATGTACGGGCGGGGAAAGGTGAACGTGAATGGGAACAAGCACCCGGGGGAATAAAAGAGGAACGGGGATTAAAACAAGCGGAGGATAAGCGGGGATAAGCGGGGATACAACTGTGAAAATAACGTAGTGGCAGATCCGTCCCCCCCTGACCGCTGTCCCCCCCCCTCCTTCCTCTCAGGTTCTTCTGTTCTTTCTTCTTGTTTATTTTTTATTTTTTTTGGTCTCTCTCCCTTTGTCGGTAAGCCCTCCCCCTCTTTCTCGGCCTTAGCGGTGTGGACCAAGTTTGTCCTCTTTAAAAAGGCAATATAGGTTGGGCAATATATACCTATGAAAAGGGGTCCGGAGCAAGGAGTGGTAGAGTACGGAGATATTAATAACTTGATATAATAATATAAACCATTAGGACCCCTCTCCGAACCCTGTATACCCCCCCCTGATCATCTCATGAAGGGGGTATAGTACCCGGGACTGGGCCAAGAATACCTACTTCCCACCTACGACCCCTTGTACAGCTGGTGTGTTGTGGAGAAAAAGGGAGTGTAAACTAAACCTGCAAGGGAGAGGACTTAGATACCAATAAATAAATAAAACACCACAAATTATCCCCGGTGGATATAGTAAGGGTAGAAGGAGAGTACCCCCGGAGAGAGAGGAAGGTTAAAATAATTAAACAAGCTGGGGAAACGAATAAGAAAGACAAAGGAAAGCACGATGAGTAAAACAACGAATAAAACAACAAAAGGGAGTGCCCCCAAAACCCCCAAGGCAACAAGTAGCACGATAAAACAATACATGAATCAAGGAGCAAGTCCACAAGGAACGGAACAGCAAGGTAAATTAGACAGAAGAAAAGGTAATGCCCCAAAATCCGGAGAGGCTCCAGACCAGTCAAGAGGAGATATAACCGTGGAAAGCGAATCCGAAATAAGCAGAGTGGAAGAGCAAAAAACAGACTCCCAAATGCCAACGAAAGAGGATATGATGGACCTGTTCCTGAAACTCGAGACTGCAATTAAGGCAGATATTAACGCACTAAGAGGAGACTTAGGTCTGCTATTGACGAGGGTCGAGGAGGTGGAAGAAAAAATGGATAAACACACTCAGGAATTAAGCGCATTAAAGGAGCAGGTCAAAATAACAAAACGCAACCAGAGGAACATCTTGTACAGACTGGAAGACCAGGAGAATAGGAATCGTAGACAGAATTTGAGAATGAGAGCGGTCCCAGAGATGAAGGGAGAAGACCTAAGAAAAATAATGGTAAAAATATTCAACCCCCTCCTCGAGAGACCCCTAGAGGACTTCCCAAAGATCGAAAGGATCCACAGGGTCGGAAGAACTAGAAATACAGCGGAAGGAAGACCAAGGGACATTATAGCTAGATTTCGATTTTATGAAGATAGGGCGGAGGTTTGGGCTAAGGCACGACGGGCAGCACCTTTATTATATGAAGGAGAGGTGGTGCAGCTGTACGCGGATCTAGCCCCAGACACTCTGACAAGAAGGAGACTCCTGAAGCCCCTTTTGGAGCAGATGAGGGCACAGAATATCAAGTACAACTGGGGGTTCCCAGCAAGTCTCATAGGACAGAAAGAGGGAATATCTGCTAGACTAGTCTTTCCAGAAGACCTGGTAGAGTTTTGTAATAAACTAGACCTCCTGATACCCGCATTGCCAGGTTGGTCAGACGAAGAAACCTAGAGAGGGGGGGTTGGGAGGGAGGGGGGGGAGGGAGGGGAGGGGGCCTGCGGCTGGATAGAATACACTTTCATATTTTTATTGTCTAGGCCCCTTCTGCTGGGACCGGTGTTTTCCCTAATACGGGAGGGATGGGGAAGGAAGATGGAGGTAAACAGCGAGGGAAAGGGGGGGGGGGGGGGCTAAGTGGGGAGGGAGGGGGAGTTGAGTAAGATCCAACGCTGGGGTTCGACCGGCATGCACATATACACTACCTACTCCCATTGTGCTCTTCTGTACATGGAATACATGGAGTACAAGCCCATCAGGAATGTAATAGACGATCTAAGCTTCCTAAATCTACCTGATTGGAGGGGAGTATGTGCATGGGCGGGAAGTCAGGGAACCCACCTCAAGGGGAAGAAACCGCAGATGGCCAGGAAGTACCAGGCCATAGGCGACTTCGGGGTCGGGAGAGGGCCACAGGGTAGGAGGGAGGGGGGGAGGGAGGGAGAAGTTGGGGGTTGGGGGGGAGGAAGGGAGGGAAGACAGGGGGAAGGTGGGGAGGGGGGAGGATGGGAGGGGGGGGAGGAGGTTGGGGGGAGAGGGAGGGAAAATAGGGGGACAGGGGGGAGGGAACCTCATCCACCTCGGTTAATAAAGTGCCTAGGAAGACTAAGGATAAATATATGTACGTGGGCTGTCTTTATAAAAAAAAAAAAAAAAAAAAAGAGAATATAAATGATGGAAACCCGTTTCCTGACATATAATGTTAGAGGTTTAAACACTCTCGCCAAAAGAAATAAGATCCTCAATGAACTTAGGGACTACCGCGCAGACATAGTTTTCCTACAAGAAACGCACCTATCGCATGAAACAAATATAAAATTATCATCAGCCAATTATCCGACATGGTACTATGGGGATACGATTAACACAAGAACAAGAGGAGTAGCAATAGGGATGTCCAAAGGGACAAGATTTCAATTAGAAGAGAGGTTAACAGACCCGGAGGGAAGATTACTGTTCTTAAAAGGAAAATTAGGCGAAATGGAACTCACACTGGCAAACATCTATGCCCCAAACACGAATGCAGCAAAATATATGATTAAAATATTGGGAAAATTGATGGCCTTTCAGAGGGGACATGTGATCTTAATGGGAGATCTCAATCTTTGTCTGGAACCAAGGATAGATAGTACGTCCCGTGTGCAGGGGACAGAGAACGTACAGTTAAAAGCACTAAAACAAAAATTAAAAAAAATGTCAGCTAGTGGACGCATGGAGGATACACCATCAAAAAAGCAAAGATTTTACGTTCTTCTCCCCTGTGCACGGGACATACTCTAGGATAGATTACATCATGGTAGATCACAGACTGGTAGGGGAAGTTGCCGAGATAAAAATAGAAATAGCTTCACTGTCGGACCACGCCCCGGTAGTAATGAGATTAAAAACGGCAGGAAATCAAAGACATCCCAATAAATGGCGAATAAACGAAGCAATGTTAAGGGACGAGGAAAGCGCAGAGAAGCTAAAAAAAGAAATAGAGCAGTATTTTCAGATCAATGATACTGAAGGAATTTCAACAGCAACACTGTGGGAGGCCCATAAGGCGTATGTGAGAGGAGTTCTAATAGCGCTAGGCGCAAAACAGAAAAAAGAAAGGGCAGAGAAAATAAAGGGGTTAAGGGAGGAAGTAGCGATAGCGGAACAATTACATAAAAAACACTTAAGCCCACACTCCACCGCACACCAACAATTAGTAATCAAGAGAGGGGAACTGAAAGAGTACATGGACCAAGAAGAAAAAAGAAAATACAACAGAATAGCCCAAGAGCGGTACAAATGGGGAAATAAAGCCAGTAAACATTTAGCTAAAATACTTCAAAAGAAAAAATCGACAAATTATATTGACAAAATACAAACTGAAACGGGAGAGATGGTCTATGAAACTAAGGAAATCGCAGAAACATTTAAAAACTACTATAAGAAGCTGTACTCTGTAAAGAACAGGGGGTCCCTGCTGGAGGAGAAAACTCGGAAAACGAAAGATTTCTTAACTAAGGCACAATTACCAGCTATTACAGAAGAGGAGAGGGAGGAGTTAGAGACACCCATAACTCAGGAAGAGATTAAAGAAGCTTTAAGAGATACGGCGCCAGGTAAAAGTCCGGGACCAGACGGGTTTACAACCGCTTACTATAAGAAATATGGGGAGATCCTGATTCCAAGACTATGTCAGTATTTTAACGGCTTGGGAGTGGAATATGGGCTAAGTAGGGAGGCGGCGACTGCCCAAATCACGGTTATACCAAAAGAGGGAAAGGATGTATCGATTTGTTCTAGTTATAGGCCGATCTCGCTATTAAACACGGACATAAAACTTTATGCTAAAATATTGGCAAGGCGGATTAAGGGCCTGATGAACAAATTGATACATCCGGACCAAGTGGGTTTTGTCTCTGGTAGGGAAGGGAGGGACAATGGGGTAAGGTCGCTTCTCCTAATACAGAGGATAAAAGATAGTGGGTCCCCAGGTCTACTCCTGTCGATCGACGCTGAGAAAGCTTTCGACAGGGTAGACTGGGGACTCATGGTACAGACTTTGGAAATAATGGGATTCGGAACAAGAATGATCCGGTGGATCCAGTCGTTGTATCAGTACCCTACAGCCTCAGTGACAATAAATGGTTTATCATCCGCCCCCTTCGAGATGAAGAATGGGACGAGACAGGGGTGCCCCCTGTCCCCCCTATTGTTTATTATATCGGTGGAACCACTCCTGGCCACTATAAGAAACAACTCAGAAATTAGAGGGATCTGGGCAGGGGAGGAAGAGCATAAAATAGCCGCTTTTGCGGATGACATATTATTTTACATCGGACATCCAAGGACCACCCTGCCGAAGCTACTCACAACTTTAAAACAATACGGTGAATTATCAAATTTTAAAATTAATTTAGCCAAATCAGAGATTTTGAATATAAATATGACTAATAGGGAAAAAAAGGATATACAGAAAGAGTTCCATTTCCCCTGGCAAAAAACAATCAAATATCTGGGCATAAAATTAACCAACTCCCTTGATAAGATATATAAAACTAATTATATACCTCTTCTGGATGAAATCAAACAAGAATGTAAAAGAGTTATTAATAAGCCAGTATCCTGGATCGGACGCATAAATACTTTAAAGATGGCCCTCCTCCCCAAAATAACGTACAAATTTCAGATGTTACCCGTCGCACTATCACAAACATACCTCAGGAAACTTAAAACCATAGTGATGAACTTTATATGGAAAAACAAAAAGCCAAGAATATCCTTTCTAACATTAAAACAGGAAAAAAAAAGAGGGGGATTAGGAATACCCGATATTCAACATTACTATAATGCCATAGTGCTATCCAGAGTAGTGGAGTGGGTAAGGGACACAAGGGAAAAAAGGTGGGTGAGCATAGAGAACACACTGTGTAATGCACGTTTGAAAGATATAATATGGAACCCCCCAAAATTTAGAGGAATAGGATCAAACACTCATGCACTGACACAAAACACTTTTAGAATTTGGGATAAAGTTTACAAAAGCCTAAACGGAGATTTTAATTCACCTCTAATAGCGCTAAAAAATAACGAGATGTTTGCACCAGGGAGTGAAAAAACGGGGGGTAATTGGATTAAAAACGATAGGGCACAATTAAGGGATATAATGGAGAACGGAAAATTAAGAACACTACACGATTTAGAACACAAGAAAGAGCTAATGGTGATAAGTGAATGGCGGTATCAGCAGCTAGGTCAGTTTGTAAAGAAGTTACCACAACCAAATAGATCAGAACTAGATCTGACACAACTGGAGCGGATATGCACAGCAGAAAATACAAGAAATACAATTTCTAAATTATATAAATTACTGATGACGACTGACGAGCTGGTGATCCCCCCATTCATTGTCAAATGGCAAAGGGAATTAGGAGCACAGAAAAGCACTTTGAAAATAGGGAAAATAATGCAACTGACACATAATTCTGCGGTAGACATGAAGACAGCAGAGGTAAATTATAAGTGTTTAACAGGCTGGTATGCGACCCCAGACAAAGTAAGTAGATACCAAACGGGAAAATCCCCTGAATGTTGGAGAGGGTGCGGGGAGGTTGGAACTATGGCACACATCTGGTGGCAATGTCCGAAAATTAAAACGTTTTGGGTAAAGATAATAGACTTAGTAAAAGAAATTACTAAAAAGACACTGGAGTATGACCCGTGGGTTATCCTGTTTCATGGAACAGATGAAGGGGTAGCGAAATACAGGGAATCACTAGTACCACATCTCTTAAACGCAGCGAAGCGACTTATACCTAAGAACTGGAAAGGACTGGACAGCCCACAAATCTGGGATTGGATAGACGCAGTAGAAGAAACCTATAGGATGGAAAGTTTGAGAGAGGAGGTGGAGGAAAAAGACACAGGGTTGAAAGGAAAATGGGACAGTTGGAGAACCTTCAAAAAGTCATGGAGCCACGCGCAAGAACTGAGGCAATAATATCAACATGAGCAATGGAAAATTATATAAGGCAGAGCAGGAACATATTGATAGATAGAGAGGGCCGAGGTGGGTGAGGGAAGGGAGGGAGGTGGGGGAGGGGGGGGGGAGTAGGGGGAAGGGGAAAATATGGTGGGGGGAAACAAAAAAAATAAATGTAAAAGCTTGATGTTAATTATAAAATAATATCACTATGGGGGGGGGAAAAAAAAAAAAAAAAAAAAAAAAAAAAAAAAAAAAGTTGCCATAAATAAAGTGACTTAAGCCACAATGATGTGAAAAGGAGAAGGGACAGAGATGAACTCTCAAGTTGAATTAAGTCTCTCAAAAGATATCGCTGAAGTGGCAAGAAAAAGAAAAAAAAAAAAAAAAAAAAAAAAAAAAAGAGGGCAAGCAGGCTCTGTGTCTACAGTTGGCAGTGCTGGTCGTGGCCACGGTGCATCCTCAGCACATGGCCGTGGGGCACGCTTGTCCTTTTTTTCTGCAGCTGGTCGTGTTATTGAGCCACAACATGCAGAAGAGTTGGTGGAATGGATAACAAAGTCCTCCTCCTCCTCATCTTCTGTCACCCAGGCTCAGAGTTGTTTGCCTGCCAATGCAGCTGCCAAAGCAGCCTATTCCATCGGCTCCATGTCAACAGTCACTCCTTCCCTAGCCTCACCATCATGCACGGAGGAGTCCCCCGAACTATTCAACTCCTGTGTCGGGTACATGCTGCAGGAGGATGCGCTCCGATGATGGTACCCAGGTTTAGGAAGGGATTAACGTGAGGCTAAAGGGGGTGCCCAAGAAGGTCAAGAAACTGGCAGTCATGTTCCCCGAGCTGCAGCATACTGGCAAGTTTGCTCCAGTGATGAGGAGGGAGAGGATGATGAGGTCACTGACTCTACTTGGGTTCCTGATAGAAGAGAGGAGGAGGGGGAGGCACATTTCCAATGAGGCAGGATGCCCTCCAGGGGGAAGCTTAAGGGCAGCCACCCTATTGCATCACACCGCATAGCTAAGCAGGTGCAGGGCACTGCTGACTCCCCACATATTTTGAAAAGTTCTTTGGTGTGGGCCTTTTTTGACATGTGTGCAGCAGATCGCACTGTTGCTGTTTGCAACATATGTCTGAAGCGTATCAATCGTGGCCAAAACAGCAGCCGCTTGGGCACCACATGCTTGACCAGACATATGAAGACCTCCCATGCAGTCCGTTGGCAACCGCACTTAAAAGACCCACATCAAAGAACAAGGCAGACCTCTCCTTGCTCCTCATCAGCTGGGATCTCCAACCCCACTTAACTTCCAGTCCTCTCAGAAACCTGCACTGAGAGGAATGAAGGTACAGAAATAGGTGTCCCAAGTACTTGCGGCCAATCTGCTAGTGGTACACCAACATCGGATTTTAGCAGGCAAATTTCCCTATCCCCAGTTGCTAAGCCATCGAAAGAAATTCAGTCCCAGCCATCCACATGCTTAGCGTCTGAATGCTAGCATGGCCAAATTGCTAGCACTGTAACTGCTGCCTTTTCAGCTGGTAGACTCTGCCCCCTTTTGTGAATTTGTGGAATGTGCGGTACCTCAGTGGCAGGTTCCCAAACACCATTTCTTTTCACAGAAAGGCCATTCCGGCTCTCTACCAGCATGTGGAAGGCAAATGCCTTGGCCTCGTTGGACTAGGCAACCAGCAGTAAGGTGCATATTATTGCTGACTCATGGTCCAGTGTGCATGGACAGGGACGTTACCTTTCTTTCACGCCGCACTGGGTAACTTTGCTGGCAGCTGGGAAGGATGCAGGACAGGGTTCAGTATTGTTGGAGCGTGTTCCGCCACCACGCCTCCAAAATGCTAGTGGTGATTCTGCCACAGCTCTCTCCTCCATCCCTCCTCTTCTTCTTCCTCTATGGCCTCTTCCTCTGCAGATTTCTCCTCTGAACCAGCGGTGCTCCGTAGGCGTTCAAGGGGCTATGCAAGCACTCAGGCAAAAAGATGCCATGCGGTGATTGAGTTGGTCTGCTTAGGGGACAGGAGCCACACTGGGGCAGAGATTCTGTCAGCTCTGCAGGGGAAGGCTCAGAGGTGGTTGATGCCCTGCCAGCTTCAGCCAGGAATGGTTGTATGGGACAATGGCACCAACTTCCTCTAAGCCCTCCGACAGGGACACTTGACCCATGTTCCCTGTTTGGCTCACGCCCTGAATTTGGTGGTGCATCGGTTCTTGAGCAGGTACTCTGGCTTACAGGATTTCCTGAGGCAGGCCAGGAAAGTCTGTGGTCATTTCCACTGATCATATAATGCCAGTGCTGGGCTGGCTGACATTCAAAGAGAATGTAACCTGCCCAAGAGCCGCCTCATTTGTGACATGCCGACCAGGTGGAACTCAATGTTGGCAATGCTGCAGCGGCTTCACATGCAGCAGAGGGCCATCAATGAGTACCTGTGTGAGTATGGCACCAGGACAGGGTCAGGGGAGCTTGGCTTTTTTTGGCCATGCCAGTGGCTACTGATCAAGGATGCATGCACTGTCCTGTCACCATTTGAAGGGGCCACGAGGATGGTGAGCAGTGACAGTACATGCATCAGTGATACTGACCCTTTTGTCTTCCTGTTGGAGCACACGCTTTGTGGAATAATGGACAGGGCACTTGAGGCAGAAAAGCGGGAGGAAGAGGAGGACTTCCTTACCTCTCAAGGTCCCCTTTATCCAGATACTAGTATCCCTGCAGGCCCGCCGATCACACAGGAAGAAGACGAGGAGGAGGAGGATTGTGTCAGCATGGAGGTGGAGGATAACACTCAGTATCCGCAGCAGTCTTCAAGGGATCATTTGCAGTCCCCAGAAACCCATGGAGTTGTACGTGGCTGAGAGGAGATGGTTGAGGATCATGCGATCCTTAGTGACCCAGAGGACTCAGAATCGAATGCCTCTGCAAACTTACGCTGCATGGCCTCTCTGATCCTGCAAAGCCTGCAAAAGGACCCTAGGATTCGTGGTATCAAGGAGAGGGATCATTACTGGCTGGCAACCCTTCTTGATCCACGTTACAAGGGTAAGGTTGCAGAACTTATCCAGCCTTCACAGAGGGAGCAGAGGATTAAACATCTTTGGGAGGCCTTGCAAAAAGGTTTGTGTATTGCGTTTTCAGAGCCTGCGAGGTTACAATTTCCTGGTGCTGGACAACGTGTTGCTGAGGCTTCGTTCAGTTACAGAAAGATCAGTGGAGAATGTGGACAGCTAACCAATGCCTTCCGACAATTCTTCAGTCCTCAGCGCCCAGGTCTGATCAGTTCCAGCAACCATTGCCAGCAACTGAATTACATGGTGCAGGAATATCTAGGGGCAAGATCAGACTTGGAGACCTTTCCACCAGAACATCCACTGGGTTGCTGGGTCTTGAGGATGGACCACTGGCCAGAGCTTGCTCAATATGCAATTGAGCTACTGGCCTGTCCTGCATCCAGCGTTCTTTCAGAACGCACATTCAGTGCTGCTGGAGGCTTTGTAACTGATCACAGAGTGCGCCTGTCCACAGACTCTGTTAATCGGCTCATATTCATAAGAATGAATCAGTCTTGGATCACCAGCTACCAAGCACCTGATGCTGATGTAACCGATTGATTATTCTATGGATGTGGAATCCCTTGAAGACTGCATATGCTGAGTGACTATCCTATTATGCTGAGTGACTATCCTATTCCTCCTCAATCTTCATGATGATAGCTTCTAGGAATATTTTCGGTTCAGGGCACCACCACCACTGCCTAAGACCCAATTTTTCTTCCCCTGTTTAACAGGGGCGTGTAATTACAATTTTTGATGTAATATTTCACAGCAGGGCCTGTTCCTGCGCTCAACAGAAGTATCTGTGAGGCTTTACAGTGTTGTGTCACTACCACCACCACTGCCTAAGGCACAATTTTTATGCCCCTGTTTAACAGTGGTACGTAATTACAATGTTTGATCTAATATTTCACAGCAGGGCCTGTTCCTGTGCTCAACAAAAGTATCTGTGAGGCTTTACAGTGTTGTGCCACCACCACCACCACCGCCTAAGGCCCAATTTTTATGCCCCTGTTTAACAGGGGCACGTAATTATACTTTTTGATCTAATATTTCACAGCAGGGCCCGTTCCAACGCCCACCAAGAGTAACTGTGAGGGCTTACAGTGTTCTGGTACCACCAACACCTAAGGCCCAATTTTCCGCAGAGTGTATAGGGCAGGCTGTATATTATATACAAGCGGTCCCCTATTTTCAAACATCCGACTTACAACAGGAAGTGAGAGGAAATCTACCCCTAGGAAGGGAAATTCTCTCCTGTAAGAGTTAATATGGGAAAAAGGTGTCTCCACTGATGCTTTATCACCAATCCTTGGTTCCCTAATAACCCACAATTTTCTAAATCCAATTGTCATTGGGACAGAAAGTGAGGTGAAATCTTCTGAACAGGGGCACAGACAGCAAAACAAATGTTACAGGGGTGATGATAACCCTTCCCTATGTTATCCAAAAAGCTTAAAAATGTATTTTTTGTCTGGAGCTACACTTACAAAATGTACCTGTTCAAAATTACAAACAGATTCAACTTAAGAACAAACCTACAGTCCCTGTCTTGTTTGTAACCCGGAAACCGCCTGTATACTGCTGCTGTTCAGCGTATATAGGGCCTGGGAGCCCCACGCCTTTTTTTTTTAGAATGTGGGTGCGGGGTTCCCCTTAATATCCATACCAGACCCAAAGGACCTGGTAATGGGCTGGGGGGGGGGGCATTACTGACTTTTATTCCTTTATAAATGTAATTTTGTGCAGGGACTGTTCTAAACACAGGAAAACTGTGCCACTTTACAGGCATACTATAGTCACCCCCAAGGCACAATATTTAAAGGAATATTTCACTTTTATTGTTTCACTTTAAGCATTATTAAAATCACTGCTCCCGAAAACACATCTGTTTTTAAAACTTTTTTTTGCATTGATACATGTCCCCTGGGGCAGGACCCAGGTCCCCAAACACTTTTTATGACAATAACTTGCATATTAGCCTTCAAAATTAACTCAATTTTTCACATTCGAGTGCTATAGACTTTAACGGTGTTCGCGCACATTTTTTGCCTGTTCGCATGTTCTGCCATGAAACGGACTGGGGGTGTTCGGCTCATTCCTATATTCAACACAAAAACAAATATGTGAAAAAGCAAACAAGTAAAGCCTAGTACACACAATGAGAATGTCAGATGAATGATCGTCCATCTTTTTTTGCATGCTAGTCTCATATCAAAAATGAATATGTTACTAAAGTTAGGAAAATTCTCATAAGACAGAACAAAACTTTGGAAGTGATGTACTGTATTGTATTGTAATGTATTCTTTTGTTTCTGAGCATGCGCGGCCTTGGACACTTTTTTTGGGGGGGGTACTGTACTGATTAAACAAAAATCATTAATTCTGTTATCTGCGAGAAAAAATGTTGTGCTTGTCCCTTTGTATATTTTTGCATGAACTGTCATGATCAGCTCTCGAAAGCTATGTACTAACAATAAGATTACGGGACGATTACTCCAAAAGCAATATTTTTTATCCAATATTCTCATCATGTGTAGGAGGCCTAAGAAAAAAGTAAAAGTTGCATAAAGATACTTTAACTACCTAAGATCCGCGCTATAGCCGAATGACGGCTACAGCGCGGATCTAAGATGCCGGGACACGTCTATTGACGTCGTCCCGGCCACGAGCTGCCTGCGCGCCCCCTGAAGGGCGCATGCGGCGCGCTCTGTGATCAGCGAGTCTGTGAGACTCGCTGGATCACAGATCCGAGTAAGGGGTCGATCCCGACCCCTTACCACATGATCAGCTGTCAGCCAATGACAGCTGATCATGTGATAATAACAGAGCCGGTAATTGGCTTTTTTTCCTCCTTACGCTGACAGTGCGAGGAGAAAGAAAAAAGACGATCACCGGCGGCAGTGAGAGGGACATCAGTCCCTCTCACTGCAATGTGCCCAGCAATGTGCCCAATCCATGGTGCCCACCTTTGCCTAATTAAAGTGCCGCCTACCAGTGCCCACAGTGCCATCTGTCAGTGCCCACAGAGCCATCTGTCAGTGCCCACAGTGCAGTGCTGCACATCAGTGTCACCTACCAGTGCTCATCAGTGTCACCTACCAGTGTTCATCGGTGTCACCTACCAGTGCTCATCAGTGTCCCCTACCAGTGCCCATCAGTGCCACCTATCAGTGCCCTCAGTGCCACCTATCAGTGCCCATCAGTGCCATCCATCAGTGCCACCCATCAGTGCCATCTATCAGTGACCATCAGTGTCATCCATCAGTGCCCATCGTGCCACCCATCAGTGCCACCCATCGGTGCCACCAATCGGTGCCACCCATCCGTGCCACCCATCCGTGCCCATCAGTGCATCTTTGCTGTCCCCATCAGTACCGACTTATCTGCCCCCACCAGTGCAGCCTATCAGTGCCCACCAGTGCAGTCTATCAGTGCCCACCAGTGCAGCCTATCAGTGCGACCAGTGCAGCCTATCAGTGCCCACCTGTGCCGCCTCATCAGCGCATATCAATGAAGCAGAAAAATTACCTGTTTGCAAAATTTTATAACAAACTATTAAACATGATTTTTAGTTTTTTATTTTTTCCATCCTTTATTTGTTTGTTTATCAAAAAATAAAAACCCCAGCTGTGATTAAATACCACCAAAAGAAAGCTCTATTTGTGGGAAAAAAATTATAAAAATGTCATTTGGGTACAGTGTTGTATGACCGCGCAATTGTCATTCAAAGTACGTCAGCGCCAAAAGCTGAAAATTGGTCTGGTCACGAGGGGGGTTTAAGTGCAAAGTAATCAGGTAGTTAAAGTAAACATCACAATAACAATTCTAAATAGATGCTCACTGAAAACACTCTTTACTTTCCCTTTATAATTATATGTATTTGCATGTACTGTAGTATTTTTGGCTATCATTATATAAGTTAGTTCCTGAATCTCATGATATAGACTGAAAGAAGAAGGATTAGCAATAAAGGCCCTTTAGGATGTGATTAAAAAAAAAATTCTTAAACTAGCTCAAACATACATTGGGTTGCTGCTACTTCCAGCCACTTGACATAGAATTCAAAAGAGAAGCTGCAAGCTAATACTGCATTTGGGACAATTCTGGAGACTGTGTATTTGATTTGATAAAGAAGCAGATATTAATAATTTAGTGAACTGAATGTTCACTTAGCAAAGTGAAGTTGTGAATAGACAATCGTGTGCAATGGAATTAAATAAAAACAGGACTTGGATGTTCGTTTATGAAACTGTGAACATCGGTGATCCTGAGGAGGGGGAACTAATTATTTAATTAACCACTTTCAGACCGGACCATTTGGCTGGCTTAAGACCAGACGACTTTTTGCGATTCGGCACTGCGTCGCTTTAACTGACAATTGCACGGTTGTGCGACGTTGCTCCCAAACAAAATTGACGTCCTTTTTTCCCACAAATAGAGCTTTCTTTTGGTGGTATTTGATCTCCCCTGCGGTTTTTATTTTGTACGCTATAAACAAAAAAAGAGCGACAATTTTGAAAATAAAGTGATTATTGATTGGTTTGCGCAAAAGTTATAGCGCTTACAAAATAGGGGATAGTTTTATAGCATTTTTATTAATATTTTTTTTTTACTAGTAATGGCAGTGATCAGCGATTTTTATTGTGACTGCGACATTATGGCGGACACATCGGAAATTGTTGACACATTTTTGGGACCATTGTCATTTATACAGCAATCAGTGCTATTTAAATGCACTGATTCCTGTGTAAATGACACTGGCAGTGAATGGGTTAACCAGGGGGTGGCAGTGTAGGGGTTAAGTGATCCTAGGGCGTGTTACTAACTGTGGGGGGCATGGCTGTGAACTTAGTGAACACTGATCTCTGCTCCAATCACAGGAAGCAGAGATCAGTGTCACTTGTTGCTAGGCAGAACAGGGAGATGCTGTTTACTTCCGCATCTCCCCGTTCAGCCTTCCCGTGAGACGATCGCGGGTATCCCCGTGGCGATCGAGTCCGACAGGACTCACGGGGGTCCCAATGGCATGGCAGCATTCTTAAAGGGACGTACCTGTACGCCCTTATGCCTGTCCGTGCTGGTCGGGAACCGGTTAACTAAGGTGGGCGGTCTCCTCTGGGAATGTCAGTGTACTGAGCAGTGATAATTTATCACTGCTTAATAAACGGACATCTCTGTGTTTCAGTGACTTTCTGGTACTGTAATCTTACTATGTCTCACCAGATTCCAGTATCAGGGGGCGTTCTACCACTGTTCCAAGCATTTGCTTCACTTCACAAAAGGAGAAGCGTTATACACCACTTCATGAACAGGCACACAAAAGAGAGATCTCCTCTGTGAATGCTGGAGAACTGAGCAGTGGATATTTTCCACTGATTCATAAAAGGTTACCTTTGTCCGTGGCATGGAGGCTGCCTTTGTTGACCTTTCCTTTTAAAAAATGCTAACCGCCTGGGTATCATGCAGATGTAATGGATTCAATACCTGGAAGAGTATAATAATCTGGAGCTCTGACTTCACTTTGACAAGCTTGCAAATGACACAGATGATTATTTGTTTTTGGGTTACTGACTTTTTTATTGCAGCTAGAAGCACACAGGTCACTAGTATTTTTAGCAGGAGGTCATAAATGAAAGTCCCTATATTTCTCTTAATTCAAATTTTCCTAAACTCTCTCACCTGGTACTGTTGGACCTCAGTGCAGCATTTGATACTGTGGACCACAATACTCTACTCATCCGACTCACAGAAGTAGCAGGAGTCACAGACTCAGAGCTACAATGGTTTGCATCATTCCTAGGAAATCGCTCTCAGACAGTGAAACTAGGAGGTTTCACCTCGGAAACCCGGGTAATCGCTTGTGGAGTCCCTCAAGGATCACCTTTGTCGCCAGTGTTCTTCAACATATACATCCGCCCACTCCTAAAAATAATCAGAAGATCAGACCTCTGCTTCCACTCCTACGCTGACGACACGCAATTATATCTTCGTATCACCGGACAAAAAGACCATCATCAGCAATTAGAAAAAGGCCTCACCTTGATAGACGACTGGATGACCACTAGCTCCCTGAAACTCAACGAATCAAAAACAGAGCTCCTTATCCTGCACACAAATAAAAATTCCCTGACCAAGATCCCTTGGTCACTACCCACCATCTTTGGACAGACCATCCCCCAAGCACCAAGGCCAAGAGTCTCGGAGTCATTTTTGACTCAGAAATGTCAATGGATGCACAAATAGGAGCAGTAGTCAGCGGTTCTCACCATCTGCTCCGCCTGCTACGTAGACTCATCCCCTTCATTCCAAAGGAGGACAAAGCTGTGGTGGTTGGTCATTAATTCTCGACTGGACTACGCAAACTCCCTCTACATAGGATTACCCCAATATCAACTTGCGCGCTTACAACTTATCCAAAATACTGCAGCAAGACTGATAACAGGAAAAAAACCCTGGGAATCCATCTCCCCTTCATTGAGGAGCCTACATTGGCTAACCGTAAAGAATCGGATCACATTCAAGACCCTCTGCCTCACCCACAAATGTACCTATGGAGACGCTCCTCAATACCTAATTGAGAAAATAAAACACTACACACCCAATCGCAGTCTTCGATCGGCTAACCAAAACCTCCTCATCATTCCCAAATCCCGCTACAAATCAAAGGGGGAGCGGAGATTCGCTGTTCAAGGACCACGGCTATGGAATGCTCTTCCTACCAACATCCGCATGGAAGAAAACCATCAGGCCTTCAGGAAAAAACTCAAGACCTACCTCTTCTAGAAGCTTGACAACCAAACGCCAATACAGCGCCTTGAGGCGATTCAGTTCGCATTGTTAGCGCTATACAAATTATTCATTCATTCATTCATTCACAGCTTGGCTTCCTTCCATTCTTGTTTGAGTAAATATTGTTATTAACATCAAAAGTCAGGGATATTATCATGAAAATTAAAACACCTGTGTGACGGACCCCGTACTCAAGATGTCCGCCGTAAATGCTTCCTCTGTCCGGTACCACACAATCCAAGACCCCTTAGCTCACCCAGTCACCAGACAACACCAGTGTAGGGTAAAAACCAACAGACTACTTTATTCAAGCACATGTTATAAAGATCCCACTTCCAAACACCGCCCCCCCCCCACCCTTGGAACACAGGGCAGGTTAAACTGTCCAATGACAATGGACACACAGGTCAGGTGTGTTTAACTTCAGTAAACAGTCTTAGCAGGGGGGCTGCTGGAGGAATCCCCCCTCCCTCCATATAGATACACATCCCATAACATCTAAGGCAGATAGACACAATAGAACATTGGAATACAGCCACACCCCAAACGAATCACAAATAGTCCAACAGCATGAGACAGCACACATTATATATATATACATATATACAGCATTGAATCTGACTAGCACAGATCATAGTGGGGTTCTCATTCACCCTGTGCCCTAGAGACACAGGGTGATTTACACATAAGAGGGTCCGGAGAAGCTGAACAAGGAGCCTCCAGAACTCTCCAGGGCAAGCTGAGTTCCACAAACCCCCGACCCAAAGTCACTCCTGTCACAACCTGTAAAAAAGGGAGAAGATAGGTCCGCAAGTAATGTCAGTTCAAGAGATTTTTTTAAGCATCTAGCATCTTCCTTCTTCAACAAAGTAACAAAAAACCTCCCCTCACAGGGTACTTCAAAAGTGAAACATAAACATTGCACCATATAAGTATTCTGGAGCTGTGTTGCCTCCACTATTATAGACAAATCCTGCGTGCACTCAATGATCTCCCAGTCAGGAGCCAAAACCCAGGGTAGACTCCCTCAGTCCAGAAAAAGCCACAGACAGGACTTGACATCCTGCCCAGGACTAATCCCAAGGGTTTTGGCATAATATGTATAAGTTCATTCTTCACAACTTCTACTGTTCTTTTTTATTAGGTATTTGTAACTTTTACAATGTTCTAGCTGCAGGATAATTTAACATTCAGGTATTCTAATAGTGTCTGCTATCGTTTATGTATTGCAATTAATTAATGAAATGCATGCATGGCACAATTGTCAAAATAAAATGTCAGTTCTTTCACATCTTTCAGATTCCTATCACTTTACCATGCAAAACATTATCAAGTATCTTTAGATACATCACCACTCCGCTTGCTAGATAGCTGATGTCTAATTGTAAGGTGACAAGCCAAATTGCTGTTAAATCCCATTAATCATTTCCAAGATTGCTTTGTTAATGTTAGGTGATAATATTGTGAAATATATATTTCCAGATAAAAAAATGTTAATTGTTATTGAGCAAATATATTCAGATGAAAAATGTAAAATAACATATCTTTTCTAAATAAAATCCTGGAAAATGTGATGGGAAAATGATTAACTATAGTTTCTAATATGGAAACAAATGCTAATATTCTGTTCAATGTGGAGCAACTAAAGTTGAATCTTTGGGTATAATAAATGAATTAGTGTAATATTTATATGTTCCAAAAGAAATGTTTTCAATCAACACCACATGCATAACATATCATGGGGCCCTGTATGGAATTCAGGCAAAAACCTCTTGTCTTATGGTGGAACAGACAGCAACAGAAGTTTATTAACACACATGTGCATGTATATTCTCTATAGAAGTATAGGTTCATCTGTTATGTGGGTATATAAATAGTGAAGCAAACACATAATTGTATAATTTGTAGACCTTAGGCTTTGATAGTATAACTAATCTGAACAGATTGCCAAATATCTATAAATAAGCAAGTCAGGTAGTTGGGTAAACGATAAACTTTGACATATGATACCAGATGGTCATTGTCATAAAACATTCAATAATTGCTGTTGTAGTTACCCCAAGAGGCCTCGGAGACTTCATTACACTGGTTTGAATCATGACTTGCTTCATGCATATTCAGGTTAAATTCTTTATCATTTCCCCCTTTTTTTGCGTTAAGCAAACACATACTGTATCACTCATTCATTCAACTGTGCCTTTCCTGATGTTTCCCTGGCCCCACAATTGACAAGAACCTGGTTCTTAGCATTGTCTCTAATGGGAGGACATACATTCTTACCTACCCACAGTCCTGCTAAAGAAGTCAGAGCGATTGCCTGAGAGGAAATTCATGCACACTATATTCAATACTCAAAAACTAACAACTGACTGTAATAATCACCTGTTCACCCTTGGTCATGTGTTCTGAAACCTGTATCCTCAGTATTTTTTTGGTGCAGGAAAATTTTAGATCCACCTGGACGATCGAAAATCCAAAAATTATGTTTTGATAAAAATTGATTCTATCCATGTAGAAAGTGTATATGCAGCAAGACTGTCAAGATTATAAATAGGAGTCATACTTCTTTCAGATCTACGGCTGCTGTAGATGAGTTTTTCAATTGATGAGTTCATTACCTGCAACGCATGTTGTTTATTTGTTTTAGTGCCCATGTGGGTTATACTACGTGGGGCGCACCAAAAGAATACTGAGGATACGGATTTTAGAACACATGACCAACATCAAGAATGGTTTTGCAAAACACAATGTGTCACTCCATTTTAAAAATTTACATACTAAAGATCCGTCGTTGCTGCAATTTTGTGGTAAAGGCCCTTTCAAACTGGAGGTGTTCAATCTTGTGCAGGACTTGTCTAAACGAGAAACTAAATGGATATTCCTATTAAATACGTTAATGCTCAATGGGTTAAATATTGAACTCCATTTAAAACGTTTTATCAGTCATTTTTAGATTTGGTTTATTGTTCTCTAGCTTGTTTGTCCATTAATTCAGCCTGCCCTTATAGTGATTTACTTATTTACTTTATATTTACCTCAGTGTCCCTTCTCCTAGCTCTAGTCTCGAATAGCGACTGAGCCTGTGAGGTGACACCATTTCCAATTTACTATGACCTATGTTTAGAAACAATAGGGCAGTGAGGCTTTGCTATTTGGGTTACTACGGTACTCAGGATCAGCCTAGGTATAGGTGTGGAGGTGATTATCATCTGCAGGGCTTTGGGGTATATTAGGAAGGTTGCTGAGCAGCCAATCCCAGGATGAAGTCAAGATGACGAAATGCAATGGGGTGGGGCTGCACGGCAACTAGTAGGAAGTCTTTTGTCACAACAAGAGATATTTGTTTTTTATCCGTAGTGTGGTGAGATATCGCCGGGACTCGGCTTAGAGATTGACACAACGCTCTGGGTTTTACATCTTTTATGCTTGTTTATACATACACCTTGTAAGTGCAATGTGTGAGGGTTTTTATTCAATAAATTATCAGTGTGTTTAGACGTTATCACACTAGTGGAGCTCTTTTCTTATCTTCCCCCATGTGATTGAACACACCCGTCTACACTAAGTAGAGAGGAGCTGTCCGTGGATTTAACCCTTTATGGGTAACTGTCTTGCTGCCAAACACATGAGTGTAAGGCAATACCTTTTGGTAAGTTCATTACTGACGGGGAGTGGTTCTGTGTGACACGCATGGTGTGATTTGAAGACTTTTCTCACCCTTTGGAAGACATTTTACTTGATCTTGGATATTTCTCCTACTCTTTATGGACTTTCGGTCACTGGATTTCTATTTACTCACCATTGTGTCTACATATCATGTGTAGTTTATTTTAGCGCTGCTGTTCACTCGATTGTTTCTTCTGGGGTGATCATTATTATTACAGTATATTCAATAATTCATTTGCATTTAGCTAACCAACACAAAAAGACTTTCCTCATTAGAAGTACCAATTTAAAAAATACCCTTTTCCTAAATCTATATTAATGTAGTCCTTCAACAAGTTATTCGGTGAACTGATGCAGGACTGAGATAAGACACATTTTTAGTTTTTCAGGGATGTGATGTGTTCTTACTGCACAAAAGAATCCCTGGATGGAGAGTCTGAGTCCATAAGGAAGTTGCAGGAATATGTCTACACACCCACCAGTTCAAGTTCATATGTCTCTCAGTAGTATAATTGCACCAAAGCATCAATGTCCCATGGAGCTTGAACAACAGCTGGGTTCAGAACCAAGCTTATTATGACACCCATTATTCAGGCTCACTTGAGACAGAACTAGAAGAAAGCATTAAGATGAGCCTAAGCAATATTAATAAACACAGCAAATAAAACAGCAACAGATTGCTGTCAACACAAAGAAGGGTAAAACCTAATAGGAGGCATAAATCCAGGTGAGTTTACTCTTTTTGTTGATGTAGCAGTAGTAAGCAGAACCTACAAATAACCCTCCTGCTAAGGCTTCAGATGCTTGACAATGTTGCTGCATGACCATTTCTCAGTCTCCCGTAGTGAGGCAGTGTTGAGTGTCCTTTAGCTCAAGACCTGGCAAAACCCTTGGAAATGCAGGTTAGTTAGTGCATTGTGCATTAGTCCATGGTGCAAATATATTGCAAGTCCAGTCACAGCTCCCGAATAATTTGCCATCAATATGCCCACAACTTCTAATTGTTCCCACTTTTAAATATCTGGGAGTCACCATGACTGCATCCCCTTTATCATATATTACAATATTGCTCCATTACTGACAAGATTTCAAATACAAAGTAGGGTTTGGTGTAAACTTCCCCTTTCAGTGATAGGCCGTATACATTTAATTAACCGCTTAAGGACCGCCTCACGCCAATATACGTCGGCAGAATGACACGGCTGGGCACAACCACGTACCTGTGCATGGCCCTTTAAGAGCGCAGCCATGGGTCACACACGCGCCGCCAGCGGCGTGCTCGAGACCCAGTCCTGATCTCCGTGCCTGCTGCCGCGGGACCAGCGGACCCGATCGCCGCTGGTGTCCCGCGATCGGGTTACAGAGCCGAAGAACGGGGAGAGGTCTGTGTAAACAAACCTCTCCCCGGGCTTCCTAGTGACGCTGTCACTGATCGGCTGTTCCCTGTCATCGGGAAAGCCGATCAGTGATGTCAGACGCAAAGCCACGCCCCCCTACTGTAAAAAAACACACACAGACTTAACCCCTCCCCGCCCCCTAGTGGTTAACTCCTTCACTGCCAGTGGCATTTAAATAGCACTGATTGCTGTATAAATGACAATGGTCCCAAAAATGTGTCAAAAATGTCTGTCCATAATGTCACAGTCACAATAAAAATAGCTGATCGCCGCCATCCATTACTAGTAAAAAAAAAAAAATATTAATAAAAATGCTATAAAACTATCCCCCAATTTTGTAAACGCTATAACTTTTGCGCAAACCAATCAATAATCGCTAATTGCGATTTTTTTACCAAAAATATGTAGAAGAATACGTATGGGCCTAAACTGAGGAAAAAATATGTTTTTTTATATATTTTTTGGGGATATTTATTATAGCAAAAAGTAAAAAATATTGCATTTTTTTTAAAATTGTCGCTCTATTTTTGTTTATAGCGCAAAAAATAAAAAAAAACGCAGAGGTGATCAAATACCACCAAAAGAAAGCTCTATTTGTGGGAAAAAAAGGACACCAATTATGTTTGGGAGCCACATCGCACGACCGCGCAATTATCAGTTAAAGCGACGCAGTGCCGAATCGCAAAAAGGGGCCTGGTCCTTTGGCTGCAAATTGGTCCGGGGCTTAAGTGGTTAAGATGGTCTGGATGCCGCAACTTTTATATTTTCTACATAATTCCCCAGTTTGGATTCTTCTGAAGAACTGCCAGAAACCATGAATCAGACTGAGACAGAAGTACAGTTAAATCACACTTGTTTAATAATAATAAAAAAAGTTAAACAGAGTAACGTAGTCAAAACATAGCCAGAGTTAGGCCCCATGCACACGAGACACTGTTAAACACGCGTTCAGAGGCAGTTGGACACATTTTTCAACTCATTCAATGTTATCCTATGTGTCCATGTACACAGTGTAGTTTTTTGGCATTTTAGCGTTTTTAGGCAGTTGCGTTTAACCTTGTTTTTCCAGAAGCAAAGAAATGGGTTCAGACGCAAAGGTTTTCCACGTTTCAGACGCCAAACACAGCAAAACGCCAGTATCTTTAAAGGTGCCCTATTTTTTTTACATAAAAAATCTCAAAAATGATGGCAAATGATGAAAAACCATTAAATAAATATTTTAAACAATTGTAATTTCTTGCAATGATTCATAGACCATTTATATACTCTAATAAGCCCTTGTTCCAATCCAATACACCACTAGCATTGCTGTTATCCAAAGTATAATTGGAATTTGACCCATATGTTGTTAGATTTGAACAAGCAACTTGTGGCAGGTGACGTGGCAAGTGGACAATCCACAACTTGTGGCAGGTGATGTGGCAAGTGACGTGGCAAATGGACAATCCACAACTTGTGGCAAGTGGACAATCCACAACTTGTGGCAGGTGACGTGGCAGGTGACATGGCAAGTGATGTGGCAAGTGGACAATCCACAACTTGTGGCAGGTATTGTGGCAAGTGACATGGCAGGTGATGTGGCAAGTGACGTGGCAGGTTGACAATCCACAACTTGTGGTAGGTGACGTGGCAAGTGATGTCGGCAGGTGACGTGGCAAGTGGACAATCCACAACTTGTGGCAGGTGATGTGGCAAGTGACATGGCAAGTGACGTGGCAAGTGCATGCAATGCAGTGAATGCAAACGTGGCAAAATGGGCGTTTCTAAACGCCGGTTTCAGCTTTTAAAAACATGCATTCAGCAGAGTTTGCACCGGCGTCTCGCGTGCATGGGGCCTTAGGAGCCGGAACGGATAGTCAGACAAGCCAAAATGTCAGGGAGACAGAGCGTAGTAGAACAGCAAGCAGGATCTGAAGCCAGAAGAAATGTCAGCCAAGGAAGTCTTTAACAGGAACACATGAGAGCGTCTCTAGAGATGTGACCAAGGTGAAGGCAGAGATCATCTGGACTGGACAGCTTAAGTAGGCAGGACTGATGAGCAGGTGAGTCACTGTGGAGAGATAGGAGCTGGCAATTAGCCGACAGCTGAGCAGCCAGCTTTGAGAAGGAAGCCCAGCCCTGACAAGAACTTTAATAAGATCAACACTAATACTATCAAACTAGATCCCCTACGATATCCAAAGGAGACAAGGGGGGTTAGCGGCCCCAGACCTGAGAGTTTACTTTCTTGCTGCTCAATTGCAGCATTTAGTATAGTGGGAATTAGAGGCCTTAGTTGCCCCTTCATTTAGTTTAGTCTCTTTTGATTTTTAGGGATGCCAGCCGCTGCTGGTCCTGGTCCCATCAGGGTGCCACCACGGTACTTATATATAAGGTGTGGGAATCTGTTAGGAGGATATTGGGGGTTTTCTCACTAACTAAATATACCCCTATTAGAGCAATGAAAGGCTACCTGAGATATTGACCCCCCAGGCTTTCAGAAATGGGAACGAGCAGGATTCTTACCCTCTCTCAACTTTATGTGTACTTAAATCCTTTGATCAGTTGGTAAGGGAATTCTCTTTGAACCCTAGATGGTTCTATACATTTTTGCAGCTGCGTCATGGCTTATATGCCAATTTCCTTCTTGTCCTGTTTTGTTTCCCCCGGTCCCAGTCTTGGAAAGAGTAGTTCAGGCAACCGCTGCTAAAGGTCTAATATCTGCTACGTATAAGTCTCTATTACAATGCACTTCTAATAAGTTTCATTGTCCATCTAGATAGAAATGGGAGTGAGATATTGGTCCTATCTCTGATTATGTCTGTGATAGGATTCTTCAGGCTCTTCCACTTGTATCTCTTTCACCCTCATGTAGATTAACACATTTTTATATATTGCATAGGATGTATAGGACCCCTGATTAATATTGGTTTAACAACTGACTTGGCTTGCTCCAGATGTGGCAATCCGGAGTCATTGATACATTTACTTTAGGGATGCCCGAAACTTCCGAGGTATTCGGCAGAGTTTGTGGGTACACTTAATGGGATCTTAGATTTGAATCTTTCAGTGGATCCTTTAATAAGTCTACTGGGCTATCTTGATAGCTCAGTGCTTAAACCACTCACTAGGCAGAACGGGGAGATGCTGTGTTTACATCGGCATCTCCACATTCTTCAGCTCCGTGACACGATCACGGGCACCCGGCGGACATCCCGCGGGCATGGTCACAGAGCTCGCGCCACAGTGGGAAATTCAAAGTAACGCACAGGTACATTCTGCCGATGTATATGTGCAGGAGGTGGTCGACAAGCGGTTAAAGTGTCAAACTAAAAAAAGAAAAGTAAAATTAAAGTGTGTTGACACGCAGAAGCGAACGTATATGTAAGTGAGGTATCGCCGTGAACGTTAGAGCGAGAGCAATAATTCTAGCCCTAAACCTCCTCTGTAACTCAAAACATGTAACCAGTAAAAAATTTTAAAGCGTCGCCTATGGGGATTTTTAAGTACCGAAGTTTGGTGCCATTCCATGAGCTTGTGCAATTTAGAAGCATGACATGTTGGGTATCTCCTTACCCGGCGTAACTTTATCTTTCACATTATGAAAAAAATTGGGCTAACTTTAATGTTTTGTTTTTTTTAAAAGCATGAAACTGTTTCCAAAAAAAGTGTTAGAAAAATTGCTGCGCAAATACCACGCAAGATAAAAAGTTGCAACCACCGCCATTGTATTCTCTAGGGTCTTTGCTAAAAACCTATATAATGTTTGGGGGTTCTATGTAATTTTCTAGCAAAAAAAATTATGAATTTTACATGTAGGAGAGAAATGTCAGAATTGGCCTGGATGGGAAGTGGTTACATACCACATAAAAGAGATGGAAACATTTCCTGTGGAAGAAACTATTTGGAACAATCCCATCAGTAGTCTTCCATTGTCCTGTGAGGTATAAGAATAGGCATGCAATTTAGCAACCTTTTTAAACACCAGATTAAAAAAGTTTAAGACACTAAATAATTTGTTTAGGATGTATTTCAAACATGTTTTTAGGACAATTTAGCACTTTTATTAATATAAACGGATATTTAAGGAGCTATTGTCAATTTAGCTCTCAATGGAGTCAGTTCACACACCTCCGGAGCAGCCAGGGTCCGGGTTTGGAAAGGGTCTTTGGCTCCAAATCAGGTGCAAATTCAGGGAAAAATTCAGACCTGATTCACACCTGAATTGGAGAACAGGAATGCACTGGACCCCATGAGTGAGCACCGGCTGCAGCATGTCTGAACCCAGCCTCAAACCTACCAACCATGGGAGTTGAACGTTGAATGGGATGTGAACGTCTTTCCTAAGGCCCGGTTCACACTGCTGCGGTGCGGGAACGCTGCGAATCTACTGCGGGTTCCCGCACCGCATGTCTCTCGCAGGCAGTTCACAATGCCCTATGCGAGCTGCTGGGAGTGTCAATGAAATGTTAATGACACCCCCATAGCAGCTCGCATATCGCAGTGCGATCTGCAAATTCGGACAGGAATCGGATCGCATGGTGAGAACACCATGCGATCCGATTCTGCTGCGGTCCGAAAAAAAGGGTCCTGTCCGATTTTGGGCCGAATGCGATGCGAATTCAGCCATACTATCTGTATGGCTGAATTTGCATCGCACAGAGATCGCATATGATTTGAACTGCAGTGCGGTGCGAATCATATGCGATCTCCCGCACCGCAGCAGTCTGAACCGGGCCTAATAACAGTTAGTTTACATCTCGTTAGCATACCAGAGTATTATTCCCTTTTTTCCTCTACTGTTTTTAACTTTAAAATTCATGTTTATTTTTATTTTCATTTATATTTTTTTCTATAAACACTTTTTTATGAATAGATTCAGAAGGGATTTTTTGTCTCTCTAATTGTGCTTTTACTTTTATTTTAAGTGCATTTATATGGTTTCCTTGCATAGAATATGTTTTTTTTATGCTTTTAAGGTTTTTTTGTATAGTTTTAGTTTATGTAATTTAGTATTTATATATTATTCGTGCAATGTTGTTGATATATACAGCCACAAGAGGGAGCTCTGTTTTGCAAGATTGCATGTATACTATTTATTTTCAATGTAGATATTTTTTGTTTTTGGATTTCAAGATCTTACTATTTCTACAGTACTTTTTGGTCAGTTCTCATGAATTATTTTAGTGGAACTGGTGTAATCTGCATCCTTGCACAGGTGATCTCTGTCTCGAGAGGCTGATTTTGTCACGGCCATTTTAAATAGTGACTGCTGACGTTGCACACAAAACCTCCAATCACAGAAGACACCATTTTTGGGGAAACACATCGGGCGGAAAGTGTGTGAGATGTCACTGCGTGCCAGTGGCTTGGGAGATATCACGGCTGGTGAGTTTTATGTTTTAAGCCTGATTTTCACTGCCTAAATGTAAGTGGAATTCTCTTTTTAAATAAAGCATATCCTGCTGTAAAACGCTATGAGTCTCTCCCTGCTTGCTTCCTACACATCACCCTATTGGAGAGCGACTCAATGAGGCTGTGAGGGCTGATCCTTTATGATCACATATTTGATATGCATCACAGTGCTAGTCAGTGCCACATGAGTGCCATCACAGTTTTCATCAGTACCACTCCAGTGCCATCAGTGCCCTACAGCGCCACTACAGTGCCAACAGTGCCAACAGTGCTCCTACAATGCCATTAGTGCCCTACAGTTATATCCATGCTCTACAGTGCCCTCAGTGCTATCAGTGCCCTACAGTGCCCTTAGTGCCCTACAGTGCCATAAATTACACATCTAAATTCCTGACTACCTATCATACTTTTGAAGGCTCTGGAGCACCAGGACAATAGAAACACCCAAAAAATTATTCCATGTGTAATATACAGTATATCCCTAGAACATCTGACGGTGGTCCCTGCATGTCGGGCCTCTGTATGTGGCCAGGCTGTGAAAAAGTCTCACACATGTGGTATTGCCATACTCAGAAGGAGTATCGGTATTTTGGCATTTAATTTTTGGTATGTACATGCTGTGTGTTAGAATTATCAACTTTTTATAAAAAAATGCGTTTTCATTTTCTTTACACATATTCCAAAAACTTGTGGGAAAATATGACACATTCAAAAGACTCATTATGCCTCCTAGAATATATATTGGGGTGTTTTCTTTCCAAAATGGGGTAATTTTGTGGGTGTTTCCATTGTCCTGGTGCTCCAGGGCCTTCAAATATGTGCTAAGTAGTCAGGAAATTAGATGTGTAATTTACTGTATGTCCCTAGAACACCTGATAATGCTCTCTGCATATTGGGCCTCTCTATGTGGCTAGGCTGTGAAAAAATCTCACACATGTGGCATCGCCATACTCAGGAGGAGTAGCAGAATGTGTTTTTGGGTGTAGTTGCAAGTATTGCCATAAGCGAGCAATAACCTGTTAATATAACAATTTTGTGAAAAGAAAAAAAAAAATTAATTTTGCAAAGAGTTGTGGGAAAAAATTACAACTTCAAAAAACTCACCATGCGTCTTACTAAATGCCTTGGAATGTCTACTTTCCAAAAAGGGGTTATTTGGGGGGTATTTGTACTGTCCTGGCTTGTTAGTGTCTCAAGAAATGAGAGGCTGACAGTACATCAGGTGTGATCAATTTTCAATGATTGGCACCATAGCATGCATAGTAATATAAAATTATTAATTTGCAAATATTTATAACAGAAACAAAGAAAAATGCATTTTTGTACAAAATTTTCCGTCTTTTTTTATTTATAGCACAAAAAAAAAAAAACCCAGTGGTGATTAAATACCACCAAAATAAAGCTCTATATGTGTGAAAAAAAGGACACAAATTTCATATGCATACAGTGTTGTATCACTGAGGAATTGTCATTCAAAGTGTGAGAGCACTGAAAGCTAAAAATTGGCCTGATTAGGAAGGGGGTATAAGTGCCCAGTGAGCAAGTGCTCATTTTCAACCATGTATTAAAATAATATCTGGTGATCCAGACATTCCTATTATGGGGTTAAAACTGTCACTGTGTCACATGCACCACTGGTGGAAACAGCGACTGTGCTGACACGTTGCATAGGCATAGTCCCCCATTGTTACCGACAGGCAGTAGTGTATTTAGTGCTGTCCTAGGCCTGACTAAACTCGTGCACTCCCTAATTTAAATATGGCCCACCCCTTCCTGTCAAAACCACACCCCTTGCTGTTTAAGAGCCGCCCTGGAATTTTCGAGTGGGGACACAAGTTCTGAGGGCCTGGGGGGGCAATGGATTACCTTAATTTGCATAGATTTCCTCTCACTTCCTGTTTGGCTATGGGGCAGGAAGTGAAGGGAAATCTCTGGGGACAGGGATGGTAAAAAAAAACTGACAGGGGCTATAACCCTCTCTTATTTTATCCAAAATGAAAAAAAAAAGTGTTGCCTATAGTTCTATTTTAAGCACAAATTTCTGACAATTTTATGGAGAGGACTTAGAAGATTTAACCATACCAATGGTGCAGCAGAAAACATATAGCACAGTAAGGAAGGTTTGTGGTCCAGGATGATAGGACAGTCAAAATTAGAAGTGGTGACCCCCCCCCACAGTTGCAGAATGCCGGCCGCCCGCATACCGGAAGCAGTGCGGCCACTTTATGGGGGCGCTAGACTAATTTGCCTCTCAGCCCAGTCCGCCCCATAA
This sequence comes from Lithobates sylvaticus, assembly GCA_028564925.1. NCBI lineage: Eukaryota > Metazoa > Chordata > Amphibia > Anura > Ranidae > Lithobates > Lithobates sylvaticus. Next base: position 323,152,027 of record CM053028.1, on the reverse strand, counting down.
AACTGGCGCTACACTGACAGTGTAGCACAAGCCGGTGGGGACTCTTTCCGTGCTGTCCCCTTGCAAAGTGCTCCCCTAGGCCTGGGCCTTGTTGGCTTAGGCCAGGATACAGCGTTGCCGACAGGATCCAGTCCAGAGCAATAATTTGAAACTGACACTAGAGCAAATGCATGTACAGTAGATGAGAAGCGTCTGAAAGAAGCCAGAGGAGCTCAATAACACTGAGATTGAAAAAATAAGTGGGCAAATGTGAATTTTAAACTGCTTCTTGCTTTGGTGTTATGGATTTTTTCAACCATAAACATGCTAAACCTATACAGCACTTCCAATCTTTAAAACCAGGAACTGTCTCTGAATGAAGTGCTATAAAAGGGACTATTTAAATGTCGGAATGTGTATCTCATATTGAGGTTATATCCTCTACAACAATCCTAAAAAGCCCAAGCCTGGTGATCTGTCCTTCAAGATATGGGGAAATTAATGCACGAAAGTCTTATGCCCCTTACACACGATTGGAATTTCCGACGGAAAATTTCCTATCGGACCATGTTGTCGGAAAATCCGACCGTGTGTGGGCTCCATCGGACTTTTTCCGTCGGAAATTCAGATGGAAAAAATTTGAGATCCTGCTCTCAAATTTTCCGACAACAAAGTCTGATCAGACTTTTTCCGATTGTGTGTAGCGAATTCCGATGAACGAAGTGCCACGCATGCTCAGATCACATTACAAGACCAAAGCTATTGGCTACTAGCCTCTACGTAGTTCCGTTGTACGCAACGAACATCACCACGTTCAGAATGATCGGATTTTCCGACAACTTTGTCCGACTGTGTGTATGCAACACCAGTGTCGGACAAAATCTGCCGGAAAAAAATCAGACGGATTTTGTGGTCGGAATCTCCGACCGTGTGTACAGGGCATAAAAGTGCATGATAGACACCAAACACCACCAAGTGATATGGGTGAACACTCACCAGACAGTAGAATCTCACATTTAGAGGTCAATGCATGTTTGTTTCCGACATGGAAAAGCTTCCGAACGTTATGCTTTTCATTGTTCCCCAGTGCACAGGGATGGTAAATGCTCTCCCAATCCACAGGAAAACATACAAAAAAGTTTCAAATAATGTATTCCCATGTGACAGCAGTTCGCTAGTTCCCCCCTGCAGAGGTCTGGCAGACTGACATCACATGCTTTCAGGAGTCCTGCTGACAGCTTCCTCTATAAGGTTCAGCTGGCTTGTTTTAATTTATTTATTATTTTAATACATTTTATCAATAATATTACTTGAATTAATATGAAATGCATGTTGCAACATTTAAGTAGTCTATTTTAAAGTGCTGCATTTCACATTATATTGTATGCAAGGACTTTATATATCGTTGTTTTTTGCTGGCTGCTTGTACTGTATGTGTTAGCACAGAGTGATCTATTTAGTTTGTAAGTCAACAAAAGTGATGAGGGGAGCAGCAAGAAAGATGATGCGGTGTCAAAAGACCCTCTGAACTTTAGGTAGTGTGTGGCCATCTACTTATTTTCTGGAGACCTTTGGTGGACTGTAATTGCCAAAGGGTAAAGGGAATATAACTCAGACAACATGCAAACACCAAACAGCTCTGATTTTATTTTTCACAACAGAAAATAATACGGTATGAGACAAACGCAAAGGTAGCTGCATGAAAAGACTATAATTATACACACAAGAACATTACCTAAACCTTGGAACAAAATTGTAGTAATTTGCAGCTTCTCAATCCATAGCTGTGGTGGCTGCATCCATTTTCTTTTTTAAATATAGCATAACACTTTTAATGGTAATATAACCAAACCAAAAGGGAGCAAATAAAAGAGGTCCATTGTTAGGGTTGACATTAATTTAGGATTTTATTCTTGCTAAAGTCCAGCAAGTATTTTATTTTTAGTTGATATAGGTTACAACAACACCATACTTGGTCTAGCAATCAGAAAAATCAGTAAAATTACTTAATGTTGCAGCAGTCATATTTGATGGAGACTCACCAATTATTTAGAATCCTCCATCTGTTAATGTTTTAATTTCCACCTTCAATAGATGTGACACATTGGAAATTAAAAAATGAAACATCTGCTATCATGCCAAGATTTCAAATGATGTGTTACCAAATGCTAAAAATCAGATACCAATTAGTCATCATAATGGCAAAAAAAATGCAGATAAAACCAACTGTCTTGATTGGTATGTAATATATGGTATTTGTACCAAGTGTAATGTCTATATATTATACCCTTTGTAACATGAAGCAGCCATAAATGTGTTTTCAAACTGTTGATTTAGAAAACGTTACTGAAAGTGGAATAAAATGTCACCTTATTTACTTCAACTCCGGTGATGCAACTTTTGCAAGCTTCCTCACCAGGACTGACATCTACTATCCATCTTTTTTTTGCAGTTCCACATCTTTGCCTATCTGAGTTGCACACATAAGAAGGCTTTTATTGCATACAGGCATACCCCACTTTTAGTACACAATGGGGTTTATTTACTAAAGCTGGAAAGTACTCACTTCTGCATAGAAACCAATGAGTTTCCAGGTTGTATTACCAAAGCTTAATTGAACAAGCTGGGGTTAGAAGCTCATTGGTTTCTATGCAGAAGAGAGCCTGATTTTGCACTTTCCAGCTTTAGTAAATAAACCCCATTGTGTACTTAAGGCCCCTTTCACACTGGGGCGGTGAGCCGCGGTGACGGTAAAGCAGCGCTATATTTAGCGCTGCTTTACCGTCGTTTTCACCGCGGTTTTCGGCCGCTCGCGGTGCGGTTTTACCCCCCGCGAGCGGCCGAAAAAGGGTTAAACACCCCCGCAGAGCACCGCCGTAGCGGCGCTTTGCGGCGGTATTGCCGCGGTTTTACCGCGGTCTCCCATTCTTTTCAATGGGAAGGAGCGGTATAGGAGCGGTGAACACACCGCTCCTATCCCGCTCCAAAGATGCTGCTAGCAGGACTTTTTTTGTCATCCTGCTAGCGCACCGCTCCAGTGTGAAAGCCCGCCGGCTTTCACACTGGAGTTAAAGTGGCCGGATTTTTTCATGCGGTGAACAGGCGCTATTTTTAGCGCTGCACCGCATGAAAAACGCCCCGGTGTGAAAGGGGCCTAAAAGTGGGGTATGCCTGTATACAGTCCTATTTAGCTCAATTTACTATAACATAGCCAAGCATATTTGTTTAAAGAAGGACCTAGTATTTCTCACTGGTACAGTCTGAAAAAAAGGAAATATACCTTTGATATATGTAATTTCATAAAACACCTGCCCTCCCTAATCATCAATGAAAGAGCATGATTTTCCAAGTATTCAAGTTTTTTTTGTCATAGTGGAGGATAATTTAGTGTGCAGGTAACAGCACGATCAGCATTGCAGGGAATAATTCTTACCCACTGGACGGGAAAATATCAAGGGGTTCAGCTTTTGAGTAATTAACTTTAAAATAACAATTTCTGGAATTCGTTCAGCAATGTGGGGAAGGCAATAGAGGGGTTGGATACATATGAGCTGCATAAAGATCCATTGTATGGTTCTGACCACCCAGTGATATTCCTTGGACAGAAGGGTTATTTCCAATTACAATAGCATGAGTTTAACGGCAAGGATATATAGATATGGGGAAAGAGGGTAACCCTGACTAGACCCATTTTTAAAGGGTACCAACGGCATAAAATTGCCTTTTGTTTTACATTAAAAATATAAGCAAGGCTAGGGAGACTTAACTACCTCAAGTATGGATGTTTTCATCATCTTCCAGTCCAGGCCCATTTTCACCTTTGAGCACTGTCACATTTTGAACTACAATTACTCAGACATGCAACACTGTACACTGTTATTGTTTTTTGAGACAGATAGGGTTTTCTTTTGGTGGTTTTTAACCGCTTCCCGACCGGCGCACACACATATACGTCGGCAGAATGGCATGGACAGACATAAGGGCGCACAGGTACGTCCCTTTGAATATGCCGCCGTGCCATCGCCTGCGCGCCGGCAGCAGCACACGCGCCGGTCTGGACCCCCGTGAGTCCGGACGCGGGTCCCACGGACTGGATTGCTGCGGGGATACCCACGTTCATCTCACGGGGAGGACAAACAGGGAAATGCGGAAGTAAACAGCATCACCCTGTTCTGCCTAGCAACAAGTGACACTGATCTCTCCTCCCTGTGATTGGAGCAGAGATCGGTGATCAGTAACACACAGCCATGCCCCTCACAGTTAGTAACACGCCCCAAGGACACACTTAACCCCTACACTGCCACCCCCTGGTTAACCCCTTCACTGCCAGTGTCATTTACACAGGTATCATTGCATTTGTATAGCACTGATTGCTGTATAAATGACAATGGTCCCAAAGAAGTGTCAAAAATGTCCGATGTGTCCGCCATAATGTCGCAGTCACAATAAAAATTGATGATCGCCGCCATTACTAGTAAAAAAAAGATTATTAATAAAAATTTTATAAAACTATCCCCTATTTTGTAAACGCTATAACTTTTGTGCAAACCAATCAATAATCGCTTATTACCAAAAATATGTAGAAGAATACGTATCGGCCTAAACTGAAAATTTTTTTTTTAGAGATTTTTCATATATATTTTTATATATTTTTGGGGGATATTTATTATAGAAAAAAGTAAAAAATAATGCGTTTTTTTTTCAAAATTGATGCTCTTTTTTTGTTTATAGCGCAAAAAATAAAAACCGCAGAGGTGATCAAATACCACCAAAAGAAAGCTCTATTTGTGGGAAAAAAAAGGACGTAAATTTTGTTTGGGAGCCACGTCGCATGCCCACGCAATTTTCAGTTAAAACGACACAGCAGTGCCGAATCGCAAAAAGTGCTCTGGTCTTAAGCCAGCAAAATGGTACGGTCTGAAAGTGGTTAATCACTTTATTTTTTGCTATACAAATTAAACATTTCTGATAGATTTGGAAAACAATTTTTTTCTTTGTTTTTGTTCAAAAATTTTCAGTGTATTATATTTAGTCTATGTGAAAGTTACAGAGTCTACAATCTATGGTATTTGAAAATGGATTAGTCCTGATGTATTGACTGCCTATCTAATTTCTGAGGCCCCAAAATGGCAGGACAATATCCCCAAATGACCCCTTTTTGGAAAGTAGACAATTTGACAATGGAAAACGGACATTTTTTACAAAGTTGTAATTTTAACAAGTTATTTCTGACACACAGCATAAACATACTTAAAATTACACTTCAAACACATTCTTCTACTCCTCCTGAGTATGGGGAGCACATTCTAGCTGGATAGAGATGCCCAAAATATAAGGAGGACCTTCAGGCATTCTAGAGGCATAAATTACACATCTAATATCCGGACTACCTATCACATTTTTGGAAGCCCTGAAGCATCTGGACAGTAGGGATGAGCCTGATATTCGAGTTGAACATGTCTATAGTATGCCTGTAAAGCAAAATTACATTTCTAAAAGAAAAAAGTAATTTAAAACTGATCACGGCTGTAATGTATTGTCGGGAATGAGCAATATAGATAAGACTCATTGAAAAAAATGGCATGGGTCCCCCCCAGTCCATTACCAGGCCCTTTGGGTCTGGTATGGATATTAAGGGGAACCCTGCACCAAAATTTAAAAAAATGTCGTAGGGGTCCCCCCAAAATCCATACCAGACCCTTATCTGAGCACGCAACCTGGCAGGCCATAGGAAAAGAGGGGGCGACTAGAGAGCGCCCCCCTCCTGAACCATACCATGCCACAATTCCTCAACATGGGGAGGATGCTTTGGAGTAGCCCCCCAAAGCACCTTGTCCCCGTGTTGATAGGGACAAGGGCCTCTTCCCCACAATGAGTTGTGGGGGTCTGCAGGCTGGGGGCTTATCGGAGTCTGGAAGCCTCCTTTAAAAGGGGAACCCCCAGATCCCAGCCAGCCCCATGTGAATTGGTAACGGGTACATTGTACCCCTGCCAATTTATAAAAAAAGGGTCAAAAATAGTAAAAATTACAAGAGACACTTTGGGATAAGTCCTTTATTAAAAAATAAAAAAGTTGCGCAAACGAAATCGCCACCCGACGGACTGAAAAAAGAAAAAAAAAGCTGCAACAGCCCCGCCTCCATGGGAAACTCCCACACACTGCACGCTTCTCGCTTTGACAACTGTTATATAGCTGAGGGTCTTCCTCTGACATCACATGGCATCAGAGGGGGGCGGGCTCATCCGTTTACGCCACCGGGTGGTCCCACCCTCAACAGCTGTCATCGAGAAGAAGCGTCACTTGGCGGGAGCCTCCCACGGAGGTGGAGCTGTTGCACCTTTTTTTTTTTTTTTTTCGGTCCATCGGGCGGTGTGAGATGGATTTAAATTGCGGGACATTTTTATTTTTTAATAAAGGACTTGTCCCAAATTGTCTCTTGTCATTGTTACTATTATTGACACTTTGTGTATTAGTAGGGTACATGATACAAATTCACATGGGGGGAGCCGGGATCTGAGGGTCCCCTTGTTAAAGGATTTTCTACATACATGCCACCAGAGCAGTGCAGTGTTACCCCCAGTGACACTGTACTTCTCTGGGGGAGGGCAGTGGTCAGGATTTTTTTTACACCATAATTGCTTATTACAGTGACAATCACTGTAATAAACAATTGGTAAAAGACTGTGTAAAGGTTTCATTCATGAAACCTTGTGTACTACTGTGGTAATGTGATTGGTCGCAGCTATCACATGGTACAGGGACACTGTGATTGGCCCTGGTATCATGTGATCCCAGAGCTCACACAGTAGAAACAAAGATAGTATTATTTACTACTGTTCATGTGCTCACTAAGATTGGTTACATCGATCACATGGTACCAGGGCAACTCACAGTGCTCCGTTACAAGGATTAGTGATCGGTCACAGATCCTGCCGCTGTGTGCTCTGGAGTGGGTGATACAGTAGGATGTACAGGTACTATTGTTCCCAAAACTCACCTCCATGAGCTGGCTGAAGCTCCACCTCCTATTGAAGAACACATTTTGGGCATTCCTTTCGGGGAGGAACAGCCAGCTCAGTGCCTTGCCTCTCTCTGCAAGCTGAGTGATCTGTCACTGTTATGATTGAATGATCAGTGCTGCTGATTCATTTGTGATAGTAAAACATCACTCAGAACTGTGGCTCTGTGTAAAATATCTGCCAATCCACTGCATGTGTGCAAGCAGTCACAGATACATTGCACAGACCCTTAGCTCTACGTGCTCTTTTACTAATATGTGTGTCCATCAGCTTCTGCTTTTACACATACACAGCCCAGCTGATGAAACACACAGTGTTGCAATGCTGTGTGTGCTTTCACTTATGAATGAGCGATCCACAGTGTCTGGCTGATGCTGTATATAACACAGCTCAACAATGCTGATTTCTCATTCATAATTACTGAAAAAATTTTCAGTACTGAAGCACTGTGTCATCCATTGACTGAGATGTGTATGTTTAGATTTAGCTGCTGATAGAACACAGCGTTATATGTTCTGTGCATCTGTCTGCTTGGAGTGTTTTACCTACTGATCAATGAGTCCAGCACACTGCAAGGGACTCTATCCTGCACACCTACTCTTATGCCGTGTACACACGACCAGTTTTCCCATCGGAATAAACTCTGAAGGTTTTTCCAACGGAGTTCCGACGGAGTTCTGCTGAAACTGTCTTGTGTACAAATGATTACACCAAAGTCCAATCGTCAAGAACGCAGTGATGTACAGCACGTAAAATGGGACTAGAAAAACTAAGTTCAATAGCCAGTAGCCAATAGCTGCTGTCTCGTACTTGCTTCAGAGCATACGTGTCGTTTTTGGTCCGTCGGAACAGCATACAGATGATCGGTTTTCCCAATAGGAATTGGTTCAGTCGGAAATAGAACATGTTCTATTTCTAGGTCCATCAGAATTTTCGAAAAAAAAAGTCCAATGAGGCACACACAATCAGAATATACGATGAAAAGATTCCATCTCACTTTTTCTGTCGGTCATTCTGCTCGTGTGTATGCGGCATTAGTTCCCAGTAGAGTCAAAAGGCCGTAACCTGGGATTTGCCTGCTGCTAACTCATCTCCACCTTCATGAGATCTGGTGAAGACTAGGTGGCTTTTTAGGCTCTGCCCTTCTAGGGGCTCTCACCTCCACTGTCAAGTGGGTACACTGGGTTCTCCCATCAGTGCCTATAGATATCCAGCCCATCCCAGACTGTTTGTAATTATCTATGTTTCCTTTTTAGCCGAAGGCACTGGCAAAGCTCTGCTGCTGCAACTACTGTAACTCCTGGTTAGCCACTCTGCATCTAGAGGGAACAGACTCCAGCTGGTGACACAGACAGCACTCATTAAATAGAACCTGAAAGAAAATAAGATGGATTTACGAAAGAAGTTGGGAAACTTAACAGAATAAATTGTGCAAATATTCACTTCAGTTATTCATTCTTGTGAAAAGAAAATTGCTGTTTACATGTTTGCACTAGAAAGGATAATTAAAGTGAATATCACACAATTTAATTTGTAAGGATGCTTAACTCCTTGGTAAATCAGCCCAAATATGTTTGTCTATGATCTAATGTTTGTTTGCTAAAGCTGTTACTTTAGTCCTTTTAATGACAACACAGTTTCTGTCAATTGATTTTTTTGCATTTCGATTTTTTTCCAAACACTGAAGGGAATTCAATAAAAAAAAAACAAAGCAGGCTGACTATTGGCCAAGGGTCCAGCCTGCTGTCAATTACAAGAGGAGCTGACCTGTGGAAACTAGTGTTTGTAGATTATCATCAGGTACCGCCCCTCGGGTACAGAACCCCCGTCTAGTTTCACAGGCCTAGAAATAAACTGGGCGAAGTCCGAGCTCCTCCCCGTAGACGCGGTCAGGGACAGGATAATATGGGATAGGCCTCAGTTGGCAGTAGTGGAGTCTTTAAAGTATCTGGGGATAAGAAAAACAAGGGACCCTGTCCAATATGTGAACAGTAATCTAGTCCCACTGTTGGTTAGGTTTAGGGAAAAAATTGAGATCTGGAAGCACCTCCCATTATCAAGAGCTGGTAGATGCTCCCTGATAAAAATGATCTGGCTGCCTCAGTTGATGTACGTACTCCACAATGCCCCCATATGGATTCCAAGAAAGTGGTTCGATAAGATAGAGAGCCTTTTTAGAGAGTTGATATGGAAAGGGGGACAGGCCAGGATACGGTTGCTCACATTACAGCTCCCGGTGGGGGAAGGGGGACTTGCGTTGCCCAACCCTGAGAAGTATTATTTAGCATCTCAGCTACAACAGATATCGGGATGCGGTGCTCAGGAAGGGGGGACTCCCAATGGAAAAATTTTGTTGACAGGAGCTCTTCATAAGACAATAATAGAGACACTAGAGGCTGGATCTTTTATGTATAAATATCCAACAATAAAAATGATTAGCAAAGTATGGAAAACTGTAAAAAAATTGATGAAACATAGGGAGTTCAATATTTATACCCCCATTTGGAATAACAGCAACCTACAGGAAATAAGCATAATGGGCAAAATTGGAGAATGGGAAAAAAGGGGTATTGTAAGCTTGAGGCAACTTTATGTGGGTAATGCTATTAAAAAATTTTAACTATTAAAAAAAGAATTTTAAATCCCTCAGTATACATTTTTCAATTACCTCCAGATAAGACATGCTTTAGAAGCCCAATTTAGAAACCAATCTCTGATATGGGAAGAGCTCTCGCTGGTACAATGCATTTTAGAGCTGGGATCAACTAAAGGATTAATCTCAGAATTATATCGACAGCTAAATAGAGAACCTAAAGGAGAGCTGAAGCTAGATGAAATAAAAACAAAATGGGAGCGGGATATAGGGGTAATACCCCAGGGTCAGTGGAAGAAGGTACTGGAGTTGAGCCCGGTAGTATCAGTATCCCCGTCACAGAAATTCTCACACCTAATGTTGTTGAATAGAGTGTACTATACCCCAAAGCGATTATGTAAGTTTGGAAAAAGACCCGACGACAGCTGTCCCAGATGTCGAGGGACTGGGGATCTGCTCCACATGTTGTGGAGATGCCCCAAACTGTTTAGGTATTGGGAGGGAGTGATTGAAACGTTGAAGGAAATATTTAAAATTGGGTTAGAAAAGGAAGTTAAGTTGTGTATTCTGGGGTATAGGCAAGAACAGGGAGAAAATAAGAGTACTACTATTGCAATATTGAGAAGTATATTTCAAGCTAGGAAGATGATAGCGATGAGATGGCAATCAAATGCACCACCTACAGTAAAAAATTGGATAGACACTGTAAATGAAACCCTTCCGAAAGAGAGAGCCGCCTATATAAAAAGAAGCAATCTAAATGAGTTTAATAAGATGTGGAGACCTTGGCTGGAGGGAATACACTTAATACAGACATGAGGAGGGAGGGGAGGGGGGAATAGGGGGGGGATGAGATAAGAGGGGGGCTCTTTCACCCTTTTGATATGAAGTGTTATCTTTTTGAGGGGCTCTCTCTTTCCCATTATGGGGTTATATACATAAATATACAAAGAATTAAAGACTAACCAAAAATTAACCTGTAAAAGCACCTGATATAGGTCTCTTACTGGATGTCTTTTTTCTCTTTTGTTTTTTACAAAATGCTGTTAAGAAGGTTCTTTTTATCTTTTATGAAAAAATTAATAAAGAATATATTTAAAAAAAGAAAATGACAACACAGTTTCTGTCAATTGATTTTTTTGCATTTCGATTTTTTTTTCCAAACACTGAAGGGAATTCAATAAAGAAAAAAACACAGCAGGCTGACTATTGGCCAAGGGTCCAGCCTGCTGTCAATTACAAGAGAAGCTGACCTATGGAAACTAGTGTTTGTAGATTATCATCAGGTACCGCAGGGGTACAGAACCCCCGTCTGTGTGACAGCTTCAACAGCGGGGAGGAAGCACTGTCAAAGTGTTTATATGGACACTCCGCTCTCAGTGTGCCTCTACACTCGGTGTGTGCCCCAGCTGCATGTACCTGTGTACAAAAGGTATATACCTGAATCTATCACCCACACTGACATTGAAATTCTAAAGAGTGTCTTAGACACTCTTTAAGAATCCCAGGGATTGTGTTTCTCCCATTTAATATACTTGATTGTTGTTATATAGAAACACCTTTACATGCTTAGGGTGTGATTTACTAGAAGATAGAGTGACAAAGTGAGTCTGCGTTTGCATCGGATATAGAACTCTGCAGAAATTCCTGTTTTTTTCCCAATAAGTGTCCCATAAGTGCTTAAAAATAATACAATACCTGAACAATAGCTTCAATTACTTCTTTATTAAATCATACCCTGGTTATAATAGGAATAACAAACATATTGTATTATTTGTGAAATTACATCTTGGTTTGTAATTTTTCACCCTTATTTGGTTTGGAAATGGATCAGCTGTAATTCTCAGAGTTTATTTTCTTTAGATTCTATTTGATCTGAATATTTGCATAGTTCTTCTAGTGGTTATATATTTTTTACTCCTGACTGAGCACTGGCAAATTAATTTCAGTTTTCTAACATAAATTCTGTAAGAACAGTTCACATAATTGAAGTTCTGAATAAAGTGTCACAAATGGTAAAATTTACTGAATTCAGTGCTGCATAAATTGTGAAATGAAATGTTTTTCTCCCAGTCTTTTTAATTACAAACAGTCAAATAATTAACTACATTTGTGTGACTGATGTAAATAACTCCTTTGATGATTTTTATTATCCTAATATATCTAGAGCAGACATTCAACCCATCTCTAATCTAGTTCTATTTAATAACTTGTAAGTTTGACTTGTAAAAAAACAATGAATATTCTTAAAAAACCTCACAAGACTCGGTCCTTTAGAATATATTACTTCAAGGATCCCATTTTTTATTATATACATGAATAGTGTTCTGAAGTGTGTCTATAAACCATATTCAAAACTTTTGTACCAAAACTAGATATTCATACTTAATTATTTGTATCATACAATGTTACATATGCAAAACGTTTTATTACTGTTAAAGTTTCAACATACTTTTGTACTCTTTTTGTACCATTTTTAGCACCCAATAAAAAAGTTTGTAAACAAAAAAAAAAAAAAAAGAATATATTACTTCATTACTTTCATATCTAGTTCAAAATGTGTAGGATCTGATTAATTTAAAAGATGTAGAAGAGGTGTGAGACTTATGTGTTCAGTTGTCATCTGCTGATAATAACAAAAATTTGCTATAAATAAAAAAAATTATTTTTTTGTTGCAAAACTGGAAGATATCTGAGACTTGTCAAATATCTCCTTGTCTTGGTCCTTCACAGAGATACCATTGAACATATACACAATGAGGCTACTTCCTACAAGGTCAAACATCACAGCCACCCAAAATTGTGAGATTTGACCTTTGCTTTATTTCCTGGTATTGGGATTGGCCAATCCCAAACGTTCTTTTCCTTTGTCTGAAACCCGGGAGCTGCCATTCTAGCAGCAGAAGCCACCCTTTTCTCTGCAAGCACAAGCAAGGCTACTACTTTTACTGCTGTTTTCACACATCAGCCTTTTCAAAAGAAGCTGGTCAACGCATCACCCATTAAATTAAAAGATGGTTAGCCGATCAGCAGCATCGTACAAGACATCCAATGACACATTGGGCAGGAATTTACTAACACTGGAGCACTCGGAATCTGGTGCAGTTGTGTATGGTAGCCAATCAGCTTCTAACGTCAGCTTTTTCAATTAAGCTTTGGAAATAAAACCTGGAAACTCATTGGTTTCTGTGCTTTCTCCAATTTTAGTAAATCAACCCCATAGCTATGTTTAGCTAGTTTGGAATGGATCACTGTGTTCAAACATTGGGACTCAGACGTTGAACTGGCAAAACTGTGGAAACCTGTGAGTTATAACTTTATAAGTAAGGTTGGTAGCCAAGCTGTGTTTTACAGGAGTGTGCTCTAAAGTTGGCATGCCAAACTTCCTCCCTCGTAATCCTTGGAGCTGCAGAGCACCAAAACAAGGAAATCTTTGTGTGATAATGCGGTTGTGTGATAGTGATGGCACCAGTATGCACTGTGGGAAGAAGGGAAGCTGGCTGAGGCAGTATGATGCTTTGTTTAATGTTCTTCTGGGAAACCTTTCATGCCATTCATGTGGATGTTACTTTGACATGTACCACCTAACTAAACATTGTGGCTCACCAAGTACACCCCTTCATGATAACAGAAACCAATAGCCATTTAGAAGGGCTGCATCAGGGTGACCACTGGGATAGTGGCAAGAAACACATGAAAACATAACACTGACAAGGTGTTCCTGAAATGTCACGTGGGTGTCATGCAAGCATGATATGTTAAGACTTCAAAGGGCTGACTGGCAGTGATATCAAAAGCACAGAAGCACAGAGGACAGTGTATCCATTAAATGGATTTTAATGGATACACTGTCCTCTGTGCTCTGGGCTTATGGTATCACTGCCAGTAAGCCATTTGAGGTCGTATCATATTGTGCATATATAACACCCACATGTCATTTCAGGAGCACCTTGTCAGTGTTATGTTCACAGGTGATGAACAGGGACTTCTAACATGTTTCATGCTCACAAGGGCTTAGTTATATTGTAGAATGACAATTATGACTAAGACTGTGTTTGTGAAACATTTTAAAGTCTTTGCTCATCGTTTGTGCATTTGATTGTATGGATCAATAAAGAAGGAGTGCTATTATCCATCTTTTCTGTAACAGTGATTGCCTATGACAAGTTGTACAAGAACCTGACTGTGACAGGCAAGGGTGGACCGACCTGAAGTGACACCATGATTCATTGATATTATATGCAGCTCCATAATACACAAATAGAGGAAAAAAACACAGATCGCCAGCAGAATAGCAGATGCAACGCAATGTCGGTGAGTACAAGTCAGGCGGGTAAGGTGGAAATTGTGTTGGAGATGGTTTTGTCATGGGGGTGGAGAAAATTGTATTTGAAGGTAAGTCACTTTTTGCTTGGGAGTTGCTTGCTCATGACCTCTGCACTCTGTGTTTTATGCAGTCATCACCCCTGCACTCTGTGCCTTGCATACTCCTGACCCCTGCACTTTCTGCCCTATGCACTCTTGACCTAGATTGGGTACAGAGCAGAGTAGGTTCAGGTTTTCTTTAACTATACCCCTTTAAGTCCCTCCCTCTGTTCACATAATTAGACCACACCTACAGGAGCTGCATCTTTGCTCACCCCAGAGTGCCAAAGGATTTCCCATTTTCATAATAATTTTTGGTAATTTTGTGAATGTGATAACGAATATGGGCTTGCTTTTGTTAGTGTGGTTAAAAGTAGACATGGTCAGTAGGGTGTCTCAAGTTTCACTGTGAAAACCTGGTTACCGTATTGTGTGGGCAGTATGTAGTTAGTAATGCTGGTAATATGTAAAAATAACATTTCTATGCAGACATTTTGCCTAGCAATACATAATCATACTTTAATTTCAATTATATTAAAGTTATAATAATAAAAAATAACATACACATTTGATTGGGAGTGTAAAAACATAAATCCATATTTAGTAAATTTCTTTTAGCCTTCACGTGCAATTCTTTTTTGCAGCTCTTATCAGAATTGATGTTGTACTGGTTAGACTTTAGAGTAAATTCTGTTTGGCTGCTATAACTGCTTACTGCACTTAAATTGCTGCATAGACAAAAACTTTTTTCCACTTTTAGATTAGGGAAGGATTATTTCTTGCTGTATTCCAATGGGGAGATTTCCCTCCACTTTCTGTTTTAGTGATTTGGTGACAGGAAGTAAAAGAAAATCTCCACAAAGTGAGGAGAATGCTCCTCTCAAACAGTTGCCACTGCAACAGATGTCCCCATTTGAAGATTTCCCTTATTCTCTTGTTCTGGTAACAGCTCTAAAATGTAAAATGTCTTCTCATTTTTGGTCCCAGTGACAATAGTCACCAGAGAGGAAAATACAGCAGTAAAACCTGACAGGGGTTCTAAAGCTATGCCATTAAAAACAAACTTTTTTCTATAAATACACTATGTGAATTAAGAAAGGGAACTCGTTATTGAATAAAGCCAAAGTGATTTTTTTTTCTGAAAATTTGTGATTGAGTACACATGCCCCAAGGTGTGCTTGGACTAAAATGAAACAATGAGGTATTGTACACCATTTACACCTTTTGGGATCCTGGTTGGTGGTGTCTACAGGATGGAGAGGCCAATATGGTGCATTTACTTGATGAGCATATTCCACACCACAACTTGTGAATGTTTTAAAACCCTTTGCGCATAATTCAGCTTATTTTAATACTGCACTTAGCTTCTCTGTTCTCTTTTCATTCCCTATACACAGAGCTGGCCAAACTCTGAGGATAGCAGCCACCAATGCAACATTTTACTTTTACTAATGTATGTGGACTTTATGGACTTGTTTGATCACTTGCTCACCCCAAGTGCCATTTAAGTGTAGTTAACCGCTTAAGCCCCGGACCATTTGGCTGGCCAAAGAACAGACCACTTTTTGCGATTCGGCACTGTGTCGCTTTAACCTCCCTGGCGGTATGATTCTGGCTGGAATTTAGTGCTGAAAGTGGTACAATTATTTTGCATGGAAATTTGGCGTTTTTATATTGTAGGCATGCAATTCTTATGAATAACTCACTTAAATCTGTCCGAACCAGAGTCTAGTAGACATCCCGGGTATGATAAAGTTTGAAACACAAAATAATAAATTATAATATAATAAAAATATATATAAAAAATGATTCAATAATGTAATCAAATCAAAAACACTGAAATTTGCTCAGTTGCAGAATAGTCGCTGTCATTAAATTTATTGTTTGATGATAAATTGTGATTTTATTTTTTTATCGGTGTTTTCTAGCTGTCTAAAACCACTTTTGACATAAAGGGACACTTTTTGGTTGCTATGGACAATCTCCAGTTTCCAGGCAGAAAAAAAATCTTTTTATTATATAAAATGACATGCACTGGGCAGACCACTAGGGACAAAGGGGGTGTGTATTTTTTGTATACAGTACTGTAATCTGTAAGATTACAGTATTGTATATGTGTTGTGTTTTTAAACTTTTTTGAATTTGGCGCCGATTTCCGCTCCCGTGCGTCGTAACGTCGCAGGGAACGGAGATCGGCGGCACTCGGGCACTGTGTGAATCGAGCGAGCGGACGGCTCGCTCACACAGCGGGGAGACATCGCAGGATCCAGGGGAAAAGGTAAGTAACTTCCCCCCTGCATCCCGCAACGCAAGCCCGAGCCTGGCTCGGGGTTACCGCTCCCAGCACAAAAAAGCTGGACCCGAGCCAGGCTCGGGGTTACCGCCAAGGAGGTTAACTGACAATTGCGCAGTCGTGCGACGTGGCTCCCAAACAAAATGGACATCCTTTTTTTCCCACAAATAGAGCTTTCTTTTGTTTCAACATATTTTTATAAATTTTCTTAAACTTTATACAAGCAACAAAACAAATTTACGTACACAAAATACAATCAGAATACACATTTGATATTCATTAAAGTTATAACTGCTAAATATATTTCTTTAGAAAAGAAAACCCCCTTCTCGATATATTCTGAGATTTCTTTTGGTGGTATTTGATCACCTCTGCGGTTTTTATTTTTTGCGTTATAAACACAAAAAAGCATCAATTTTGAAAAAAAATGCATTATTTTTTACTTTTTGCTATAATAAATATAAAAAAAAATTTCCTCCGTTTAGGCTGATATGTATTCTTCTACATATTTTTGGTAAAAAAAATCACAATAAGTGTTTATTGATTGGTTTGCGCAAAAGTAATAGCGTCTACAAAATAGGGGCTAGTTTTATCGCATTTTTATTATAATTTTTTTTTTTACTAGTAATGGCGGCAATCAGTGATTTTTATCATTACTGCGACATTATGGCGGACACGTCGGACAATTTTGACACATTTTTGGGACCATTGGCATTAATACAGTGATCAGTGCATTAAAATTGCATTGATTACTATAAAAATGTCACTGGCAGCGAAGGGGTTAAAACTAGGGGGCAGTGAAGGGGTTAATGTGTGTCCTAGTACGTGTTCTAACTGAAGGGGGATGGGACTGTGTAGGGAAACTAACAGATCGCTGTTCATACTCTGTATGAACAGACGATCTGTCAGTTTTACACACACAGCTCCCTTTTCTCTGTTTGCCCAGAGCGAGTCCGGCAGTGATCGAGAATGCCGTGCACTCGCATCGCACGCAGGCGCCCCCTGGTGATCGTTTATGGTAACAACGTACCATAACAGGGATTCACGCAGCCGAGCCTTGTTGCTGCGGTACAACTGCGGAGGCTGGTCAGCAAGTGGTTAAGTGTATTTACATGCTTTCTGGGAATTTAATCTCTGTGCACCAGCATACCCTCATCTTCGGTATGTAAACCCAGCATTTCATAATCCTGATATGTGCCTGCTGTACTATGTACTTGTATGAAAAAGTATCTTGTTCTCCTTGTGTTGCTTCCTTTGTGTGAAATTGTGTGAAATCTATGGTGCTCCTGCCAGACCCCCTGCTTTCCTAATAAAAACTGACCACACTAAGCAGGAGAACACCCTGGTCAGTTCTCCAGCTATACTGAAAACTCATCCTGCTCTCCAATGATCAGAATTGTCCTGTAATACCACCCCCCCCCCCCACACACACACACAGCCATTCACTGGGAAGATCGGTGTGCTGCTGTTTCATTCATACACATGTTTTGCTTTTGCAAATGGGATGGGCTGTTTTACAAGGTGGTCAATTACAATCAAGTATTTGGTATTATAAACTCATGTATGAGAAATACATGAATTAGAGAACAGTGACCTTTTGATTCACAGAGAAAAGAAATACAAATTTCTTATAAATCATAACTTCTACTCTGATTCTCTTTGAAGACTCAAGAATATGGAGTGTTTTCTTTTGTCTGCTGGATGAAAAGCTCAACACCTATTATTATTCTGTATGTATGGACACATAGCTAACATTTATTTTCTGTATTCTAAAACTAATTTGCAGTTTATGTTCTTATGCAGTTCAGGGTGAGAAATAAAATATACCGGTAAATACAATGTTTCCTAAAACTGAGGATATTTACAATGATGCTAGTATCTTTAAATATAATTATAATATTGAAATACATTTGTTGTAAAATGCTTCAGTCAATTGTGTAATATCCTTTAACCTCCCTGACGGTATGATTATATGAGATTTTTGATGATCAAAGCGGTACAAATCTTTTGCATGGAAATTTGGCATTTTATATTGTAGGCCTGTAATTTTTAGGAATAACACACTTAAATCTTTCCAAACAAGAGTCTAGTAGACATCCCGGGTATAATAAAGTTTAAAACACAAAATCATAAATTATAATATAATAAATAATTATAAATAAATATAACTAATATAATAATAATAAAAGTTATTCAATAATGTAATCAAATCAAAAAACACTGAAATTTGCTCAGTTGCAGAATTGTGGCTGTCATTACTTTCAGTGTTTGATGACGAATTTCCCCACAAATCACTGTCGCTCAATTCTGCGAGTGATTCTAATTTATTATCGCTGTTTTCTAGCTGGTCTAAAACCGCTTTTGAAGTAAAGGAACGGTTTTGGTTGCTATGGACCATCTCCAGTTTCCAGGCAGAAATAACAGTAAGATTACAGTGTACTGTATGTATGGTGTGTGTTTCACTTTTTGAATTTGTCGCTGTTCTCCTTCCAGTGCGTCGCAATGCTCACAGGGGATGGAGCCCGGCTCTGGGATACATCGAGTGGAGACACAGTCGCCTCACACAGCGGGAGGACATCGCAGGATCCTGGGGACAAGGTAAGTAACTGCACCTGGATCCTGCGATGTGATCCCGAGTGTGGCTCGGGGTTACCGCTTTTGGTACTGAAAATCCACCCGAGCCACAACGTGAATACCGTCAGGGAGGTCAACCCCCTGGCGGTAATCCCGAGTCTGGCTCGGGGTGAGATTTCAGTACCAAAAGCGGTAACCCCAAGCTCGGGCTTGCATTGCAGAATACAGGGGGAAGTTACTTACCTTATCCCCTGGATCCTGCGATGTCTCCCCGCTGTGTGTGCGAGCTGTCTGCTCGCTCGATTCACACAGTGCCTGAGTGCCGCTGATCTCCATTTACCTGCGACGTAACGACGCACGGGAGTGGAGATCGGCGCCAAATTCAAAAAAGTTAAATAACACAATACACATACAGTACTGTAATGTTACAGATTACAGTACTGTATAAAAAAAAATACACACCCCCTTTGTCCCTAGTGGTCTGCCCAGTGCCCTGCATGTCATTTTATATAATAAATAGATTTTTTTCTGCCTGGAAACTGGAGATTGTCCATAGCAACCAAAAAGTGTCCCTTTATGTCAAAAGTGGTTTTAGACCAGCTAGAAAACAGCGATAATAAATTAGAATCACAATTCATCATCAAACACTAAATTTAATGACAGCGACTATTCTGCAACTGAGCAAATTTTAGTGTTTTTGATTTGATTACATTATTGAATAATTTTTATATATATTTTTATTTTATTATAATTTATGATTTTGTGTTTCAAACTTTATCATACCTTTATTTTCACCTATAGGACTTGTAGTGTGTTCGTGGCAGGCAGGCAGAGCTCCTATATTTTGTTACTATAGGACTTGTAGTGTGTTCGTGGCAGGCAGGCAGAGCTATATTTTCTTACCTGAAGCACCTATAGGACTTGAAGTGTGTTCGTGGCAGGCAGGCACAGCTCCTATATTTTGTTCCCAGAAGCACCTATAGGACTTGTAGTGTGTTCGTCCCATCACACACACAGAGCTATATTTTGTTCCCTGAAGAACCTATAGGACTTGAAGTGTGTTCGTCCCATTACACACACAGAGCTATATTTTCTTCCCAGAAGCACCTATAGGACTTGAAGTGTGTTAGTCCCATCACACACAGAGCTATATTTTGTTCCAGAAGCACCTATAGGACTTGAAGTGTGTTAGTCCCATCACACACTCACATAGCTATATTTTCTTCCCAGAAGCACCTATAGGACTTGAAGTGTGTTAGTCCCATCACACACACAGAGCTATATTTTGTTCCCAGAGGCACCTATAGGACTTGAAGTGTGTTAGTCCCATTACACACACAGAGCTATATTTTCTTCCCAGAAGCACCTATAGGACTTGAAGTGTGTTAGTCCCATCACACACACAGAGCTATATTTTGTTCCCAGAGGCACCTATAGGACTTGAAGTGTGTTAGTCCCATTACACACACAGAGCTATTTTTTCTTCCCAGAAGCACCTATAGGACTTGAAGTGTGTGTTAGTCCCATCACACACACAGAGCTATATTTTGTTCCCAGAGCACCTATAGGACTTGAAGTGTGTTAGTCCCATTACACACACAGAGCTATATTTTCTTCCCAGAAGCACCTATAGGACTTGAAGTGTGTTAGTCCCATCACACACACAGAGCTATATTTTGTTCCCAGAAGCACCTATAGGACTTGAAGTGTGTTAGTCCCATCACACACACAGAGCTATATTTTGTTCCCAGAAGCACCTATAGGACTTGAAGTGTGTTAGTCCCATCACACACAGAGCTATATTTTCTTCCCAGAAGCACCTATAGGACTTGAAGTGTGTTTAGTCCCATCACACACACAGAGCTATATTTTGTTCCCAGAAGCACCTATAGGACTTGAAGTGTGTTAGTCCCATCACACACACAGAGCTATATTTTGTTCCCAGAAGCACCTATAGGACTTAAGTGTGTTAGTCCCATCACACACACAGAGCTATATTTTGTTCCCAGAAGCACCTATAGGACTTGAAGTGTGAAGTGTGTTAGTCCCATTACACACACAGAGCTATATTTTTGTTCCCAGAAGCACCTATAGGACTTGAAGTGTGTTAGTCCCATCACACACACAGAGCTATGTTTTCTTCCCAGAAGCACCTATAGGACTTGAAGTGTGTTAGTCCCATCACACACACAGAGCTAGATTTTGTTCCCAGAAGCACCTATAGGACTATAGGACTTGAAGTGTGTTAGTCCCATCACACACACAGAGCTATATTTTTGTTCCCAGAAGCACCTATAGGACTTGAAGTGTGTTAGTCCCATCACACACACAGAGCTATATTTTCTTCCCAGAAGCACCTATAGGACTTGAAGTGTGTTAGTCCCTATACACACACAGAGCTATATTTTGTTCCCAGAAGCACCTATAGGACTTGAAGTGTGTTAGTCCCATCACACACACAGAGCTATATTTTCTTCCCAGAAGCACCTATAGGACTTGAAGTGTGTTAGTCCCATCACACACACAGAGCTATATTTTGTTCCCAGAAGCACCTATAGGACTTGAAGTGTGTTAGTCCCATCACACACACAGAGCTATATTTTCTTCCCAGAAGCACCCATAGGACTTGAAGTGTGTTAGTCCCATCACACACACAGAGCTATATTTTCTTCCCAGAAGCACCTATAGGACTTGAAGTGTGTTAGTCCCATCACACACACAGAGCTATATTTTGTTCCCAGAAGAACCTATAGGACTTGAAGTGTGTTAGTCCCATCACACACACAGAGCTATATTTTGTTCCCAGAAGCACCTATAGGACTTGAAGTGTGTTAGTCCCATCACACACAACCAGAGCCTATATTTTGTTCCCAGAAGCAACTATAGGACTTGTAGTGTGTAGTCCCATCACACAGAGCTTTATTTTCTTCCCAGAAGCACCCATAGGACTTCGAGTGTGTTAGTCCCATCACACAGAGCTCCTCTATTTTCTTTGCAGAAGCACCCATAGGACTTCTAGTGTGTTAGTGGCATCACACAGAGCTCCTATATATTCTTCTCAGCAGCACCCACAGGACTTCTAGTGTGTTAGTGGCATCACACAGAGCTCCTCTATTTTCTTTGCATAAGCACCCACAGGACTTCTAGTGTGTTAGTGGCATCACACAGAGCTCCTCTATTTTCTTTGCATAAGCATCCACAGGACTTCTAGTGTGTTAGTGGCATCACACACAGCTCCTCTATTTTCTTTGCAGAAGCACCCATAGGACTTCTAGTGTGTTAGTGGCATCACACAGAGAGCCTATATATTCTTCTCAGCAGCACCCACAGGACTTCTAGTGTGTTAGTGGCATCACACAGAGCTCCTCTATTTTCTTTGCAGAAGCACCCATAGGACTTCTAGTGTGTTAGTGGCATCACATTTTCTTTGCAGAAGCTCCTATATTTCTTTGCAGAAGCACCCACAGGACTTCTAGTGTGTTAGTGGCTCACACAGAGCTCCTCTATTTTCTTTGCAGAAGCACCCACAGGACTTAGTGTGTGTTAGTGGCATCACACAGAGCTCCTCTATTTTCTTTGCAGAAGCACCCACAGGACTTCTAGTGTGTTAGTGGCATCACACAGAGCTCCTCTATTTTCTTTGCAGAAGCACCCACAGGACTTCTAGTGTGTTAGTGGCATCACACAGAGCTCCTCTATTTTCTTTGCAGAAGCACCCATAGGACTTCTAGTGTGTTAGTGGCATGCAGCAGGCAAATTTCCCTGCCCCAGCTCCTCTATGGGTCACTCTATTGGCAGAAGCACCCACAGCGCTTCTAGGGATGTCTACTAGACTCCGGTTCGGACAGATTTAAGTGAGTTATTCATAAGAATTGCATGCCTACAATATAAAAACGCCAAATTTCCATGCAAAATAATTGTACCGCTTTTGGTACAAAATTCCAGACATAATCATATCGCCAGGGAGGTTAAAATCGTAATTAATCAGCGAACCTTGATAATTGTACATGATGTAATAAAGAGTGATGAGTATTGTCCTCCAAAAATAGTACCGTACTTTATCTTGATATAGAATATTAAAAACAAAGAATTCACAAAGTTTTTTTATGCTAATATACAGTATCTCACAATAGTGAGTACAGCCCTCCCATTTTAGTAAATATTTTATTATATTTATATCTGACAACACTGAAGAAATTACACTTAGTAGTGAGTGTACAGCTTGTATAACAGTGTAAATTTTCTGTCCCCTCAAAATAAATCAACACACAGCCATTAATGACTAAACCGCTGGCAACAAAAGTGAGTACACCCCTAAGTAAAAATGTCCAAATTGAGCCCAAAGTGTAAATATTTTGAGTGGCCACCATTTTTTTTCCAGCACTGCCTTAACCCTCTTGGGCATGGAGTTCACCAGAGCTTCACAACTTGCCATTGGAGTCCTTTTCCACTCCTCCATGATGACATCATGGAGCTGGTGGATGTTAGAGACCTTGCGCTCCTCCACCTTCCATTTGAGGATTCCACAGATGCTCAATAGGGTTTAGGTCTGGAGACATGCTTGGCCAGTCACCTTTACCCTCAGCTTCTTTAGCAAGGAAGTGGTTGTCTTGGGGTCATTATCATGTTGAAATACTGCCCTGTGGCCCAGTCTCCAAAGGGAGGGGATCATGCTCTGCTTCAGTATGTCACAGTACATGTTGGCATTCATGGTCCCCTCAGCTCCCCAGTACTGGCAGCACTCATGCAGCCCCAGACCATGACACTCCCACTACCATGCTCGACTGTAGGCAAGACACACATGTCTTTGTACTCCTCACCTGGTTGCTGCCACACACACTTGACACCATTTGAACCAAATAAGTTTATCTTGGTCTCATCCGACCACAGGATATGGTTCCAGTAATCCATGTCCTTAGTCTGCTTGTCTTCAGCAAACTGTTTGCAAGCTTTCTTGTGCATCACCTTTAGAAAAGGCTTCCTTTTGGGATGACAGCCATGCAGACCAATTTGATGCAGTGTGGTCTGAGCACTGACAGGCTGACTGGGGGTGCTGAAATTAATTGATGCATGGATGCATCGCGATTCGGGTGTCCCAGAGGCAGCATCGATGCATGCAACCGTAAAAATCGATTGCCGTGACGTCATTGCCCCGCCCCTCCCGAGAGAGCACTTCGAGCATATCCCCTTGTCTACAATCCATGCCGCTCATGTGACTGCCAGGCCCGCCTCTCTCCTCTTACTTCCAGCTCTCCTCTCATGTCCCTCCTGACTTCAGCGGAGAATTGTCAGGGGCTGAGAATTACCTGCTGACATCAGGAGAGACATGAGATGTGACACGAGATGTCACAGGAGAGCTGGAAGTGAGAGGAGAGAGGCGGGCTGGGCAGTCACATCCGAGGTGCCTATGCTCGTGGCCGACAGTCATGATGACTTCGGGCCACGAGCGATCGTGGGCACGAGAGGCAGGAGAGGGACGAGTGTGTATAAACACACAAATCCCTGTTCTGTGAGGAGAGACAGATCCTAGTGTTAACCCCTTCCCTGCCAGTGACATTTTTACAGCAATCAATGCATTTTTATAGCACTGATCGCTGTATAAATGTCACTGGTCCCAAAAAATGTGTCAAAAGTGTCCAATCTGTCCACCATAATGTCACAGTCACGATAAAAATCACAGATCACCACCATTACTAGTATAAAAATAAAAATGCTATAAATCTATCCCCTATTTTGTAGACGCTATAACTTTTGCGCAAACCAATCAATATACGCTTATTTTTTTTTTACCAAAAATATGTAGAAGAATACATATCGGCCTAAGCTGAGAAATTGACTTTTTAAAAAAAAAATTGGGATATTTATTATAGCAAAAAGTACAAAATATTGTGTTTTTTTCAAAATTGTCGCTTTTTTTTTTTTTTGTTTATAGCGCAAAAAAGTAAAAACCGCAGAGATGATCAAATACCACCAAAAGAAAGCTCTATTTGTGGGGAAAAAAGGACATCAATTTTGTTTGGGGCGAAGCGCTGCATGGCCGTGCAATTGTCGGTTAAAGTGACGCAGTGCTGTATTGCAAAAAATGGCCTGGTCATTCAGCAGCCAGGGCTGAATTGGTTAAGGGAGTGAGGTTATTTTTAATTCAAAGCGGAGTTCCAGTCAATATTTTGCTTATTAAAAGTCAGAAGCTACAAAAAAAGTGTATCTTCTGACTTTTAATAAAAAGACACTCACCTGTCGCACAATCCAGTGATGTGGCCACCCAAACCCTCTCTTCTCTCCCCTGCCTATCCCCTGCGCTGGCAATACTACTGTGGGCATCCGGCTGTGACAGCTGGCAGCTTCACAGCCGGGTGTGCATGTCTCACTTCGCTGTCCTGAATGGCCGGGCAATCTTTTTGGACCTGTGATGTGTCCCAGAAGATTGCAGGGAGGAAGGGGCGCCTAAGCAGCCCAAGCGGAAGTGGGAGTTTGTCGGTAATCGTAATGCATCATGGAATCGAAAAACAAATTGAATCTTTGACCAGATAATCAAATCGAATCATGAGACCAGTGAAGATGCGCACCTCTAAGGCTGACCCCCCACCCCTTCAAGCATGGTGAGGCCTGCCCTAAGTGGAATCTGTTCTGTTAAACCGCTGTATGGTCTTGGCCATCATGCTGAAGCTCAGTTTCAGAGTCTATGCAAACTTCTTATAGCCTAGGCCATCTTTATGTAGAGCAACAATTCTTTTTTTTAGATCCTCAGAGAGTTCTTTGCCATGAGGTGACATGTTGAATATCCAGTGACCAGTATGAGAGTGAGAGCTGATAGCACCAAATTTAACACACCTGCTTCCCATTCACACCTGAGACATTGTAACACTAACGAGCCATGACACCGGGGAGGGAAAATAGCTAATTGGCCCAATTTTAACATTTTCACTTAGGGATTTATTCACTTTTGTTGTCAGCGGTTTAGAGATTAATGGCTGTGTGTTGTGTTATTTTGAAGGGACAGCAAATTTACACTGTTATACAAGCTGTACACTTACTACTTTACATTGTAGCAACGCGTACTTTCGTCAGTGTTGTCACATGAAAAGATATAATAAAATATTTAAAAAATGTGAGGGGTGTACTCACTTTGTGAGATGCTGTAGGTACATTTATGGAGACAACATTTAAAAAGAAAAGGCATACAGAGAATTCCTAAAAGTGAATTCTTATGCCCCATACACACGGTCGGAAAATCCGACCACAAAATCCATCGGATTTTGTCCGACGGATTTAGTCCGACACTGGTGTTGCATACACACGGTCGGACAAAGTTGTCGGAAAATCCGATCATTCTGAACGTGGTGACGTTTGTTGCCTACGACGGGACTACATAGAGGCTAGTAGCCAATAGCTTTGGTCTTGTAATGTGATCTGAGCATGTGTGGCACTTTGTCCGTCGGAATTCGCTACACACGATCGGAATTGGTGTGATCGGACTTTGTTGTCGGAAAATCTATCCAGCAGGAGATAGAACTTTGTCCGTAGGACAATCCGATGGAAACTGTCCGATGGTGCCTAAACACGGTCGGAATTTCCGACAACATTGTCCAATAGGACAGAATCCATCGGAAAATCCGACCGTGTGTATGGGGCTTTAGACTGAGTACTGAAATGGCAGTTGTGAACAGAACAGATTAAATTTTACTATATTTAAAGCACAAAATAGTTATTTTTACTCTTTATACTTAACAAATTAAATAAAAAGTAACCTTAAATAAAGCAATTGTTCTTTTAAAGGAGGTCAAAATAAAACTTAATGGGATAAAGATAAATTAAAATAGACTAGCATCCTCAGAGATACAAACAGTATTTTTTTATGCATCTGGCAAACCCTGGTTAGAATACACCAATTCACTAATAGAAGCTAGCCTCTTAAATGACTATTAATTGGTCATCTGTAGCCTGTTTCTGGTTCAACATGAGTTGGTTTCTAAGCTTTTACCACTCCATTTAAAAATTCAGAAATCCAAAAGGTGTTGGCTACAGATACACTTTATTTTATGAAATACCCTACCACATGAAGCAATAATAGTAAAATGTACAAAAAACTAATAGTAATCACAAAACACATAGCTTGTGGCCACACAGCATACTTTATTATGTCAGGTACAATTTGGTGGAAGGATTGAACTGGCTTGGTTATTGTATGCTGTAAGTTAGCTTGTTTCAGTCAGCACCTGCCATGCTGTCTTTCAGACCTGTTGCTAGAGGGCTTTATACCTTATGCGATATACATTGTGCGTTGTGAACATTCTGAATGAGCTTGCTGTTTTTAATCTTCGGTTTTAATAAACATTATTATGATATGATTATACTTATCGTTAGGTGGTGGACTCCTGCTTCACTTAAGAAAATACACAAAAGAGAATTGAAAGCCTGCATGAAGATATATTGTTTTGGACTTCCTAATCACTAAGGGGTGTCTTTATAAAAAATTACAAAGCTGTTCATCCATTGAAACTGTTTGTAAGTTCATTTTGTGGGAATCTGACATATTGAATGTTCTTAGGCAATGTTTTCTGCAGTTCCTATATGTGAATAAAGAAGATACCACATTATGGTCACTAGATGGAGATGAGGAGTATAATTATTTCCTATGACAGTTCAGCACCATTTAGTGGCCATAATGTGGTATTTTCCCTGTTCACATATTGTTGATCTACAGGTAATATAAGCTGAGAATATTTGATTTTGATTTTAAACATTTGAACAACTATGCCATTTTTTAATTTTATATAAATACACCCTATGTTTTTATTTCACATCCCTTATGATATAGAGATAGTACTTGATTTGACTGTCTTTGACAATATAAATAAAACCCTTGTTTCCCATTTGTAGCACACCTTGGTGGTTTGCTGACCCTCCATCCTCACTTCCTTCACATCCCATAATTGGCCTTAGCACAAAAATTTGCTGCAAAACCCTTTCCAAATCTTCTCTAATCTTTAGCATCTCCCCACTCTATCCCACTTTGGGGAATCCACGTTTTCCAAACGGATTACCAGATGGCACATTTCAGCAACCGCTTCAATCCGATTAAAGACCTTTTACATTTATTTTGGTCCTGTCCTAAACTAACACATTTCTGGAGAGGTGCAGAAGATTTCTCAAAAATATACGGATTATGAACCCCTCGTTTTTCCTCCTACATAACTTAAAGACACTTATTGAAACCTACGAGAAATCAGTTTTGTGGCACCTCATCAATGACACTAAATCTTGTATTTCTTCAAAATGGAGAGACCCACAACCTCCTACTCTGTCACTATGGTTGTCAAAATTTAAGATATTATTGCAATGGAAGACCTCATACTCTCATCCCATAACTGACCTGAAGATTACAATAAAACATGATTTCATTGGAATACCTTTAAGTCAGACGAGGGAAAGACTTTAATCAAAACCAGTTGCTGAATTATGACAATTATCATTCTGGATGCTTGCTACCTACCCCCCCCCCCCTTTTTAATTGTTAATTACCCTTACTTTTATTATGACTATGTCTAATCTATACGTTAATTTTGGTTCGGGGAATTTTACTGCTATGTACATCATTATTCTTTTATTTTTCCTAACCATTTATTCATTAATGTTCTTTTACTATATTTTGTTTTTTGTTTTTTTCTGCTACAGTGATTATTGATATTATCTGTGTAGCGCCATAACCCCTTGGGGCGGCTGAGATTTTCTGGGCTTTCCGATTACCTCCTCCGCCTTGTAGCTCGTCGTTCTTGTCTAGGGGTTCCCAGGGTTGATACCCAGTAACTACGGAGACTGACACTTGAATTCCTTTTTAGGATTTTTATTTGCTCAAAACGTTGAACAGAACACAGTCTCTCAGTTGGGAATAGAGGGTAAGGGCATAGAAGCTCAGGCACTTGGAACTTGCTGACACTCAAATAAATGTCTCTCTTTAGATGATCCAGGGAGTAGCCACTCGCAACTGGATAACTCAACTGTTGGCTAAATCCTTGTTTGTAGCTCTAGCAGCCAACAAGTGATTTTTAGCTTAGCAAAGTCTCTGCCACAGACTTGGTTGTGAAACTTTACATGAACACAAAGTCTCTCACAGGAACTTAGTTGTAACTGAAGGATAGGTTAGGAACTTTCTTACAGTACCAGTATCTCGCAGATTCAATTAGTGTCCTTACAGCTCAGCTTCCAGGCTCTTACTGAGCAGCCAGCCTCGTGCATGGCCCTCCTCCGAAGAGTCCTCCCCTGGTTGCATGTAGAGTTGCTGGGCCTCTCCAATCCTGAGATGGCACCCGAACACTTCAGAATCCTCCCTCCAGTTACTGCACCTCGATCTAGCCAGTTCCGAACTAGCCAGTGGCGAAACGGATGGATCCGCACCCCAGGCCATGAGGGCCTCTGGGGCTGGTCAGGAGGACCAGGACCATGGAGTCAGAACATACTTCTGGACCGGAACCCCTAAGGGCGCTGGTCAGGACGGGAACCCTGAACCACGTGACTTCAGCACCTTAAGTACCCTCTCACGCTAATACACAGCGGGACAAAGCGCCCACTGATTGGCTCCGAGCTGAGATCGGTACCCAATGCGTCCAACCAGACTGCGTTCTAAGACCTGGTCACAGGTGCACCCCACCTATGAGCAGGCAGAACCTCAATACAGCCCAGCCAAACTGATGCCAAAGCACAATCTAGAGCAATTAACCCCAAAACACAACTACAATTTTGAGCAAAAACTAAATTTAAATGCATAGCGCATACTTAAGAAAAGTACCGGCGCTAAATCTGTATGTTTTAATGTAAAATATTCAATTATTTCTAATAAATAAAAATATTAAAAAAAAGAAATAAACCCCTTGTTTCCCAACTGAGACGAGAGTTGTCATAATTGTCCTATGGGATTTTGTTTTGTGTTCCTCTGGACCATAACTGCTGGAGTAGGGGAAAACTTAATCTTGATGGCCATGTGCTTTTTCAGGCTAGTTTACTATATATCTGTTTAAAATTTTGCATTTCTTAAGTCACAGTTTCATGCTAATTCTAGGTTAATGCACCACCAAAGTAAAGCTCTATCACTTCACCTTTAGTGCTCTTGAACTAACGGCATGGGAGTCAGAGAATGGTTTCTATCTAAAACTTGCAAATAGATCCTAGACAGCTATTGGGGTATATATACCACATCTGTGTAATAGTAGATACTATGCACAAAATAGAAACTTGTAATTTGTAGGTGCTCCTTAGAATCATAATACATTTGGATAATACTTTTTTACTTACATATTTTTATTAAATAATATGTCTAAAATCATAAAAACCAAGAAAGAGTTTCTTTCCTACACATGTAGAGTTGGTTTACGGTTGACATCAAATATCCTTATTGATTAAACTATGTTTCTTCCAAGGTAGTAGCTAGTTACTTCTCTACATAAGCAATATGAATTTTCTCTGGCAAGGAAAATGATTTTCAAAATATTTAATGAGTGATCCACTTTGTGGGGAACATGTACAACACTTTTTCACAGTGTTTATCAGGCTGTGTGGCCCTTTCATCAGTAAGAAGTGGAGTAAGGTTATGTGTATGTATGTTCCCCAAGCCACGCATCTCTATTCCATCTCACATAGCAAAGGTAATTCCAGAATAGAATAGGTATGCTAGGGAAAACCCAAACACAAACAACCTTGGCGAATCACTTGTAAATATTATATCTGTAAAGAAACATTACTGTCTCCAGCATCCATCTTCTATCAATGTGGCATTCATATAATAGGTATCTAGATTTTGCTCAGAAATATATCTGTAGAAAACATCAATTAAGCCAATATATGAGTCCTGCAACCATTCCTACATCAAGTATCCAGAAGTGCTCCCACAAAAAAAGTGCTCCTGGCTACCAGATCGTATAAAAGTGAGGAAGGGAAGGAGGGAAGACACCAGACAGGGGGAGCAAGAACCTGACAACAATTGGCAACCAGCCCAACCTATAACTGGCCTGTGCAGCAAGGTGCACATGGAAGGGCAATGCATATTCACAAACAGATAAAAGATTTCCCTGCCAGTCTGCAAAACTGTTAAATTGGCCCTGTCTAATAGTTTACGTTAAAAAAAGAGGGCTTAGAGGGAAATTGTGTTGCATTGGAACTCACCTGCCCCTCCCACGATTGGATCCTGGGAAAAGTCAATCAATGCTGTACTCCCCTTGTATAAGCTAACGTACATCAATAGGAACTGTCCGCAAAAGTTCGACAGAGTGTGGCAACCGTGGTCGGGGTAACAGTTGGATGCCTGAGAAGATCCAAGTATTTGACCACCCCCCGTTGGTCCTCTCTATGTCATGGAGAGAAGTTTGAGGGCAGTCAAGCACACTCCTATACCTCCCCAAGGGGTGGGGTACTGGGTATATTTGGGACAATTGACACTTTGCACTTATTGTCTAAATTATTGTATAACTAACCTCGCATGTATTGTGTACTTGATGAAGTCCATGTTGGACACATGTTGTGACCTGTATGTAAGCTTACTTTCAATAAAGGAACAGTTTTTGACTCTTAAAAAAAAAAGAGGGCTTAAACTGGGCCAATTTGGTTGTTTTACAGGCTGGGAAATCTGGGGTGTGCTGGGAAATCTTTTGTCTATTTGTGGGGACCAAGATCCTGCAGGGTTGGTGTCAATTGTAAACCAACTCTACATGTGTGGAAAAGAAACTTTATTCTTTTTTTGTGATTTTAGGCATATTATTTAATAAAGATATTTAATTTAAAAAATAATGTTTAATTAATGTCAATAAAGCCGATTGGGTCACGCTCCTGGTCAGCCGGCTCACAGGAAGGGATGCAGAGGTGTACAATATTGTCCCAGATGAGATCAGCCAGGACTATGACTGGGTGAAAGAAAGACTATTGGCTCGCTTTGCTATTACTCCAGAGGCACACCGTTTGAGGTTTTGCAACCTCCGCCGAAAGGAGAGAGAGCCTTACACAGAATGGGCTCATCAAATGACCCGAGCAGATGAGAGTTGGATGACCGTGCGCCAAGCTGTTACCATGGTAGATGCGCTCCAGCTAATCCTCCTGGAACAATTCTACAATCATACCCCCCTTGAAGTTAGAGACTGGGTAAAGGATCGGCGACCAGTCACAGTAGATGAAGCTGCCACCCTAGCTGACCAATACGTGGATTCAAGGCGGACTGTACAACCAGAGCCTAAGACCCCAGCCCAGCCTGTCCCCAACATTCCACAGAGTGTTGCCCCTCCACACCAGCCGTCGATCTCCGGTTCCACTCAGCTACCATCTTCATGAGGAAAAGGGGACCTCTGCTACAGATGCAACCAAGCAGGGCATGTTAGGAGGTATTGTCCGCAGAATGTTCCCCAGGACGTGCGGAACAACAGGCGCCTTGGACCTGCCTGGGCTGCTGCACACTGTCTGGAGAGAGATGATGTGACTTACCCAAGTGAGGAGAATATTGGAATTCTACATGAGGCAGACCCTGTGCAACCTTCCGCTATGGATAATAGTTTGCACCATCGACAAGCCGTGTGGATTAATGGTGGGGCTGCCCAGGGACTGCAGGACACGGGAGCTACTATTACCCTAATACAGTCCCGGATGATAAACCCGGCAGAGCAGACGGGATGGTCTGTGGCTGTGCGGGTGGCTGGGGGAAATTTTATGCGGGTCCCCATTGCCAGGGTTCACCTTGATTGGGGTTCGGGGGCCAAAGAAGTGGAAGTTGGAATAATGCAGAACTTTCCTGCAAAGGTTTTGTTGGACAATGATTTGGGATGTTTAAATTCAGCCTTCTCCCTGGATGTATCCCCGGAAGCCTTCCCTGTTACCACCCGCCAGCAAGCCCGGATGGGGGTGAGCTCCCTCGAGGACGGGACCCAGGTAAGACCTGTCACCCCTTACCTAGACTATACTACCCCAGCTATTTCTCCCCAAGACTTTGCTCAGGCAACTCTCAGCGACTCTTCCCTAGCTAGCTATAGTGAAAGAGCAGGATTGGACCCTGGGGAGTTTGAGGGGGAGCGGGTAGAGTGGGTCCAGGGATTGCTCTATCAGGTTACTGAGGGAAACACAGCCTCCCATCCACCCAAGCAGCATCTGGTTGTGCCGCAGAAATATTGTCCTAATCTGCTGCGCATTGGGCATGACATACCCTTAGCCGGACACCTGAGGATGTCCCAGACCCTCCGTCTGACTCAGTAATTTTTTGGCCAGGGATTACAGGGGATGTCCGACAGTATTGCCGGACCTGTGACACATGCCAGTGGGTGGGTAAGCATGGGGGCCCACTGAAAGCTCCCCTACACCCTTTACCAATCATTGATGAACCCTTTAGTTGAGTTGCCCCGACCTAGTCCCTCTGGGAATAGATATATTCTTACTGTGGTGGATTATGCCACCCAGTACCCGGAGGCCATTCCCCTGGCAAATATCCATGCTGAAACTGTGGCTGATGCCTTGCTCCGGATCTTTGCCAGGGTGGGTTTCCCTAGGGAAATCATCTCCGACCAGGGGACCCAGTTCACTGCTGAGATCACTCAGCAGTTATGGAGGCTCTCCATATGGAGGCTCTGTGGTATAAAGCCCCTACAGAGCTCTCCTTATAACCCCCAGACCAACAAACTGTGTGAGAGGTTCAATGAAACACTGAAACAGCTGCTTAGGACATTCACATCCTCTCACAGGGATTGGGAGAGATATCTGCTGCACCTTCTCTTTGCTTATCGGGAGGTGCCCCAGGAATCTACCGGGTTCCCCCCGTTTGAGTTACTGTATGGGAGGCGGGTGAGGGGACCCCTAGATCTAGTCAGAGCCCACTGGGAAAGGGGAATTGATCCCCAAGGGTCCTCTATCGTAGCTTACGTTCTTGAGTTTAGGGACAGATTGAAGGAGCTCACGGGCACTGTCCAAGAGAACCTTCGGGCTGCCCAAAGGCGGCAGAAACGATGGTATAATCGTACTGCTCGGACCCGCACTCTGGAGGTTGGGCAGAAGGTTCTTGCCCTCAGGTCAACCAAGCAGGACAAGTTACAGGCCACTTTCCAGGGACCTAACCAGGTTGTGGCAAAGCTCTGTGACACAACCTACCTCGTGGCTAAATGTTTGGATGAAAGAGTCCGACGAACCTTTCATGTGAACATGTTGAAAGCATACTGGGAAAGATCAGGAGAGGTAGCCGCTATATGTGCTCCAGCTGTGGAAGATTCTGAGAACCTTCCCCTGCTGGTGCTCTCAGAGCTAAATAGAATTACTGCAGGGATAGAGACGATAAAGCTTGACGACCAGCTAGGGCCGATGCAGAGAGAACAAGCTAGATAGGTCCTTAGTCGGAGAAGGGAAATGTTCTCCACAGTTCCTGGGTACAGTACTATGGCAGTGCACCGATTGGAGACCCTGGGACAACTGCCACTAAGACAGGCGGCTTACCGGATACCTGACACAGTGATAGAGGGGATGCGTCATGAGATTAAGGAGATGCTTGAGTTTGGAGTCATTGAGCCATCCAGCAGCCCCTGGGCTTCCCTGGTGGTCCTTGTACCAAAGTGGAATGGCACGACTCACTTCTGCGCAGACTACCACAGATTAAATGAGTGCACCACCACTGATGCTCTTTTGCAAACTTTCCAGGCATTTATTGCAGATGTCCTCCGGGATCTGTTACAGTTTGTGTAGTGATTTATCTTGATGATATCCTCATATTTTCCAAGTCCCTGGAGAGCCACCACACAGATGTCTGTCGTGTGCTTCAGAAACGAAGAGAGAAAAATCTGTATTGTAAATTGGAGAAGTGTGAATTCCATCGTGAACAGGTTAAACTAAAAAGGAGAAACTTTCTGATGCAAACTGAACTTTCCTGGCAAGTCCGATGGAGCCCACACACGGGCAGATTTTCCGACAACATGATCTGATCGGACATTTTTCGTCTGAGTTTCCGACCGTGTATACGGGCATTACTCTGAGCACACATGGAACAGGCAGCTACGAAGGCGGTTACATCAGCACGTAGACTAGGCCACCAGAATTGTTGGGAAATGGCCCAAAAGAGTTGATTCTTCCCAGGGTGGCCAGCAGCCTTGGGAGAATGGTAAGTCTGGAGCACGGCAGTACGGAGACTCTCTGGGACAAAGCAGCGGTCACAAAGTTTCTCAGGAGGAGCATGGACCTGAGCAGCAAGAATTTTTTACCCAAAAGGAGAAGCAAGACTGGTGCGAACTGTAGCCAGAATACGATCAGGAGAAATCACAGGAACCGGAACCGACTCCATCTTGGAAGTGGAGGAAAATTGTCGTGACAAGCCGACAGCCCTTACATTCTTAGTACCGGGGTAAGAATGAGACAATGTAATTGAAACTTGACAATAAAAAAGCCCATCACGCCCTTCTTCTGATAATAGTTGGCAAAGACAAGAAAACGCTACAGAGGACGTAAACCCATGGGTCGGACCACTGTAGGACTGCTGAAAGTTTCTCTGGGTCCATCGAAAAACCAGCAGTGGAAATTACATAACCCAGGAGTTTAACCTGTTCACGATGGAATTCGGACTTCTCCAATGTACAATACAGATTGTTCTCTCTTCGTTTCTGAAGCACACGGCAGACATCTGTGTGGTGGCTCTCCAGGGACTTGGAAAATATGAGGATATCATCGAGATAAATCACTACACATAACTGTAACAGATCTCGGAGGACATCTGCAATAAATTCCTGGAAAACTGCCCGGGCGTTACAAAGACCAAAAGGCATTACGAGGTACTCATAATGGCATGTTCCGGTATTAAACACAGTTTTCCAGTTGTCGCCCTCCTCTCAAATCAAGCTTCGTGAAAACCGTTGCTTCCTTGAGGTGGTCAAATACCTCTGTAATCATGCCGGATAGGCATTCTTAATCGTGAAACAATTGAGACCCCTATAATCAATACAAGGTGTCAGTTCACCACTCCTCTTTTTCACAAAGAAGAAACCAGCACCAGCAGGAGACGAGGATTTGGGGATGAAACCTTGAGAAAGTGCGTCTGCAACATATTCCTCCATGGCCTTATCCTCCAAGACCGACAAAGGGTAAACCCAGCCACAAGGGGGTATGGCACCAGGTTGAAGGTCAATTGCAGTTTGATCCTTGTCAAAGACATCGTTAAAATCACGGTACTCCTTCGGCAGGGAGGATAGTGAAGAGGTGCACAGGACCTTGGCTACCTTCTGGAAGCATGTCTTACTGCATTGTGGCGACCAGGAGAGAACCTCAGCATGGAGCCAATCCAAAGAGGGGTTGTGCCTCTGTAACCAATGATAACCAATAACCAGCGGAAACTTAGGTCTCAATGGCAAGTCTAGTGTCACGCAGCTGCAGCGGAATCAAGTGCTTTGATACAAAGGCAGCATCAATGAACAGGCCTGCAGCCCCAGAGTCGATTAGAGCCTGTATCTCGACGGACGACTCAGCCCAAAAAGGGTAACCAAAACCAGGGGCTTATCCTTCTGGATAACTGGGGACAAAACAACGCCACCTAAGGTCTGTCTGTGACAGGACCTCAAGGTTCGGGCGTTCCCTGGACGGGTAGGACAAGACTTCAAAAAGTGACCTCCCTGGCCACAATAAGGGCACAATCTCTCCCTCCTCCTCCTAAAGGTTCTCTCATCCACATGAAGACATGTGAAACTCAAGTGCATTGGTTCACTGACCGACTCCATACCAGAAGGCATGGTGGGTGAGGGAGGCAAGGGTGGGACTGCAAAGCTCAGTGACAAATATATAGGAGGCTTCCACAATCACTCCTTAAAAGAGAGTCTCTGAGTCTGGAGTCAATGAGGATGGCAAATGTGATCAACTTCTCCAGCTCAGTGGGTATATCTTGGACTGCTTTCTCATCCTTGATGGTATCCGAGAGACCATGAGAAAAAGCATCCATGAGGGCCTCATTGTTCCAAGCAACCTCTACTGCCAGAGTTCCGAATTCAACGCGTAATTGAAAAGACTAAGACAGAAGTACAGTTAAACGGATAGCTTGTTCCAAGCAAGGCAAAGAGCCAGAAGGAATGTCAGTCAAGCAAGTCTTTAACAGGAACACAGGA
Source organism: Lithobates sylvaticus (assembly GCA_028564925.1). Lineage (NCBI taxonomy): Eukaryota > Metazoa > Chordata > Amphibia > Anura > Ranidae > Lithobates > Lithobates sylvaticus. The sequence goes on along the minus strand of CM053028.1, from coordinate 323,115,114 downwards.
GAGCGTCTCTAGAGATGGGACCAAGGCGAAAGCAGAGATCATCTGGACTGGACGGCTTAAGTAGGGAGGACCGATGAGCAGGATCATCAACATGTGAGTCACTGTGGAAAGATAGAAGCTGGCAATTAGCCGACAGCTGAGCAGCCAGCTCAAAGAAAGAAGCCCTGACATCTCCCTAACCAACGATCCTGCTGCTGTGCTCCTCAATCTAACTCCCATGTCAAGCAAGCGGTACCACAAATCCTTACTTAAACACCTCCTCAATGCTGCTAGAGCTTGCATCCCAAGTCAGTGGAAGCAGCAATCTGCTCCCACAGTGGCCCAGTGGTTCGTAAGGGTTAATGACATTGAGCGAATGGAAGACCTGACTGCCACGATCCGGGATAAATCTGAGGAACATAAGACCAGATGGTTTTATTGGACCCAGTATCGCTTTTCGGAAGAATACCTCAGCTGACCATCCCATAGGAGGAGGATGTCATCAATGTATATAGCATAGATGACATCCTCCTCCCATTTGGCCATAAAACAAATTGGCAAGGCTGGGGGCGTATTTAGCCCCATTGCCACTCCTGTGTCCTGCTTATAGAAGTTGCCATCGAACCAGAAATAGTTCGATGCCGCTGCAAACTTCAGGAGAGACATCAGAAAGTCGACCTGTTTTTGTGGTAGGTCGGAGTCTCTCTCGAGATAGAATAACACGGCTTCAAATCCCAAAGTGTGGGGGATGATGGTATACAGAGACGTGACATCGATGGCCCCTGCTCCCTAGGTGGATTTCCCAACTAACGGCTCGATGAGCCGAGAGTGGCCCCTGCTCCCTAGGTGGATTTCCCAACATCTCCACCTCTCCCATAATTACCCCCCCACCCCCACTTTCCCTTCCTCCCCATTTCTTCCCCCAAATTTCTCTCTTTCCTTACCTTTTCTCCTATTCCCACTTTCTCCCATTTAATCTCAAAATCTGGTATGTTTCGACCCCAACTGATCACTGCATGATTCGCTTCCCCCATTTTTGGATACCCAAACTCTCCAAGGGTACCAAGGCTAATACCTATTGTAACATAAGTGATGTGTTGACCCGACAAGGTGCAGCCATAATCTCCCACCTCCTAGGTGTCCGGGAACCTTGCATACTTACAGAGTTGTACTTGTTCTACTATCATCAGAATACTCATCATTCATTCAGACATCACTAACAACTGATCATATGTATGTAACTGTTTATATCCCATTTTCTGTGAAGTTATCTTTTCATTGTATGTCGCATACCTTTAAATAAAAAATATAAAAAAAAAAGAAAGAAGCCCTGACAGCTATCCAAAGTTGTCACATTACCATTATATTTATAGAAAATGTCAAAACGCATACCTTATAGTTGGTACAATATGCAGTTCCACTATTTCTTTTTTTTTAATACACTTCCAGCACTACAGTGACTGTATTCTTATTTTTTTTAATGCTGTGATGTGCAACCTGCTTATTCTGTTCACAAGAATGTGAGTAATTATCCGCTTTTAATAAATATCTTTTAGTCCTTTACAATATTACACTATGGTCTGACTTTGTTATTTATTATTGCTCCTGCACACATGTATGTCATTTATACACTTCCAGCACTACAGTGACTGTATTCTTATTTACGCAGAAAATTAAAATTACAACCCCCTAATTTCTCCACTAAATGAGAGTTGTCAGAATGTTGGTGGAGGGAGGCTGATGACAGAATGGTGTATCAGGACTTGCCAATGTAGGTAAAAGCTTGTTGTGTGGATTAAACCTTACCCAGTGCTGAATTTTCAATCTGTGTTTTATCCTACCAGTTAAGAAACATGGGTGTATGGGTATGCCCTAAAAAAATTCAAGTTACCTGATATGCCTTGGTTCTACACCACCCCCATCATCTTAATCTCCCTTTATCTCCCTTAATGCTCCAGAGTTGCGTGAAACTGCCAGACTAGATGATATTTCAACAGTTGGGTCCTGGTCTGTGTTGCAGAAGTGCTGCAGCAGCATGAAAGTTTTCAGGAATCATTTATTAACCTCCCTGGCGGTATGATTCTGGCTGGAATTTTGTGCTGAAAGCGGTACAATTATTTTGCATGGAAATGTGATGCTATGTATTATAGGCCTGCAATTCTTAGTAATTACTTACTTAAACCTGACCAAACAAGACTCTAGTACACATCCCAGATGTGATAAAGTTTAAAACACAAAATCATGATTTAAAATTTTTAAATAATATCATTTTATTCAAGAATATAATACAAACTAAAGAAATTTGTCAGACAAAGAAAATTTAATAAACATCCTGAGTGTGGTAAATTTTAAAACAGGGTACAGCACACAGTCCGACGTCACAATCCGGACAATAGAACCGGCTTTCTTTTCTGATTTTCTTCCCCTTGTCATCTTTGTTGGAACAGCAAACCACGCACATCCTGGTAGGTGATGCCTTTTTTGCGGTTGGTGGTATACAGTCCATAAAATGACGACCTGTTAGGCGTTCTGGGTTGACAACACCAGCAGCACGTCGTCCATCTCTGTTTGCAGCTACTGATGGCCTCTGGTGTTTGAGGAAAATTCCAGATAAAATCCGAATGAACAAGAGGCCTGTCACTCCCTGCTCGGTACAAGATGTAGGCGTTCCAAAGGCATTGTTCCAGCAGATGCCTGAAAATCTTTTTGTAATATTTTTTCTGCTGTTTCCGCATAGTCAGGTAAAAGGTCATTGCCTGATCAGCTCGGTCGACACCTCCCATGGTGCAATTATAGTCGATCACGACTTGCGGCTTCAGCACATCTTTCCCACCTTTTGTGTGGACCATGGCAGTGGAGGTACTGTGCACAGTGCTCATGAGACACACGTCCTTCTTGTCTCGCCAACGTATTGCCATCATCTTCCCCTTCTGCCAGGCAACACTTTCACCGGTTTTTAGTTTTTTTTTGGCAAACCTAGATTGCATGTCACGTCGGTTAGGCCTAACCGTACCATAAGCATCAGTTTTGTTTTGGATCAAAACCTCGAACAGCTCTGGCGACGTATAAAAATTATCCATGGTGACGCAATATCCCTGGTTCAGTAATGGCTTCAGTAGTGTTAGGACAGATGATGTGGCCATCCCATAGCCGCTGTACCTGGGGTTGAATTTCGTGCCTTTACAGGTGTAAATGACAGAGTTCCATATGTACCCAGTGGAGGACTCGCAGAGCATGTAGGATTTGATGCCAAACCGCGCTCTTTTCGATGCAATATACTGGATCCAGCTTAGGCGTCCCTTATAGGCCATCAAGCTCTCATCCACACTGCCGTCCCTTTCTGGCACGTAGGCCCGCTGCAAATTGTTCCCAATCATTTGGCATACCTCCCAGATTTTTTTGAGCTTGGGCGCAGATGGCGTGGCCTCATCAAACTCTTCATTGTTAGTGAAGTGAAAATATTTCATGATGAGGGAAAAACGGTATTCCGACATCACGGTACCAAAAAACGGGGTGGCCAGTAATTTGTTGGTGGTCCAGTACCATTTCTGGCGCGGTTTCCCCACCACTCCCTGGAGAATAATGAGTCCGAGAAACAGCCAGAAGTCCTCTTTAGTTACCGGTTCCCACCTTCTGCTTCAGGAAAACCTGGCATGCGGCGTAGCGGATTGCTGCTCTTGGTAGCGATTTGTCTCTGTGACAATTTTTTGAATTACCTCCTCTGTAAGAAATAATTCCAGGTATGCCAGAGGGTTGCCACGCTCAACTTCGACCTTCATCCCAGGTGATCCAGTAAAGGGGAACCTTGGGGGCGCTACCTGGTCCGTATCGCACTCAATAGGGCACCAAGTGCGCACATCGTTGATGTCAGGTGCAGGATCATCACCGCTGTCACCGCTGTCACTTGTCAGATCCGTGTCAGACGACAAATCTCCCCACGACTCGCTATCGCTCAGTTCTGGGAGCAACTCTGTGTCGCTGCCGCTGTCGCTGTCATTCAACTGCTCCAAAGGCGATTTTGTAGCGAGATGGAGCTTTTTGGATTCCATTTTAATTTTTTTATTGGCAAGGGGCACTGGGGCAAGGCAAGGGGCACTGTATCAGTAAGATCTGAGATGATACAGTGTAATCCTCTCAGATTACACTGTATCACCTCTATTTATATGTGTGTGTGTTGTGCTGAACTTTTGAACTTTTGAATCTCCCGCCCAGTTCCGCTCCCGTGCGCCACTGCTGCTCACAGGGAACGGAACTAGGAAGTGAGACGCCGTGATCGCGCTGGAGAACACAGCCGAGGACAGCCGAAGACAGCGGAGAGCATCGCTGGAGCCCAGGACAAGGTAAGGGCTCCGCTGTATGCTCTGCACTGCTACCCCGAGCGTGACTCGGGGTTACCGCTCCTGACAAAAAAAGTCAGCCCCGAGTCACGCTCGGGGTTACCGCCAAGGAGGTTAATATATTGTAGCAATACTTTGTTACACTGTATTTAAATTTGTTCTTTTATGTGCCGTTTAAAGCAATTGTCATTGATGTACACATAAGTGAAATCTATATTCAATTTATTTGCCCCAATCCTATATAAGGAATATTGTAAAAAACTGAATGTTGTGATGACATGATTGCATGAGGGAAGTGAATACAGTTTTAGGTATTCACTAATATTCACGTTGCAAAGGAAACATTCATCATATAATCTAGGATGGAAAAGGACCTGGAGGTCCTAGTAGATGAAAGGCTCAGCAATATTGGCATGCATTAAAAAGGGAATAACTTGAGAGATAAAGTGATAATTCTGCCACTCTACAAGACTCTGGTCAGCCCGCACATGGAGTATGCTGTCCAGTTCTAGGCACCAGTCCTCAGGAAGGATGTACTGGAACTGGAGAGAGTCCAGAGAAGGGCAACAAAACTAATAAAGGGTCTGGAGTCCTTTAGAGCAGTGGTCATCAACCCTGTCCTCAGGGCCCACTAACAGGCCAGATTTTATGTATTACCTTGGGGAGATGCAGACTAGAATACTGCAATCACTGAGCAGCAAATGATATCACCTGTGATGTATTTCAGTTATCTTGCAAACCTGGCCTGTTAGTGGGTCCTGAGGACAGGGTTGATGACCACTACTTTAGAGGAAAGGTTACGAGCACTGAACTTGTTCTCTCTGGAGAGGAGATGCTTGAGAGGGGATATGATTTCAATGTACAAATACCGTACTGGTGACCCCACAATAGGGATAAAACTTTTCCACGTAAGGGAATTTAATAAGACACGTGGCCATTCACTAAAATTAGAAGAAAAACGGTTAACCTTAAACTGCATAAAGAGTTCTTTACTGCAAGGATGTGGAATTCCCTTCCTAAGGCAGTGGTTTCAGCGGAGAGCATCGATAATTAAAAAAAAAACTATTAGTTAAGCACCCGAACGACCACAACATACAGGGATATACAATGTAGTACTGACATAAAATCACACATATAGGTTGAACTAGATGGACTTTTTTCAACCTCGCCTATCTTTCAAGGTATACATTCTGTGATCCTTTGGCAAAGAAACCTAAATGTCAGTAAGGCCCCTTTCACACTGGGGCGGGGAGCCACGGTGACGGTAAAGCAGCGCTATATTTAGCGCTGCTTTACCGTTGTTTTAACCGCGGTATTCTGCCGCTCGCGGGGCGGTTTTCCCCCCGTGAGTGGCTGAAAAAGGGTTAAAGACCCCCGCTTTGCGGCGGTATTGCCGCGGTTTTACCGCGGTTTCCCATTCAAATCAATGGGAAGGAGCGGTATAGGAGCGGTGAACACACCGCTCCTATCCCGCTCCAAAGATGCAGCTAGCAGGACTTTTTTTGCCGTCCTGCTAGCGCACCGCTACAGTGTGAAAGCCCGCCGGCTTTCACACTGGAGTGAATGGGGCAGGATTTTTTCAGGCGGTACACAGGCGCTATTTTTAGCGCTGTACCGCCTGAAAAACGCCCCAGTGTGAAAGGGGCCATAGTGCTGGTTCATACTTCAGCAAATTCTGTGTGGATTCCGCATCCAAACCCCACTCCGTTCATGCGAACTGCTGCAGGTGTGTATGTTAACCACTTTAATACATGGCACTTCCCCCTTTCCTGCCCAGGCCAATTTTCAGCTTTCAGCACTATCACATTTTAACCACTTCCCGACCGCCCCCTGTATATTTACGTCGGCAGAATGGCACGTACAGGCAGAATCACGTACCTGTACGTGACATTCTTCCGGCGGTTGGGGGGTCCGATCGGACCCCCTCCGCCGGCGGGGGACGGTCGGGATCGCTTCAGGAGCGATCCGGGACGAGGGGACGGCCAGTGGTTTCTGGCCACCCCCTCGCGATCGCTCCTGGCCAATGAGAAACTTCCCCTTCCTGTCTATTGTATAGACAGGAAGGCGGAAGTGATGTCACGCTCGGTGCGCCGGTCTATGTGACCGGAGACGCCGAGCGGCGAACATGTACAGGTTAGTGCACAACACTACACTGACACCAGTACAGTTAGGCACATATTCCACCCCCCTGTCACCCCCTGATCACCCCCCAGATCACCCCCTCCCCCCCCCAGTCACAGTGTCACTAATTGCAGTGATCATTTATTTACTGATCACTGCATTTAGTGTCAGTGTGACTGTAATAACTGTCAGGGCAGTTAGTTTTAGGTCCAAGGTAGCCCCCTACCCCCCCCTAATAAAGGTTTAACCCTTGATTGCCCCCCAGGTAACCCTTTCACCCCCTTTTGCCAGTGTCACTAAGCGATCGTTTTTTCTGATCGCTTTATTAGTGTCACTGCTGTCGCTAGGTAACCATTTTTTATTTTTAGGTTTATAGGTCAGGTACCCCCATATTACAAACTAAATAAAGGTTTTAACCCCCTGATTGCCCCTAGAGTTAACCCTTTCACCAGTGATCACTGTATAACTGTCACTGGTGACGCTGGTTAGCCAGTTAGTTATTTTGTTATTTAGGTTCCCCGTCAGGTTTTTATATAGCGTCAGGTACCCCCATATATTACCTAATAAAGGTTTTAACCCCCTGATTGCCCCTAGTTAACCCTTTCACCCCCTTTTGCCAGTGTCACTAAGCGATCGTTTTTCTGATGGTATTTGATCACCACTGGGGTTTTTACTTTTTGCGCTAGAAATGAAAAAAGACCGAAAATGTTGAAAAAAATAAAAAAAAATAATTTTCTTTGTTTCTGTTACAAAACTTTGTAAATAAGTCATTTTTTCTCCTTCACTAATGAGCACTGATGAGGCTGCACTGACAGGCACTGATGAGGCAGTACTGATTGGCCCCAATGAGGTGGCACTGATGATGAGGCACTTATATCCAGCACTAATAGGCACTGATATACAGCACTGATTGGCACTGATATACAGCACTGATGGGCACTGATAGGTGGCACTGATGGGCAATCATAGGTGGCATTGATGGGCAGTCATAGGCGGCACTGATGAGCACTCATAGGTGGCACTGATGAGCACTGGTGGGCACTGATGAGCACTGGTGGGCACTGATTGGCAGCAACGATATATGACACTGATAGGCAGCACTGATCAGGGGGTACTGGCAGGTATCACTGATGGGCACAGAGTGCCATCCCTAATGGGCACTGATTGGCATCTCTGGTGGGCTCTAGTGGGCTTACCTGTTGGTCATGGGTGGGCATCCCTGGTGGCCATGGGTGGGCATACCTGGTGGCAATGGGTGGCCATCCCTGGTGGCCATGGGTGGGCATCCTCGATGAGACTGCACTGATAATCAATGTGCTGATTATCAGCACAGACCCCCCCTGTCAGGAGAGCAGCCGATCAGCTCTCCTCTACTCGCACCTGTCAGTGCAAATAGAGGAAAACCCGATACACAGCTTTTCCTGTTTACACTGTGATCAGCTGTGATTGGACACAGCTGATCACGTGGTAAAGAGCCTACGTCATAGACTCTTTACCTATATTGGAGATGTGGTATGTCAGACGGGTGCTCGATCACGGGTGTGCAATTGCGGCTTATACTGCTGGACATCATATGACGTCCAGTCAGGACAACAGAACCGCTTTCCAGCCGACATTTTACTATATGGTGGGTGGGAAGTGGTTAAGTACGACACCCCTAAATCGGTTTGCAAAACGTCAATGTGATCCATTTCTGGTGCTGCCCAAAAAAAAGTTCTGTGTGGTTTTGTAGGGATTCATTGTGATTTGAGCCATACAGAATGATGGCTCAAATCACACCGCTAAAGAATCGCGTGTGATTTTAACAGGAATGCAGTGCAATTCCTGTTCAAAATTGCATGCGGTCCCTGCACCGCATAGTGTGAACCAGCACTGAATGTAGCACTGCAATTTAAAAAATATATTGAATGAATGCAGAGATACAATATTTTGTGCCTTTTATACCTGACTGGAGCGCAGCTTTACATTTTGAATTCATCCTCCATTTGCAATGATTTCTCTTATTTTTACTCCAGCTCCTGCACATGTATAATCCTTTATAGAATAGAGAAATCGCTATATTTTTGTCATTACTATTGACCCTGAAATAATACATATATACTTTTGTTGTGGAAAAACAAAGCATTTATCAATATATTATTAAATGTAACTGCAGTGGAGAAAATTCAGATCTTCTAGACTACAAGATAGGGATTAGCATTTCACTGTTTGCCTGAAGTTTAGCTTTAAATTGTCCTGAAAATATATCATATATTATAAAATTAAATATGTATTCATGGCTATAAATATAACAAAAATGTGTAATCTGCACATTTAAATTGTCCTGAAAATATATAAATATTATAAAATGAAATATGTATTCATGGTTATAAATTTAACAAAAATGTGTAATCTGCACATTTTCCAAGCATGTATATTTATATTTAACATAAACAACCACACACTCAAAAATATTTATTCATATTCAATTTTCATGCATGATCACAAAATTTCATTGATTTAATTTATTTTCTTGATTGAAGGTGTAGAGAGTTTTTAAGGTATAATATAGCCCAATAAGTATGCTGTTTGGTGTATTTTAAGAATCAGGCACGATTAAGTTGTTGCAAATGTCTATATTTCTTAATATAGTGAATTAAATATAAACATTTTACAACCATGAACATCAAGCTCTATAGTACAGGTTTCCAGTTTTATTTTTTTGCTAATAAATATTCTATATGAAAAACAAAATAGATAAAATATGTTTAAATTGGTTCTAAACCTAGTTGCAGATTATTTTTGAAACGATTGCAAGTCTTTACAGTCACCTTCATGGTATACTCTTCTCTTTCAATTGTTAAATTGAAATTACCCATAGCAGGTTATTAAACATTGGGAAAACCAATATTGAAACAAGTTTGGAGAGCTGTTCTATTGGTTTTACCATGAAACTGCATGTCAAGAGATTTGTACTTATTTTAAAGGGGAAAGCAAGACAAAACCAAAAGTTGCATAGAGAAACCCTCTAAACACAATCAATCTGTTGTAAGCAATCATATCCATACAGATATAACACAATACCAAAATGGTTTGATTTTCAGGGTTTTCTTTTTTTTTTTTCAGTTGTGCACAGTTACAGTTCCGTAAGCATATTTAATCTATTTTAATACTATCTGCACCAAAAACTGATGGTGATCTCTTTGGGGTTCAGGTAAACATCTTGCAATCCCTAAATAGTACACTTTCAAGATCCTTTGGACATGGTCACTGGACATAATTACTAAATGACCATGGCAAAAACAGCCAATAACATGTAGGCTAATTTTAAAATGAAAGAGTCTCTTGCCCATGATTGGATGTTTGAATTGAACACAAGTTTATTTCACTGCACTTTACCTCACACTTAGAAAGATACTGTCATCTTCCCTGCTCAGAGCAAAATGACAGCGTCTTTATGATGTACGAACCCTTAATACTCACCTTGCCAGCTTTCCACTTAGCTTTACTGCCTCTGTCACAACTGGCAATAAAATTCATAGTGTTGGCTGGCGCTGGATGCTTAGGGATGTGCTGATGTCACTTCGGTTGTGCAGACTCAAGCACTTTCACATGGGAAAAGCACCAGGTATTGTCAATGGTTTTAACAGAGGCAGGAGTGCTGACAAGGTGACAGTGGGGTTGATTTACTAAAAAAGTGGAAAGTGTAAAATCTGGTGCAGTCTGCATAGAAAACGATCAGCTTCAAGTTTTATTTATTTTTAATTTTTGTATCCATTTTTTTTTTAACAGTTTTATTTTGTCTAAGCTTAATTGAACAAGCTGAAGTTAGAAGCTGATTGGCTAGCATGTACAGCTGCACCAGATTTTGCACTCTTTAAAGTAGACATGGACAGTCAACTATTTATATGATTATATATGAGGCAAAATAAATTAGCAAGTCTTCACTGAACTCTCCAAGTTATGACCTAATACATCCTCAAAGTTAAAAAAAATAAAATTAAAACACTTTTTTAAATTTTTTTAATTAAACACTAATTTTCTGTTAGTAGATCATTTCATTCTCTCTTGCCAGGTGTGATTTGGCTGCCTGCTATCCATTTAACCCGTAATGTAAACATGGAGCTGGCACATAAGAAGAAGTGAGAAAGCTGGGTGCCGATACCCTTATTAGGTTAGTTCTCTGCATCTCTTGTTAATTTTGAGCATAAGATGTGCCTGCAGCTGCATAGATTAGAATAATTTAAACTGCTTGTTAAGAATATGAATTGTATGCCTAAATTATTTACAGATATATTAATTACATATATTATTAAATTATTATATATTTAATCAATTCATTGTTTTAATGTTCATAGCCTGGTCAAAGTTATATTTCTAAAAATAATGCCACTATACAACACAGGGAAACAAGAATGTATGTGCGCTGAGATCTGGGGAATGTCAGTCTAAAGCCCCATACACACGGTCGGACCGTGGACCAACTTTCCCTTGGACTTTTGTCCAAAGGGCGTTGGCCCTCAAGTTGGTACTGCATACACACGGTCGGACTTTTGAGACAACCAACACGAACGTAATGACGTTTCAACGTACTGACGACACTTCAAAAGAGGACGTTCGAATACTCCAGCGCCACCTTTGGTCAACTTCTATATTGTTGTCTGATCTTTTGCATTGGTTCTGAGCATGCGTGTTTGTACTGTGGACAAAAGTCAGTTGGTACTGCATACACACGTTCGGACTTTCGTCCTTCGGACTTTTGTTGGCAGAAAGTTGGTCCGTTCGCACAGCCAACAAAAGTCCGATGCAACCTGGAAAAAGTTGGTCCGATGGAGCGTACACACGGTCGGATGTTGGTCCAAACCACCTAATTTGCATGTTGGTTGTCAAAAAGTCCGACCGTGTGTACGGGCCTTTACAGTAACAATAAGTCCCGCTGCTCACAGGTGAGTCGGCATCAGCTGTGATCCAAAAGTGAATTCCATGGAGTGGTTTGTATGCCCTGCCACTGCAGCAGTCATTTGTGAAATGGGAAAATCGGATAGGCAGCACACCCACACAATAGAATCAATTCATTCACTTTGTTGAAGAATCATAAAAGCACTGAACGGGGACAGGCAGGGGAAGAGGAACCTCGTTCCTCTTCCCCTGCCTGTACCCATCCAGTACTTTTATGATTCTTCAATAAAGTGATTGAATTGATACTATTGTGTGGGTGTGCAGCCTATCCGATTTTCTCATTTCACGTCACTCAAACAGTGTAGAGCTGTTTACACTGAGTTCAGGCCAAACAGGAACTATATTTGAGGGCTTGTTGGTCCACTTTTATTCAAAAAGGAAAAATAAAAGTCAGGTTGCCCACGGGGTTCAGTGTTTCATTAATTCAACAAAAATAATTCAGCCCCCTGGCTAACTTTATCGACTTTGAATCAGTCTCTGCCCAGATGTACCATACTCTTAGAAGTCATAGGCTTCCATAAAAAAGGCATAATATACTGTATATGTATATTATAGTATATCAAAATTGTGAGAAAAGACAATCAGCGCCAAAACAATATATGTTTCAAATTAAAATAAAACAGTAAATAATTACGTTTGCTATAGCGACAATACACTATGAATTTACTTAGAGGGATCGGCCCATCCATCTACTGAGGAAGGCCTGTGATTGGCCGATACGCGTCTAGAAGTTAGGAGCCGATAGTGACTTTCAGCCAGGCGCTACTCTGGAGGTGTATATGTAAATTTTTAAAAGTTTTATCTTGTAAGTGTAACTTATCTATTTGGGGGCTTAGAATAAATTGGTATACAGAGTGCACTATGGTCTCAATACTTGTTATTTTCATGTCCTGAACTCATGGAATCTTGAGCAAAGCTGGGAGGTGGTTTGTTCGCCTTTGGAAGCAAGTGTGCAGGTGTGCTGAGTTACCATTAGGAAAGAGCTATCTGGAGTATCCACCATTGATTGGGAAGAGGAAAAGAGAGCAAAGGACTCGTGGGGAGATCCGCTTATGTGTTTTGAATTCATCTGGAAGGTGAGCGCGCATTTTTATTGGTGGTGGTGTGCATTCCTTTTGAGGACGAATAATCACAGTGGTGGAATTGTGTGGAGACACTGAGCATAAGAAGAGTTTTTCATTCACTTTTACTTTATTGGATGGACTATTTATTATTTAGAATTTATTGAGATTAGGAAATTGTATCATTTATATTCACAGCGCTACATTTATTCATTACTGTTCATAGTATATCAAAAGCCTAAAGTTTTTTTTTTTTTTCCAGCTTACACGCTCTTTCATGTGGTGGCTACATTTGTTTTTGCTTTTTTCAGGCCAACAAGATTTTCTGCCAGTACAGAAAAAAATATAAGTTGATCTTGCTTGTAGCTGCCTGCGCTATGAACTTTTATTACAAATAAAATTAGCATATTTCCTAGTTATCTTTTGTGAACTACAAACACCTCCCAGGTAATGAAGGAGGTTTTTGTGGTTTAAATATGGAGAGTAGTCTAGGGCAAGACACTGCTACTCAATAAATACAGTACAGTGAGTGAGCAGCGTTATCTCACAGCGAGACGTGTATTACTGGAAGGATCACCAGGTAAAAATTGAATTGAAAAAAATGCACAATATCTAACGACTAGTAACCTGCAGTATATTACAATTTTGGTTTTGGCGTTAAGTAATTTATCTTATTAAACATGCCATTTTCAGTGATTTTCACACTGTGAAGCATATTTAAATTGAGTCTACGGACACACGTATTCCCATAAGCTGCTATTTAATATTTAATACTCATTCTTATTTAATTATATAGATTTAACTGAGTTCACCGGCATAATTAGCATTAGTAAGCTTAAACACAGCACAAAAAGTTCACAGATATTGAATGTGTGAGCAAGCATAGTTTTAGTCTATAAGCTAATATATCCATCTATTTTTCATATTATAGTTATGAGATCTCTTACATTTTCTAGAGGGTTCTGAATACCAAACAGACAAAAAAGCTAATTATTACTACTTATTCTTCCCTTCTTCCTGCAGAAATAGTTTACAGCACAAATCCTTGGGGCTGGTATGGAAAAACCATATTATGCATGCTGTTGGGAGCAGAATGAACACACGTGATTGCCATGAAACTTCAGCATCCTCATTTCTATGTGTGATTTATTAATTGCCAGTCTTCACACATGCAGAATCAAAGAATGGTTTGGGTTATGCAGTCTCCTGTCAGATGTCATTATAATGGGTCTAGTTACCTTACGGCTGCAGCTTAGACTTATGCCGCGTACACACGAGCGGATTTTCCGTCGAAAAAATCTTGGCTGTTTTTTCCGATGGAATTCCGCTCAAGCTTGGCTTGCATACACACGGTCACACAAAAGTTCGCTGAACTTTCGACCGTCAAGAACACGGTGATGTACAACACTACGACGAGCCGAGAAAATTAAGTTCAACGCTTCAAATTCTTTCCAAGCATGCGTAGGAATTTTGCACGTCGGAATTGGTACAGACGATCGGAATTTCCGATACAAACTTTTTTCGGCGGAAAAAATTAGAACATGCTCTCAAACTTTTGCTGGCAGAAATTCGGCCAGCAAAAGTCCGATGGAGCATACACACAGTTGCATTTTCCGATGAAAAACTCTCATCGGTCTTTTGCTGGCCGAAATTCTGATCGTGTGTACGTGGCATAATATGTTTCAATTGTGCTTTCAGAACCTGGCAAAACCCTCCAATGGCTTGCTAACCCTTTCCAGTAAATTATGCAGATGATATTTGCTTTTAATCCAGCTTTTAATGGGGGTTCTGTGTAGAACTTCAGCATCTAGTTGTATAATGCTGTGTGTCCCTCTTTGAGAACTATAACGGAAAAAGAGAACACAGTATACTGTATTTTTGCAGCTTCAAATGTAGGACTATTCAGAAATTTATAATACAATAACCAGTGAGATTGGCAGATCAGTGTAGCCAGATGCCCAATATGAAAGCCAAGAAGAAATACATTAAACTCACACAGCACAGAAACATGTTCTCTGAGATAGCATCAAATAAACCTGTTTACTGAAAACATGCATAAGCAGAGATATTATCAATAAAAAATGTGAAACAATCAGTAGATCTAAAAATACACTCACCGGACACTTTATTGGGCACACCTTGCTAGTACTGGGTTGGACCCCCTTTTGCCTTCAGAACTGCCTTAATTCTTGATGGCATAGATTCTAGAATGTGTTGGAAACATTCCTCAGAGATTTTGGTCCATATTGACACGATAGCATCACACAATTGCTGCAGCTATTCCGGCAGTACATCCAAGATGTGAATCTCCTGTCCACCACATCCCAAAGGTGCTCTATTGGATTTAGATCTGGTGACTGTGGAGGCCATTGGAGTATAGTGAACTCATTGTCATGTTCAAGAAACCAGTGGTGAGATGATTTGAGCTTTGTGACATGGTGCATTATCCTGCTGGAAGTAGCCATCAGAAGATGGGGACACTGTATTCATAAAAGGATGGACATGGTCAGCAACAATACTCAGGTAGGCCGGGGTGTTTAAACAATGCTCAATTGGTACTAAGGGGCTCAAAGTGTGCTAAGAAAATATCCCCCACACCATTACACCACCACCAGCCTGAACCGTTAATACAAGGCAGGATGGATCCATGCTTTCAAGTTGTTTACGTCAAATTTTGGTGACCCAACCATCTGAATGTTGCAGCTGAAATTGGCCAGGCCATGGTTTTCCAATCTTTTGTTGTCCAATTTTGGTAAGCCTGTGCAAATGGAAGCCTCAGTTTCCTGTTCTTAGCTGACAGGAGTGGCACCCGGTGTAGTCTTCTGCTGCTGTAGCCCATCTGTTTCAAGGTTCAATGTGTTGTGCATTCAGAGATGGTATTCTGCATACCTTGGTTGCAACGAGTGGTTATTTGAATTTCTGTTGCCTTTCAATCATCTCAAACCAGTCTGCTCATTCTCCTCTGACAACAACAAGGCATTTTGGTCGACACAACTTCCACTCACTGGATATTTTCTCTTTTTTGGACCATTCTCTGTAAACCCTAGAGATGGTTGTGCGTGAAAATCCCAGTAGATCAGCAGCTTTTGAAACCATACCACATTCAAAGTCACTTATATTCCCTTTCTTTCCCATTCTGGTGCTCAGTTTTAACTTCAGCAAGTTTTCTTCACTACGTCTAGATGTCTTAATGCATTGAGTTGCTGCCATGTGATTGGATGATTAGCAATTTGTGTTACCAAGCAATTGAACAGGTGTACCTAATAAAGTGGCTGGTGAGTGTAAAGGCAACTGACATTAGCCATGTCCAGCTTCCCTATTAGTCAATGAAGCAATGTAACTAGGGCAGTCAACAGACGTTGAGGGTTACATATAAGGTAGCCAACAGGAACTGAGATGTACATAAACATTTAGAGACATTTATCTCTGGATCTACTGGTTGGCATATGGGTTTATCTAAAGGTAAGCTCTGTTTTTTTCCAGTTTGAATTGATCATTGATTTGAATTGATCAGATTTGTGACAGGTTTACTTTAAAGAGGAAGTAAACCCTGATGGGTTTACTTCCTCTTTGTTTCCCTGCAAAGATAAAGCATAATGGACTACTATGCATCGCATGCATGTCACTTACCTTACACCTGAGCCAGCGATGTCACCGCTGTCCCCTCTTCCAGGGAGTGTCCATCTTCTTTCCGGTGTATCGCTACTCCAGCGCTGTGAGTGGCCGGAGCAGCGATGACGCCACTCTGGCACATGTGCGCGGGAGCCGTAAGTGACGGCATGTTTGCCTTCACTTGCGGCACGCCCAGTGTGCCCGCGCCTAATTTTGGAAAATGTCTTCTTAACCGTGTAGGTTTAGGAGATATTTCTTGGACCTACAGGTAAGCCTTAATTTAGGCTTACCTGTAGGTCAAAGTGGTCTGTAAGGGTTTACAACCACTTTAAATGAAACAATTTCATGTTTGTCCGAAATGTACAGTGACATAAATGTAACATGTTTAATATATTTTAAGTGTGTAAAGAAATCCTTTAACAAGATGATCATAGAATTCCAGCATTCTAACAATATATCCTATATAGTGGTGTATGTCACAGAAAGTTGTACTTCATTTATTTACTATTTAGTAATATTTTTCATTAGAAAATATTAAAATATCTTAGTTTGCATCATAATAATCTGTTTGTGATTATCTTGCTTTTTTGATACATACATAATATGTATTAATTTGCCAAGAAAAGGAATAATGGACCTCTGACATATATACAAAATGCTCTTTGAAACACTAGGTTCATTTACAATAAATTGTGTGCAAATTGTGGGTTTCATGGAAGCTCAGCAAACTGATCAAGACAAAAGATCTTGATAAACTGATAATGACAAAATCAATCTAAAAAAGAAATCCATGTAAAACTGATTATTAAATTTCAGGTGTGGTGCAGGAAATAATTTACTGTTTCTTCAATGTTCTCTAAGGTCCTATTGGGGAGACCCAGCACTAGGGATGAGCTAGGACCAAACCAACACTCACACTACTAATCTACATGCAGGGTGCCAGACGCATGGATTTCAATGTGTTTATTTTTTTGAATCACATGATTAGAGCCTGAGGCTCTAATTGGCTTCAAAAAAGGTGGATTGCCTTCTTGCTTCTCCTCCCGGCCAATCAGGAAGCGGCTCTTAAGACCCAATTGCCCAAGAGGAGAAGCAATCATATTGGCCGGCGGGGAGCAGAAGCAGGGCAGAAGCCACTGAGGAGGAGACACAGGGGAAGCCATCAAAGTTGACGTGCGACCTGGATGGGGCAAGTGCGAGGCTAGTAGGCGGACGAGCGAGGACTTTTTGTTTGCCGAGAGACGGGGGTGGGGGTTTGATTGATTGACCAACCGAACCAGGTGGTCGGGTGGTTTGTTTGCTGCCCCCCCCAAACATGGAGGAGCCCCAGCCACCATTGCTTACTACCAATGTTTAATTTGACAGCTCAGGCTGGTTGTTAAGCCCAGTACACACATACTGAAATTTTGCTAGTTCAGCAGGAACCGGACAACTTTCAATACATGTGTACTGCTGTCTGTTCAGCAGAAGCCAACAGATGTCTAATGGCCAGCTTCTGTCAAACAGGCTTGCTGGAAAACCAGCATTCACTTGCTTGTAGTGCTAGTGTAGTGCTTGTAGCCAAAGGCTGCAAATGCTCATATGTTGTTCGGTATCCCCTGTTAGAGTACAATAGCTCAGCGGAATAGATTCTGCATTGTACATCATTGTGTTGATGCAGGGGTCTGACACTGAATGTGTATACTCAGCTTCAATAAGCCAGCAGCCACTGGTATTCTAACAACCAATGATGTATCTCCACCCAGCCTATTCAGCTTTCAGCTAGGGTTTTAAGCTGACACTTGACATGTAAGCAAAGGGGCAGATGTAATGGCATGGGGTCCCCCCCAATTGTATCCTGGCATCTTTATGTGTAGTAGGTGTGGGTGGGGGCTGGAAGGGGGCCCTAGATGCTACCCCTCCCCTATTTAAATTAGGGATACATAGTACCAATACTCATTCACAAAATAAGTAAATAGCAAATAAACACACAAACACACGTTTTGATAAGTCCTTTTTAAAAAGAAAAATAAAGTTCCCAAATATATATTGGCAAAGAACCTTTCACGTTAACCATTATTAAAATCACTGCTTCCCACCAATTGTAATTAAAAAAATATTTTGTTTTGTTTACTGCTCAGACACCATTTGTTTGACAGTCCCTTAGCTATTAACCTAAAAAATGGCCATTACTGATTTCTAAGATTCATCTCCTATTGACTTCAGTAGGGGATATATTTATCAATAGAACTTCAGTAAAGTGTACTGAACTGACTCAAAACCAAACCCAGGTACATTCAGCTTATCACAACCAAGCACATAGATCCCTGCTCCACCCCAAGAACAAGCTTGACCAATTCATGCCTGCTTTAATTTGGACCTGGGGGTCCTAGTAGATGATAGGCTCAGTAATGGCATGCAATGCCAAGATGCTGCTAACAAAGCAAACATAATATTGGCATGCATTAAAAAGGAGATCAACTCCAGCGATAAAACGATAATTCTCCCGCTCTACAAGACTCTGGTCCGGCCGCACCTGGAATATACTGTCCAGTTCTGGGCACCAGTCCTCAGGTAGGATGTACTGGAAATGGAGCGAGTACAAAGAAGAGCAACAAAGCTAATAAAGGGTCTGGAGGATATTAGTTATGAGGAAAGGTTGTGAGCACTGAACTTATTCTCTCTGTAGAAGACATGCTTGAGAGGGGATATGATTTCAATATACAAATACTATAGTGGTGACCCCACAACAAGGATAAAACTTTTTTGCAAAAGGGAGTTTAAAAAGACTAGTGGCCACTCAATACAATTAGAAGAAAAGAGGTTTAACCTTAAACTACGTAGAGGGTTCTTTACTGTAAGAGCAGCAAGGATGTGGAATTCCCTTCCACATGAGGTGGTCTCAGCGGGGGGGGCATTGATAGTTTCAAGAAACTATTAGATAAGCACCTGAATGACCGCAACATACAGGGATATACAATGTAATACTGACATATAATCACACACATAGGTTGGACTTGATGGACTTGTGTCTTTTTTCAACCTCACCTCACCTTCTATGTAACTATGTAACTATGTAATTTCCTGGTTATTTGGTTTTGTAAACCTGTTTCAAGTATCAACTAATATATATGGTCATATTTGGTATTTAACTCCATGTTCATGTACATACAAGAGGTTCAATATCTACTGCCTCTAATGTCTTTCACATCTATTTAAAGGTTCAGTATATTGGAGGTGTTCTTATTTCGTTTACAAAATGAAATGAGACAGAAAATGTTTTGATTTCAGGACATATTAAATTAGTAAATTCTGATGGGATTATATCTTAAGCTTTTCAGCTCTTTCATTTCCATTGCTTTGACATAAAGAGTCTGGTTGTATGGGACAGTGTTCACACTCCATTTAAATTGGGTTTAATCTATTTCTATGGAGACTGGTGATGGGTCAAACATACCTGGTTCAGGTTCCTTATCCTTGCTGAAAGCCTGGTATGGATTTTAGGGTTAAACCTGTGTAAAGATAAAAAAAAAAACAGCATGGGGACTCCCAAAAAAGTCTGTTATGGATTTTATGTAGGGAAACCCATGCAAAAACAAAACAAAAACAGTGTCCCAGAATTTACAGTATACTAGACCCCTATCTGAGCATGCACCCCTCCCCTCCTGAACCAGCTAGGCCATTTGCCCTCAACATGTGGAGGGTACCTTGCCAGGGGAAAAACACATTGTCCCCATGTTGATAAGGACAAGGGCCTCTTCCCCACTTCCCCAGGCTGATAGTTGAGGGGGGGGGGGTGGCTCAGATTCTGACAGCTTTTTTTTATATAAGGGAGCCCCATGTATTGCCCCCCCCCCCAAACATGAATGAGTAAGGGCTACAATGTACCTCACTCATACACAAAAAAATTAACTCACTGACACATTTGACAAGCCCTTTGTTTAATAAACAATGTAAATCTCAGTCAGAGGTTTGAGTCAGCGAGTAAACACCCTATTTAATTTGCTTGTGTGCTAAACAGCCAAAGTTCAGAGTCAATTTTACACGGGTTCAAATTCAAACTTCATCCCCAACCGAGACTCCAGAAAGGAAGGGAGAATCCACTGTTCCACAAAAAAAAAGTCTGCAGTGAACATGGGGGGGGGGGGGTACAGTTATTGGGGTCTCTGAAGGTTTCTGACAGTAGATGCCTTATAGCTGTAAAATAAAAACTGACTCAACTTGTAATTTACATTAAAGAGTATTGGTCATTTGTATGGGTTATTTTTAATTGCTATTGGAAACCAGCATTTTCCCCAATTTTTTTTTCTAACATTTTGCAATCTAGACCATATTTAGCTACTGTATATCCAAATAATAAAGGCATCACTAGTTTAAAATGCTAAGAAAACAAGGAAATTTGTTGGTTATATCCTATCATGTCATCCTATAATTGCAGCATTTTAACGCCATGACACATCAGGCCAAAGAAACAATTTAAATTCAGCATCTAATAGTTTTGGATCACTACCCTAAATATCAGTGACTTCCATTAACATTAATTAAAGCAACTGAATATTTATTACAGTGTTTGCCAACTTAAGTAATTTTTATAAAGGTCACAATATGAACAAACGACTATAGCTGATAAATAAAATAAAGCAGGTTATTATTAAATCAAAAGTTTTTGATTCAGAAATACACTGATGGAATATATACTGTATATATATATATATATATATATATATATATATATATATATATATATATATATATATTTGCAGTTTTTTTATGTTCATTTTCTATGCACATAAAGATAAATACGAAGGAGACTTAATCACTCAGTAACGCAATATGCTGCTAGCCCATATACCAAAATACACAAATTCTACAGTACATAGTTAGCATGACAACAGTGCTATACTATGTTGACCTATGTTTTCTATTGTACTTTATATAACTTCACTACAACAAAATCTCTATGATATTGTTTTCTCTTAAAATTATCAGATTTCCTATATTTATACCCAGTAGCAGAACTAGGGCCCAGGTTCCAAATGCAGCTGGCATGCCTGTAGTTGTTTAGCCCATTAACCATGATGCTTTCCATGTCTGAACTTTCAGAGCCAAGTTCTTGAAGGCCCATCCCAGCATCTGGTGCTGGTAACAGACCTCAGACTAAAGTAGCTCAAGTTTCTGGTCGTGTGCGCTATGGATATGACAGAGCCCCAAGGGAAATGTATAATAGACTACCTCAGTATGCTCTGTAGCACCACTACCACAAAAATTAAGGAGGAAGGGAGGCTAATCTGTGGTCAGAAGGAGTAAACGGGTCCTATCATGGCCAACGGAAATTATATAACCTGATTATCTGTTTTCAATATTTTCTGAGTCAAACCAGTCAGAAGTAAACCAGTGGATTGAACAAAAAAAAACTGTGAATGTGTGGATTTGGGATTCCTCTCCACTGAGCTATTTTTTTGTGACAGCGAGGAGACATCCAAGACTCTAGAATACACTGATCAGCACTACCGACTATAGCCAATGGTGCTGATAGAGAAGGGAAAATCCGACTGGCTGGTTGTACAGAAGTGATGTACAACCTGTCTTGTATATGGAAACACGCAGCTCTTGTCAAAGATCCTTTAGCACACCCGCCCTGCCGGACTCACAGGTGCTGGCTCTGCACATAATCAGGAAACAAAGAAATGCTGGAAGGCCGCACTCCGATGCAACACCTTTATTGTGTCAATTTAATAAAAAAACGAAGCCCCCGTAAACACGGTCGGAAATTCCGACCACAAAATCCATTGGATTTTTTCGGATTGTGTCCGACACTGGTGTTGCATACACACGGTTGAACAAAGTTGTCGGAAAATCCAATCATTCTGAACGTGGTGAAGTTCGTTGCGTACAACGGAACTACGTAGAGGCTAGTAGCCAATAGCTTTGGTCTCGTAATTTGATCTGAGCATGCGTGGCACTTTGTTCGTCGGAATTCTCTACACACGATTGGAAAAAGTCAGATCGGATTTTGTTGTCGGAAAATTTGAGAGCAGGATCTCAAATTTTTTCCGTCGGAAAAAGTCCGATGGAGCCCACACACGGGCAGATTTTCCAACAACATGGACCGATCGGACATTTTCCATCTGAATTTCAGACTGTGTGTACGGGGCATAACAGTCAATCCATACAGTGAAAGAGGTTTGGGGGCAAAAGCTAACGCGTTTCACACCACTAATGGGTGTTTAGTCATAACTAATGTGACTCCATTAGATTGTACATATATATGGGGATGAAAAGCCAATCAAAGAGTAATGCATTAAAGCCACCCCTATGTTCAATCAAGTGAAAATAGAAAATACATAAGGAAGAGCCCGAGGCAGATGCAGGAATTTGAAACACCTATATGAATACCACTAAGCCTCAGAAAACATCCAACAATAAACAAAATTTCACAAAAACAAAATAAATAAAAAGATTATTTAATTTGTATCATTATTGTCATGATTATTCTTTCCATGTATCACCTCCAACATACATTTTTGGCTTAGATGGTTATAAGTTTAGCCGCCAGATCCCCCATTCAATATTAAGTAATAATTCTTTCCCCCTGGCTTTTTGTCTTGTTTTTGTTTTCATATGGAGTTGATTTAGGTTCTATTTATGTATTGTTCCATTCACCCATATTTGCCGGCATTCTGTTTTTTCCCTTGCAGGAGTTGTTTAGGGCCATTTAGTGTCCTTCTCTTCCTATTTTTACATGTCTAGCTGAGGCAACTTGAAGTTCAGATACAGTTATATAATATACAGTAAATCTATATCTGCCTCCTACTAGCCTGTGTTTATATAGGAACAAGAACAAGAATTCCAACTATTTATCTTGATATACAGTAAAACCTTGGTTTGAGAGTAACTTGGTTTTAGAGCGTTTTGCAAGACAAGCAAAATGTTTACATACATTTTGACTTGATATACATGCGATGCCTTGATATACAAGTAGCGTCATGTCACAACTGAGTATAAAAGAGAAGAGAGGCACCTCCAAGTGTAGCAATATGATTACATTTAATGAAGGTACAACATTTAGCAACTCACATGGTTGATGATTAAAACAGGCACATCTAAGTATGCAGGCATCCGGGGTAAAACTATACATCTAGACAATCCTCCGCACCGCCATCAACGTCATCCCTTCCACACTGTGCTCCATAAGCGCTTCAATCACTCTACTGCAGGGTTGTCTTTCCTGTCACGATTGCAGACTGACAGTAGTGAGAGCCAGCGGTGCGGGGTGTGGTCTATGTGGACAGCTTTACCCCAGATGCTTGCATACTTAGATGTGCCTCTTTTGATCAACCATATGAGTTGCTAAATGTTGTACTTTCATTAAATGTAACCATATTGCTACACTAATGCTGCGTACACACGGTCGGAATTTCCGATGGAAACAGTCTGATGGGAGCTTTTCATCGGATTTTCCGACCGTGTTTATGCCCATCGGTCTTTTTCTGTCGGAATTTCCGACGGACTTTGGATTGAGAACCTGTTCTTAATTTTTCCAAAATTTTTTCAAAATTCCGACACATGCTCGGAAACAATTTGATGCATGCTCGGAAGCATTAAACTTCCCTTTAATAGTGCTGTCGAATGCGTTGTATGCGGCAGTGTTATTGACCATCGGAATTTGGTGTGACCATGTGTAGGCAAGACAGTTTGAGCAAAATTCCGTCAGAATTCCGACGGGAAAACCATCAGAGCTTTTTCTGACGAGAATTCCGACCATGTGTACGTGGCATTAGAGGCGCATCTCTTCTCTTTTAGATTGTAGCCCCTGCTGGATTTTGTTTATAATCCCCTTGTGGAGGCTGTCATTTGTGGATGGACTTTTTATGGTTACACATTGCTATAATCTTTTTTAAAAAGACTATAAACTGAAGGACTTATGAATAAATGGTTGTGGAACAAATCATTGTAGTTTCCATTATTTCTTATAGGGAAATCTGCTTTGATATACAAGTGCTTTGAATTACATTATGCTCGCAATCCAAAGTTTTAGTGTATATACAATAGTTTTTATATGATACATGTTTTTTTTTTTTTCACAATGGTGTTTCAATTAACTAATCTTTTTATTTATTTTGTTTTTGTGAAATTTTGTTTATTGTTGGATGTTTCCCGAGGCTTAGTGGTATTCATATAGGTGTTACACATTCCTGCATCTGCCTTAGGCTCTTCCTCATGTGTTTCCTATTTTCACTTGATTGTACATAGTGGGTGGCTTTAATGCATTACTCTTTGATTGGCTTTTCATTCCCATATATATGTACAATCTAGTGGTGTCACATTAGCTATGACTAAACACCCATTAGTGGTGTGAAATGCATTAGTTTTTGCCCCCAAACCTCTGTCACTGTATGGGTTGACTGTTTGGATTTTATTCAATTGACACAATAAAGGTGTTGCATCGGAGTGTGGCCGTCCAGCATTTCTTTGTTTACTTTGATCCATGTATGGCTGGCTTTACTGACCCAACTTGTTGCATGCTTTTTCTAGGTTTATGACTCAAAGTATTGAGGTCAGGGACAGACAAATTGGTAGCACTACTACTACTATTACTGCCATGGTAGAAGCATCACCCACAGTTATCTGTAACACGTGCCTAATGCCCTGAGACAGACAGACTCTAGGAGCTAGGCAATGGCATACTATAACAGATTTGTGTCAATGCTAGCCACCCAACATAAAAAGGAAAAACCCCTCTCCTAAAGAATTAAACTGTTTGATATTAACCCAAATAATAACCAGAAAGTGTTTCAAAGACATTACTGTCAATGAGAAGCAATCTGGATCTATATGCCACAAGCTGTGCATCCTAAAGGGTTAGCTTGAATGCTTTTTTTCTGACCCTGATCATTAGGTCTGCTCCCTGATTATTAGGTCTCCATGATTATACTCTTAACTATTTATAAATCATTATTTGTAACCAGTGGAAATTATTTATTGATGTACACGATGCTAACTACAATGCACATGATGCTAATCAGCAATAGAGGACTGCACTAGTGCTCTTGTTTATTTATGACTTTTCCTTGTATATTGTACATCATTTATTAACCTCTAATACATATTTGTTTCTATCCTTTTTAGGTATGACTATGATTTTAGCAGAAGCCCTAAATTATTCCAGCAGTCATGAAATGTATGGTTTTACCAGTCAGATCACTAAGAAGGATCTAGGATTATGACTAAAGATTATTTTTTATTTGTTTTAAACATTTTTAATATAAATCTTTTCTTGGTTGATGAATGTGGTAAGACATATGAAAGTAATTTTGGTGTAATTATTGCAATAAAGATTTTTTAATAAAGAAAGTCTGGTGTGTGGGACATCATTTTACAACTTATGCTGGCCATACATGGATTGAAATTTGGCCAGTTAAGCAGGAACCAGTTGAATCTCGATGCATGTGTGGCTATAGCGTGCAATGCTGGACAATATATTCTGATAGCAGGAAAGTTTTCCTAAAGCCACATCGTGTATGGATCCAATTTAATAAAATAAATTAGTTTGAAGTTCTTCAAATAATTGGTTGATAGATATAGTGCTACATAGGTATCATCCAGGAACAAGACTAAAATAATTGATTAATAAATGTGCTACAGACAAAATGATCATTCATTCTTATATTACTGGAAAGATTCAGTATATATACATATTATTGTTTCTCCCAGGAATGTAGCTTGATTTACAGATGTGCCCCTGCCTGTAACGGAATAACACCCTATGGGTTAGATTTAATTAGGTATTGCATGCTGTTAGACTAATTACACACTCTAAGACTTTACATCAGTCTGCCTTTTTATTTTTTCACTGCCTGTGAAAACAAAGTAAAACAATATTAACTCAATTGCATTATAAATTAGTCTGAGCAAATTTTATAATGTAAGTTTTTGAAACTGTGGTAATCAGACGCCTTTTCCCTCCCGGCAGTAAACTTTTTATTCCTTTACTAAAAAGATTGCACCAGAAATACTAAAACGTTATTTAAACAGATTTACTTTCCTTTAAACTTTAAATAATGCTGGTCAAATTTTGAAGCTACAGAATGTAGTGCCAATGCATGGCGTTCCTGTTGTACCAAAGTGAAATTACAGCTGCCATGCCCCCCCCCCCCCTGCTAAACTGCTGTAGGCAGGGAGTGAACAGGGATGTTAATCATCCCTGTATACCTGCCTGACATGTTAGCACAGCTCCAGACCACTAAAGTGTCAGTACAGCATCATCCGACTCACAGTCACAGATTTAGTAAAATAGAAATGGAAGGAAGGGGTTACAAGCCTACTAGACAGTGTATTAAAATGGTATTTGCAAAACAAAACACTTACTATGTATGAGGCCATATGTCTTTGGGAGTCATACACAAGTGAAACATTTACAACAAATTAGGACTTGTGTGTGGCCACCTCATCACTTAATATGGTTAATAGGGTCAGAATCAGTGGGGAAAAAATCTACTTTCATTAACCAGTAGAATATTGTGAGCATGGGCATGACACAATATGGTTTTCCCTGACTTCAATTTATGTAAAGTTGAACTCCCAAACACAAACAAACAATGTCCCATCCCTCTAGCTAATTGCTGCAGTGTTTAAAAAAAAAAGAAAGCTCTAAATGCCTCATATACTTACCCATAATTGTGTTCACGTGTTATCCTGGGTCCTAACCATTTTATCTTCTGGATTGCAGAGTGGGAGGGTCCAACCTCGGTTACCTCCCACTTCTCATTGGGTTTCCATCAGTGTGGTGGTGACATCATGATAAGGGACAAGGAAAATTCTAGTTGGCAATGGGTCCTTGCTACAGCAGTGGACACCAGTTTTTACACCAGTGATGCCAAAGGGGATTACCTGATTAGGTCTTCAGATACATTTAAAAGGACTTAGGGCAGAAGTTTTGATATGTTAATGGGGTGAGGTCATTGGGGGCAATTTTTCCTGATGATGGGCTTTAAAAACATGGAGGCTGTGTAATGGTGACCTCTCCTGGCTATCAATAATTTGAGTCATTGAGACAGAAAAAATATGCAGGATTTTCTGGGACTCTTCTGATATGTATACTTGTTCTGGTACAATGATTCAGAAAGAATGGAAACCAAATAGAGAACCAAGCAGCTAGCATTTTTAGAATACGGTTAGCAATGGCAGACCCTGTTTTGCATAAGGTTTCCTTTAAAGCCCATATCTTACTTTATAGTTTACATCAATTTGGCCTAGTTCATTTTCCTAATAGAAGTCTTCCCAACTTAAAGTTCAAAAAGTTTCATAAGTGTTAAGAGTTTATATTTAAATAGCTCTCGCTTTAGAATGGTGTTCTCTCAATATTTGCTTGAATAATTATTTGGGCTTGTTTAGGTGCAGGATGCAGGCAAAACAAGTTCTTTGGTGCTCTCTGTTTGCTTTTAAGTTCACCCAAACCCTGTTTGCTAGTTTTGTGTGGCAGGCATACTGGCTAGTCCACAATTTTTAATATATGCATTGCCTGTAACCATTTAAGGCACTCATAGGACAGCCAGAGGTGAATTAAAACTCTTCCTACAAGCTTTACCCAGTGCTTGGCCAGACACTGACAGAAGTCACAAAACTTATATACTGCTGATGAGAAAAGGTATTTAGCAGTTTATATTTATGAAAATAATTGCATTCCTATGTTCTGTGGGGGACCAGAAATACTGAATGCAGGACCCTGGGTTTAGTAACACTTTAACATTTTTAATGGCTTTCAAAATGCTAACTGTTGTTCTATTCTGCGTGCAGTAGAAGCAAAGAGCTTCTTTAGGCCCCCAAATGTATATTTTACAGGGGGATGACCTTTTTGGCTTCTCCTGCTCAGGAAGGCAGTGCAGCCTGAGGCAAATTTCTAGACTAGATATCAATATTAAGTAGTCCCTGCTAGTATGGGTGTCCACTCAGCCGTATGCTGAGGATATGACAAGTTAACAATTTTTTTGTGAGACCATCACGAACAGCAGACCTATCTGAAATCATTGCCTAGACTATATAAGCTTTTTGCAGTCTTGCATTTCTTGAAAAATTACATACCCGGTCTGTTACCATGCAAAAATCTGATGTAGTTAGTGTAGCCGATCCAAGATTTGAAAACAGGTTTTTGCTACAATTGTCAGCAAACCCATGGGTTAATTGTATTCCCCACTGGTTACTTCTGTTCTAATTGGAAATCTTTCCATTCATTCTAGTCCTGATCCATCGTTATTTAAAGTTAATCTGTGTTTTTGCCATGCACAGGGATAACCAATATCCTTACCTAACTTCCACCCTTCCTCCTGGTAGGCAAACAGAAAGGCAGAGGAGTAAAGGGACGTTGACTATATGCAGTTGGGGAGGAGGGCAATCAAACCTTTAATGGCCAAAGCACAGATTACTTTATATATTCATAAAAAAGAGAACTGTCTACAGCTTAGCCACAGGTAACTATTACTAATATTTTAGTCTATTAATTGAAATTTTCTGTCTCTACATTTAAATTTCTTTTCAATATATTTATTGGTTTTACACAGCGTACAGAAAAGGCAGAATAGCATATGGTATAAAGTTATTCAGACAATACAAATCTACTGTAAAATATACAGTATGTCTCATGATGTAAAGATCCAAACATGGTAAAAGTAAACAACTTTTCTAGACAATTTTAGCATTAACCTTATTCAGCAAAGATTTTCAGATTTTTAAAGTGGGGTGCCCCTTAAAAAAAATGTTTTAAAAGTCAGCAGCTACAACTCTGGTTGACTAATGGCTGCTATAGACTGTTGTGCTTAAGTATAACCACAACAAAATGTGCCCAAATAATCCACACTAAAGTATTTAGAAAAAAACAGTAAAAGCACTTCAAAATAAACTCTCATTCATCTCTGATTCTTTAAGCATTATGTAAAAATAAATTTTCAAATTTCACAATGTCAATTTTGGTAGCATGCCAGCCCTAAAAATAGCAGATATTTTAAAGCTGTTACAAACTGAAACTGATTGAAACTGAATAAAATACGGCTCGGTTGTAATTTGCTTTAAGTGGTGTGTTCTGGGAGAAGTGCGGTACGCCCATGTGCGAGTAAATGCCAATGCAGAAAACATTGCCATTTATCTGAGCACATCCATGAACAACTATTTACTTGTGTTGGTAGCTGTACACGGTATGTAAAGCTCCCTGGGTGCAAGAAAAGCACTGGGGATATTATACCTCCACACACAGGAGCAACAAGGCATCTGTGTACATGAGGCCTAAATCTCACATGTGTTTACTGGGACACAATATGAGATAAAAACTATTTTTCAGATACACAAACACTAATAAAAACTCTTTTGTAATTTAAACTGTATGTGTAACCTTTACCTCGTAAAACAGCCAATTCAGTGTAAAATAGAAATGTAAGGCAAAACATTTGTGTGTGTGTGTGTGTATATATATATATATATATATATATATATATATATATATATATATACACATAGTATCTCACAAAAGTGAGTACACCCCTCACATTTTTGTAAATATTTTATCCTATCTTTTCATGTGACAACACTGAAGAAGTGACACTTTGCTACAATGTAAAGTAGTGAGTGTACAGCTTGTATAACAGTGTGAATTTGCTGTCCCCTCAAAATAACTCAACACACAGCCATTCATGTCTAAACCGCTGGCAACAAAAGTGAGAACACCCCTAAGTGAAAATGTCCAAATTGGGCCCAATTAGTAATTTTTCCTCCCCGGTGTCATGCGATACAAGATGTGTAACAAGGTCTCATGTGTGAATGGGGAGCAGGTGTGTTAAATTTGGTGTTATTGCTCTCACTCGCTCATACTGGTCACTGGAAGTTCAACATAGCACCTCGTGGCAAAGAACTCTCCGAGGATCTGAAAAAAAGAATTGTTGCTCTACATAAAGATTGCCTAGGCTATACGAAGATTGCCAAGACCCTGAAACTGAGATGCAGCATGGTGGCCAAGACCATACATAGGTCTCACAGAACAGGTTGCCACAGTTAGCCTAGCCATGGTTGACCAAAGAAGCTGAGTGCACATGCTCAGCGTCATATCCAGAGGTTGCCTTTGGGATTTATGAGTGCTGCCAGCATTGCTTCAGAGGTTGAAGGGGTGGGGGGGTCAGCCTGTCAGGGCTCAGACCAAACGCCACACACTGCATCAATTCGGTCTGCATGGCTGTCATCCCAGAAGAAAGCCTTTTCTAAAGATTATGCACAAGAAAGCCCGCAAACAGTTTGCTGAAGACAAGCAGACTAAGTACATGGATTACTGGAACCATGTCCTGTGGTCTGATGAGACCAAGATAAACTTATTCGGTTCAGATTGTGTCAAGCGTGTGTGGAGGCAACCAGGTGAGGAGTACAAAGACAAGTGTGTCTTGCCTACAGACAAGCATGGTGGTGGGAGTGTCATGGTCTGGGGCTTGAGGGAACCATGAATGCCAACATGTACTGTGACATACTGAAGCAGAGCATGATCCCCTCCCTGCGGAGACTGGGCCGCAGGGCAGTATTCCAACATGTATATGGGTTTAGTGGACTACAGGCGCAATGAGGTACCATTCATATATGCTACAGTCTGCTGCAATCTAGTACTTGAAAACTCCACCCTACCAGGTGTGAAGGATACCAAAAATTGTATATAAAATAAAGGGATTGCGCCAACTGTTAACAATAAAAAATATATGTATATGAAATATACAATTATTTTTACCCAAAATTTGATTTTAGATTGTGTTACACCAATACCATTAAATACCATCAGCCTGCTCATATGGGGAATTTAAAAAATACAAAATACAAAGTATATACATATATATATATGTGTGTATACAAAACCTAAACCACCAAGTGCATTTAAATCATTCAGCCCTCAACATTAAATTGCTATACTGTGCAAACCTGTATATGCAAGAAAAAAATATAAAAATATATATGTAACAAAGAAAATATATATATGAAAAGATATATATATATATATATATATATATATATATATATAACGAGAAACAAACAAACAAAGTGTCCACCGTGAGTAATCAAATGATTTTTGACTCATAAATTGCTGCTCCATGTGGAAAAAATAATAAATATAAAAATTATAAAAGTTATTCCACTGTGTTACACTGAATGTCCCCAGTGACTGATCACTTTTGCTGGGAAGGATAAAACTCTTCACCCATCAGGCAGAAACAATATGTTGTGACTTCACCACCACCAAATGCAATGGCCACTCACCAGAAATATCAAATAAACTCGCCTCTGGTTCATTTGGAATAACCAATCCACTCCTATGCTTCACCACCAATCTCTCACGGTAATGTGTAAACGCTCCTTACTCTGGTTGTTATCATAGGGATATATAAATAGCCATCATGGTGCAGTATGAAAAAAATGGTTTTATTTAAAAGTTTTAAAAACAATACATTACACTCACATTTGTTGGTGCTTGCCAAGCCAGCACTGAGCTAATCCAGCCTTGTTATGTGTACAGAAGTACTGATATGCTTCCTATTTTGAGTGTCCCCCTCCGTATAGCGGCGTGCGTTCCACTGCGGTCCGGTGTGCATTCCACGCCTTGTTCCTAGACCGTAAGTGGCGTTTTTCGGATTTTTCCCAGCAGCCTCTACGTGTTTCGCAGTGTTTGCGTCATCAGGAGAGCTTTCAGAGGCGAGTTTATTTGATATTTCTGGTGAGTGGCCATTGCATTTGGTGGTGGTGAAGTCACAACATATTGTTTCTGCCTGATGGGTGAAGAGTTTTATCCTTCCCAGCAAAAGTGATCAGTCACTGGGGACAATCAGTGCAATGCCTCGTACACACGCTCGGACTTTCCCGCGGGAATGTCCGCCGGACCTAGTCCAGCGGACAAACCGCCGGACCTTCCAGCGGTGCTTCGCCGGACTTTCCGAGTGCGTGGACTTGCCCACACACGGACTTCTCCGGCAGACAATCCGCGGGAAAAAGTCTGCGAGACTTTTGAAAATGAACGGACTTGCCCACACACGGAGCAAAGTCCGTTCATTTAGAACGTAACTGCAGGTAGACGGGACTAGCGAAGGCAGTGACTGCCACCGCGCTAGCCCCGTCACCTGGCAGCCCGGCCGGCCAGGAAAGGGGTGGGGACGAGCGAGCGCCCCTCCTGAGCCGTACCAGGCCGCGTGCCCTCAACATGGGGGGGCCCTGGGGAAAGGGGGGCCGTGTGGCCCCCCACCCCAAAGCACCTTGTCCCCATGTTGATGAGGACAAGGGCCTCTTCCCGACAACCCTGGCCGTTGGTTGTCGGGGTCTGCGGGCGGGGGGCTTATCGGAATCTGGAAGCCCCCTTTAACAAGGGGACCCCCAGATCCCAGCTCCCTCTGTGAGAAATGGTAAGGGGGTACAAATGTACCCCTACCATTTCACAAAAAATTTGTGAAAATGTTAAAAAAAACAAGACAATACACGCCTTGGGACAAGTCCTTTATTAAAAAAAAAAAAACATAAAACTGTCCCACGAAGTCTCGTTCTTCTTCTTTTCTAGCTCCAACGGACCGAAAAAGAAAAAAAAAGCCGCAAGCTGCCTACAATCTGCCTCCATGGGAGGCACCCGCCGTAATGACGGGCCTCTCAGGTGACAGTTCTTTTATAACTGAGGGCAGGGTCACCCGATGACATTGCCGGGTGACCCCGCCCCCTCTGACACACGGGGACATCCCTATGGTTTTCACGTAGCGTCAGAAGGGGCAGGGTCACTCGGTTATGTAATCGGGTGGCCCTGCCCCCCTCTGATGTACAGGGACATCCCTATGGCTTTCCCGTAGTGACAGAGGGGGCGGGGTCACACAATATCTAGTCAAAACTATTAGGCTTTGTTCCTACTAGCTGACTCCAAGTTGATATTGAGCCATGATAAAAGTATAAGCATAACAGCCTCTACTTGACAAAAAATATCCAAGCTGCAAGGAGCATTAAACTTGAAAAGAGAGAAAGAAAAGATCTTATACCTTAACATTAAGTTGTTTTTGCAGCAGCTCATCTCGTCATCCATCCATATAATGAAGGGGATGCGAGTGTGAGCTGCCACCAGTGTATATATATGAGCCTCCCTCCCCAATCAGTTGTTACCAATTTTACAGTGCATGTCCACTGGGTGAAGCAAGATGGATGCCCGCGCCGACGAACGGCGTCATGGACCGCACTTATTGCCGCCACTTACTCAAGTGAGAGAGGGCTGCTCTGCGTATCGGTCGGTCCCCAGGACACGCCCACACCACCAGCTCATTCTAAATAACAGAGGGAAAGAGGAGCGGAGTCCTCCCGAGTGGAACAGCATACAGAAACACATATCCATTAATGCCACAGGGCTTCCTAGGGAAAAATAGAGGAAAGAATGAATGAGAAGATTATATCATGGCAGGGAATATGATGTATACAAAAAGAGGGAACAATGTCTTTCTTTATTCATCTTTTTCATCATTTAGTCATTTTTAAATATACTAACGTGAATAACTCTTTTATTGGTGTTTTTACCCATTATTAATAAATATTATATTTTATTTAATATATTATACAGTAATAAATAAATACCAGCTGGTTATTTAGAATATTATTTTAGAGGTATATTAAATTAGATCTTTCACATGCATAAATCGCACATGGAATTTCATAGATCAACTTATACAGAAAAAACTTGCTTCTGGAATTTAGAGTTAATATAAAGAACACATGAGCATATTTGGCTAAAGCAGTAATGAGAAGTCTGTGCATTCACATGCTGTAGAATGACCAGTCTGGGCCAGTCATTTGGGCAGACTGATGCTCTATAGTGTAAAGTTCACTGTTGTGAATAAATGATAATGCCCTGCAGTGACTACAAAATTAAATCCCTTCTGTGGGTGGAATTCATCAAATATACTGCTGAGATGGTAATAGACATTACTGCCAAAATTTGTACCATGTCAGCTTTATTTCTATATCCAAGGAATTAGTTAAGGACTTCTATGTTGGACTTTTAAATTAAGCTGGAGGCCAACAGTATGCAGCCACTTAATTCTATAATAAATATCTTGCTATGCTCAAAAAGGGCAAATATCTGACCAAAGCTATATATATATATATAAGACAGGACAGCAGTAATTATTGGAAGACATTCTATTCAATAAATTGATGTCTGCTGTGACCAATATAATAGACTGAAACAACAAAATAAATTATACTTGCAGAACAGAACCGGAGGATATGATTTTCTTATCTAAAGCCATACCAACAACTTATATTTTTATACTGGACTGAAATTAATTGAGAGTGGAAAATTTGGCTACAAGGAATGATACCTTCAAGGAAGGCTTACCTGCATGCCCTAGTTACGTAGCAACCACACAATCTTTGATCATGCGGAGCAGTACAAAATGTATTCGGTAACAAAGTAATCAAAATCTCTTTAATTTGTTCTGGTAAATGCCATGTAATGATGACTAGGGGGTCAAAAGCTACGGATGGAAACGGTTATCTACCCTCTCAGGCTGTCAGTAACAACCAGCACTTAAGACCCATTAGGAAGAAAATATCTGTCGGTAGCACTCCTGGAAGACAGCATTTGTCCTTATATTTAGCTATGTGTCACTTTTATCCCATACCCAATATAGACCTCCATATTTAGCACTTGGGGCCTCTCAAATTTCACAGTAAGTACTCACGGTAAAATGGAATGTTTATTTATGTATATTTGTTGATATCAGTATGTGTAAGGAAATCATGGCCCTGTGTGAAAAAGTGATTGCCCCCCTTGTTTACAGTGAGAGCCATTATCCACAAATGGCGAAGACATGGAACAGTGGTGAACCTTCCCAGGAGTGGCCGGCCGCCCAAAATGTCATCCAAGAGGTCACAAAAGAACCCACAACAACGTCCAAGGAACTGCAGGCCTCACTTGCCTCAGTTAAGGTCAGCGTTCATGCCTCCACCATCAGGAAAAGACTGGGCAAAAATGGCCTGCATGGCAGAGTTCCAAGGAGAAAACCACTGTGAGCAAAAAGAACATCAAAGCTCGTCTCAATTTCTCCACAACACATCTTGATGATCCCCAAGACTTTTGGGACAACATTCTGTGGACCGATGAGACAAAAGTGGAACTCTTTGGAAGAGATCTGGCGTAGAAGGAACACTGCATTTCAGAAAAAGAACATTATACCAACAGTAAAATATGGGGTATTTTTGAATATTACACTTAAATGTGTAGATAAAATGGAATTGGTTATTTTAACTGTAGCTATAATAAAAATGATCCACTCCTTATTTTAATCTATTTTTTTCAGTGGGCACTTCATATATTAACCAAGATATAGGTCAATAATAAAATAATCAGCTATTGCTCTCTCTTGAACTTTAACCACTATTGAAGAACTATCACCCAATACAGGCATACCCCACTTTTAAGTACACAATGGGGTTTATTTACTATAGCTGGAAAGTGCAAAATCAGGCTCACTTCTGCATAGAAACCAATGAGCTTCCAGGTTTTATTACCAAAGCTTAATTGAACAATCTGGGGTTAGAAGCTCATTGGTTTCTATGCAGAAGGGAGCCTGATTTTGCACTTTCCAGCTTTAGTAAAAAAAAAAAAAACACTGGGGTTCTTGCATCTAATCGTCAAGCAAGTGCATTTGCAAGTGTGAATGCACCCTAACACACTCAGACTATCTTTTTATCTGTTTTTCTTCAGTGTGTTTATATGCACAAAGTCTAATTAGTTTTAACTTTTGTTAATAAAAACAAGTATGCAGAAAAATAAATTCTAATTAAAACCTACATAGAAGAGTTCTAAGAAGGACACAAACATCAATTTGCGATTAGCAGCCTTGTATCAATAAATGTAAATGTCTGTTGTTATGTGCTTTTGCAATTATCTGTGTGACATGGCCAGTTTTACAAAATATAGTTTCCAGTACACAGTGCATGTGTCTGGGTGAATAAATCAACTGGTGTCTAATTACAAAAGAAATTAATTATATTTTAATGGTTTATTTTTTTTTTATAAAACATTCTTGAAATTGAGTTCATTTATAGCACATTCAAACAATGTTTTGCATTTTTCAATGCCACCACTTTCTCTGAGGGCATACCTTAATTAGACAAAATGGTAAAGGTTTCAAGGGTCATTAACCACACTGCTTGTTGCATGCAAACGGTCAGGAATAAAAATGGCATCCAAATATGCCTCTGGCTTTTCTAAGCTAGTAAATCATGTGTTCTACATGTAGTTATATATGAATTATAATATAAAAGAATCAGCAGATAAATAATCTATACGTATAGCTACTTATAGCATTAAAGCTAAATGCCCAGCAAACAGCAACTGTACACAAATTAAATACATACAGTATATGGGGTTATTTTTTTATGCCATTAATTTTTTTCTGTCCATTCAGTTATGAGTGTTACACAGCTCTGACACATAGCACAACTCAGCCAAGCAGGGCAGAAGACCTGATTTTTCTCTGGTGCAGTTAAGTATCATTTATGAGTTTTGTCCCTACCTTATTCTGTGACTGGTCAGTAAAAACAAAGCAGCAGACTGACTAGCTCATCTCTCCATTATGCTGCTCTCTCCTCCTCCTCTGTGTAAGAAAAATGACTGGTTTCTTGTTTTGCTTTTCCCTATTGCAATTGAACCCACATACATTGGATTGAAGAGCCTGATACCAGCTTAAATTTAAGTACTAACACGCTTGAAATAATTATTATTATTTTTTTTTTACTGATGTATCAATGAATATGGAGTTAAATTAACTATATATAAATTCTTCCACAGTTTTTTTTACATTTATGGGGTGTACCAACCTCCCTAATGTATTTTTAAACAAGATATCCTAGACACCATATGGGACTTTATGGGTACAAACAATATCCAGTCAAAACTATTAGGCTTTGTTCCCACTAGTTGCGTGATTTTCAGTGCCACTTTGATACAACTATGACTTTAAAAAAGACTAATGCCACGTACACACGAGCGGATTTTCCATCAGAAAATCTTGAATGTTTTTTCCGACGGAATTCCGCTCAAGCTTGGCTTGCATACACACGGTCAAACAAAAGTTTGCTGAACTTTCAAACGTCAAGAACGCGGTAACGTACAACACTACGACGAGCTGAGAAAATTAAGTTCAATGCTTCCGAGCATGCGTCTAATTGTTTCCGAGCATGTGAGGAATTTTGCGCGTCGGAATTGCTACAGACGATCCGAATTTTCGATCAGAACTTTTTCAGACCAAAAAATTGAGAACATGGTCACAATCTTTTGCTGGCTGGAATGCGGCCAGCAAAAGTCCAATGGAGCATACACACGGTCGAAATTTCCAACCAAAAGCTCTCATCGGTATTTTGCTGGCCGAATTTCCAATTGTGTGTACGCGGCATTACTTACTGACTTACAACTTACACACTGGCATTGAAGTTGTTTCAAAGTTGGAGCAAGAACCTTTTCTAAAGTCACAGCAACTTCAGTAGTGTCAATTGGAATGGCTCTCATAGAGACACATGGCATTTCACATGTCCTGCAAATTTGTGTTTTACAAGTCAGATCCTAAGTCACAGGAGTGTAAACCAAGCCTTACAGTTAAAACCTGTACCATTTTATTGACAAATCACGTACAAACAAAATAAACAAACAACAATTAAAGTTACAGCCCAGGTAGCCTGTATATCCATTTGCCATCAATAACCTATATCAATATGCAAAGCAATAATGGGAGACACTAATTCATGACATGTTCAACATCATCAGGTGGGAGGTAAGAATTTATAACAAGTAGAATTGTCACCCCATATAATAAATCCATTATCACCACTTACCATGCATGTATTGTTCCAATTTTTCTGCAAGTCCATTCTATATGGAAACACCAAATCTATTAAAGTAATATTAAACCCAAAAGCAAACTTTTATTATATTGCAGCTTACCAATTTTTAAATGTTATGTCTGTCCCCCCCCCCCCCCCCCTCATCCCAAATGACAGTCCCAGGCCAGTTGCTGAATGTAAACAAATGAGCCAGGGATACTGGTGGATGTTACTGACCAAGTATGGTCATCATGACACTTGGAATGCCAAGGTGGATATCTTTCTGGGTTTCATGTGTCCCAGAGGCTGTCCCTGTAGCAAAAATGGGGAGATCTGTTATTATTTTAATGTGTCATGTAATTAAATGTGCATGCCATTATGACAATGATTATTTATTACTGAGTTATACATAGTTAGTGAGGATGAAACTAACTTCATTCAAAAAATAAAGTAGAATGTATTAACAAAAAAGGTTAAAACAAATGTGTGGTACCACAGTATTGAAACAACAGTTAGACAATTATATAACATATACAGTAGATTGGAATATGTATCCATATACTTTTGAAGTGTCTTTGAGATGGATTGTATTACCTTTTTGTATACATAATAAAACGATGGAATTTATATTTTCCTCCTCAATTGCTTATAAAATCTATTTTTAACATATTTGATTAGTGTAACTGTTTTTTTTTATCATATATCAAAGATCTGACTGTGATCACTGTGTCCTGTCACATCGGGTTAAAGTGCCAATCACAGTGACTCCTTAACATGTGATTAGTTGTGTCCAATCATAGCTGAACACACTTGCTGTTTATCAGCATTCCTTTCCTTGCACTATCACAGCATGAGGAGAGAGCTGGTAACTGGCTAGTGAGAAAGGGGACATCTGTACTGATAATCAGGGCACTGATCATCAGTGTCCTGATCATCAGTGCAGCCCTAACAGTGCCCATCAGTGCTGCCTATCAGTGCCCACCGAAAATGCCTATCAGTGCTACAAATCAGTGCCACTCAGTGACGATCATTGTTGTTATTATTGCAGAACAGGTCTCATTAATTAAAATTTCTCACCTCGTCTTTCAGGACAGCACCTGAAGAGAGCGCAGCTCCACCCACTTCCCAGGAAACACTACAGTCATTCTTTTAAAGGCTGGACACTTCCACCATGGCATCAGTTGTAGTTTTTCCTCCAGGTGGAAGTGCTGCAGGGGACCAGGGGTGTGCTGCGCTCTCTCCAGGTGGAGGTGGGTTAGAGCATACCTGTTCGTCTTGGATGTCATTTTTTGTAAACGGCCAGCCCAATACCCCTCTGATGGGTGGGGGGTATTTTGGTGTATTCCTTTTCTCAAACCAGGTGAGGGCAGAGGCTGGCAAGGGTCGCGCAGTGCTAGACCGGTGGGTGCAGGCTGGGGGAATCTCCATGGTGGAGCCTCTAGGTCTGTACTTGGCTGGTCCGAGTGGCGGGTGATGTTACTGCTGGACAGGGCAGGACTTCCGGGGGGTGTGGCGGCTTCCGGTTATGGCCGCTGGAACGCAGAAGCGGGAGGTGGCCTCAGCAGTGCAATTTCCGGTCCTCGCAGCAGCGAATGGACCAGAAAAATGTAAAATAAAAATCTACTGGACACTGGGGAAATGGAGCCAGAGCAACCAGCAGCGGTGGTGGGAGCAGGAGCCACGTGCACCAGCCAGAGCCAGACCCAGGTAGGAGAGGCAGTGGTCTCTGTTAGATATCTGGGCTATGTATGTTTTATGTTCCTCCCTTCCTCCCCTATACTGGGGGAAAGGGAGCCTGCCTCACACTACACAGTTGACTTCTCTGGGCAGTGTGTGTTTGTTTTACAGCAGTGTTTTTTTGGGTTATGTCTTTGTGCCACTGACTGTTTGGGGATCTGCTGCGGAGGAAATACACAGCATATTTACAAAGTGTTTGTTGGCTTGGTTTATTTCAGACTAAATCTAAAGAAAAGACTAAGCATGTTTCCCCTCCCCTAAGAAATGGTGTGCTTCAAGTAAAGCTTCCCTTAGGGAGGCTTGGTCCAAACCATTGTGCAAGACTTGCATAGCAGAATTGGTCAGAGAGGAGACTTCTGGAAGGAATTGGAAGATGCGTTTCTGTCCTTGCGTTCCTATCTGGACAAGCGCCCGGTAGCTCAGTCAGCAGATAGTTCTCCACCCAGCACTCATATTCCCTCTGCAGCCAGGAGATTGGTTAGTGAGTCTGAGGATGAGGAGAAAAGTGGGTCTTCGGGATCAGATGAGGAAAGCGAAGAGAAAGAGGTATCTTCCTCTCGTTATAGACTATCTTTGGAAGAGGTAGAGGACCTTCTAAAGATCATACATATATATGACCCTAAATATTAAGGAGGATAAGACCCAATTGTCCCTACATGACAAGATGTATCAGGGTATGGATGAGGTCAAGCATCTGGTGTTCCCGGTGCATAAAGTGTTGACAGAATTTATAAAGAGGGAATGGAAGGACCCAGAGATGGCGCAAGTTTTGAACAAGAGACCTAAACTTGACGCAGCTTTCTCGCAGGTATCACAGAACACTGACTTAGCTTTTGAGGACATGAGGGTCTTAAAGCACACTATGGACAAAAAAGCTGATTCTTTGTTAAAAAAGGATTGGGATTCTACGCTGGCTAATCTCAAACCAGCAATGGCATCTACAGTGGTAGCCAGGAATTTAGAATACTGGTTGGAACAACTAAAGGGCCATATTGAGGCAGGAACCTCTCGCAAAGATTTGTTGGATACTATGCCAGTCCTACAAAAGGCTGTAGGTTACATAGCGGATGACTCGGCTGAGTCAGTGAAGATGTCCGCAAGATCTTTAGCTTTAATTAATTCATCTAGAATAGCTTTGTGGGTAAAGACCAGGTCAGGCGATTTGGCCTCTAAAGTGAAGCTGTGTGGTCTACTCTTTGAGGGGGATCTGGTATTTGGCCCCCATCTTGAAGCTGTTCTAGACAGAACAGCAGATAAGAAAAAAGCATTTCCGGCCTAAAAAGAATTTACAGAAATTTTTGCCAGACCGGGACTCAAAATAGACCTTGGAGATCACAGGGGGGTTGAGGGAAGTCTGGGGCATTGTTTCACCCCCCCAGCCAACCCGCAAAGACCCAGTGATGGTCTTCTGACTGTGGGAGGAAAGCTCCAGGCCTTCTTCCCACAGTGGGAGGGGGGGACGTCCAGTGCGTTTGTTCTCAAAGTAATTTTGGAGGGTTACGCACTGGAGTTCTCGAAAAGCCTGCCGTCTCGCTTTTATGTGACACGGCTCCCCAGATATCAAGAGAAGTCTTTGTCGATAACATCACTCTTGCAGGAATTCCTTCAACAGATGGTAATCATCCCAGTCTGTGCCCCAGGGAGAGGAAGAACTAGGGTGTTATTCACATGTTTTTCTAGTGAAGAAACCGTCAGGAAGATTCAGGTTAATACTAAATTTAAAGATCTTAAACAGGTCCATCTGATACAAATAATTTCGTATGGACGCAAGTTATTCGGTGAGAAATACAGATGGCCAGGGCCAGAACATTGTGCTGCAGATCCACTTCTACCTTGCTTTCTGTCTTTAGTTCTTTCTCCATCCTCTCAATCATTGATTTTCATCAAGTGCGTAGATTTTTTACTGACTAAAAAAATGGGTAATTATATCAGGCACAGAGTATATGCATAGAAATCAGGATTAGGTAAAACATCAGGCTTAGAAAAATTAACTTGCAACAATTCTCCATCTCTCAGCAACTAAGTTCCTTCCAATATCTTATTAACAAGGATTCATGTCGAATTCTTGGAGTTCCTGTCCTTATAAGCTAGGTGTGAGAGATCACACAGTTAGGGGTACCTATGGACAGCTTCAATAAGCTGGAATTGACTAACTTTCTTTGTAGACATGGCTGAACCATGTGGCTTCACCTAACGCACACAAATAAATGGACAGTGTCTCCAGAAACTTTCTATACAGTACATACAGGAATTCCTGTACAGCGAGTCATCCTTTTTTTTTCTGGGCAGTTCCTTTGTGTTCAGTAGAACAAAAAGACGGGTATTGACATTTAGGAGCATTTAGCATTTTTATCTGCCAGAAAAATGCTCTAAAAAAAAAGCAAACTAGAAGGGCTTTTTTCTGCCTCTAAACGCTGAGCTTAAAAAAATGCCTCCAGACTACCTAATGTGAATGGACACATAAGATAACAATAACGATAAGATAAAAAAATGCTAACCTCTTCAACCTTAATTCCACAATAACCCTTAATTCCACAATGTGCCTCAAAATGCATGGCCTATTCAGCTGCCCCAGCAATGTGAATCACTGTAATCTTTCTAGATAAAACCTTCCCTGTTTCCCCCTTCTATATCACAGCCTATCCTAGCTGCCCTTATACTGTCCAGCCATTGGTCAATATTTTTGCCAATTGTTTCTAAAAAAAAATTCCTCCTCTCTCCCTCCTATTTTGCAGCCTAACCAAGCCGCTTACATATTGTCCAATCACTGAACAATATCATTGGTTATTGTCTCTCAAATAATACATTCTCATTTTTATTTCAAGAGAAAATCTACCTTGGCTTACTATTCAGGTGCTCATGTACGGCCCTGATGCAGGCCAATTTCTACCAAACACATATTTTAAGTATATATATTGGCTCTATATAATTAGGTATTGTGGGATGGGAGAGATTTTGGGGCACATTGAGTTTTTGGTTAATTTTTGTGCACTCTTTTTTTAAAACTTTTAAGACAATGCAGTATGGTACTGTAACAAAATAAGCACAAAAAATATACTAAACTGTTTTGCAACTGGAAATATTTTAAGGCTTTAGCTATATTACCACTTAATACAAAATAAGGTGTAGCAGCCAAAACTATTTAAAAAAGCCAATTTGAAGTTGAAATGGTTGCTGCTGCTGTATGTAAGCCAAGCTAAATGTAATAATTAAAAAATGAATTAAAAATCCAAAATGTTATGCCAGCATTTAGTGACTTTGAGGCTGTCTTTGAAAGTTGTACTGCACCGTATTGTAATTGTACTGTACTGTACCACACACAACTTAAAGGCATCTCCCAAGCATATCATTTTAAAGTGATTGCGAACCATCACCTTGTAAAACAACACATTCAGTGTAAAATAGAAATGAAAGGCAAAATATTTGTGCATAGATATAAAAAAAAAATGATAAATACCTTTTTTCCATTTTTTTATAGGTGATCACATTCCCTCTGTTCTCTGCTGCATAAGAGCTGATGGAGGAGAAGCTGCAGCACACTCATCTTACCAGTGAAAGACTGTGCAGGAGGAGCGTGTCAAGACAAGTCTGATCATTAGAGGAGCATAGCTAGAGAACTGACCATGGTGTGTCCTCCTGCTTAGTGTAGTCAGTTTTAAATAGGAAAGCAAAGGGAGGAACAACAGATATTTCACACAAAGGAAGCAAAACATTAAGAACAGGATACCTTTTCCTAAAGGTACATGATACAGCAGGCACATATCAGGAATATGAAATGTTGGGTTTTTCAAACGCTTTAAGGCTGGGTTCACACTGCAGTACAGAGCGGCTCGCAGCAGGGGTCCGGTATGTCCCTGTTTACCATGTCAGATCTGATTTCATTCAGATTTTTTGGCTGAATTCAGACCTGAAATGGACCAGAAGACGCACAGGACTCCTGTGCAATCTGCTCATGAGCTGCTCCGGAGATGTGTGAATCAGCTCCATTGAGAGCCGGTCACAATCTCCTAACATGCAAATTGGATGCAGGGAAACCCAGCCTAAAGGGTTGAATTTTTTTATGTCACTATCAAAGTCACATAAAAATGACCCTCTTCCCACCATATCCATGTTTAATTGCTGCCCATGGCAGTGCCTTTCACCTGAAGCTTTTTACAATAACTTGCCTATTAGCCTTAAAAGGGGTCAGAATTCTGTATATTCACCCATCCTTATTCACTGCATGTCTGGAAAAATCTTCATACTAGTCAAACCAACACATTTTCTAGCCTCCCAGTAAATTAAGAAAACCTTTGGAATATCCACCAGGAAGTCCTGAAACAAAAATTTGCATGAAAATGTGCTACATTACTCATTGTAAAATGCACAACTGAAATAGTTACTTTTCTATAGTTTTAATATATTATATTGCATATTACCAAATAAAAGTTTTAAAGACCATGGATTTACTGATTTTGCACCCCTGATTTGGTT
Organism: Lithobates sylvaticus; assembly: GCA_028564925.1. Classification (NCBI taxonomy): domain Eukaryota; kingdom Metazoa; phylum Chordata; class Amphibia; order Anura; family Ranidae; genus Lithobates; species Lithobates sylvaticus. The sequence continues at coordinate 323,071,019 of CM053028.1, read as the reverse complement.
ATAAGCAAAATACTTTATATTTGACATCAGTTTCTCTATACATTGGTAGAAAGAAAGGGTTGCTTTAAATAGTAACATATACTGGTCCTACAGCCCTTGCATAAAGACTAAAATCTGACTATTGAGATACAGTGGATCTTATAGAGAATTGCTATATTTTGAAGTGGTGCCGCAGTAACAGAGTTTAACAACAGTGCTCTGTAATTTCAGTCCAAGCAACAAGTGGGGTCCCTGTTTCCTACTATATGTGCAATCTTTTTTTACCAAAATGAAACTTTGACTTATTAGTCATGTTTGTCTTACTGGTCTGGTTTATAGCCCTCTGGGTTTGTCATGACCTTATAATTTGTTAAAACCCATGCATATAACAGTGTAAATTATTCAGTTATTATAAGTAACATGAACAGATACTTTATTATATGCCTTAGGCACTTTCCCTGATGAAGATACGACATATACCTTGTATCAACGCGGGTAGGGTCAGGAGACTGGATGGCGCAGGAGACAGCTGGTCTACCTTATGAAGTAGGAGCACACAATCTCATCCACGGCTTTGCACTATTAAGGCATGCTGTAGAGTGGTGCACTAACGCACCAGACTGATGTGAGTACCCTATAATAGGGCTTTGTTTGCAGTAAATAAAATCTTTTAAAACGGTATCACACTATGGAGTTTATTTTTGATATTTATATGTGAGGAGGCTACATCTTTAAAACCTGACCTGGAATCCATTTTAAAGATTTAAAATTATATTGACCAAACTTAATTGCGAGGTCACGCGCTCTGAGGTGATCGGCCATTGCCTTGGGGTGGGGAACACCTGAGTGTAATCACTGCTGCAGACCGTTATATTAGACGTCACCTATCGAGTCACGTTTATTATTGCTGTATTAAGGACACTAAAAACTAATCCTGGGTGGTCAGAGTATCATGGACTTTTATGCACTTGAGCACTTTATTGATCACTTTTGTATTAATATTAATATTTTATGAAATGTGTGTATATTCACGTTATATGATGTTGAAAGCTGAATGACGACTTTAGTCGCTTATATATTATTATTATATTCTTGGATTTGATTTTATAGGCACATCACTTTAGATAACAATTTTGTTTTTTAGGTTTTTGCTGCAGGTTCAGCAGATCATTAAGGGGATAGCGCAGCACATGATTTATCTATTTATCTGTGATTCTCACACGTTAGTATGGGACGTGATTAGTGCTAGCAGCTGTCATCAAACTATTATAAGATAGGGGAACTTTGATTTGGTAGCTCGCAAGACCTTTACTATTTTTTTATGCCTTAGGCACTGCTTGTTTATTCACCTACTTCACAAATTACTTATAACAATTTATTTTTGCATTATTATCAATATTTTATATTATGTGCTTCACTTTATAATCTATAATTAATATTTTAGGATATTCTTGGTATTGTCATCTGCAAAAAATAAATGTTATGTTTATATATTTTTTAAATATTGAATTCCATTTTATCTTATCTGGATCTTATAGTATAAAACATAACATCACACAAAAGCTAAAATCCTTTATTAAAAATCACTTTCATGGGCCTCAGCGGAATTAATTATGTAGAACCAGCACATATACTAATTAATTTTATGCAGTTGAACACCATCTGTAGTTGTACTGCTTTCGTGAAAATCAGCTTAATGTAAAATTATTATAGTTTTCAAAAACATGGGTTCATGCTCTTAGTTGTGTAATGAAAATAATTAAAGTGACCTGCAGCTATGAGATATAAATAATGGAGCAATGTAATCTTTAAAATTGTTTATTCCAAATATTTAAAGTTTTTAAATACACACTGAATTATACATTTAGTGGGGTTATTCACTACAATTTAAAAAACAAATGGGTTCCCTGCTCCACCAGAAACCAGAAGGGACCGTATCTAAAACCTGTCTTTAAAAAAATGTGTAAATATTAGTATATGTAGAAGTCTTTGCTTTATACACTTCTGCTGTACCTCTACAAAGGGTGATCCCTACTAAAATCAATTGCGTACCAGCACTATGACACATGGAAAAGATTAACATGACCACAAATTAGCTGCAAAGTTACACCCTGGTTTGAACCAGGGGTCTCCAAACTTTCTAAAGAAGGGGCCAGTTTACGGTCCTTCAGATTTGGGACTGTGCCCATTGGGAGTAAAAGAGTTCCAGATATCAGTGAGAAAAGACATCTTTTGTGTCATGGGGAAGAACTGTGAACTACCATTCATGTTATTGGGAGAGGAATTGTGTCTCATCATTTGTCTCACAGGGAGGAATTTTGCCCCTTCATTGGTGTCAGTGGGGGATAATTATGCCCCATTGTTGGTATCAGTGAATGAAATAGTGCCCCAAGGACCAGATAAAAGCAAGCCATAGTTTGGAGACCACTGGTTTAAACAATTACATTTATATTGTTAATTATTTTATCTTTGCCTTCTATACTTACATACACATATACCTTATATTTTGTAGCAACTGATTTTTTTGGGGCTTTCTTGTCTTTTCCTTTTGTTATCCTGGCCATTGCAAAATAATGTTTCCTGTTGTTCAGCTTTAAGGACCTATATTATTTTTGCAGATGCATTGTACCACAACTGACAGTGTGTTACTGATCATTGTGGTACACTGCATCACAAGAGGGCAGATATCTGCTGTTTTTTCTGCATTGGGGTGCCACTTAAAATAAATGTGTTGCTGCATGTTGCAGTAATAAGCATTTTAATGTGCATTGTTGCACCACATGCATATGGGGCTTAAAGTGTCCCTCAACCCACCACTTCCAAATTGTTTATCCTTTATCCTCTCTATCTCAACCGCACCATTATCTCCCTTACTTATTAGGGGTGGTTTACCAATGACAAATAGGATGTTCATTTTGCAAGGGAGTCTTCCCTTAATGCATGTGGTAAAAATTCACTTAGCAAGGAATACCCAATCTCATGCAAGGACATTTTTATAATGTTTTTGTTTGCACATGCAAGGTGATGGAAAATAGCAGAGTTTTGCTTCATTCACTAAGCTACGGCAAAATTCTCTTGCAAAGTGAGAATCCCCTTGCAAAGTTAACAGACTATTTGCCTTTACTAAATCTACCCTGTTTTCGCACCTCTGAAAGGGTCCTTTTTAATCCTGTATCATGCATCTTTACTTGTTTTTGTCTGGAATCCATACTTTTCCCCCCTTTTATTATTTAATGTATATAATTTTATAATATGTCAGAGCTTTATAAATAAATAATAATTATGATTATAATATTCATAATAAAATTGCATTTTACTATATGGTCCATATAACTTCAAATTGATTTAAGTGACACAATCACAGTGTATAATTGATTAAAATTAAGTTCCACATTACTATTAAAACACATCAAAGCAATATACTTTTTGCTAGGAGAGGTAAAGTCTTCTGGCACAAAAGTGTAATAGAGTCCTAATAGCCAAAGTAAGTTTAGGGTCATACCCTACATAAATAACTTTAGTGGAAATCATTGCATGCTATCACGTAACAAGACCCTTTTATGTTGAAGAAAATTATAAAGAATTTAATCTAAATATCAAAATAAAGATACATAATTAAACTATTACTGCTGTTTTATTACATGACTAAACTATTACTCCTCCCGTTCACGGGCACCATGAATGAGAGGAGGCGCCAAGGCCCGCCACCCTCACAACCACGTTCAGCCCTCGTGGAGATGGGACATGCCCCCTGGGGAGGCAGAGCCACAAGGATGCCTCACATTCAGTGCGCAGTGTGTGACATTGATGCGCAGTGACTGGGCGTCCGCCCCCTGAGCGTCACAATGGGCGGAGGGAGAAAGGTTCGCCCTGCAGTGTGCATCGCAGCTCCCAGACAAGATGAAATCCAAGCAGCACGGAGGCCACAACACACGCCACCAGCTACACAACCACAAAATATAATGCCTAATAATTGCAGAAGTGGGTCACCAAGGGGATAGAGAACAATATAATAGCTAATACAAATAATATTGGAGTAAATCAGGGAAGGTTAACAATGGGACACTGAGACACAAAATGAGTTAAATAGATAGAACCAGTTAATTGCAACCATGTGCTTCCATCCGTGTTGAAGCAATAATTGAGGAAAAGGGGGAGGGGAAACATTGGGACTTTCAATGAAGCCATGGCATGATATTGTTAAAATTAGGAGCAAGAGGGTGGGACTTAAGGGAATGAACGAAGCACATGGTTGAAATTAATACAATGGTGGAGATTGAGATATTTAATATTCCGTAAATAACAAAATGACACACATAATTTCTGTGACAGACCTAGCCGGGACACAGGCTTTTTGAGAGGACTAAATACGAGCCTCCTGCCAAACGATTATGGGCCCTGGATTTTAAGGGGCACAGGGTGAAGGAGAACTCCAGTCAGATTCAATGCTGTATATATGTGTATATATATAATGTGTGTGGTCTCATGCTATTGGGACATACACTCTCAGATGCTAGTGTCATGAACTCAAAATGTTATTTGAGTTAGCTGATCCCATTGTCCTCTGCAAAATGCAGGAGACGGTCCGTCTGTTACTGGTGGTCTCCTGCTATTGTGATGAGATGTCTTGTGGTGGTAATTATGATCATTTATAATCAACTGTGTTTAGCTCGGTGACCACAAGTCTGACTTGTAGTGAAATCTTGATGAGTCACATCGGCTGCTTAAAGGGATTAGTTAATTAGTTTATGTTAAGTTGTTACAAGTGTATTGTTAGAATAATATGAGCAGGAGGGGGATCTCCTCTCCTACTGTATATAAATGTGAGTTTGGCTTTGTAATAAATCAGTCCATGTTAGCACCAAGCAAGTGTTGTCTCGTTTGGTGCTTGGGAGCGGTTGGAATATCTTATACCTATATCCAGACTGAGAGGAAGTGATATATGACGAACGCACTCAAGAGGAGTGTAGGGACGTTTCGTCACAATTTCCATATACATACAAATAGGAATACACATTAAACGTGGCGTAAATTCCTAAAACAGTGGTAACTGGTAATAACATGGTTAAAAATGGGTAGCATGATAGAGTTACAGAGTTCACCATATATCACAGTGGGGTACAAAAATGTTGCAAGGTAACATCTGCATGACCTTACTGTCACATAATGTGATGGTATGAATATATAAATAATAGAAACTGTTAGAGCTGTAGTATACTGGTATACGGCAGTTGTTACACGCTCATCAGGAGAATGCATGTGGTGTATCTGCAAATGGGAGATGAACAACTAGAAAAATAATCTTGTATCAATGGAGGGGGGAGAATGAAGATGGAGACCCCCCATAGATCACTTACTTACTTATATATGCAGCTGGAGGAGTAATGTCAAGGACCACTGACCACCGAAAGGCATCAGTGTCGGAGGCTGGGGGGGGGGGGGGGGGGGGGGGGGGGGGGGCTGGTCCAACGGCGATATACATCATGGGCAGCATACCTTAGGCATATCTAAAGTGAACATGTGACAATAAGAGTAGGAGATGATTAGGCCAAATAAATGTAGTGCAAAATTGGTGTAAAAGGGAGTGTGATGACAGTGAGGTCTGTGTTGTGTGGTGGGACTAATGTATACAGAAGGAGAGGGAAAGGAAGGGGACTGGTGGGGGGGTGAATGAACAGGAGTGAGGGTGGACATCCATGGCAAAGAGTGGACAGCCATGGCGAAGGGTTGCCATGAGATGCCTGAAAACAGGAGTGTATATGAACGACAACCAAACAAAGTGACTGAAAACTGTACAAAAGGGACCTGATGCTGGAGAAGGGGGAGAAAAAAGCCCTGGTCCAGGAGGGACATGAGAACTAGTGTGTGCAGGAGCACTGTGTGACCAGGCCTGACCAGGGCAGCCACCCATAAATAAACGCGTGCCGCCACCAGACTGCCCCCAACGTCACATGCACGGGCGCCGTGAATGGGAGTCGGCGCCCTCATAACCACATTTAGCCCTCGTGGAGATGGAAAATTACTGCTGTTGAGCCAATTATGATTGAAACCTATGTCTTGAAACTCTCTTGGGATACCTACAACAGGAAAATGTGAATGTTTAATGACTATGACCGTCTGGTAGTATATGTCAAGTAGAGATTATTCTGTACCTTGCTTGTTGTTAATCTTTAGTGCGGCATGCAACTTTTGACAATCTGTTCAAATTAGTTATGCTGCCAAAGCGTTCTAATATCTGTATATGCTGTTGTACAATCATGCACAGTAAGTGCTTTCTCCACTAGTGGCCATAGAGCATCTAGTGGGCATTTTCCTGGAGAATGTCCATGTCCATGATTGTTAAACATGCTTTCTGTTTCACCATTAGATAAGTGATCTTGACTAAATTCCACAACAAACAGTAGTTGAAAAGGCTTTACAGCCTGAAAATTTGCAATGATTTCTTATACAATTGCTATTCTGTCTTGATCACAGTACTATGATCAAATCAAAAGGAAATCTTTAAACAAATAAAAAATAAATAAAATACTATAAGGCAGCATTTGTTTGTAAACTAATATATCCATCAAACGAACAAAAAAGAGCCGATTTAAAGTGAACATTCAACTCCTAGTAATGAGTTCTTCCTGGTAGATTTATATGTTTTTCTGATATTGATTTTGTAGTCTTTCTGGTGATACAAACTGAAAGGAGACAATAGTTACACACAGAACAGTAACAGCTATGTTTTATTGGAGTCATCTACCTTGGTTTGTCCTCTTTCTTCCTGCAATTGATTATCCTGTGAATTCTATACTGAACTTGCAAGGTTAAGCACCTGGTTAATTTACAACTGAAGTTTCAACATGAATCACTAAGAAACACAGAAACATAGGTCTTCCCTGTTTGTAACCTTACATAAATGTATATAAAGCTTGCTGCAAAAATATATTACATTGCCACATACAAATAAATAAATGGAAGACTTAGCCAAAGGTAAATACACATTATGAAGAGGAATCACAGCCTCTGTATAATTTTTGGAGGAATCTATACTTAGAATTTCTTTAAGATATGTATTGATGTCTTTGCAACCATTGGGGGATCTCCTATCACTTCCTATTTAGATGACTTATGATTAGAAAAAAAGTGAGTACACCCCTAAGTGAAAATGTCCAAATTCAGCCCAATTAGCCATTTTCCCTCCCAGTGCCATATGACTCGTTAGTGTTACAATGTCTCAGGTGTGAATGGGGAGCAGGTGTGTTAAATTTGGTGTTATCACTCTCACTCTCTCATACTGGTCACAGGAAGTTCAACATGGCACCTCATGGCAAAGATCTGAAAAAAAGAATTGTTGCTCTCTATAAAGATGGCCTACGCTATAAGAAGATTACCAAGACCCTGAAACTAAGCTGCAGCATGATGGTCAAGACCATACAGCCATTTAACAGGACAGGTTCCATTCAGAACAGGCCTGGCCATGGTCAATCAAAGAAGTAAAGTGCACGTGCTCAGCGTCATATCCAGAGGTTGTCTTTGGAAAATAGACTTATGAGTGCTGCCAGCATTGCTTCAGAGGTTGAAGGGGTGAGAGGTCAGCCTATGAAATTGGTCTCCATGGCTGGTGTCCCAGAAGAAAGCCTCTTCTAAAGATGATGCACGAGAAAGCCTGCTAACAGATTGCTGAAGACAAGGGCATGAATTACTGGAACTATGTCCTGTGGTCTGATGATAACCTTAGATAAACTTATTTGGTTCAGATGGTGTCAAGCATGTGTCAAGCATGTGTGGCGGCAACCACAAAGACAAGTGTGTGTTGTCTACAGTCAAGCATGGTGGTGGGAGTGTCATGATCTGGGGCTGCATAAGTGCTTCCGGCACTGGGGAGATACAGTTCATTGAGGGAATGTCAGAAACCATGAAATCAGGCCGAGACAGAAGTACAGTTAAATCACACTTATTTAATAATAAAAGCAAAAAGAACAAACGTAGTCAAAACATAGCCAAAGGTCAGTAACCGGAACGGATAGTCAGCCAAGCCAGAAGTCAGGGATCAATGTAGTGGAACAGCAAGCAGGATCTGGGGCCAGAAAGGATGTCAGCAAAGCAAGTCTTGAACAGGATCGCAGGAGAGCGTCTCAGTTTCTGTGATGTTGACCAAGGCAAAGGCAGAACTCCTCTGGACTGGATGGCTTAAGTAGGCAGGACTGACGAGCAGGATATCATTAACAGCTAGTAACAGCTACAGTTAACAGCTAGTAACTGTAGTAACTGTAGAGATATAGGAGCTTGCAATTAGCCAACAGCTGAGCAGCAAGCTCAGAGAAGGAAGGGCTGAGCCCAACCCTGACAAGGAACCATGCATGCCAACATGTACTGTGACATACAGAAGCAGGGAATAATTCCCTCCCTTCGGAGAGTGGACTGCAGGGCAGTATTCCAACGTGATAATGACCCCAAACTCACCTCCAAGACGACCACTGCCTTGCTAAAGAAGCTGAGGGTAAAGGTGAGCATCTGTGGGGCATCCTCAAATGAAAGGTAGAGGAGCGGAAGGTCTCTAACATCCACCAGCTCCATGATGTTGTCATGGAGAAGTGGAAGAGGACTCCAATTTGGACATTTTCACTTAGGGGTGTACTCACTTTTGTTGCTAGCAGTTTAGACATTAATGGCTGTGTGCTGAGTTATTTTGAGGGGACAGCAGATTAACACTGTTATACAAGCTGTACACTCTCTACTTTACATTGTAGCGAAGTGTAATTTATTCAGTGTTGTCACATGAAATGATATAATAAAATATTTACAAAAATGTGAGGGGTGCACTCACTTTTGTGAGATACTGTTTATATACTATATATATACATATATATATATATATATATATATATATATATATATATATATATATATATATATACACACACACACACTGTATATCACATTTATTTCAGTCCAGGATGTATGCTATAGATTTTTTAATATGAAAAGCCAATTACTGGCATTAGAAAAAAGCCTATAGTCTGTGTTATCCATACTAAACATTTCTGCCATATCAATAGCAATATCCAGTCTATACATCTCCCTACAAGATACATTTTGGTCATCATAAACACAGGATATCTAATGAATATTTCCAGGCAAATGTTTACATTAACACGTTGTTATAATATAATTGTAATACATGTTGGCATACAATTTTACCCACTGAAAAAAAATCACATAATACTGCAATAATGCTGCTGTATTATCCAATGAGCAGGAAGGTCACACATAATGTTTAACAGCTGAGAGAAAAAGGACCTCCACAAAGAAGTATCAGAAGCACAAAAGTCCACTATTCTGCAAATGGCTCTCACTTCCTCCACAGCCTCTAAAATGGCAGAACTAAATTATACATTGCTCACGTGATGGCACTACACCACAGTATTGCTTCACAAGACATTTCCAGAAGTGTCACCCCTTTGTTGGCGAGGTTGCGGGGGAACAAGTCTCCCACACCCACATATGGTGGTCTTGCCCACTTATACGCCCCTACTGGCTGACCATACTACATTGGGCAAAAGAGATACAAGGTTTTGAAATTCCTAACAACCCTTGGGTTATCTTATTACATTGTAAGGGCTCACCAGCAGGAGCATACAAAAAACAATAACTCCACATCTACTCAATGCAGCGAAAGTCCTTATCCCACGATATTGGAAACAACCAACCATACCATCTCTACACCAATGGCTATTGGAGGTAGATAATACATACTATATGGAAGATCTTACTCCCTCAGGAATAAGTCAGACCTGGTAAGGAAGATATGGTCCTGCTGGTTCGCCTTTAAATATACAACCGCCTACACAGAAATGATGTCTCAGGCTAAATGAATTATGTACCCCCATTTAGACTACATTTGATACCTGAAAAGGGTTGGACCGAGGCAGACCCCCTCCCCCCATACCCCCACCCCCTCCCATGCTTATCCTCCCTTTTCACCCCCTTCCTTCTTTCTCTCTATTTCTTTACCCTCCTTTCTGACTTTTTCCATGTACAGTGAAATTGCACTAATGGTATATACCCCCACGAGGGCTCTCGTTTGTGAATTTCTGACTGTCTGGCTCTCACAATGACACCTCGCACACACGTGCAGAAATGTATAACGTAGTATATGTTATGGTAAACGGATGCTCTCACATCACTATAGGCTTTGTTCTGGTACTTATACCTAATGATTTCCTATATGTTCTACGTGTCTATTTGCAATTGTACTGTACACTATGTTCTCTTTTTACTTTTTCAATAAAAACAAATTAAACAAAAAAAACAGCTGAGAGAAAATGTTACGTGCATTAAAGCAGAGACATGTGAATTAAAAGACTGGCTTAACAAACTTTTCACATTTATGAATTTCAAGTGGGTATTAAGCTTTAGCTCTGCTTTGGTTTCCTGTATTCTACATTAAAACTCCTTACTTTCGCAAATAGCAAGAAGCCAGGAGGACTTTTCAGTAGCAGGCACATATTGTGATACTTTGTCTAACATTACTGTGGATTTTATGAGCATGAAGGAAGAAAATACAGGCCTTTTATACGGTAATGTTTTGCATAGCATTCCTAAAACAAGGCTTGAGCAAACCATTCATCGAGTAATGTTATCCTTACGGCCCTAATTTGCACATTAGTAAGCCAAATGCGTAATGAAAGCTTAGACATAAAAATGAAAAAGCTTACTTTCACAGTTAACATGTGACAACTCATTTATGTTTATGTGTTGTTTTCACAGGCTTGGATATATTTAAAACCTCCATCACTTTCAGAGTTTGCTTATTTGTTTAGTTTTCTAAGCACAGTCATAAAATGCTTGCAATTATAAACTAAAGGAAACCTGAAACTTTAATGTTACCATTTAGTAATAAAGAAATATCTAACCTTTGTCTAATTTATATATTCTAAATGTACATCATATTTCCTAACATCTTAATATTCATCAATGATGAAAATAAAGAAGCTGCACCTGAGATATTTTTGAATGTATATTGTTCTCAAAAAATGCAGAACAAGGCCAGAGTTGTAGTCTTAGATTGTTTGTAAGAAAATAAGTCACTTCACATAAAACAAGCCGTTAAAAAGAACTGTAGGCAAAACAAACAAAAAGAAAAAAAAATCAGTAATATACACTCAAAGTAAATAGCTATTTACCTGTGGAAAACAATGCTATTCCAATACATTATGGACCTATAGCAAGACATAAAGCTCATACCCAAGCCGCAGTAAATGTACTTCTGAGTGTAGCAGCCCCATGATTTGGGTCTTTCAAACAAAATCACACAAATCCAAGGTGAAAGTCTGTGAGTTTTTATTGAACCCTAGAGCTTAGATCTGAACTCTGGGGAAAGCAAATACTGTCTAAGTACAAAAGGCATGTATATTCTTACTTGAATTCCCATGTGGCTTGTCTATTCCTTCTATATCTATGCAGTATTAAAATTATTAGGAATGAGGTGGTCAGTCTTGTATCCTGGTTCTGCAGGTGTCTACAGACAGTCTGTAGTCGGTGGACCTGTTGGGTTCCTCAAACAGCTCTGCTTTCTGCACAAGGGTTTGTAAGAATATTTGGTGCATATATAGGAAGTTTATATCTTTCATGTCTATTCTTTTTATTAAAGTGGTGTTTCCACCAAAAAAAAAAATTGCTTAAAATTCATAAAAAAATCTAAAATAAAATAATTGGAAAAAAAATTTACTCACCTCTAAATGCGCAGTCAGTCATCTGGGACACGTGACAGGTCCCAGATGACTGCGCGGTGTATCACGGCGCGCGGCACCGCTCGCGCATGCGCAGTGGGTGCCCGGCTGTGAAGCCACAGCCAGGTGCCCACATTAAGAATGCCGGCGCTGCCGAGCGGAGGAAGGGGGGCTTCGATCCCCCGCATCGCTGGACCCTGGGACAGGTAAGTGTCTGATTATTAAAAGTCAGCAGCTGCCGTATTTGTAGCTGCTGACTTTTAAAAATTCTTTTTAAGGGGGCACCCCCCTTTAAGTAACTATTTCACTACAAAACAAAGTACGAAAAACAGTACAGAGAGTTCAAGTTTCCCACACTAATTGACCAGGCAAAATAATACACAACCACTGAGAAGACATATTGATAACTCTGTTAATAAGATAAGTAGAGTCCAAAGGTACCCTACACTGTAAATTGGTCACTGTAGGAAACAAAAGGTTAACATAAATATGAGTAGATGTGTGTAAGTATTTAAATCTCCTGTGTACTGGGGGGAGGGTCTGGTTGGGGAAAGAGTGGGAAAAAACAAAGTGGAGAGAAGATATGTGGCACATATAAGATGAATAAGTAGATGGATAAGTAAGAGGAGAGGGGTAGGTGGTGCAGCCACTGAGAGCAGATGTTCTAAAAGGCTTCTGAAGAGGTCAGAGCTCATATAATAGATCCAGATACTGTATATATTGGGCAAAGGTGTCATGTAGCTGGGCTGTCGGTTCTTCCATTTGCTGAAGATGGGGGATTTTTTTCACCCATTTCTTTATGGAAGGAGGGAGGTTAGATTTCTAATGTCTGGGTATCACCATTCTGTCAGCTATAAGGTAGAAATGAAGAAAAGCTGTCTTGGTGCTTACAATTGATCTTGTGAGCAAGGAGAGGAGGGCAATTTCTAGTGTGTCTGAGGTGCAAAAGTTTGTCAAATGTTCAAATAGTGTAAATAACTTTATCCAGAAGGGTAAGATCAGTGGGCAGCATAATGCTTATAAAAGTGGTGGTGGCAAGACCTAAGCTTGCCAACATTCCTAACACAACAATAATACCAATTTTAGGCTGACCATTTGGCACATAACATCCGATCCAGGTGGTGGTGGATGAGAAAATAAATTCTTGGTGGGATTGCTGGTGGTCGTGGAATGGAAAGGTTTTTGATTTTATAATTTGGGCTGATTTATTTGTGCATTTTTGGCGGTGAATATTATATGGCATAGCCTCAGCCCTTCCTTAAAACTTGCTGGATTGTTGGGTGTGTCCTATATTTGTTGCTTGGTGCGGACAAACCGAACAAACTGAGCTATATGAATTTGATATAGAATCGCCGTCAGGACTTGATGGGTATTCTGCAATGTTGTATATGTACAAAATATGCACATGTTGCACAATGAATCAACCACTATAGAATTTTATGTGAACAATCATTTTTTTAAATTGTGTATAAAAAAAGACATATGATTTTATGATATATTATTGTAACATATATTGCCTAAAAAGTCCTATTAGATGGAAATTGGTAATATTGAAGTGTAGCATAATGCCTTTCTCTTTCATACAATGCCAGCAGCAAGTCGACAACTAGGGAAAGTTTTTGTGCCCAGAGTTCAGCTTTTATCTATTATTAACAGTGCAAAACAGGAGAAAATGAAAGGGAAATCTGTCTTATGCATGTATACGGTATCTGCACAATACAAGCAATAAATAATGGCCTTGTCCTGTAATATTACTGCTGATCAGTTTTGGGAGGACAGATGTTTGATGTATAGTCAGTTTAGACCCTTAGCAGCATGTGTATAAAGCAGTGAATGTAACTTTCACTAAACATTTACTGGTGGTGAATTAATCAGTCATTGAAAACACACGCACCTGGCAGATTCACCTGCAATGAATGATTGGTAAATGTCAGATTTATTAAGTGTTCTTGCATAGCAAGACCACTTACTGTTATCTCACATATATATTATTATTATAGCCAAACTTACAACCCTAAGACCCCTTTCACACCAAGGGCGTATTGCAGGCGCTATAACGTTAGAAATAGCGCCTGCAACCCGCCCTAAAACAGCTGCACCATTGTCTGCAGTGTGAAAGCCAGAGGGCTTTCACACTGCAGTGGTGCGCTGGCAGGACGTCAGTAAAAGTCCTGCCAGCAGCTTCTTTGGAGCGGTGAAGGAGCGGTGAACTCACCGCTCCTCCACCGCTCCTCCAGCGCTACTCCCCATTGAAATCAATGGGGCAGCGATGTAATACCGCTGGCAAAACGTTGCTATTGCAGGGTTTAGCCGGGGGTTTTAACCCTTTCTCGGCCGCCAGCGGGGGGTAAAAGTGCCCCGCTAGCGGCCGAAATGCGCCGCAAATCCGACGGTAAAACGCAGCTAAAAATAGCAGTGTTTTACCACCGACGCTATGGGTGGTGTTGTGTGAAAGGGGTCTAACTCCTCCCACAGCTTTTACACAACATATACCAAATATAAATACCAAAACGTGCGGATTGTTCCCGATTGGTGTGCTATTACTTTGTGGAACGTTTCGCCAAATGGTTCACGAAATATCGTCGTTTTTGCAGCAAAATTTGTCCCATAGGAATGAATGGCGAAATGTTCTAAACTAGAGTGGGAGGTGACAAAAGCTGACAAACCCCATAACCAGCCAAAACATTATAACCCCCCCATGATCAGCCAAAATATTATGACCCCCCATGATCAGCCAAAATATTATGATCCCCCCATGATCGGCCAAAACATTACGACCCCCCCCCATGATCAGCCAAAATTTTATGGCCCCCCCTTGATCAGCCAAAACATTATGACCCCCCTAGGATCAGCCAAAACATTACAACCCCCCATGATCCGCCAAAATATATATATATATATTTTTGAAAAATAAAATATTTTTTGAAAAAAATAAAATATTTTTTGAAAAAAATAAAATATTTTTTGAAAAAAAAAATATTTTTTTGAAAAAAAAAATATATTTTTAAAAAAAAAATTTTTGAAAAAAAAAAATTTTTTTGAAAAACAAAAAATATTTTTTGAAAAAAAAAATATTTTTGGGAAAAAAAAAATTAAAAATCTTTAACTTTTTTACTACTATTTATAATTTTTCAAATATTAAGCTTTTTAACACTTTTCACAGGGCTAATTGCAGGCGCTATAGCGTTAGAAATAGCGCCTGCAATCCGCCCTATTACTTTGTGGAACGTTTCGCCAAATGGTTCACGAAATATCGTTGTTTTTGCGGCAAAATTTGTCCCATAGGAATGAATGGCGAAATGTTCTAAACTAGAGTGGGAGGTGACAAAAGCTGACAAACCCCATAATCAGCCAAAACATTATGACCCCCCCATAATCAGCCAAAACATTATGACCCCCCCCCATGATCAGCCAAAACATTACGACCCCCCCATTATCAGCCAAAACATTATGTCCCCCCATGATCAGCCAAATAATTTATGACCCCCCCCCATCAGCCAAAACATTATGACCCCCCCATTATCAGCCAAAACATTATGACCCCCCCATGATCAGCCAAAACATTATGACCACAACATGATCAGCCAAAACATTATGACCACCCCATTAAAAAAAATTATAATAATTAAAAATATATATATATATATATATTGAAAAAAAAATCATTTTTGAAAAAAAAAAAATATTTTTTGAAAAAAAAAAAATATTTTTTGAAAAAAAAAATATTTTTTGAAAAAAAAAAAAATATTTTTTGAAAAAAAAAAAATATATTTTTTGAAAAAAAAAAATATTTTTTTTGAAAAAAAAATATATTTTTTTTGAAAAAAAAATCATTTTTGAAAAAAAAATTTAAAATCTTCAACTTTTTTACTACTATTTATAATTTTTGAAATATTAAGCTTTTTAACACTTTTCACAGTTACTCAAGCCACTCCACCCAGTTACTCTGCCCACTCCAGTAGGTGGAGGCAAGAACACTTCACACAATTTCCCCAGAAATTGTAGCTTTTCTAGTTCTTATAATAATAAATAAAAAAAATTTTGAAAAAAAAAATAATTTTTGAAAAAAAAAATAATTTTTGATAAAAAAAAAATCATTTTTGAAAAAAAATTATTGCAAGATTTTCCATGTTCTAGTATACCTCGAGTTTTCCGCAGGTTCCCCCGGCTTCTACAAGGTTTCAAATAATGAAGGCGAGATCCTGCAATGAGCCTTACTAACTTCTAACCAGTTGCTAGATGTAACGTGGCTGAATTTGGATACACTTGGCTCTGCTGTGCAAGGTCTGAGATCTCAAGAAGACTAAAATAGGAGGAACTTGGGCCAAAGACTGTTCTTTGAGGGCACCATGGCCTGTACGGCCACCAGATCATTGCCCTTATCCCAGCTGTATGACTACAGATCCTGGTTGAACTAGACAGACTTGTGTCCTTTTTTAACCTGCCCAACCATGCACTATGATCCTGATGAGGAGCTTAGAGATCAGGAGTCTCACTCGTTAGCAATTTTAAATGTAGGAATTGATGAAATCCCACAACCCTATAGAAAATTCTCCACCCACTTATTCCTAGCAGCCAAACTAGTGATACTTAGACATTGGAAATCCCAGGAACCGCCAAAGGTGATAGAAATGATACACACACTATACTCGCATTACACTTATGAGAGCATGCTAGCATGCATAGAAGGTAAATACACTACATTCATACCTCAATGGCAGGCATGGGAAAACTGGTATAAAACCCATACAACCAAATATGTATGTAAATTACTCTCACCGAGAAATTAGGTTAGATGATCACTACTGAATATACCGACTCCTGTTTACCTCTTCTTACCTCAGTACCTCAGTTGATCCATAGTTAACAAAGTTCGCACAGTTAAGATGTTTCTTTATTTTAGTTAGGAGTAATTAGATCCTGGTGAATATTGGCTAATGGAACTGTTTTATTGAATCTAAATCGCATCATTATAACAGAATTGATCGTGTAGGGGATACACTTCCCCGGCGGTCACAGTGAGCTCCCATAGGGGTGACTGTCTAGGGGAGGTAGATCCACCTACACTGTACTTGACGAATGATACTATGCTAATACTACATATA
The DNA here is from genome assembly GCA_028564925.1 of Lithobates sylvaticus. Lineage (NCBI taxonomy): Eukaryota > Metazoa > Chordata > Amphibia > Anura > Ranidae > Lithobates > Lithobates sylvaticus. Next base: position 323,054,218 of record CM053028.1, on the reverse strand, counting down.
TGCATGACTCTATTGGCTGCAAACTCTTACACACTGTTATTTGCTAATTAAAAGTATGTTTTATGATATTCACCTTTGTAAATTGAAAAAGTGAATAAAAAAGTATTTGAAAAAAAAAAAATACAAGGAACATGGTACACATTGCAAATACAAGACTTAAAAAAAAAAAAAAAACATTTAAAAAAAATCATTAAAAAAAATAAAATGTTAAAAAAATATTTAAAAAAAATCATTAAAAAAAATTATAATTAAAAAAAAAACATAAAAAAAATCATCAAAAAAAAACATTTAACCACTTAAGCCCGGACCAATTTGCAGCTAAAGGACCAGGCCCCTTTTTGCGATTCAGCACTGCATTGCTTTAACTGACAATTGCGCGGTCGTGCGACGTGGCTCCCAAACAAAATTGGCATCCTTTTTTCCCACAAATAGTGCTTTCTTTTGGTGGTATTTGATCACCTCTGCAGTTTTTATTTTTTGTGCTATAAACAAAAAAGCAACAATTCAGAAAAAAATGCAATATTTTTTACTTTTTGCTATAATAAATATCCCCAAAAAATATATAAAATTAATTTTTTCCTCAGTTTAGGTTGATACGTATTATTCTACATATTTTTTGTAAAATAAAAAATCGCAATAAGCATTTATTGATTGGTTTGCACGAAAGTTATAGCGTCTACAAAATAGGGGATAGTTTTATGGCATTTTTATTAATATTTTTTTTTTAATAGTAATGGCGGCGATCAGCGATTTTTATTGTGACTGCGACATCATGGCGGACACGTCCGAACAATTTTGACACATTTTTGGGACCATTGGCGTTAATAAAACGATCAGTGCGATTAAAAATGCATTGGTTACTGTAAAAATGTCACTGGCGGTGAAGGGGTTAACCACTAGGGGGTGGGAGGGGGTAAGTGTGACCTGTGTGTTTTTTTTTACTGTAGGGGGCGTGGCTTGGCGTGTGACATCACTGATCGTCTTTCCCTATGACAGGGAACAGACGATCAGTGAAAGCCTCATTGGAAGCACAGGGAGAGGTTTGTTTATACTTACATCTCCCTGTTCTTCAGCTCTGTGACCCAATCGCGGGACACAGGCGGCGATCGGGTCCATGGGTTCAGCGGCCATGGTCAGCTCAGGACATGCCTTTTGAAGTTAATAGACACCTGAGAGAAATTGTACACAGACTTTGGAAGCCTTAACATTTATCATTATTATATTATATTGTTCTAGTTTGACAACAAGCTGACCCAGAAAAATCTTATTTATTCCCCAACAATGATCTTACAAGATGATTTTGACCCACAAGGCAGTATATAGATTTTAGATTTCAATTTATTATGGGAAGGCATAATTAATTTAGTTTTCTTTTGCAAACTAACGGCCTTAAATAAAACACACTAGGGATGTGCTAGGCAGCTTCTATGAACTGGTACACATTTTTTTTGTATCTTCATTCTACTAATGTTTATCTCATATAGACATTTATGCCTGTTCCAAGTCAGTCCATAATTTCTTGTATTGTTTTTTAGTAGATTTCGCACGTGTTTTATTGTACCCATAACATAAAAGTTTAAAGATAAGGGGAAAGTTCTTCTCAGAGGCATTTCAAGGATGATAAAATTAGCTTGACCTTAAGATACCCCCATGACATTCACATATTGAGAAATTAACTCAGGTCAGTGTTAAATTGCTTCCATTTACACTTTTCAAGGATACATTTAAGAACACATCTGGGCCTCCTTCTGCTGGACTCTTGGTGACAGAACAAGCCAAAGTAATATTTTCTTTCAAAACTGGTGAAAATACTGTAAATACATTTTTAGTAAACTCTGGAGCTGAATGCAATATATATATATATATATATATATATATATATATATATATATATATATATATACACAGATAGATAGATAGATAGATAGATAGATAGATAGATAGATAGATAGATAGATAGATAGATAGATAGATAGATAGATAGATAGATAGATACACATACAGTATAGTACATTTTTGCAAATATTTTATTATATCTTTCATGTGACAACACTGAAGAAATTACACTTTGCTACAATGTAAAGTAGTGAGTGTACAGCTTGTATAACAGTGTAAATTTGCCGTCCCCCTCAAAATAACCCAACACACAGCCATTAATGTCTAAACCGCTGGCAACAAAAGTGAGTACACCCCTAAGAAAATGTCCAAATTGGGCCCAAAGTGTCAATATTTTGTGTGGCCATCCTTATTTTCCAGTCCTGCCTTAACCCTCTTGGACATGGAGTTCACCAGAGCTTCACAGGTTGCCACTGGAGTCCTCTTCCACTCCTCCATGATGACATCACAGACCTGGTGGATGTTAGAGACCTTGTGCTCCTGCGCCTTCCATTTGAGGATGCCCCACAGATGATTAATAGGGTTTTGGTCTGGAGACATGCTTGGCCAGTCCATCACCTTTACCCTCAGCTTCTTTTAGCAAGGCAATGGTCATCTTGGAGGTGTGTTTTGGGTCGTTATCATGTTGGAATACTGCCCTGCAGCCCAGTCTCCGAAGGGAGGGAATCATGCTCTGCTTCAGTATGTCACAGTACATGTTGGCATTCATGGTTCCCTCAATGAACTGTAGCTCCCAAGTGCCGGCAGCACTCATGCAGCCCCAGACACTCCCACCACCATGCATGACTGTAGGCAAGACACACTTGTCTTTGTGCTCCTCACCTGATTGCCGCCACACACACTTGACACCATCTGACACAAATAAGTTTATCTTGGTCTCATCAGACCACAGGACATGGTTCCAGTAATCCATGTCCTTAGTCTGCTTGTTTTCAGCAAACTGCAGGATTTTTTGTGCATCATCTTTAGAAGAGGCTTCCTTCTGGGAAGACAGCTATGCAGACCGATTTAATGCAGTGTGTGGCATATGGTTTGAGCACTGATCTCTGATTAATGCTGTCCTTGCCCAGCCTCTCAGTTTAGGTGGACGGTCATGTCTTGGTAGGTTTGCAATTGTACCATACTCGTTCCATTTTCAGATGATGGATTGAACAGTGCTCTGTGAGATGTTCAAAGCTTGGGATATTTATTTATAACCTAGACCTGTTTTAAAATTCTCCACATCTTCGTGATGCTGTTTATTCACTAAGGTTCTCTAAAAACAAACATGTGAGGGCTTCACAGAGCAGCTGTATTTATACTGAGATTAAATTATACACAGGTGGACTCTATTTACTAATTAGGTGACTTCTAAAGGCAACTGGTTCTACTAGATTTTAGTTAGGGGTATCAGAGTAAAGGGGGCTTAATTCAAATGCATGCCACACTTTTCACATACCGTATTTATCGGCGTATAACACGCACCGGAGTATAACACGCACCCCAAGTTTAGGAGGGCATTTTAAGGAAAAAAAAATTTTAGGAGGGAAGTTTAGGGAAAAAAAAACACTTACATTTAAGCGTCATTTGCAGCTTTGCCAAGTGTGATTTGCAGCTTGCCCAGCGTCATTTGCAGCTTGCCCAGTGTGATTTGCAGCTTGCCCAGCGTCATTTGCAGCTTTGCCCAGCGTCATTTGCAGCTTGCCCAGTGTGATTTGCAGCTTGCCCAGTGTGATTTGCAGCTTGCCCAGTGTGATTTGCAGCTTGCCCAGTGTGATTTGCAGCTTGTCAGCGTCATTTGCAGCTTTGCCCAGCGTCATTTGCAGCTTGCCCAGTGTGATTTGCAGCTTGCCCAGTGTGATTTGCAGCTTGCCCAGTGTCATTTGCAGCTTGTCAGTGTCATTTGCAGCTTGCCAGCGTCATTTGCAGATTGTCCACATTTGAATTTGCCGCCTAGAAAGACCGCGCCGCTGGAAAAGCCCAAGCCGTCTGTTCGGCTCCGCTCGCAGTCCCGCCTCCCTGCTGTTTCAGAAGCGAGCGCAGGGAGGCGGGACTGCGAGCGGTGCCGAACAGACAGATCGGTCTTTTTTGGCGGCGCTCGTTTTTTTCCGGCGGCGCTCGTTTTTTTTCGCCGGCGGTCGCTGTTTTTCGGCGCCGTTTGATTTTTTTGGGCACTTTTTTGGGGGGGATCGGCGTATAACACGCACCCACGACTTTCCCCCGATTTTAAGGGGGAAAAAGTGCGTGTTATACGCCGATAAATACGGTATTTATTTGTAACACATTTTGAAAATCATTAATCATTTTCCTTCCACTATTATGTGCCGTTTCATGTTGGTCTATCACATAAAGTCCCAATACAATACATTTCCATTTTTGGTTTTAACATGACAAAATGTGGAAAATTTCAAAGGGTGCGAAAACTTTTTCAAGGCGCTGTATAGGCACCTTTTGCACCCTTTCAAGGAAAGATCAAAATTCATCTTGGTGAAACCACAGATTAAAAAAAAGAAACATGATTCTAAGATTTATATTTTTACTAACAGTTGTAACAACAAAGCTTACATGTATCAAGAAGAAATATGCAATCTCACAATGTTAAGTAAAATGTTAAGTAAGTGACCTTGATATCTGAATCCATAGATAACATATTTTGCATTTTATACTTTTTCATGATGTATGTTCATTAAGCAAAACAATCTACAGAATTAGTAAAGGAAATATGGATAAAAGACAAATAATGTGTCAAATATCTATAATCCACATTAATTAATAAAGCATTAATAACACTTCACATATGAATCCATGATTCAGTCCATACATATATTCCATCCAGTGCAATAAAGCTTCAAACAAGTGCAGAACATGTGTACAAGTGGAAACCTCCACTGAAAAATCAAATTCTTGCACACCCTCATCTCAACTTCTTCTGTATGATCAATGGGATTTATGTTTAACCAGCTGGACTCTCCTCAGAAATCGCACTATCCTCCTTAGGGCTCGAGCATCCATCCACAGTTCAGCTGGTGGGACTAGTTATAATTATATTAGTTATAATATTAAAGTTATTCTTAGTGATAGTTGTTTCTGCACACACTATTCATGTTTATTGATGTTCTTATAGTTATTTTTTTAATTGTCTCTTATCCTTGGTGGGTTCTTTATTGCATTGTTATTTTTATCAATTTTTATTGTATAATGATTTTGTGTGATTGATTTTGATACTGGGTTTTATTTTAATACATTGTATTAACCATAATGTATTGTATTAGGCACAATGAGTAGGCAAGGTTTTGGTAATAAATGCGATAAGAGTAATGGTTGCATGGAGTGCATTTAGTCTGCTGAACAAGGCAAATGGCTGCACACTTTCTGTTATATTATGTGTGTTGACAAACAGCCATGGCTTTGTCTGTTCTCTGCGTCCATGGCGAGCACTTTTCTTTTGTGGGAGTACAGTGACGGCAGGGCTTCTGCATAAATATCTCTCTCTCAGTACAGCTCAGCTTGATGCTCCCGATTACGTCAGCACGACGAAACATGTAGGGCATGGCCTGGGCGTGTTTACATGGAGCTTAGTGAGAGAGAGAACTGCTCTGCTTGTCTGCCTCCCCCCCTCCACTGTCACATTTGGCACCTTTTGAGGGGGGAGCTGGTGCTTGGTTTTTGACAGGTACCTACTCCCACGTCTGGCTCAGTTCACCAAGGTGAACTGAGACAGAAGTTCAGCCCCCTCCTTCCCCTGCAGCCTTCTGGGACACTTCACAGGTCCCAGAAGACTGCGACCCATGTACAAAGTGCAGCGTGCTTTGTGCATACGCAGAAGGAGACCGACTGTAAAGCTGCAAGGCTTCACTGCCAATTTCCCTTAGTCAAGATGGCGGCGCCAGCACCCGATAGCCTATTGAATAATCGGCTCTGGTGAGGTCACCGCTGGATGCCTGGACAGGTAAGTGCCCTAATATTAAAGGTCAGCAGCTACAGTATTTGTATTGATTTTTTTTTTGGGGGGGGGGGGGGCCTGGAGCTCCTCTTTAATCTTATATATTGTTGCAGCAAAAGCTGGTTTTGTTATTTTATCTTTAATAGGCTATTTATTTTTATCTTGTTCTTTTGACTGAAGATTTGCTTTGAAGCGGTTGTATACCCCGATTTGTGATTTTTACCTTCAGGTAAGCTTATAATAAGGCCTACCTGTAGGTAAAATGAATATCTCCTAAACGCACACCGTTTAGGAGATATTCACCCTGAATGCCGCCTCTGACGTCAGCGGCACATGTGCTCTGAAGGTCCGGCGATGCATACTATCACATTATGCCATTGTCTTGCAGGTCTTTTTTTCCAGCGGTTTACTATCGCTTTAAGAACAAAAATTTAAAATAAAATTTGATGAAAAAAATGTACCTTTTTTAAGCACTGCTTTCAAATTAGTATTTTTTTTCAGTTTTCTTTTTCAGTTTTTTGATCTACCGTTCAAGTCAATCTTGCACATAAAAAATGAATGAAACAGAATTAAAATGGCCATTGCCTACTTCCACTAGATCAGGTATATGCAATTAGCGGACCTCCAGCTGTTGCAGAACTATAAGTCCCATGAGGCATAGCATGACAGCCACAAGCATGACACCCAGAGGCATGATGGGACTTGTAGTTTTGCAACAGCTGGAGGTCCACAAATTGCATATTCCTGCTCTAGATGATAGCATACAAAAGTGAACACCAACAGGGTCAATCAGCAACCTGTTGAATTTTTTGAAAAGGGAAATCATTTATGGTAATGTTTATATGAAACAAAAGACAAAATAGACTGGTTGTGCAGTTTTCTTCCTACTTTTAAAATAAAACTGATCAAACTGAATAGAAATCAATATATGTAGCTTATCGGCTGCTTAATGTGCAGAGTTACAATTGAAAGAATACTACTCTTACAATAAACTTGTAAAGAAAGAGCATATATAGATATGTATAGAACTGCAGAACCTTGCAACGCCTGTGCCTTGCAACGCATCCTTGCATACAAGTTGCTCTGCAGGTCCTTCATCTGGCCTCACACTTCCTGTCCCAGTCTGTTATCTCTGTGCTGCAGAATTTACCTCCAAAAGGAAACACTAATTATGTTTTTGTGCAGCTCCATGTGAACATGTAGACTTATGCCCTGTACACACGGTCGGACATTCCGACCACAAAATCCGTAGGATTTTTTCCAACTAATTTTATCCGAAACCTGTGTTGCATACACACAGTCGGACAAAGTTGTTGGAAAATCCGATCATTCCGAACGAGGTGACGTATAAAACGTACGACAGGACTACGTAGAGCCCAGTAGCCAATAGCTTTCGTCTCCAAATTTCTTCTGAGCATGCGTGGCACTTTGTCCGTCAGAATTCTCTACACGCGATCGGAAAAAGTCAGATCGGATTTTGTTGTCGGAAAATTTTAGATCCTGCTCTCAAATTTTTCAGACGGAAATTCCGATGGAAAAAGCCCGCTAGAGCCCACACATGATCAGAATATCCGGCAACATAATCCGATCGGACTTTTTCCATCAGAATATCCGACCGTGTGTATGGGGCATTACGCATGTTTTATGGCAAAAATGAACCATCGTGCTGTATAAAAATATAAGAAAAAGCTGTACTGTTCAACATAATTGCCAGTGAATTCTTTGTTTTGAAGAACCTAAAACAGAAGGATGTGTATAATATCAGGATATTCAAAGCACAATTTTATAAGACAAAGGATGTAATATTTCAGCACTGCATATCAGTGCTCATGTTGCACAGAATAGATTGAAATTGCTTTAGTCTGTGTTTAAAATTATTAGACTTTGCAGTTAGGCAATTCAAAGTATTTTTGTAATGAGAGCTGGGAAAGGATGATGTAAAACATTGCAGAGAGTGACATACTTATCATGTCCTCAGATTTCCTTTGTGTATAGTCTGTAAGTGGCCTAACAAATGAACTCAACTTGTACCTGTGAGTACCTGACAGTATGAACAATGGAAATGATTGTTTTGTGCCTGAACTAAGCATGACTTCAAACCTTAAAATGTGGTCCCTGCAGTGTGCAACAGAAGAGAGGATGACACCTTGATTTAGCTGCTGAGCAAAGTTGGTTCAAAATAAAGTGTGTTGTCCACATACAGAGGTCACACAATAAAGGGCAAAAAAATTTACATGAAACAGAAGACATGTTATTAAAAGTCCAATATCGCTTATAATAGATTTGCAGAGATGTGATTTTATGAGAATAGGTATCTTAGTTGGATGGATTAATCAAAACTATACAGATTTCATTTCACACCGTCACAGGGTAACAAATGCAACTGTTTTAGACAACACATGCATTTTAGTAATTAAAGCGGTAGTAAACTGCACCAATTAATATTTTTTTAACCTGGCAAGGTAAAGGCAGGTAAAAGTATTATGAAATACTTACATTAGAATGAAGTCCTCCAGCGCTACACTGTCACCTCTGACATGTGCTTCCGGGTTCCATCCTCCAGCCGTCTGATTAGTCGTGGCGCAATGATGTCACTCCCGCACATGCGTGCAGGAATCATGGACCATGGCATGGAGCCCTGAGGATTCGACACGGTTATATCATCCCTTCAGAGCGCATGCGCCGGTGACATCTCCAGTTGCATGCAGTGTGAATACCTCCTAAACGTGTAGGTTTAGGAGGTATTTACTGTACCTACAGGTAAGCCTTATTATAAGCTTACCTGTAGGTACAAGTGCCAAAAAAGGGTTTACTACCACTTTAAGCAATATGTAATTATACTAAAATGTCGATATAACTTTAGATAACCACAAAAGTAGCATTTATTTTTTGGAAGCAAATTTACTTAAAAAGTTTGCAATAGTTATAAAAAATATATAACTGAACTATGAAGGCAGTCTAACCAGAAAAGGAGGTGAGCATACACAGCCTAAAGCATATTTATTTTCTGTTGTGCTTTAGGTTTGAAATCACTTTTCTGACATAGAAAAACATAAGACTCAGTAAGCAATGTTCGGTTCTAACTGAATATATAGAGAAAGATGCAGTAAAATGTTTGAAGATAAGAGCATAAAAAAAACATTAAAACAAAAATAAGATATTCAAAGGTACTGATGTATATGGTATAATACAAGATACTAAAACTATGAGCAAAGTGCAGCAACCAATACCAACCCATAAAGTGATTTTCTCACTTTTCACTGGCTTATTACCTAAACTACCCTGTTTCCCTGAAAATAAGACCTAGCGTGATTGTCAGTGATGGCTGCAATATAAGCCCTACCCCCCAAATTAGCCCTACCCTGTTTCCCCGAAATTAAGCCCTACCCTGAAAATAAGACCTACAATGACTTTAACTAGGGTTTATTTGGGGGGTAGGGCTTATATTGCAGCCATAACCAACAATCACGCTAGGTCTTGTTTTCGGGAAAACAGGGTATGTATATCGTAATTGACAAATTTAGGGAACTGGTTAATTACTTTGTTTTAATTTGGGAATATCAATATATGTATTACATATAGATGTGCATTAACTTTCTGTATAGGCTATGAGCAGCCTTAGGATTTGGGTCTAGAATTTTTTTTTATATTGACTATGATTCCTGTTAAATAAATCCAGTGCCACTTAAGTCACTTTAACAGCCCAGTGAGTAAAACATAAAATGAGCAATTAATATTATAAATAAGACAGACATGAGTCCAAACCAGACAGTGGTTAATGGTTCCTGGTAACTGGGAAGTATTAAAATAATCACAAGTCCACTTGAGAAAGTCATTGGCTAAGCAACAAAACAGGCTACTGGTGCTGCTTTCTATGGCCACACCTCCTGAGGCATTTCTGTATTACTTGAGCAGCTATGTAGAGTAACACTTATTTTGGATCCGATCTGGACCTTTTAGTGGGGGTGAAGTATTTTAGGCTGATTTCCACTTTGCTCATTACTTTTTACATTTAATGATAGTTAACTATTCAATAAAGGAGCCATCACTGATAATACCTTTTACATGTTTGGAATTGGATACTGCACATTTGCAACTATTATTGGGATTTAATTATCTCCTTCTACAGTTTTATTAGAGAATTTATCTATTCATCACAGCCCTATTGCAGGAGGCTTGACTGTTGCTCATTACTGTGTGCAGTTTCTCAGGGGAGCTTCACCATATTAATGTATATATGGCCTTATAAACATACAACAAAAGTTATGTGGTTCAAAATGTTTATTGCTTTTTCTTGACATAGTATTATTAACACATTGTTAAAAACATGCGGCATAACATACCTAAGGTATTAAACAAGTAAAATAAGAATATATAAATATAACTGACATTGAAACAAATCCCTAAAATCCCTAAAAAACAACTTACGTTTTGACCAACATTTCTCACACAGTTTGGTTTTTAAATCTGTGTTTATAGCATGCTATATTTAGCACATTTGTTACAATTTATGGTTTATGGCATAAATGCACAGGTATATGCACTTCTGTGCTATGTCACTTGTGGTTTTTCACTGCTATTCACAGTCACTTTACTACACCTTTGGTGCATTGGCATTCACACACAATCTCTGTCCATCATCTCTCCTCCCTCCCATCCCGCTTCCCCCACTATGTCAGCTCATTTGTTTCCACCTATCCCATCACTTTCACCACTTTTCCCGTTGTCCTCATCTACTTTTTCATTCATTCCCACACTTTCTTTGATTTTTGCCCCTAATTCCCGTCCACTCCTTATCCTCTTCTTTCTCACCTCCCTTGCTATCTTTTTCTTCTTCATTGTTGTCTTTCATATCCTTTCTCACTCACTTCACCTTTTTATATCATATATCATTTTTTTCCATTTTTCATGTTTGGTTTCTGCACTTATGCTTTCACTTGCACTGTGTATTTGTTTTTTCCTTTACTTATTTTCCTTTCCATTTTAATACTCACTGCCTTATCAGCTACTTATCAGGCACTACTAATTGTTCACACACTATATGGGTATCTGGTGTTTTCTGACCCTACCCCTATATGTTTATTTATAACTTAATATATGTGTGGGTGTGCATAATTTCCACCCACACTACTGCAATGTCCTGTGATCTATTGCTCGTCTAATCCCGAGCAGGCTAAATTAAATACAATTCCCCTTTGGATCTCTGCCACAGGTGCTGCCTGTCCATACCCTGACCTTTGGTGGTTGCGCCCCTTCCCTTTCCCTTGTGTGGAGGGGGGGTTCTACAAGTGTGACCTCTCGTAAGCCATACCATTGTATTTGGTCCTCCCGACTGTGGTGACTGTGGAGCGTCTTGGGACCCCTTGTGAGGAGTCAAAGGTCTCTTTTAATAGGATCTCCATGTAGGAACACTTTTCTTCTTTTTGTATAAACACTACGGGGTAACTGTATCAAATGTTCGCACCTTATGCTATTATTAAGTGTTTACATTGTACGTAACTAATAGTTGTTATATATATTCGTGATATATTTCTCTCAGCAGTCTGTCCCTCTGAAGAAGACCCCCGCTGTGTGGGTTGAAACGCGTCAGAGCTATTTTTTTTTCATATTGTTGACATTTATTGTATAATGTTGGTATGAAATACTTGTCTGCAAGTGTGTATCGGCTTTTTTTTTATAATTATCCTCCTACTGGAGCTCATTTTTTACTATTATGTTATGTCCCTTTATATAAATAAATACTGAATTTTTTATACATCATTCATCCACTCTTCAATTTTGCTGCCTAAAAACTAAATTTTGGGGGAGTCTTTCCCATTTTATATGCATTACGTGTGAGTGGTAAAATTAATACTGTATCAGCTCCTTTATGATTAAATACACCAGCATGTGTCAATTTACCCACTACACATGTGTATTTTGTGGGTTTATTATAAATTTACAGCCACATTACACTTTGCTTATATCTTCATCTCATTTGCAAATGTCTTATATGGATTAATGTCCTCTGTTTTGTAATACAATTATGTTATATTTAGATGAGAAACAAAGAGCACTGGCTTTATACTATTTTTGTATTTGAATAATTTCTTTTTTTTTCACTGGTATTGAGTTCCCACTGTATAAACTGAATGAAGACCTTTTTGAGAACTATTTTAATTGGTTCATTATTGGGTTTAGGGGACAGCACTTTGATTCCTTCTGGGGGAATTTAGGATTGTTTTGGGTTGCAGTCATCTGATCAAAGATATTTTTTTATATATTCATTTTGTCTATTGTTGGTGTATTAAATGGATTGAGGACATCCAGAACTGTTTATATATTGCTATATTTAATGTTAATTAAGTATAAGTAATTCAAGGAAATAAGCATTAAAGAATATGTTCTGCTTTGTAAAAAAAAAAAATAATACATGCACATTTTGCAGGAAAAAAAAGTGCATTTATTGATTTATTTATTACTAGGAGCCTGGAAAGCATTGCACCTGTGATCAGCAGATCATGTGTGCAATGCAGGGCTCTTGCAGACTGTCGCTGTAAGCTGTCAGGCGGTTCCTGACCCATTTAAAGTGGGTTTAAGAAATGTGGTCATTATGGACCCAGCAAAGCAGAAAGGAAGTGAAAAGCCTCATTATCTTGAGTGACATATAAAAAGAACAGAATCACAGATTACATTTTTAGGATTATTTTACCTATTACATTGCATTTAGAACCACTAGTGCTACTGCTTTTTCTTTTGGTTGTAATATTAATTCTTTATAAACAACAACAATTTCAGCAAAATAATAGATTGATGCTCTCTGTACACCTGAAAGTTGTTGTGTTTTCCTTTTTCATTGTAATAATCCCCTTTGAACTTCTCGTCAGAACTAAAATGGGACTTTTTTTTCTGGAATTGCACAGCTTAGTGCTAATCCAGTTCATATGTACTGAGAATGACTGCATTGCTATTTCCAGTTCTGAATGGTTGCACAGGTAAGCTCTTATGGCTTGATTCTTCTTAGGCTTTTATCCTTGCCAATTTATAGAGATGACATGGACAGATTCAGAATCATGGCTTTGATGGTATCATATGACTCTCAAAGATGGCAAAGGTTAGTTTATACTATAGAACTAATTGTAAGTATTTATAACAGGTTATGTGCTCCATAGCAGATGCAGATGTAGAACAACACGCTTTGTAGAAACAGGCTTCCAATGTGACCTGCAAACACTTTTTTTTATTCTTTTCATTACATTTCTCTTATTTAATTTTTTTGCTCATCTAAGAACTGTGCCTAAAACTACATGAATAGGGATTAAAGTCAGACACGCTCTGGCTTAGTGACTTCAAACACCATGAACAGTGTGAGACTACGGTATATTGAAAGATGTACGCTTTTGTTACAACACAAAGCACCTCTTTTTGATTTCATTAGTGCATGCTCTCTGCTGCTTTTACAGAAACTCAGACACCTATTAGCAGGGATAAATATTATATCCACTGAGATTATAAGTGTTGTAATCCTCACCTTATTAGCCCAAACAGGTGCTGTTATCACACATATATTAGTTTGCTCAACTGAAGCCGACTACAGCTCTCTGCCAAAGTCACCTGTTTGGTCTTCTGACCTTCGCTTCTACAGAGATAAAAACATACCTTGGATACTGACCAACACTCCACGGTAACCATAGAAACTACATATCTGTTTTTAACTATTTTTGGAGAATTAAAAATATGCTAAACACTTTTATCACTCTCACGATACTTATATTTATCATAAGATATTTCAATTTTAATTACCTAATACATATTTGATGGGATGCATTAATATCTTATGAATCGTTTGGATTAATGATTTGTGAGTGAGCATAAGCCCCCTCTTGGGATAACACATTCAATCCTTACCCACATCATTTAAAAGTAAGATATCAAATGCAAGTATAGGTGCCTTACCTTCTAGTATGATTTATTAAAGCAGCATTTGCTTTCATTATTTAAATAGCATGACATTTGGTTTATTGAATGATCTTAACGTGGCATTTTTTTAGGGAACTGTACATGGGAACAGATTAACGGGCAAATATGCAGAGCTTTTACATCGAATTGCTCTGCTCTATATTTCTCATTATCTTGGGACTTAAAGTGAACCTATATTATGCCCATGCTAGAAAAAGTACTGTAACAGGCACTTTGCACAGCAAGCACCATAAGCATCCTGCTTTTATCTTCAGTTTACTCCCGTTATGCCCTCATCCCCAAGGCAAAAGGGAGTGTTCATTATTACCCCATGCCTGAAAGTACTGGGTTCTTCTCAGGGCCCTGGCAGAAAAACAAGGCTGCAGGGTAGTAAAGTCAAGAGCCTGCTGTGCATCGTGGGTGCTACTTTGCCTAATGTATGGATTAAATTTAAAGACACACTCTAATCAGCTTCCATTTTAAATGATTAAGATAACACTAATTAATACCTCTAAATTTCACGTCAGCATTAATTTTAGGCAATGCTAGATCTTTTTTTAAATTAACTTGATGCAACATGAGGCCTTCACAAACTGGAATCTCAAAGGATTAACATTGGTGTCTTCCTTATTTGATCTGGGCTCCGGCAACACTCACTTCTTTCAAACTATAGCAAAAGACTTGGCACTAACCACGCACCATTTCTTTCATCACTGGCAATGCATTAGCTATGCAAAATCCTGCTGCCTTGACCGGAATAAGAGACTCCATTTGTCCCTGATAGACTGTCTCATACACACACAAGCTTATTCTATTTCAGACATTTATCGGCCCCTAAATCTCAAGCTTACATCCTCCCAGGTTGAATCACCTACAGATAAATTGCTGAGCGGTACAATAGATCACCAATGAAATATGGCGAGAGTCACAGCTCAAAATCATTCATAGAGCCTATATTCCATTCCTCTTGTCAAAATCCAACCCTCAGTCTGCTCTCTGCCTACCTACTGTGGCATAGTAAGACTATATCTAGAACACAGTTTTCGGTCCTGTCTACCTATTTTGAACAATTGGAACCAGTTGATCAATTTCATATACAGAGTTACTCAACGGCATATCCCCATAGACCCCCCCCCTTTCTCTTGCTCTTTGTGTATGATAGCCCAATTTCTCAAGAGTCACGGTCCACACAGAAGAGAGTCTTTTATTTGCATTGGATCACAATGTGCTTGCTGGTGGCACAAAGGGTCGTTCTAAAAAAAATGGACATCTTCTACCAATCCAAATATATCAGATAATAAGAAGGAATTGAAAATTCTATTGTGCTGTGCAAAACTTGACCTTGATTTTTACCACAGCAACTCTAAAAAAACGTTTACGTCCAGATGGCAAGCTGTTATGGATTCCACCTTATCTGACTCGCATCCCTCTCCACTTCATTCCATTATGATCAAGGCCTACTGCTCCTACGCCAAGATATTGCCAGTGACTAGATTTCTGCCTAGAGTTCTGACAAGAGTTCTGCATTATACTAACTGCTTCCTCTGCATTAAGTATCACCTATCCTATACCTAGTGTATATGGGATATTTCATATAGATTAGGATCAGATGATGCATTGCATCCAGCATTACTTTTCAGACCCTCTTTGAGGTTGTAATCCATCCATGTCTCCTAGACCTTAGCAATGTTTATATATCCTATATGTTCTTATGGGCTTTGCATTGTTTGCTGTATGTCACCATGCATCAATCATAATTTTCTCTCTGTTGTGTATATGGGCATGATCTTCCCAAATGATAAATACTAAAGATTTAACCTATTTTGTTGTAAAGTGATTGTAAAGTGATTGTAAACTATTACCTTGTAAAACAACCCATTTAGTTTAAAATAGAAATGAAAGGCAAACCATTTTTGTATAGCTATTAAAAAAACATTATAAATACCTTTTTTACCCTTTTTATAAGTGATCACATTCTGTCTGTACTCAGCTGCATAAGAGCAAAGGCAGCAGCACACTGAACTTCCCAATGAATGGCTATCTGGAGAAGTCTGATCATTGGAGGAGAGCAGGCTAAGTTCCCAGCATAGCCAGAGAACTGACCACAGTGTTCTCTCCTGCATAGTGTGGCCAGTTTTTAATAGGAAAGCAGAGAGACTGGCAAGAACACCAGGGATTTCACACAAAGGAAGCAATACATAGAGAACAGGATACTTTATCATACAAGTACAGTACATAGTACAGCAGAGACATATCAGAATATTAAATATTGGGGTAACAAACGCTTTAAGTTCACACTAGAATCACACAGGAATGCTCTCCTGTGGTTTCCTACACTGCATTCTGGTGTGAACAGGCACTAAAACAAGTCTCATTCACCTCTGTATCTATAAGAATTGTGGAGATTTTTTTTATGGAGAACAGATCTTGGCAGGCTACCAGGTCTCCAATGCAAATGACTAACAAGTATTTCTAAGCTATAAGAAACCAATTGAAATCAGGTTTAGAGATTTTGTTGTGATCTTCAAAGTAGTATTTATCCCCACATCAAAAACATAATATATTGCAGCTTAACAATCCTTACATGTGATGGCTGCATTTTTCCCCTTTATTTTACCTGGTGTTCCTACCAGTAACACATTTCATCATACAGTGTCTGCATTCTGAATGGGGTACCTCTGGAAAGCAGCATTGTCAATCTGGAAGAAGGTGGTGTTAGACTGGCAGATTTAGATAGAGTTGACTAACAAATTAATGCTTGAACACCAGCTAACACTTTATAAGCAGTGGCATCAACAGGTATTTTTCCCCCACTTGGGATAAAGGTTTTACATAAATGAATAAAAGCTGACCATTGTAAGCACCCCTGTCTGTGGTAAATGGTTTGTTAGACTTATGCCGCGTACACACGATCGGACTTTTCGACAGACTAGGTCCGACAGTCTTTCCGACTGACTTTTCAGCGGAGGTCCGCCAGACTTTCAAACGACCGGACTTGCCCACACACGATCATTCCAAAAGTCTGACAGATTCGAACGTGATGACGTACGACCGGACTAGAATAAGGAAGTTCATAGCCAGTAGCCAATAGCTACCCTAGCGTCGGTTTTCATCCGTCGGACTAGCACACAGACGACCGGATTTTTCGACCGGACTCGAGTCCGTCGGAAAGATTTGAAACATGTTTTATTTCTAGGTCTGTCTGACTTTTGGGAAAGAAAAGTCCACTGGAGCTCACATATACAATTTCGTCATATTGTAATTGAATGTTATTAAAAATCACCTTTACTTTTCAATCTGCAGGCACTGTAATTTTCTGAGAATGCATTGCAATATGGCTTCCTGGAGTTGTTCTGTACACAGAGTGTGTACTGACTACCCCCAGAAACATAATTTCCTGCTTGTGTGATTGGCTCACCAATTTTCCCAGAAGTCTGCCTAAGAGAAAAGAAAAGAAAGAAAAGAAAAGTCAGATTTCAGATGTTTTTTGGCTTGTTTTTTCAGTAACACACATAAGGCAGCCAGTTGATTTCAATGGACTATGCTCCACTTGGCAAAGTAGCACATAGGACATTTTTGTAAATTTGTTACTACATTTGTCACCTGTTTTTTGATGTGGCAAAATGTGTGTTTTCTTCTGGGTTTGGTGTGCCATTAACAATTAATGACACTGAAATGAAACTAGGTAGTTTTAGGTGTATAAATGTGGCCATACACTATACATTCTGATTAAACAATCTCTTTACAATCTCCTTTAGATTTACCAAAACTATATAATAGGAGGAGACACTATCAATCCAATCACTCTGTATCCAGTCAGGCAGGCATTTGCACTACATCAGGGATGTCCCATAGGCTGCATGTGGCTCCAGGGAATTTAGCGTGCACCCAGAGCCGGACTGAAGGGATGCTGGGGAAGTCAGGCAAATTCACACATGGAGGAATGCCGCGGGTGCTGTGAAAACTTAGTTGATGGGTGAAGGTGTGCTAATGAGGACAGCTGGTAAACTCTTTCCTGGGTCATACTGGCTGGTCCATCCTGTGTGTCTGTCCTCTGTCTACCAGGATGTTTTCCGAAGTGATCTGCAACCTACAGCCATGGATGGAAGTGGGGCCTGGTCTTCAAAACCAAAGAAAACTTGTATTTTTGTGCAACAGAGGTACATTACTGGCATATTGGTACATAGGGGAGCTGGATCAACAAAAAAAAAATTGAACTTTAAGAATGCAGCCCATTATTCTTTGAAATTAAAAACTGTCAATGGGCTGCAGCCGCTGATCGAAGAAGATTTTCAAACATGTCCCTTTGACAGAAGTTGATCAACAAATTGACTTCTGTCAAGCAGAGATAGACACACACACTGATCAAATTTGCCCTGTCTCTGCTGGACAAGCTGAATTTGCATCAGTGTATGACAGGGAATTGCAATTAGCGGACCTCCAGCTGTTGCAGAACTACAAGTGACACTGGAGTGGTGTGCTGGCAGGACATCAAAAAAGTCCTACAAGCAGCATCTTTGAGGAGCTGTAGGAGCGGTGTATACAATAAAAAGCACCCTGCTAGCGGCCAAAAAGCAATGCAAAATGATGGTAAAGCACTGATAAAAATAGCGGCACTTTACCGCCGATGCCCTCCCGCCCCGCTGTGAAAGTGCCTTAGTGTTATTGACATCATTTGTGATGTTTGTTAATTATGCATTGTTATGCATTGACAAAACATTTTTTTTAAGTGAAAATCAGGATGATGTAACGGTTAACAGTGTTGATCCTTTAAAGGAAGACACAGTAGATGTGACTTCTACTTTTGAGTTTAATGACCTAACAGCCCTTTCTAACCTGATGTGTGTGCTCTGAATCTGTGTCTCAAAATGGGGTGTCCATTTTGGATAAGTTAAATATGGGTGATTTGTTTTTATTTACGGTACACAGTACAGGCCATGAGTGCAGCTATTGATGCTTTATAGGAAAAAGTAGAAAGGAAGCTTTTGGAAATAAACACAGCCCGACAGTGAAACTCTGAAAGATAACACACATATTACAATGAGAAATGCTGATAAAGGGGGTTTAATGGTTGCATTAAATACCAATAACTGTAAAAATTAGACAACTGAATGATTTAGAGAATTATTGTACATTGAAGAGTGATCCCACAGTTACATTTCAAAGACTATTGTTAGATTTGATTAAATAGGGCAAATATATAGATGTGCCTAGTAAAAAAAAAACATGGTACTTTGTGGGGTATTCCCTCACTTTTTCAAAAATACATAAGTGGGGGTGAAGGGTGAAATAAATTATGGGGTGTTTTTTGTATTCCCCCCATTTATTATAAATATGTATTAACTTGTCTATTCCTATAATTAGCTAGTCTATCAAAGCTCTGATAAAGTTAATGGTGATGCTATAAAAATAAACACACTGCTTTAACAAAGCAAGGGTCTCATTTATTTCCCAAGAATGTAGGAATGCTAACATAAAAACACTAAAGGAAACTATTACAGAGCATAAAAAAAAACAAAGAACATAAATTCTACTTTACCTAAGGTCCTCTTTGAGATGCTGTCTCGGCTGAGCTCAAGGAATAGAGGATGTAACTCCAGCCGGTCAGTACTTTTAGTCAGCCCACTCAGACACCACCCACACAAACACCCACTGTCCAATTAAAAATCCATAAGAGGCAGCCCTTCCAAATCACCAGGAAGTATATTATTCTCCACTCCATCTTCTAGGAAGCATGCTGTAGTGTCCACTAGGGGCAGCATTCGTCCATGTATCACCGCTATTTGACCCGGGTCAAATCTTCATTAACAGCTGGCCTTTGACCTTCTGTAACTCTGGACATTTTAATTCTCACCTCTCCAGGAGGTCTTATCAGGTGCTTCTCTACCCCCGTATCTCACATCAGGAGGCCTGCGAGAACATCCTGTTAGGATATGCATTTCCATTTATGACTCCTTGTCAACTTGCAAATTCCAACGTATCAACCAGGAAGTAAAAAGCCAGAAATTTGATATTAAACAATGATTCTTCCAACATAGGGGATGCCTCTTGAATGCTGCCCTATAGCAGCAGGCATGTGGTTTCTGCTGGAGAGGTTAGGATTGCTGGTAAGGTAAAGTTCCTGGCTATATAAGGGGTACTGAGGCAGTCCTATCCAATTATTAAAATGGAAACAGTGTTACATTGGTTAACTCTGGATATCAAGGCACTTTGTCTATATCTTATCATCAAGCATTCAAGGCCTTGCAACATCACCTTAGTCTTTACAGTGCTTATAATGCAGAATTGCAGGAATTCTTAGTGGTAATTATTTTAGGCTTGATAGGGTTTAGTACCCGCAGAGATGTAGGCCTTCCATTGGATCCACAATTTGAAGAAATGGTGCAAATAATTAACAGAAATGAGTTTTATCTGTTTTATATAGGGAAAATCAGATTTACAATCTTTTGAAAGTTTGGTGTAAGTTTGCCAGGAAGTGAGCACCTTGGATGTGTACTGAGGAGCACCTGTCACAAAAGTTCATCTCACATGAAGGAATTTTTTGCAACATTTAATGGTTAAGAGCATTAAAAAAAAAGCTAATTAATTTGGGGAAAAGCCACTCTTTTATGAAAGAATGCACTAGAGTGCTTGTGTTAGGGCTTGATGAAGACTAGACATGTGCACAACAAAAAAATTTGTTTATTTTCGTTTCGTTTTTTTTCGTTTCTGAAAAAAATTTGTTTTGTTTCGTTTTTTTCGTTTCCGTTGATTCGTAACGATTTGTAAATTCGTAAGTCGTCGTTGTTCATATTCGTAACGATTCGTACATTCGTAAGTCGTCGGTGTTCGTATTCGTAACGATTCGTACATTCGTAAGAGTTATTTTTCCGTTTATTCGAAATTCGGACGCATTTGTATTTATTGGTACATTCGTAACATTCGTAGATTCGTAATCGGAGCATAATTCATAATTTTATGTAATGTGTATGCTATTATTACATTTTAATAATTTACGAATCGAAAAAAAAAGTTACGAATTGAAAAAAAAGTTACGAATCGAAAATAAAAGTTACGAATGTACGAATTTTTTCGTTCAATTCATTCGAAGCACGTTAAGCAACGCCATTGTAAGAGACACGGAAAATTACGATTCGAAAAAAAAAAAATACTAATGTACAAATTTTTTCGTTCATTTTCGTTGTTCCTGTTTTAATTTTTCAGATTCGTTAATCGGATTCGTACGATTCGAACGATTTCGTTATTCGGATTCGTACGATTCGAACGATTCGTTCATTCGTACGAAAACGAACAAACGAACAAAATAACGAAAAAAAAAAAAAAAAAACGAAAAAAAACAAAACTAATTGCACATGTCTAATGAAGACTAAAGTCCCCTGATAGCTCTAAAGGCAGTTGGAAGGTTCTTGTAGAGCTCACTATAGATTTTGTTAAAATTTTGTTAAATTTGAACTGAAGTTCCTCTGGTGCATATATATGTGAGTTAAAATGACATTTATACAGCTTAATTCTTCTCACTAATTAGACATAATCCTTGTGGGCACAAGTAATATATTGTAAAGTGATTTCTATAGCCAAAGGTGTGGGCCAGCAAAATGCAACTATTCCTTTTATGTCCTATGTTAACTATTAAAGTACATTCAAGCCAAAGCCTCAACTGCATATACAGTAGGAAGCACAGAATACCTGTTGACTAGTCCAGTTTCTCATCCAAATATTACTGCTCTGCACCAGTCCATCCAAAACGCAAGTACCGTGTTTTTACCGCGTTTTTTACTGCGATTTTGCCGCGATTTGTGTTTTTTTTTTACACTGTATATAGCTGGTTGCTTAGCAACCACAGTGTAAAAGCAGTGTAAAAAAAATGCGGCAAAAGGGCATCAAAATGTCCAAAAACGTGGCAAGCAAAGCAAAAAGCACTGCAAAAACGCTCAAAAGCAAAATGCATAGATGTGAATCGAGCCGTAGGGTTTGTTCACACTTGTGGTTTATTTGATAGACGGTGAGGAGGTGTTGCACCACTGCCTGCTTTAGACCCTTGATCGCTGTACTAGCACATTGCACATACAGTAGTTGCAGATGCTTGCAGTGAGGCCTTATTCACTTGAATGAGTTGCGTTTGGTGGGCACTAAGCTCACCAAAAGCAAAAGGGGGTTACATTTCTGCTGCACACACAAAGCAAAGCATTGCAGCTGTGGCATGTGTACACCATGGCCTGCTGTCTTTGCTGCTAAAGGGGGTAGTGGCACGGCTCCACTGCAGGGCTTTCCTGCCCCCCAACACTAAGGCCACTTTCACACTAAAGCGCTTCTAAACTGCCAGTAAAAACACTGAGCGCTTTTGAAGAGCTTTTCAGGCCCTTTTGAAGAGCTTTCCATTCATTTCAACGGGGAGGGGAGTTTTTCACAGCCCTGCCAGCACACTGCCCCAGTGTGAAAGCGTTTATTGATTTTAATGGAAATACGTTTTCGTGAGCTTTTTAGGCGCTGTTTTTAGCGTGAAAGCGCCTGAAAAGCACCTCAGTGTGAAAGTGGTCTTATAGCGGTGTGAGCGCTTACTCTGTAGGAAATTACAGAGAACTCATATTTATTCATATCATGGAAATTTTGTAACATTTCTGTCACTATCATAATACTAAATAGTGCTTACCAAACTCTTTCACTGGTTCAGAGAATTTTTGAGAAATATTTTTATTCTACATACCATGAATTAAACAAATCAGTAAAACTTATAGGCAAACTCATTTATTACTTGTTAACAAAAATATAAGTATTCTTTATGTAATTTAGATATTACCACATTTTCCAGAAACTTTAGAAAATAGGTTATTTTGGTTATAGATTAAAATTACAGTATCTCACGCTGTAATAAAACATTTACATTTTCTACTCTTGATTTTTTTTTAAATCTAAATCCCTACATTACATAAGCTTTGTTGTACAGTTGTGCTTTAGATGAAAGTATATTAATTTAATGTATATACTGTACATTGTCATTGGCAATATCAAATTAATACTCATAAATTCTTCCTCACAAACCCCTTCAGTTTCGCCTCCATAAAAAAAACTGACAAAATTTGCAGCCTAGAATGTAAGTTATGTTTCCAAGGAACAATCAGCATAATATTTATTGTATATTTTATTCTCTTTCCTGAATAAATTGCCACTGATTGCACTCACTATGTTTAGGTCCTCCTTTTTATATACATATTCTTATGCATAGTATCTTGGAAGGAAAAAGTTGGTTTTACATAATTTATGTCTAGAATAAATCAGGATTGAGTGCCCTGAAGGAAACATTTCTTGTGTTACCTCTGAATATCCAAACATTTTAAATAGGACTGCATTTTCATTGCTTTGATATGCAGGCATACAAACCTCAGCACCCAAATGCTACCCTCTGCTAATATCTTTTACAAAACATTTTAGGGCCTATTCAAACTCATGCTTTGTGGCAATACCCACTAAAACTTGTAAATGTACGTGTGTTTCTGCAATACATGGCAGTGCATTAGCTCTAGGTGCTTTAGATTGTGATATCATTGGAAATTTCACCCCAACACATTACCCTGTAGAGTACAACATACAACATAAATGATGTTCATTGTGGTACACTGTACTAATAAAAAGGGCTATGTGTTTTTTTGATTTCTTGAGGTGCATTGGCAGCCCATTCATAATGAATGAGCTGCCTTAATATAACACATTAACATGCAACATAATATGTGCTAATTCTATGCATGAAGGTAAAAAACCTTCTGTGCGCTGCTCCCCTCTCAGCCCCCCCACCCCCCATTACTTACCCTGAGCCCCTCTCGATCCAGATGTACCTGTCCCGAGCATCAATCACAGCCAGTGAGCCAATGAGGAGAGAGCGGGGGCAGGGCCGAGCCATTGCTCTATGTGTCCTAGCAGGACTTGAGAGCAAGCATGCATCAGTGCCTCCATAGCAAGCAGATTGCTATTAGGGACACTGTTCAAGGGGAGGAGCCAGAAGCATTACTGGGGGACCTGAGAAGAAGAGGATCAGGGCTGCTCTGTTCAAAACCAGTGCACAGAGCAGGTAATTATAACATGTTTATTATTTAAAAAAAAATAAAATACCTTTACCATGGTGTGAATCCAGCCTTACTGTTTTATTGTGAAAAAATAAGTGCTAAAATGTGTCTCATATAAATGAGAACAAAAATAAGGTGGCAAAGATTTAGGTTCACCCAAATACAATAATAAAATTAATCTAACAATGGTGATATAACAATCAATGTAAAACAGTGAAGTATTGTGAGAATATAAATGTGAACATTAATTGAAAAAATGAAATACATTAAGGTATGGGACATAGTAATGAGTGTATAGAGAATGGGACAGTTCCAAGCTCCATTTCCAGATGAAATGGTTGATGTGTAGGTCCCATTGGGCCATTGATGCAACTATAGACACTTCAAGGCAAAAACGATGGAAGAGATGGGGTAATCTTACCAGCTGTGATGGACCCACCTACCATACGGCAGTGGGTCAAACAAGATTCATCTGGGTGTTGGCTGTCATTTGAAAAATCTTTCGGTCCTGCGATTTGGGATTGCTTATCGATCAACGCATCCATCGAGACATCTTCAAAAGGATTTTAAGCTTGTTTGACCCACTGCTGTACGGTAGGTGGGTCCATCACAGCTGGTAAGAGTTCCCCCATCTCTTCCATCTTTTTGCCTTGAAGTGTCTATAGTTGCATCATTGGCCCACTGGGACCCACACATCAACCATTTTATCTGGAAACGGAGCTTGGAACTGTCCCATTCTCTATACACTCATTATATGGACTATGTCCTATACCTTAATGTGTTTCATTTTTTCAATTAATGTTCACATTTATATTCTCACAATACTTCACTGTTTTACATTTATTGTTTTATCACCATTGTTAGATTAATTTTATTATTGTATTTGGGTGCACCTAAATCTTGGCCACCTTATTTTTGTTCTCATTTATATGAGACACATTTTAGCGCTACACTTATTTTTTCACATTACGTTTGAACTTTGTTTGTGTTTTAGCTGCTTTTATTTGATAACATTTTGTATTTTTCCCCACTTACTGTTTTATTGGTTCTTACTTGGCTTACAATAATATGACAATGGAAATATAGGTTTATATAGAATATACATATAGAATGTATTTTTACTAATGATGGCAAACATGTGTGACCTGTAACTATATTGGGAAAAGTTGTCTCAGCTTCTGCTGTCTAAAGACAAAAACACAAAGAGAGAGAAGGGCTCTGGTGCACTAACCTAACCTTTAATAATTGAATTAAAAACAAAAACAATTGCACTCACAGACAGTTGCTTGTATAAGGAATGTCACCCACAAGACCCTCTGTGAAATCACTGAGCAATAGGATCCATCCGACTGTCCTAAAGATGTAACATGAGCCAATCGTGTATAAGCTCCTGGGTAGGAAGCACCACTTCAGGCACACTGACAGCTGCTCGGCTCCAGTGTCCGCAGTGAGACAGAGGAGCTCTCTCAGCTGCCAGAAGAGCCAGTGACTCTCAGTCGCCAGAGGAACCAGTGCTGGTTGGGATGTCACATGGTGGAGAAAGCCGAAAGCCGATAGAGGATTGGATGTCTAGGCCGCTGTGATTATAACGCATTTCAGAGGGCAGGGCCTCCTTTCTCAAGTCCACCCAGCAACATAACGATCATCTTTAACCACTTGAGGAGCATCCCCCGCAGTTATGCTGTGGCAGGTTCGCTCCTCTGGGTGAGCCATCGTAGCTGTACGTCGGCCACTTTAAGAGCACTAGGGGGCGTGCCCTGGTGGTGTGACTCCGGAGCCAATGGATGCACGTGCCTGGCGGCCGCGATTTCTGCTAGGCACCCATGATCGCTCCTGACAGAGACAGAACAGAGGTCTGTCAATGTACGGCTATGGCCTGGTCGGCAAGTGGTTAAAGGTTACTGCACCAGAGCCTGTGCGCTCTCTCTTTGTATTTCTGTCTACAGTTTCCGGTACCCCTTGGTATAGAGAGCAACAGGGCTCCAGTGATCTCATTTGTAACCCTTTTAAGACTGAATTTTTATTTAACTATGGACTCAATTCTGCAGGTTACTTCTGGCGCTAGCGCAAGTGCTAGCCTTTTGTAGATACATATGCTTTTTAAAGGCCCAGGTTTAATGTATCTCATATGTAAATCCAAATTTAAATACAAAAGTATATCAGGAGAAGGTATATCAGGAGAAAGTTGTCATTGTATATCTTGTTCCTACCTGAAGAAGGTAGCTTAAGCTTTATAGCCCAAAACCGTTGTGTTTGGAACCATATGTAACCTATTTACATGTGAATTTTCTACAATATTATTTTTTAAGTGCAGCAATCCCTGGATCCTTTTCTTTATATATGGCAATTGGGAAGACTTGATTGCTTGAACTAGGAAGAGTACTGTGTGCCGTCTACCTCACCTGTGAAGGAGAATATATACAGCGCTGTGAGACCAGCTTCTGTGAGAAATTTCTCCGATTGCTGGACCTTGTCTCTTCTAATTTTTCCCTTCGGCTCCACTGAGTAAACATCCTCATAGTACTCTCTGAAGGATTCAGCTATGTCCCTAGAGAGGTATTTAATGTCTCCATTCTTATTTTTTATTTTTTTCAATAAAGTTTTGTGTCTTTTTTTTCTGGAGAGATCTAGCTAGGTGTTTTCCAGATTTGTTTCCCCAGATATACCTTTCTTTGGCTACTCTGTTATATGTTTGTTTTACTTCTTGTTCCATCAGATCTTTTAAGTCCTCTCTTCTGGATGTTATTTTTAAGAAAAGGTTCCTATTTAGGTCAGGGGCTGATTTATGGACCTGCTCGGCTATTTTTATTTCTTCCACTAGGGCATTTATTTTCTTTGCACGTTCCTTTTTCCTCCATGCTCCCTTTGCAATTAAAATCCCTCTTATGAATGCCTTGTGGGCGTCCCATAGAGTTGAGCCCTGCACCTTGCCGTTGTCATTTCTTTCAAAATAATTTTTTATTTCACCTTTTAACTGCTCTACATCTGAGTCTCCAGCTAGAAGATGGAGCCTGAGGTGCCACTCCTCGACTGGCCAGATCAACGCTGCAGCTGCCAGCCCGCTGCGGAGGTCTCACATTGCCCAAAAATTTTATTTTTCTTTTTTTTGCATATTTCTCACACTTAAATGATTCAGATAATTAAACAAATTTTAATATTACACAAAGATAAACCGAGTAAATCCAAGATGCAGTTTTTTAATAATTATTTCATTTATTAAGGGAAAAAAAAGCTGTTCAAACCTGCCTGGCCCTATGTAAAAAAGTAATTGTCCCCTCCCATACTGAATTATGAATGAACTGTGAATAACCACAATTTTTTGGAAAGCTGAATTAAATTTCACTTGCCACACCAAGGCCTGATTACTGCCAGACCTGTTGAATCAAGAAATCACATAGAAAAAAGCTGTCTGACAAAGTGAACAAATCACAAAAAGAAACGCATCATGCCACAATCTAAGAAAAAATCAAGAACAGATTAGAAACAAAGTAATGTACATTTATCGGTCTAGGAAGGGTTATAAAGTCATTTCTAAGGCTTTGGAACTCCAGTGAACCATGGGGAGAGCCATTATCCACAAACAGAGATAACTTGGAACAGTGATGAACCTTCCCAGGAGTGGCCGGCCTACAAAAATTACTCCAAGAGCATGACAGCGACTCGTCTAGGTGGTCCATAAAGAACCCAGAACAACATCTAAAGAACTGCAGGCCTCACTAGTCTCAGACAAAAGAAGAGGTGTTCATGATTCAACAATAAGAAAGAGAATGGGCAAAAATGGCATCTATGGGAGAGTTCCAAGGCCAAAGCCACTGCTGACCAAAAAGAACACAAAGGCTCATCTCACATTTACCAAAAAACATTTTGATTATCCCCAAGACTTTTATGCAAATATTCTGTGGACTGAGACAAAAATGTAACTTTTTGGAAGGTGTGCATCCCGTTACATCTGGCATAAAACGAATACATCATTTCATAATAAGAACATCATATCAACAGTCAGACGTGGTGGTAGTGTGATGGTCTGGGGCTGCTTTGCAGCTTCAGGACCTGGACAACTTACCATAATTGATGGAACCATACACAGGCCATTCATGCTGGAAAACCCTCCAATGTGGCTGAATTAAAACAATTCTGCAAAGAAGAGTGGGCAAAAATTGCTCCAAAGCAATGTGAAAGTCTCATTGCCAGTTATCGCAAATGCTTGATTGCAGTAGTTGTCGCCCAGGGTGGCACAGCCAGTTATTAGATTTAGGGGGCAATTACTTTTTCACATAAATCCAGGCAGGTTTGGACAGCTTTTTTGGCTTAATAAATGACCATTATTTAAAAACTGTATTTTGTATTTACTCGGGTTATATTTGTGTAATAATAAAATTAGTTTGATGATCCGAGTCATTTAAGTGTGACAAATATGCAAAAAAACAAAAAAATCTGAAAGGGGGTAAATACTTTTTCACAGCATTGTAAGTATATCAGGAATAAGCATCTAGAATACAACAGCTGCATAAAGCAGACCAGGACTACATATTATACAGTCAAGAACCTGAATCATGTTTAGTCTTGTGGAATTTTATCCTATTGCATACTATAACAAATTTTTTTTAATCAAATACTTTTTAGTAAGTTTACATTTTTACACATATGCAGACAAAACATATAACAAATGTCCTTACAAAACAAGCCAATAAGAATATATATATATATATATATATATATATATATATATATATATATATATATATATATATATATATATATACACACACACAGTGGAGATGATTTACTAAAATTTGAGAGTGCAAAATCTGGTGCAGCTCTGCATAGAAACCAATCGGGTTCCAGGTTTTTTTGTCAAAGCGTAGCTAAAGAAACTGAAGTTAGAAGCTGATTTGGCTACCATGAACAGCTGCACCAGATTTTACACTCTCCAGTACAGTGAAACCTTGGTTTGCGAGCATAATTCGTTCCAGAAGCATGCTTGTAATCCAAGCACTCTTATATCAAAGCAAATTTCCCCATAGGAAATAATGGAAACTCTGATGATTCGTTCCACAACCATTTATTCATATAAAAATGATTACGGCAAAAAAATACAGTATAAAGTGTACTGTAAACATAAAGACAAATAAAACTGCACTTCAAAATACAGTACTGTACAGTAGTAGGAATACTGTACTGCACCTCTGTGTTGCAAAAGTTTTAAGGTAAAAAAAAAAGAATGTGCACAGTGACAATGTTAACCACATTACGACCGTCGAATGTACATATACGTCGACAGAATGGCACGGATAGGACCTGTACGTCCCTTTGAATTTGCTGCCGTGCCATTCGCGTTGCAAGCTCCGTGAGTCGGGTCACGGGATATCCGCGATCGTCTCACGGAGAGGAAGAACGGGGAGATGCTATAGTAAAGAAGCATCTCCCCGTTCTGCCTAGTGACACTGTCCCTGATCAGCTCTCCCTGTAATCGGGAGAGCTGATCAGTGTAGTGTTACACACAGACCCTCCCCCCTACAGTTAGAAACACTCCCTCGCACACACTTAACCCTTCCCTAGCCTCCTAGTGGTTAACCCCTTCACTGCCAGTGTCATTTTTACATTAATCAGTGCACTTTAATCGCACGATCGCTGTAAAAATGACAATGGTCCCAAAAATGTGTCAAAATTGTCTGACGTGTCTGCCATAATGTCGCAGTCACGATAAAAATTGCAGATCGACAGCCATTACTAGTAAAAAAAAAAATTATTAATAAAAATGCCATAAAACTAACCCCTATTTTGTAGACGCTATAACTTTTGCGCAAACCAATAAATAAACGCTTATTGCGATTTTTTTTTTACCAAAAATATGTAGAAGAATACGTATCGGCCTTAACTGAGGAAAAACATTTTTTTTAATATATTTTTTGGGGATATTTATTATAGCAAAAAGTAAAAAATAATGCATTTTTTTCAAAATTGTCTCTATTGTTTTGTTTATAGCGCAAAAAAATAAAAACCGCAGAGGCGATCAAATACCACCAAAAGAAAGCTCTATTTGTGGGAAAAAAAGGACATCAATTTTGTTTGGGAGCCACATCGCATGATCGTGCAATTGTCAGTTAAAGTGACGCAGTGCCGAATCGCAAAAGTGGTCTGGTCCTAAGCCAGCAAAATGGTCCGGTCTGAAAGTGGTTAAGGAGTCTGGTGCTCACCTATTAAAGCCACTGTGTATATATACTGTATGTAGAGTAAAGCTGCTGGTGTACAGCTGTGTATGTGGCCAGAGGTTGATGCTCATCTATTTAAAGTCGCTCTGTATACAGTACTGTATATTCAGTAAAGCTGCTGGTGTACAGTACAATGCTGTATGTGGCCACAGGTTCAGCTCACAGCGCTTCTTAGAGAACTCGGGAACTGTTGACATCACTTCTGGGTACGCCCGCTCCTGCTGGGAGTGTCTGAGTGTCTCCAGGAAGTGCTGGGAGCCACCATCGCCCGCAAATCTCTGGCCACATACAAAGCTGTACTGTATGCTGTACACCAGCGACTTCACTGTACATATACATGGCATAATTCACATGGTGTAATTCTTTTTTTTTTCACATTAAAAAAAAAAAAAAACGCTTGTATATCAAGACAGGGCTCGCAGATCAAGGCAAATTTTTTTTAAAAAGTTGCTCGTTTTTCAAAACGCTCGTAAACCACGTTACTCATAAACCAAGGTTTCACTGTATTAGTAAATCAATCCCAGTATCTCACAAAAGTGAGTACACTCCTCACATTTTTGTAAATATTTTATTATGTCTTTTCATGTGACAACACTGAAGAAATTACACTTTGCTACAATGTAAAGTAGCAAGTGTACAGCATGTATAACAGTGTACATTTTCTGTCCCCTCAAAATAACTCAGCACACAGCCATTAATGTCTAAACCGCTGGCAACAAAAGAAAATACACCCCTATGTGAAAATGTCCAAATTGCTCCCAATTAGCCATTTTCCCTCCCCGTGTCATGTGACTCATAAGTGTTACAAGGTCTCAGGTATGAATAGGGAGCAGATGTGTTAAATGTGGTGTTATCGCTCTCACTCTCTCATACTGGTCACTGGAAGCTCAACATGGCACCTCATGGCAAAGATCTCTCTGAGGATCTGAAAAAAATAATTGTTGGTCTACATAAAGATGGCCTAGGCCAGTGATGGCAAACCTTGGCACCCCAGATGTTTTGGAACTACATTTCCCATGATGCTCATGCACTCTGCAGTGGTGTTGAGCATCATGGTAAACATAGTTCCAAAACATCTGGGGTGCCAAGGTTCGCCATCACTGGCCTAGGCTATAAGAATATTGCCAAGACCCTAAAACTGACCTGCAGCACAGTGGCCAAGACCATACAGCGGTTTAACAGGACAGTTTTCACTGAGAACAGACCTTGCCATGGGCAACCAAAATAGTTGAGTGCATGTGCTCAGCATCATATGCAGAGGTTGTCTTCGGAAAATAGACGTATTAGACAATAGACAGTGCTGCCAGCATTGCTGCAGAGGTTGAAGGGGTTGGGGTGTCAGCCTGTCAGTGCTCAGACCAGATGGTGCACACTGCATCAAATTGGTCTGCATGGTTGTCATCCCAGAAGGATGACAACCATGCACTAAGACTAAGACTAAGAACATGAATTACTGGAACCATGTCCTGTGGTCTGATGAGACCAAGATAAACTTATTTGGTTCAGATGGTGTCAAGCAGGTGTGGTGGCAACCAGGTGAGGAATACAAGTGTGTCTACAGTCAAGCATGGTGGTGGGAGTATCATGGTCTGGGACTTCATGCGTGCTGCCGACACTGGGGTGGTACAGTTCATTGAGGGAACCATGAATGCCAACATGTACTGTGACATACTGAAGCAGAGCATGATCCCCCCTGTGCAGAGACTGGGCCGCAGGGCAGTATTCCAACATGATAACGACCCCAAACACACCTCCAAGATGACCACTGCCTTGCTAAAGAAGCTGCGGGTAAAGGGGATGAACTGGCCAAGCATGTCTCCATACCTAAACCCTATTGAGCATCTGTGGGGCATCCTCAAATGGAAGGTGGAGGAGCGCAAGTTCTCTAACATCCACCAGCTCTGTGATGACGTCGTGGAGCAGTGGAAGAGGACTCCAGTGGAAACCTGTAAACTCCATGCCGAAGAGGGTTAAGACAGTGATGGAAAATATTGGTGACCACACAAAATATTGACACTTTGGTCTCAATTTGGACATTTTCACTTAGCGGTGTACTCACTTTTGTTGCCAGTTGTTTAGACATAAATGGCTGTGTGTTGAGTTACTTTGAGGGGACAGCAAATTTACACTGTTATACAAGGTGTACACTTACTACTTTACATTGTAGCAAAGTGTAATTTCTTCAGTGTTGTCACATGAAGAGATATAATAAAATATTTACAAATATGTGAGGGGTGTACTTGCTTTTGTGAGATACTGGGGGTTATTTACGAAAGGCAAATCCACTTTGCACTACAAGTGCACTGCAAGTGCAGTCACTGTAGCTCTGAGTGGGACATGCAAGGAAAACAAAAAAAAGCATTTTAGCTTGCATGATTGGATGCTAAAATCAGCAGAGCTTCCCCTCATTTCAGATCTTCCCCTCAGATCTACAGCTACTGCACTTCCAAGTGCACTTGCAGTGCACTTGTAGTGCAAAGTGGATTTTCCTTTCGTAAATAACCCCCACTGTATATATATATAATAATATTATAACAATAATTCATTCTGATATATAGCAGTCATCCCTGAGAAATGTTGACATTACAACACAATCAGTAATTCAGTTAAGTTCCCCACCATACACTCATCATAGATCAGCATCACTATCGGCAGAGTCAGGGAGATCATACACACTTGTGGCGACTATGTATGGGGAGGATAACCAAGAGGATCAGATTTTATTAAATTTATTCACACAACCCCTGTGTTTATAAGTAAGTTGCTCTCTATTCAGCACAGCATTCACCGCCGTGCACCACTGAACACAATTTGGAGGGTTAGAAGACAGCCAACATGAGAAATCAACTTATGGTCAATAAATAACAAACAGCTAAATACAATTTTAATAATATAAATAATAATAACTCATTTAAATATGACTGATTAAATATGACCCATAGGTTATTATTCTGTTATAGGTAAGGGAATCTGTAAATCAAATTCTATTCCTAGGAACAAATAATAATACACTGTGATGAGTGACTGGGCAAAGATCGGTTTGTAGGTTTGCAGGCAAACTCAGAAAAAGTCCACTAAACCCATACATAGTGATTAAAGTCTATGGGAGTTGAATCTTGTTATTTTTATGACCTTTTTCAATTCTAATTTACATGCTTCTGTTAAAAAAAAGGGCACGGGTAGCTGGGCAATGCCAAACGGGACATGTACCAATTCAAAAATATGTTTTTAAAAATACTATTCAATACAATACTGTCATGTCATTTAGCATGATAGTGATAGTGTCATGTTGAAAAACATCAGCCGGAGGCTCAGGCAAGTGAGCTGGCCAAATATGGCCAAGTTGTCTGCTTGTTCAATGAACTGTGAACAGGTTTGGTTAGAGTCCAATTCATCTTCAACCCAAACCTAAAGTTCACATAACACTATATTGCACATATAAACTGAATCTTTTCAGTAATGCAAGACTCATTAATCGTATTGCCTAAAGCAATGTATTTGCTGAAGCTTGTCCCCTTAAGATAGCTGTATATTATTAAGTAGCACTAACATTAACAAGCTAATTCATTAAATGCTAAATAGTTCTTTTGTTTGTTTTTTCATATGACTAACATGTCTGATAACATAAAATATGTAAGTAATGCTTACTCAGCTATGATGGAACTTCTTAAATTTCTACACACTACTATGTATTAGACTTATTCTTTCACTAACATGTAACCATTGCAGTGCCAGAAAGTTGGGTCATCAAATGGTAATTGAATTTTATTTGAAAAGAGAAAGGGTGTTAAACAAAAAGAATAAAAGTGTTTGTTAACCTCCAATATATGATCTTAAGCTTGGTGTATAACTCCACAGATTATTTTTTCCTTTTTTAACATACGGTAGATAGAACAGAAGAGGGCTAGGTTTCAGGTTTTATTGCTGTCTGTCTTGTTGGGTAGTACGCAAGAGTGAAATTAGTCAATTTTTCTTAATTTTATTTTAAAAATGGTCTGTGCAATGTAAACACAACTATTTTTTTGGTGCTCTGCAGTAAAATGAGAACAAAGTGAATTATCACTATCCTCACTTAACTTTCCCAATCAGAACCAAATTAATGGACTTAAATTTAATTCCAGCCCAATCATAACGGGCTCCTGTTCATTAGAGTCTAAGTCAGAATCTAATAGTTAGAACTTTTTATGAATGGACTTGAGAGACAAAAACAATTTACCAGATTCTGACTTGAGAAGGTTAAGTGAGATGAATGGTGACTTAAAAGTTGACTAACTTTACCATGGAGTACTATATAACAAAAATACAAAATTCTGTGCTCAACTTGTCTGCAGAACAAGAGGTTAAAGAGCTATTTAGGTGGGATTCTTAAAAGAAAAATTAAATCGCTGACCTATCCTTATGAAAATGCTAGCTGCTTTCCCTCTTACTTCAATATCTTAAAGCTAAACTCCAGGAAAATGAAAAGTGGCACTTCCACATTGTAAGGATTGGTAATGGGCCAGATGAACAAAGTGAATGGGTATCGGGTACATCATACCCCTACCCATTCACCAAAAAAAACTGTGAAATTTTAAAGGGGTTGTATACCCTCAATTACAACTTGTACCTACAGGTAAGCCTAGATTAAGGCTTACCTGTAGGTACAAGAAATATCTCCTAAACCTGCACGGAGCGACGTCTTCGCTGCTCTGGCCAATCACAGCGCTGCAGCAGCGCTGTGATTGGCCGGAGCGGCGATATCCGGAAGAGAGATGGCTGCGGCTGGAGGGGGAGAAGAGGACGGCGTCGGGAGCCCCGATCTAAGGTA
Organism: Lithobates sylvaticus; assembly: GCA_028564925.1. Lineage (NCBI taxonomy): Eukaryota > Metazoa > Chordata > Amphibia > Anura > Ranidae > Lithobates > Lithobates sylvaticus. The sequence goes on along the minus strand of CM053028.1, from coordinate 323,019,385 downwards.
AGTGATGCATAATGAGCTAGTATGCTAGTCATACTAGCTCATTATGACTTTGTCTTGCAGGTAGTTTATGTGAATGGGTATTAGGTACATCTTACCCCTACCCATTCACCAAAAAAGTGTCAAAAAGTAATAACCACAGGAAACTGTTTTTGACGAGTTCTTTATTAATAAAGAAAAAAAATAGTGCCCCCCTATGTAATCCATTGTCAATCATGCTGCCCACAAAAATAGGAAAAGAAAAAAGAAACAACCTGCTGTCATCACTTGGGAGGCCCCTGGCCATCTGCCTTTTCTCTGCTTTGACAGGTCTTTTATAGGCAAGGGGTGGGGCCACCCTGCTACATCACCCCCCTTCTGACACATGACCCCAAAGCACCCACCCCCCATGTTAAGATCATTGCTCACCCCCCCCCTTTCCTGCCAGGCTGCATGTTTGGATCTGGTATGGATTTTGGGGGGTCCCTATGCCATTTTTTCATTTTTATTTTGGAGTTCCCCTTAAAATCCATACCAGATCCAGGGGGGACTCCATGCTGTTTTTTTTTTCCAATTTTTTTTTAATCTTTATTGCTGGGAGCCAGAAATACATTACAGCTGCGAGCAAGTTTAAATTAAATGTTTTCCTTTAAAAATGTCATTATTGCTACAGCATGTTCTATACATCATACAGATGCACCACTATACAGGCAGACTAAGGGGACCCCCCCCAGCAAGATATTTAAAGGAATATTTCATTTTTATTGTTTTACTTTAAGCATCATTAAAATCACTTCTTCTTTAAAAACAATTGTTTTAAAAAAGTTTTTTCTTTAAAACGAGGACTTTTGTTTTTTCATGTCCCATAGACTTTAATAGAGTTTTCATGTTTGCTATAACTTTTTGCCTGCTCGAGATGTTGTGCTGCGAACCAGGGGGTGTCCTAGTAAGGATTAACTTCTTGTTCTTGTCTAGGGGATAGAGTAAAGAAGTTTTACTTATTTGATCCTCTGCTCCTGCAGGCTCCTCCGTGCTGCTAGACCAATCCCTGCAGCTTCTTCTCCCCCGTACTCTGCTGGTCTATACTGCTCTGAAATAATCAAGACCATTCCAAAGACCCTAGCCTTGTATGGAACATAAGGACATGAAGGGACAGTCCACTACAGGAGCTGAGCCTAGACAGAAAGAAGCAGTTAATCCTTGCAGTGCAGGCACAGCCCAACTTCAAGAGAGGATTTTTACTTTTCCCAGAGTTTGCTTGAATTCCATTCACTGTAACAAGTATGCAACAAGAAATTCTACATTTTTGCCAAAAATTTCCTGAATTGTGTACCCATTGCACTCAGTGACTCAGCAAACCTAGAAGCCGAAGACTCGGAATAACATCCAGGCAACTGGCATTTTAAGTGGAAAAGGTCAGCAGTAGAAGGCCTCAAATTTCCCTCGTGAAAGGTTTACTTTTGGCATTTTTTTTTTAACTTTCTGGTTTTGGCACAGTTGCAATGATTCCTAGACAACATTATTAGCTCATTGAGTTGTTTTATATATTGCCTAGAATTTCTATTTCAATTAAAAAAATGTTACAAGTTCATTGAACTCTGTAATTGGACAGGTGGTACTTAGTATGAGTTTGTAATTAAACAAAGCTATAGTCTGCATCTGTAAGATGAAGGGAGCTCCAACTTTCAAATTAACTTTCTTTGGAAAAATGTCTTACAAATTCTACTATGACAGCAGAAAAATATAAATTCTATTTTAATGTTTTATCCATCTGTCCACTGTTATTAAAACTTGGCAGGTGTCTCATTTTAAAACAAAATCATTTTTATAATACAATGGGAATATGTATTGATGGTTATATATGGGAATTCATCCTTATTGGTAGACTAAATTATATTAATTATATTAAATTGACATCCATTTCCATAAGCCCTATTGATGGACAGACATGAAAACATTGAAAGTCACATGAGTGAAAGCAGGCTCTATTCTGAAACATCTTGGTGCATGTTTGTACACTAGGGTGCTACTACTGTAGAAACAACATCCTGAAAGAGGAATCCGTTGTGGATTGGAGAGGCTGACATTTTCAGGCATGCAGAGGATAAGCTCTTGGTGTGGAGAAGGACATTATGGCTTTAGAATTTGCTCCACATTGAGATCTGAGTTCATAAAGCTGAACCCCCTACAATGCAAGGGTTAAGCCCCCATTCACACCTATCCGCATCTAATTCGCATAGTAGGAGAATATGGAGCCGGTTCACATATCTCCGGGGCGGCTGTGGAGCGCACTGCACTGTGCGGTTTTGGCTCCGTTTCAGGGCCGAATTCAGGCATAGAATCGGTCCTGATTCGTCCCTGAAACGGGGAACAGGGACGCACAGTGCTCCTGTGCTATCCGCAGCGTGCTATAGTGTGAACCCGGGCTAAAGCTGAAATAAGTGGGAATGCTGATCCCACATTGTACATGATGGTGTTAGAGTTGACATAGATGGAGCTCTGAAGAGAAGCAGCTTTAAAGGACTGGTCGCACAGAATGGTGGAAGCCTGTGAGAGTGAGGGATAAGGCAATAAAGCATAAACTACCCATGCTGTGCACAAGAACCTATGTTAAAGCGGTTCTGCACTGACATATTTTTTTTGTACTGTTTAAAAAGCATTTCATTATAAAGTCGGTATGCCCGGTATCCAGGTCCGTTTTCCGGTATAATCGACACTTTATAAAATCAAGCACAGCAGATGTCATCTTGCTTGTGGGCATTTGAAGCCCACAAGCAATCACTTCCGTGTTCCATCAGCATTGCCATGTAAGTTGCAGCCCCCGTGATGTGAAGCTCTCTCAGTACGGGGAGAGAGCTTCACACTTCTCACGCCTCCAAACGTGTCCGGTGTAATGACGTCACGCCGTTGAAATCACACGAGATTTCACATCGGACCTCCGCACTGACTCCTGGGATGAATTACACAAAATCCCAGGAGACAGTGCGGCGATCACCGGACATGATGCTGATCTCCGCACAAACTCTGCCCACAGCCGCAGGGAATGGAAACAAAGATTACATACATGAACAGGTAGGTTAAAAAAAAAAAAGGCCACTGTGCACTCTTTACTGCGTTTACAAACGAATAAGCCTAACTTTTGAAAGTGTGTGCAGAACCGCTTTAAAAAGATTTATTCATTTAAAAGCTAAAACTTCTCTGCTGCTAGCCAAAAATCATTGCAGATATTTACAAAATCTTGATGGAATAGCATATTTCTGATTTTTTTTTTTTTTTTGTAATTTATGATTTATTTATAAAATAGGTATAATTCCGCTCTCAGGTAGAAATGTGGCTACTGCCTCCCCTGGAAACTCCACTGAGTAAAGTATTAATATAAAGTGTAAAGAGGTGAATGGTGCTGCCAAAAGAATTTAAGTGACCATGTGGGGTTAAATCAATCCTAATGGATGCTAGAGTGCATAAACCTTCAAATGAGTGCAAATTACTATCCAAATAGTGCAAAGGATCCTATGTACCAAAAAATACATCAATTCATAGGTAAACGAAAGTATAAAGTGCTAGCAAAAAAATATGGATATTTAAAAAGTGTATAATGGCACCACTCATAGTGTGAATACGATAAAAGAATTTCATTGTATCAAGTTAAAATAGGCACTCAACTAGTGCCAGGAACAATGGCAAAGAAAAAAGGAAAAATAAATAAATAGTTAAGTGCCTTTTTTAACTTGATACAAAAAAATTATCTTATCGGATTCACACTATGAGTGTGCCTCTTTCCCATCCATCCACATGTGGATATTCCATGATCTAACACTTCACAATTCTATTGGACACCAGGATTGAAGGCAGATCTGATTACATGCGTTTACCCCTGCAGGAGTGCAGCTATTTTGTGAGTTTTGAACTGAAAGGGGAGCACTAGTGTCATTCACTTCTCTGCACAGAAGCACAGAATCCATGATTTGAACGAAAACTATGTAGAATTACAGAAATTAAGGGGGTTTGAGCTTTGGCAGACCAGAGGCCTCAGGTATGTGGAGCAATTATTTTTGAATGATAAAATAAAATCTTTTGCCCAACTGTCTGAGGAATTTGAGATACCAAGAAAAAGTTTTATATTATTACTCAAAAGGGACGGGATAAAAAAAGGCCTTATATCTAAAATTTATCAGATATTGAATAGTAAAATCAATGAAAAGAATGTCCTCCCAGCAACAGTGGATACAGTGGGAACAAGATCTAGGCCCTCTCTCAGACGCATAGTGGGCGGAGGCTCTTTCCGCAATATTACAGGTTTCATTGTCCTCGACCCAAAAGTTAACACAAATGTTTATTCTACATAGGTCATACTACACTCCACTACACTACACTACACTGTTTAAATGGAAATGCAGGGGATCCCCCCTATGCCCATGATGTAAAGGTACACCGGCCAACTTAATACATATGCTATGGAGGTGCCCCAAACTCCATCGTTATAGGCAGGATATAATTAAAAATATAAATAATATATTGGGTAAAAACTTAGTATTGGATCCTAGAATATGTTTGTTAAATATAGTAAAAGAACCCAGTATATTAGATAACACTTACAGCACAATAGCGAGATGCCTGTTTCAGGCTCGGAAAATGTTTGAAGCCATTTGAAAGGGTTGGAGAGAGGTATTGGACCATGGCCGATGTTGGCTATGATGGGATGGGGGGCGGGGAGTGGGGGAGAGGAGGCTGGGGAGAGGAAGTTATGGGGGAAAAGTGTTTTTTTATTTTTTTTTACTTTTTTTTAATTCAAAGAAAGGCAAGAGGAAGGGGAGGGAGAGGGAAGAAAAAAAAAGAGAAAAAATAAAAAAATGTTTTTTTGTTTTTTTGTTTTGTTTGTTTTTTGGTTTGTTTTTTTATTTTTCCTTTCTTTCTTGGGGGGTGTAGAATATCTGTATCTGGAAAGTGTGTATTTGGAATGTGTATTTTGTATATATGTGTGTAAAGAAAATAAATAAAAAGATTACTGAAATTAAAAAAAGGAGTGTGGCCTCAGGTGATAAGTTTGTCACTGTGTGCTGTATGTTTCATCTGCATGCTCGTTAAAATCAACTGAACTTTCTATGTATAACTAAAAAAGAACTGCTAATAAATAACCTCAAAAACACATAAATGAAGCAGCAATTCTCCTGTGGGATATAGACACAGTTCAAAGCAAAAAAAATTATACAGAATCACGTTAAATAATAAATGATGTAAACACAGGATAAACTGGTCTAAACCAGAGTGATTCTGTCAAAGAAAGTCCACAAGTGATAAAATAGTGGGTCTTGAATATTCCTAGTGATGATCTTCACCAGCTGCTGTGGACCTCTCATTACAAGGGGTCACTTGCGCTTGTGGCTTAAACCCAGGTAGGGCCTTTTACTTAATAAAGGAGCTCCCACACACCGGAAAGCCACTGGTCACATTGTGGTAAGTATAAATTCTCCAAAAAAAGACAAAAATGCTCCACATAGTAAAAAAACATTTAAACGTGTATTGTATTAAAAAATTTTGCACTTACAGCAATGACTGAAAAATTGCACCTTAGGTTTGGTGTGTCAGCCGGCACACAATCAAATAAGTCCATCCTTCCGAGACACATGGGAGTTGGTGATGTCAGCGTGTGGCTCCACCCTGCGCATTTCGTCATAGGTTGAGGTTGTCCAGGGGCACGGGTGGCACGCTGAGTCACCACATTAAATACAAACACATATATAGCCAAGCCTCGATCTGAGCCTCAGTCGGCCATATTCGTATCTCATCCTACAAATAACCAAGCCTCCTTCTGGTCCAATGGAACACAGAGGGGAAACCCATAACTAACTAGGCTTGGTTATCCGTAGGATGAGATACGAATATGGCCAACTGAGGCCCAGATCGAGGCTTGGCTATATTTTTGTTTGTATTTAACGCAGTGACTCAGCATGCCGCACATGCCCCTGGACGATGTCAACCTATGATGAAACGAGTAGGGCAAAGCGACATGCTGATGTCACCCTCACCTTAAAGAACGGGCTTGTTTGATTGTGTGCCGGCCGACACATCAAACCTAAGGTGCAATTTTTCAGCCATTGTTGTAAGTGCAATATTTTTTACTACGACAAAAACATTTAAAGGGTTTTTTTACTATGTGGAGCATTTTTGTCTTTTTTGGAAAATGTATACACGGTGACCAGTGGCATTCCAATGTGGGAGAGCTCACTTATTCGGTGAAAGGCCCTGGCTGGGTTTAAGCCAAATGCGCAAGTGACCCCTTGTAATGAGGGGTCCACAACATCTGGTAAGCAAGTTTTTCAGCTTTTGATGGAGGCACTGATGCACTTTAAGGTGGTAAATGGTAAAGATCATCACTAGGAATATTCAAGACCCACTATTTTATCACTTCTGCACTTTCTTTAACAGAATCACTCCAGTTTAGACCAGTCTTTACATCATTATTATTTAGCGCCATTCTCTATAATTTTTATTTTATTTTTTTATGAACTTTTTATATGTCATCGGTGTAAGAGCCAACATTTTGGATTCATGTGGAGCAGCTGGGGGCTCCTAGGCTTTGGCACTTGCTGCACCATAGGAATAAGAAGCTCTCTTGGGGTACTTTGGAGCAATGACTCAAGCATAGATCATTCAACATCTAAACCTTAATTTAATATCATTTATATATTGTATGTAGATTATTGCTTAAAACACCAAAATACCTATTTATTATTGCAAAACTCTATTTTAAACAAAATTTTGGTGAGTTTGCATTTATTCACATTATATTTACAGATGTGAGAGGACATGAAAACAGGGACAGCAGATAGACAGTTGGAAACAAAAGACCATTAGTGGGAACTATCAATTATTCTTGCATACTACAGGGTATAATTAGTACTACTATTGGCATATTTGATAAAGTAGAGTAAAGTACCATGGCCTACTGCAAAGTGTAGTAAGTATATTGATTGAGAAAAAAAATCCAATGTGACACTTATTTTTATCTATGGTACTATTATGTTACTATTATTATTATTATTATTATTATTATTATTTTTTACCAAGTAACTCCTTTGTATAAGTCAGTGGTTAAAAGAATAATATAAAGGTGAGATTTTATTTTTGACTGTCCCCTGTGGTGATGACTACCAAGAAAATGTGTTTACAGCCTATTTCCACCCACATTTGCCATGGAAATACAATAGTGGGTATCATACACTTCTGCCTCTTGTAATATGATGTTTATATAGTTATTTTCAATTTTAGAAGGAATACAGGTAATGCTGTATGTTTAGTTTCATGCTGAGCTTGGAATAGGAAAACTGATAGTTGTGGAAAGCCTTACTTTCCAGCTGTTATTTGCCTCTCATCACAAAACAGCTAGTGCATGTATCACTTACTTGACATTGGCTATTAATTAGAATTGGAGAATTGAATGCCACATGTAATTTCAACTGCAGCCACTGCATAACAAAGACACGTCTGAAGTATTTACTATCTTATCATAGTTAGTTTATGGGCCAGGCTTTGCTGTTTACAAATGGAATGTTAATAAACACTACAATTTAAGGCAAGTCAGATCACTACACTGATCAATAGCTACATTCTCTGAGCATGTGCTGAATGATGAGTAGATATAACTGAAATTGAGATACCAGTTTAATGTTACACATACTGAAAGAATAAACAGCAAGTGCGTCCCCAAGCTTTTAACAGGTCATTTAAAATAGTGACATAATCCTTCCTGGACTTTTTCCCACTGAAGAAAAGACAAAGAAAGCTTACATGGGGTAATTATTAAATATATATTTTTTTTGTATTAAAAAATGTTTAGCAGTTAATTTTTTATATAGTTAATGTTTCTACATCTATGGGGTTTATTTACTAAGGACAAATACGTTTGCAATGGAATGTTTTCTTAGCTTAGTGAATGAGGTGAAGCTCTGCCTACTTCCATCATCCAATCATGTACAAGCAAAAATAAAAAATAAATTGTTTTCCTTTGATGTGATTTGGTGTTCTTCTAAAGTAACATTTTAACACATTTACTAATCTAAGAGAAAATTAACTTGCAATACTTTTTTAATTTTTATTTTGTATATATTACTTATGTAGCACCCCTTTATCCCTAACAGGTGGATGAGGACCCCCAGACAGCTCAGTGGGCTAGCATTTCAAACCTCAGGGTGGAATAGTTTAATCTTTGTTGGGTGAAAAAATTGGACACCAACCATTTTTAAAAATTTAACAAAGTTTATCAAAACTCAATAAATTCAGGAAATGGGGGTAAGGGCAAATAATACCCAAAAAGCGAACAAAAATGACTCCAGGCATACAGAAATAAGAACCTTAAATCCAAAGTCAGTGATGTATACTCTGCAGACTGTTGAGCAGCTTCTGGGAGAAAAAATCATTTTTTAATTGAACCACCAAATTTCCTGCAATGTCCACTGGCAGCAGCTTGTACCCAGCTCTTCAGGACTCTCTTCAGATCCTTCCCTTAGTGTTTTAAGATGTCTCTAGCTTCACTCCCCCTAGATATACCTTCCTTTCAGAGCCAAGATTCAGGACCTCTGCTTACAGAAACAACATTGTCAGGGTAGCAGGCTGGGAGGTAAAAAACCTTCAGCACAATCATCTCCCCATGTCTGGAAGGCCAAAGGCCTTTTTGGTAGGCCACTCCAAATATTTATACTCCTCCCCAGCATGCTCCACTGGCAATAAAAGTCCTGGTGATTGTCCAGTGAGAGATGGGTATTCATAGTTTAACAATATTATTAATATTATACAAAATTTATATAGCGCCAACAGTTTGCGCAGCACTTTACAAGGTAGAGGGGGACAGCACAACTACAATACAGTTCAATACAAAAGGGACAGGAGGGCCCTGCTCATGGAGCTTACATTCTAAAGGGAGGGGGTACAACAGGTAATAGCTGCAGGGAATGATTTGATGGGGGTGGCTCGGGTACAGTTTTTAGTTGGGTGCGGGATAGGCATTCCTTAATAAATTAGTTTTCAGGGATCTCCTAAAGGTGGACAGGGTGTTCCAGAGGATGGGAGAGGTTCTAGTGAAGTCCTGTAGGTGAGCATGGGAGGAGGTAACAAGGAAGCTAGAGATCAGTAGGTCCTAAGAGGAGTTGAGGGGACAATTTGGGCAATATCTGCAGATGAGCTTGGTGATGTAGCTGGGGGCAATGTTGTGGATGGCCTTGCATGTTGTGGTTGGGATTTTGAATTTTATACGGTGGGGTAATGGAAGCCAATGAAGAAATTGGCAGAGAGGGGCAGCAATCATGGATCGCTTAGTGAGCTGTACAAGTCTAGCAGCAGCAGTCATATTAGACTGAAGGGGGATAGCCTGTGTAAGGGTAGGCCATTAAGGAGAGAGTTGCAGTAGTCAAGGTGGGAAATAAGCAAGGAGTGGACAAGTCACTTTGTGGTGTCGTTCGTCAGGAAGGGGCGAATTCTTGAGATGTTACGGAGGTTAAGGCAGCAAGATTTAGCCAGTGATTGGATGTGGGGGCTGTTTCTTATTACACTATCCAGTAAGGAACACTCCCTGCAACAGGCATGAGTAAACCATACCCTGACCTGAAAAAAAAAAAAAAAAAAGAAAAAGAAAAATTCAGCAAAAGCAGATCTGTAACAATTTAAGCTCTGGTTGCCTACAGCCTAGCAACAAATCCAAAGTTATACTAGGGGCACCCTAGATTATGGCATGGTCCCTACACTTATTTTGCACTTCAATGCAGTTTGGCCTTGTCAGGAGGTCCTAAGAACAATATATGCCTCACTATATATGCTTAGTTACATAGTTACTGGGGTGGTACTGAGGTGTTGAATACTGGGTGTTGTCAATTAGCACTGGGTGTTGTCAATTAGCATATGTAAGAGAGGTAGGCTGTTGTATTTAAGAAGGGTAGCAACTCTGTAGGGTTTTACTCTGTAGACGTTGCTCTTTCCAATTGCAGCAGGACAAACGTGCATAGTTTTGAACAGCAGTAGTTTGAAAACAGCAGGAGTTTGGAGACAACCAACTATATTTGATTAGTACCTGTATTTGAATTTAAGTATATCTCTTTTTAAAGATGTGTGGTTTAGTTCAGTGCAATGCTTGTTTGGCATTTGTTTTTGTGGTACCTTTTGGAAGCTGGGATGCTGTCCCATTTGTATGCAGATTTCTAGTCTACGTGATGACTTTGCTGTCTAAATTCCTTGGTTTGTGCCCTGCAGTCTGAGATCAGGAGGTTGTCTAAGCCAGTTTCGACTGTTGAGCTGCCCTGCAAAAAGCCACCCCTTCCTCAAAGACTGCACAGGAGAAGGGCAGTGTGGACAACTGTTGGGTCTGTAAGAGTAAGGCCTGTGGATCATAAGCATGTAGCTTGTGGTTTGTCACTGCATAACCCCTATAGTGTTCTTTCTGATCTATAAGCAGATACAAAGGCTGCAAACATAGCTTCTTGTGAGATTGGCAACCCTTCTCTGCACAGAAAGGAGGAGCTTAAGAAAAAAATTGCAATTCCAAAAGTAACTGTTTTATCTGAGGTTGCAAACCAGGCAAGCGTTGTGGATAAGGCTCCTAAAAGGAGATGTCATCTTCTTGTTGGTGATTCAATTATAAGAGATGTCTCTTTAGGAAATCCGTGTCAAAGGAAGTTAGGTTTTTGCCTGGTGCTACTGTTAGGAGAGATAAAAGGCGCATTCTAAAAAAGCTAGTGAAGAGTGCAATGTTGATGTTGTTGTGCACCTTGGCACAAATGATTTGTCCCAGAATGATGTGCGTTACATCCTTTCTATTGCATTATTGTCAATACTGGATGAAGGAGACAGCAGTCCTGAGTGACAACTCAGAGGAGAGGGGTAGATGATGAAGCTTGCACACAGAGCCCCCCAAACCCCTCAATCCCTCTCCTCTACACAGTCTTCTTGTAATCTTGCAGCCCTGTCTGTATAAAACGCCAGCTTTTAGGAGCCCAGACCCTCCTGATTTTTTGAAGGTGATAGAGTATCAAGCTGTTGGGTTCTGTTGTCTTGTGAATTCTGTGACTACTATAAATCACAAGAAAACAAGCTGGTACTGTAGCTTGATAATATATTTCCTCCAAAAATAGCAGGAGGGTTTGGGCTCTGTCAAGCTTGTGTTTTATATACATGTAAAGTAGCAGAGGAGGCACAGATATGGCTGCAACATTACATGGAGATTTGCAGAATGTACCTTGGGCAGGGCTTCCATGCATGCTGTAACTTCTCAATAAGAACACCCATAAATTTGGCTTCAGCCAAGGGAGGAACTAAAGCCAGCTCTAACAGTTTATTTTTTTTAAATTTTATTTCTTAATATTGGAACAGGGACAAATGTGATGTGTAATCAGTCCCCTGGGTGATTTAAAATGGACATCCTACACTTCATTACTCCAACACATAGGTATAAATCCAGCCATAAAGGTTTACAGTTATCTCCTTTCCTAGTATCAAACACTAACCTATTATGTCATTATGTTATTACTGTGTTTGAATATTGCGCTGAAAGGATTGAGATATCGATACATAATATCTTTGGATGTAGTACTGTTCTATATGCCTATTTTACTTCGATACATTGTAAGTGTATTTCCTACAGGGAGGTTTATATTTAATAAAATATTTTGAAACGGGATTACGCTATGGAGCATTTTGTTTGTCTCCTCAATGTGAATGAGCTCATCTAGCCGGAGACCCGTCCAGCCTGTCAGCAGCTGTCCCGGTGTGTTCCCTTTCCAGCCTGAGACCAGATCCAATCCACTTTGATACGCCTGTGACCCAGCTTTGTCTGGTAAGATTTGAATTTATAGGGGCACTTATCTCCAATTTGCCAGGACTGTATAAGTGGAAGAAATAGATGAAAAATATTTAGAATATTTTAACATTTATGTAACTGTGTCTCTATTAGGGAATAACCACCGTTTCAACTGCACAACGGACTGAATACAACACAATACAATACGCCTGCTACGTAGACTCATCCCCTTCATTTCAAAAAAGGAAAAAGCAATAGTGGTAGGAACAATCATCAACTCTCGACTCGACTACGCCCTTTACATAGGACTACCTAAATTACAGATTGCACGCCTAAAAGTCGTTCAAAACACAGCAGCAAGACTAGTCACGGGAAAAAAACCATGGGAATCCATCTCCCCCTCCCTGAGGAACCTACACTGGCTAACCGTAAAGGATCGGATTACATTCAAGACCCTCTGCCTGACCCATAAATGCACACAAGGAAACGCTCCTCAATACTTATGCGAAAAAATAAAACACTACACTCCCAATCGCAACCTCCGATCAACCAACCAAAACCTCCTCCTCATCCCCAAATCCTGGTAAAAATCAAAGGGAGAACGAAGATTTTCAGTCCAAGGACCACGGCTATGGAACGCTTTACCTACGAACATCCGCTTGGAAGAAAACCATCGGGCCTTCAGGAAAAAACTTAAGACTCACCTCTTCTAAGTAGGAATCAACGCAGGTCAGATTAAGCGCCTCGAGGCGATTCAGTTCGCAGTTGCAGCGCTATACAAATCATTCATTCATACAATATCATGCATATAGAAAGAGAACTTTTTCAAAACTATTGTCGTTGGATAGTGTGGATTTATGTAGCGCTGCCTACACTGATCAGTGTTTTATGTTATTACATGTGGACAACTCTTACTTTTTAATGATACATGTCTTAAAGCCCAACTCCAAGATATTAGCAACCCCCACCCCCAACTAATTGTTGGTATAAAAAAATAAATCCAAATGCCCATTTTATTTAACTGAAGCAATGATTACATAATGATCCTTCTCCCTTTATATGTTTAGGTCCTGGAGTCCTTCTTTGGGTGTCCACATAACTGGCTGGGTACTCTCTCATAGGCTCCAGAGGCAGGAGAACTCATGGGGATGGTGAGGGGACCAGTGTCCCAGAAAATAATAAGCAGGGAAAAATGTCTGATACCCAAGCGCGGGATATTAGCTTTGCTCATAGAGGAAACTATGAGTTTGATCTATTACACTGCAGGATTGCTTATGAAGAGGTGTTTGGAATCAAGGAGTGAGGTAAATGTTTTTTTTTTTCTGAAGCTGGGCTTTAAAAAAAAAAAAACTTATTAAAGAAAATTCATAATTTACTGTACTGTATGCTATGTGTGCATTTAATTTGTATTTGCGAAATAAAGGTTTTACTTAAATAGAAACAAATAAACGTAAAAATTTAACAAAAAAGAAACAAACTTAACAATGAAAATTGCCCTCAACCAATGATAGTTTCACTTTACATGTTTTTTATAGGGTTTGGCTGCTGGACACAAGGCCCAAGAGCATTAGCAATGGCTGGGATCCTGACAACCTGGACATCGTGGGGGCTCCTCTTGTATATTCTCCCACCCATTTTTGTTTATAGTAAATTTTTACACTGGTTAGTAGAATGATTCAACTTTTTATACACAATAGGCAATGCACAATTATTTTTAAAGAAACCATACACAGCAAGGAAAGCCGTACATAGGGGTGCAGTGTCGAAGGGGTACATTTTCTCCTGCTTATGCGTCAATACTGATCTGAGTCCTAACAAAAGGTCTTCCCTATGGGATAAGTGCAGTATTTACATATTTAGACATGCTATCGGTCTCTATATTTAAAGGGATTGAGCACTCATCCATTTAAAATAGTGGTTCTGTACCCATGGTCCATTTCTCGGCACTACTGATACTGTATTGAATACATTTATAGCGGGAATCTGTGACTATTTACCGCTGTGTGTGATTTATATTTCAATATATTTCTACATGACCGTTGCATATCAGTGATACATATCATAGATCACATGATATGTGTGTATCTTACTATCATAAACACATACAGTGGTGTGAAAAAGTGTTTGCCCCCTTCCTCATTTCCTGTTCCTTTGCATGTTTGTCACACTTAAGTGTTTCGGAACATCAAACCAATTTAAACAATAGTCAAGGACAACACAAGTAAACACAAAATGCAATTTGTAAATGAAGGTGTTTATTATTAAAGGTGAAAAAAAATCCAAACCATCATGGCCCTGTGTGAAAAAGTGATTGCCCCCTAAACCTAATAACTGGTTGGGCCACCCTTAGCAGCAACAACTGCAACCAAGCGTTTGCGATAACGTGCAATGAGGCTTTTACAGCGTCCTGGAGGAATTTTGGCCCACTCATCTTTGCAGAATTGTCCTAATTCAGTTACATTAGAGGGTTTTCGAGCATGAACGGCCTTTTTAAGGTCATACCACAACATCTCAATAGGATTCAGGTCAGGACTTTGGCTAGGCCACTCCAAAGTCTTCATTTTGTTTTTCTTCAGCCATTCGGTGGTGGACTTGCTGGTGTGTTTAGGATCATTGTCCTGCTGCAGAACCCAAGTTCGTTTCAGCTTGAGTACACGAACAGATGGTCGGACATTCTCCTTCAGGATCTCTTGGTAGACAGCAGAATTCATAGTTCCTTTTATCACGGCAAGTCTTCCAGGTCCTGAAGCAGCAAAACAGCCCCAGACCATCACACTACCACCACCATATTTTAGTGTTGGTATAATGTTCTTTTTCTGAAATGCAGTGTTCCTTCTACGCCAGATATACTTGGACACACACCTTCCAAAGAGTTCCACTTTTGTCTCATCGGTCCACAGAATGTTGTCCCAAAAGTCTTGGGGATCATCAAGATGTGTTGTGGAGAAATTGAGACGAGCTTTGATGTTCTTTTTGCTCAGCAGTGGTTTTCTCCTTGGAACTCTGCCATGCAGGCCATTTTTGCCCAGTCTTTTCCTGATGGTGGAGGCATGAACGCTGACCTTAACTGAGGCAAGTGAGGCCTGCAGTTCCTTGGACGTTGTTGTGGGGTCTTTTGTGACCTCTTGGATGAGTCGTCGCTGCGCTCTTGGGGTAATTTTGGGCGGCCGGCCACTCCTGGGAAGGTTCACCACTGTTCCATGTCTTCGCCATTTGTGGATAATGGCTCTCACTGTGGTTCGCTGGATTCCCAAAGCTTTGGAAATGGCTTTATAACCCTTTCCAGACTGATAGATCTCAATTACTTTCTTTCTCAATTGTTCCTGAATTTCTTTGGGTCTCGGCATGAGGTGTAGCTTTTAAGGATCTTCTGGTGGACCTTACTGTGTCAAGCAGCTCCTATTTAAGTGATGCCTTGATTGTGAACAGGTGTGGCAATAATCAGGCCTGGGTGTGGCTAGAGAAATTGAACTCAGGTGTGGACAACCACAGTTATAGTATGTTTTAACAAGGGGGGCAATCACTTTTTCACACAGGGCCATGATGGTTTGGATTTTTTTTCACCTTTAATAATAAACACCTTCATTTACAAATTGCATTTTGTGTTTACTTGTGTTGTCCTTGACTATTGTTTAAATTGGTTTGATGTTCCGAAACACTTAAGTGTGACAAACATGCAAAGGAACAGGAAATGAGGAAGGGGGCAAACACTTTTTCACACCACTGTATATGAATTCCATCTTTTTCGGTTGTCTGTTAGTTCTGTGAGGTTACCCCATACCCTGAGCCACATGTTTACCAGCACCTACCCAATTTTTGTCCTGAGGAAGCTACTATTTTAGTGAAACGCGTCAACGAACAAGTTTTTGGAGGCATTACTGGATCAGAAATTCTTCTCCTACTTTGATACATTATGACATCAATTTCTGTACCTTAGATCCAGCCCTCTGTAACTGCATCATTGGGTAACTGGTAACTGTGTCTATACAGGGTGTTGTTTGTACGTTGGTTATATGTTTTTTGTAATTTTTATTATGCTGTAATAAAATGTATACTTTTTTATTGGTTTTCCGTCTCATTGTGTGCCCACAAAGTCTGCCTTTTTTTTACTTGGTTAATCCTTATATATATATTTTTAAAGACATGTTAAATTGAGTTACATTTCACCTGAGCATCACGATACAAAAATGCTAATTAATTAATTTTTAATATTGAATGCAAACTTATCCATCCATTCATGTTTAACCACTTTCTTACCGGGCCTATTTTGGCCTATTTTCCTTCATGTAAACATCATCATTTTTTTGCTAGAAAATTACTCAGAACCCCCAAACATTATGTACGTTGTTTTTAGCAGACACCCTAGGGAATAAAATGGCGGTCATTGCAACTTTTTATCTCACACGGTATTTGCGCAATCATTTTTCAAACGCCTTTTTTTTGGAAAAAAAACGGTTTCATGAATTAAAAAATAACAAAACAGTAAAGTTAGCCCAATTTTTTTATATAATATGAAAGATGATGTTACGCCGAGTAAATAGATACCGAACATGTCACGCTTTAAAATTGCACACAACCGTGGAATGGCGCCAAACTTCGGTACTTAATAATCTCCATAGGCGACGCTTTAATTTTTTTTACAGGTTACCAGTTTAGAGTTACAGAGGAGATCTAGTGCTAGAATTGTTGCACGCGCTCTAATGCACGCGGCGATACCTCACATGTGTGGTTTGAGCGGCGTTTACATATGTGGGCGGGACTTGCGTGTGCGTTAGCTTCTGAGCGCGAGCTACAGGGGACAGGGGCGTTTTAAATTTATTTTTTTTATTTTTTTATTTTTACTTACTTATTTTTTTTATTTTTACACTTTTTAAAAAAAAAAAAAATTTTGGATCACTTTTATTCCTATTACAAGGAATGTAAACATCCCTTGTAATAGGAATGTATGTGACAGGTCCTCTTTATGGAGAGATGTGGGGTCAATAAGACCCCACATCTCTCCTCCAGGCTGGAAAGCATGAGATTGGTAAAAAAAAAATTTACCGATCTCATGCTGACAGCCGCGATCGCGGCTTTGTTTACTTCCGGGTACCGGGCGTGACGTCATAACGTTGCGCCCGGGCCTCCGACGGTCATAGAGATGACTGGTGACCATACGGTCACCGGAAATCTCTATGCTCGTCATCTGGCGGCGAGCGATTCTTTCTCCGGGCCCCCGGTGGCACGGTAGAGCCCGCAGAAGCACCGGATGGCGGCGGGAGGGGGGACGTCCCCTCCCGCTGCCTATAAGAACGATCAGGCGGTGGAACTGCCACTATGATCGTTCTTATGGTGCACAGAATCGCCGGCCGGAAAGAATGATATCTGAATGATGCCAATAGCTGCTCGCATCATTCAGACATCACCACTCAAAGTCAAGGACGTCATATGACGTCCTTGGTAAGCAAGTGGTTAAATCCATTATTTTGCTGAAAACTCACTTTCAAAAACACCCCCTAACATTTCTAGCCTTGGCCATCTTGAGTAACGGCAGATGAATCATTAATCTTGGAAATCTATCTGCCTTTAGGTCAAGCATGCATTCAGGGGTGTGTTTAGCTGAGAAAACTCCTCCTCCACTCCTCCCTTCCTAAGGTCTCCTGGGAAGTATGACATCACTTGTCTAGGCCTGAAAATCAGGAAGTAAGTGAAGAAAAACAAAAAAAGAGTTAAAACAAGTCAGTATGATATACTGTACTTTATTATCTATTTACCAATGCTAGCAGCATAAGGATTAAAAAATAGTTATAGTTGATTGAAAGAGTGAAGTTCCACTTTTCCAAAATTTCTGTACAGTGTTTATTTAGTTGAGAAAGGGAGCCAAGGTAATGGCAATATCCATTTCCTATGTAAAGCAATTCTTGTGTAGTAAGACCAATAGTACACTTAGATCATTTGGCTGTCATTTGTTTTGTTTTTGTTTTGTTAAAGAGCTAAACCTTGTGATTACATGTTCTGTGGTACCCTGTAACCTTTGTAAGACGTATTTAAATGAATGCTAACCTGCAGTGAGTAAAGTCTGTGCCTTGTTCACAATATTAAGAACATAAATGAATGTATTTGAAATTACTGTATATTCTATTCTTACTGTAACAAAGTTCCCTAACAGCAAATATTATTTTTATTATTTATATATGTATTAGAGCCCATCCCTGGGTAATTATTGCCACTGATTACACTTCTAAGTTACAGTGTGAAGTTTCTGCTCTTAAAATCTCAGGTTTGTTCATTAGCCATTACTATGGACTGCCACTATCTGTGTTTGATTTTTTAGATTTATTTCCATAAGGAGGAAAAAAAGAGGAAAGATAATTGTGCAGGATGAGAAAAAAGTGTTTATGGTGGTAATAGCAGAATTGGGAAAACTGGGGATTTTGTGCTGCTGGAGTCCCGGGTGGTCTCAAACTATAGAATATATTAACTCAAAGAAGTAATATACCTAAGTTATATTATGTTGTCCTGCTGTTTTACATTCTTCTACAAGCATGTCTTACAAAGGCCTGCCGCGACTAGTAGATGGATCATTCTAAGAACATAATGAAATTGACATGCTAGCTCAGCTAAATGTCATACATTTTTAGTGACTGGAAATTATTGCAAAGAGAACACAAAAGTGGGAAAATCAAATGTGACAACCAAACTCCATGCAAAGCTATATTTATTTGTTTATAATTTTTACTTCTCAGATTTCTGCTCTAATTTTTCTAGTACGTCATGTGCATAAAGAGGACAAGTTAAATCTTGGGTATGCTGTATGTATCAGGGGCTCATTTGAGGCATCAAAACACTGCATCAAAACAGTGTCCAATAAACAACACCAATTCCTATTCCCCACTCACTCTGCTGTGCATTTCACCAAATAGTTTTCCCAGTTCACAAATGGAGAATGCAGTAGGTTCAGGTTGAATCCATATTGGACCTGTACCTGAATCTCATCTCCTCCACAAAATGAGAGGAAAAATGCATCAATGCTTAAATAAATACACCACAATAATAATGATGTGTAAATGGTCTCTAAATTATTTCATTTGATGTGTTAAATTATTTTTCAACAAGTAGCTGAATTGTTCCTAAAGGCACAGTTACACTTGAAATGACCAATGACTGATTGTTTACTCTCTTATTATTTGAAATGCTTAATTTAATTCATTAACAAATACCAATTGAATACAACCCAGATTTGAAACTTAAAAGGTCACCATTAAAGTAAACCTATCACAAATCTTTGGAAAAACTGAGAATATGAAGGGATTGTGAAAAAAAATCAGTAGATTCAAGCTTTCCCTCCTACCTTCTGAGCCTTTTACTTAGAAAAGGGGCTTGGATATTAAAGACCTTTGCCAGGGTTGAGCTTCAAATCGAAATTTTGCTGCCTGTATTTCTTTAATTGATATTGTGACTGAGGCCCCTTTCACACGGATGCCTCCGTTGGATGGACTCTGCTTGCTCAGCGTGGGTATGGCTCCGCTGATCCCGGCTGAGCAGGTGGATGACAGGTCCATCTCCGCTCACTGTGCAGAGCGGAGACGGACCTAGTTCCTCTCTCCTCTATGGGGAGTTCGGGTGAAAACAGACCGCCTGTTCGTTTTCATCCGATACTATCTGATCGGATCCACCAGATGGATGGAAAAAAGGACCACCATCCGTCTGGATTAGGCAGACAGGATCAGATAGTGGCGGATGTCAGCAGACATGTCACCGCTGACATCTGCCACTCCATAGGGGTGAATGGAGGGTCTGAACAGGTCCGCCTGAAAAACTGACAGGCAGACCTGATCAGGCAGCCCGTTTGAAAGGGCCCTAAAGATAATATTTGCTTATGTTTTTTCCATTATATGTTAAGTAAAAACTTTCTTAGCTATGTCACAGGTTTCATTTAGGTATTCTCACGGTCAGGGGTCAGGCTCAGAGACCAGTAGTTATAGCAGTAGAGAGGCTCCCACTGACCAACAGTATAAGTATATAAGCAGGTCACCCTGGCAGACCACATGGGCTCACCCAAGATGTGGGATCTAAGCACTTACCAGTATTCACCAGAGCTACAGATGGTGGAGATGGGTTTTGCTGCATATTAGTATTATCCTCAGGATCACCCCACAAGGAGGTGAGCAAGTCATGGTCCAATAGCAGATATGGCAGATAGGAATCAAGTAGAGGCATAGTCAATAAACAAGCCAAGGTTCGGTAACAAGTGGTAGCAAAGATACGGACGGCAGCAGGAGTTACAAGAATGAAACATTAGCTGGAGAGAGCGCAATAATCTGGTAAGTGCAGAGACATGGCTAAAATCAGGAAGCGCATGGGAGGAGCAAAGAGTTAAAGGTTCACAAGAAACAAGAGACAAGGCAAGATTGTCCTAAGAGATCAGACAGGGAGCTATCCAGCATCTTAGGTGTCACAGATGAGCTATAGCCAGACACCACAGAGGTTGCAGGTTCAGATCAGGACACTTGCACATATAAACATTTAAGATAACTGCCACTGAAAAACTGTCCACTGGCAGCTCATCTGACCTGCTCCTTATTCATGCTTGCTGTTTTCTTCTAGCTTTCAATAGGTATAACATAGGAATAAACATTTTCATGCTTCCACTTTCCTAACTTACTTTCTCAACACACCAAGAATATGTCTGTGTAAAAATGCAGAAGAAGGGCTAAAAGCATTCAGTTGCCCATTACTTGGTTACCAGCCCATATACCAGTCATGATCACCCAGAGCTTGGAGAGTAAAGCACCTAAAAGAAATAAAAAAAAACTTCATTCAAATTGGTAAGCCTAGTATCAAGAGGAAATGTGGTAACGTGAAGAGGAATATGCACAACCTGTCTGCTGTTGGTGAGGGCAGTTACTATAATTTTATGATAACCTATCTGAATGAAAGTGTAGCACTTACCCCCAAAGGAGCGGCTGAATTTTTGATTCAGGCCTGCACTCTGCTAATGAACCTCCCTGAATTGACTCAGTCCCCTTGACACAGCTGTGGTGCAATACAATACAGTACAATATCATGTAATGCAATATACCTGTGTTGTATCCTCAGGACTCACTGGCTCCACCTGCTGGGAGAACACAACACTCCACACAACTGGATACTTAACCAAATATATTTTACTGTGAATGTACTTCAGAGGGTGATTACAGTAATTGTGCTGTCATCCCAAAATAGGATGACAGCACAATGAATTTCAACACAAACAATTACAAACAATATATATTTATATATTCATACCTGGGAGCTCCCCCTACTTTTAGAGCTATACGTGAGATCTCACTTAAAGTACTTAGTACATGATCTTCTTGTCTTCGCTAGCTAGGGTAACTCCTTATAATCTGTTAAATTGGGGTGAAAATGCTCCTGGTTTAATTCCAATAACTATTTTACAATTGCTTGAGCCGTCAGAGTAGATAGGCCTCAAACCTGCTCAGTGTCAGTTGCTCTCTTTGTCCTCCGTGGAACTACAAATTCCAGTGAGGCCTGTATGTGAGTCTAACTGCGTGTGAAAGTTAACAAACTGTGGGTTGTGACCGGCTCACCAACTGGATCAGAACTCCATGTTGTGAATTTGGTCTGGTGACTGCAGCTTGCTTCCCCGTCGGTTGGCTCCGTCACTCCGCTCCGCTATGCTCGGTGAATCCGGTCCTCATTCGATGCTCAAAACGAGTGTCTCTGGTTTTCTCCAATCCGGTCACTGTCTCTCTGGCACCGTCAGGTCACTTGCTCAAACAAGCGGGGTTGCGCTCCGTAATGGCTGTAAGCCGCCGTCTCCGGGAAACCTCTGCATAGATACTCACAGGCAGGCCACGCGATCCCAAGAGACCTAAGATGGCCTTTCTGGGTCCTTTTATGTCCTACCCAGCATGCACTGTCAGAGAGGGTGTCCATGGGTAGGTCACCCAGCATCCTGGGTAAAAAGGTAACCTCTCTAAAGTAAATAGCAGTCACTTCTTGTAATTAGCTTTTTCCTTTGTGAAAGAAAAATCATTATGTCCACTTTCAGTGTTTGGCCGCTAGATGACGCCAAATACCAAACCAAAGAAAAAACGTCCACAGACTTGTGATTATAGCATGGAAACACACATTAATAGGCAAAAATATGTCAGCGCTACAAAAGCAAACAAAAGCAAAGTGAAATGTTATCTACAACTGAGCCTAAAGAAACGCTGCATACCTCCAGAAGCCTCCAAAAGTTTTCAGTTACAACCAAAAACTGGGCCCTTCTTACACACAAAGCTCTGGCATTACCTAATAGTGTCAAAGTTTGCCACAACCCCCCACCACCACCACCCTTTCATTTATAGCACGCCCTGTGCTTTCCTATTGATCACTGAGGTATCCCATCTCTGAGTGTTTGCATTTTATGCAAAAAAATAGCTGCGCTGGAAATTTACACACATTGAAACCAATCGTGAGAAAATAAATAAAAATAGGTTCAACCTTAAATTAATGATGTGTGCGTAATGTTGCACCTATTGGGCAACCACTAGATGCAATCTGATTGGCCCAGAAAGCCACTTCTAAGATTGCACCACCCGAATAATATGTAGTCAAACAATTACAGTGCTTGTAAACATGTGACCGTGAACAAAGCTTCATGCAATATCATCTAATAAAATTTTCTTTAAAACTTGTGTGAAAAAATAAAAAGTAAAAAATATATTGATAGAGAAAATTGTATATAAATAACAATAGATTAAATTATCATGCAAGGAAGTCCACACTGGGTATTGTAATCCTGTTGCTAGTGTTCTCGTGGTGTTCCTATACTTGACACCCTCGGAAAGGAGTGATTAAAAAGAAGAGAAGGATCCTCCACCAAATAAAAAGACTGCCGCTTACCAGCTGCTTTGATCTCTGTGTTAGAGAGATCAAAAGGGCCTGTGGCTTATCCCCCTGCCAGGGTCTCTATCCGGGGTCTTCCAAGTATCTCTCACAGCATATGGGTACACTTAAAGGTCCTGTCTAGGTATTCCTTGCTCTCTTCCACAAACGTTTACATGTAAAACAAACGGGTATCCATAGCGCAATACTGCTTTTAAAATTTTATTCACATGTAAAAAAAAAACATATCGCACTTACATTTGGTATGCAGTCAATAGGCAAGTGTTTAAAAACAATCTCGAGCCGGCCGGCTCTCTCTCTCTCGCTGCCCGTCGCTTCCTGGATGGACGGGGAATGGAGGTGACGTCAGCACGCCGCTCACCCTACGTCGTTTCGTCACAAGATGACTTCTTCCTGGGGCACGGGCGGCGTGCTGACTCACCGCCTATTGTACACACTGCAGTCCTAGACCCGCCCTCTTCTGAGCTCCCGGTCGCCATATTTGAATAGGGCAATTGCCCTTTCTCCTATTGATTGGCTTGCTGGGAGTGTGGGCGGTATGTCAGGCCGTTTGTGTGTGCGAACGCCATATTGAAGTGGGGCATATGCCCACAACCTCACTATTAGGTCCATTTAAAATTTGTGGGCGAAACCATAAGCCTGACCCAGCGTGTGACCGTGGGCGGAACGAGCGGAACTAAAGTAGAGACATCCAGTCCTCTGTCTTTTATTCAATCTTCCGCTCACAGGCAGGCAAACAAGCCCACAAGAAAATTCCCGTTCTTTCACCTTTCGCAGTATATGATCTGCTAAAAGATGAGACTAAAAATTGTCTACTTATTTTCATTAATAGTAAACCTATGTTAAAAATTATAGCACTGGGTACCCCTCACTCCATATATATAAAAAAACAGAAAGGTTCATTCTGCTCCTACATATATGCAAGGTTATGGACATATATACAAGGTTATGGATATATTACCATTAACTGGCAAGTTAACCCACAATCTCCCGGGAGCTGAATTAACCCATATTTACCATTAGTACCTATTACGATGCCGCATAATTAAAGGAGCCTTTTCACTAGGGGCATCGGTTTAAACCAGTGTCCCTGGGGTATAACCCTACATTAGTGCAAAAAACAGTGTCTAGAAGTCCTCACCTTATATTCCCAAGAAAATGTTACAACTAAAAAAAAGGAGAAAAAAGGAGAAAGAAAAAATGCTGCTTTTCAAAGCCCTGATTCCTATAGGAACACTTCCAGAGCTGAAAAATCACTACATCCCTTTCTCCAGAAACGAGGAAAAACTTGTTGCAAATTGGAGGTGATGGTAATCTGTTGGTGGTAGTTATAGGTCACATATCTAATAGGCCCATCCGTTCATTAGAAATAAACTGGATGTTCGATATTAATTTTCCCAACCCACCCTTGGGTGGGTTAATACCAGACAGGGAAAATGTTGAATAAACATAATATCGATGGATAGAAATCGCATATCGTTTGTATCAATCTAGAATAACGTGCTTATTTTGATATTGGCCTCTTTCTTTATATATTTATAATTGCTTTATCAAATAAAGCAATCACCAATATGTATCCCCCCTTATAGCCCCCGGGAGCTCAGAGTTGGTTTACAATATTGTGTTATTAACTGTTGTCAATAAAAGCATTTAAATCCACATCTACGTTAAGGCCGTAAGGGGTGTAACAGCGTACTTTATGGATCCACGACATCTCAGCTCTGGACAAGTCCCTCACTAGTGGGCTCCCTCTCCAGTGAGCGCTAAATTTATCTATTCCTAAAAACAGTGTGCCTGAAGGATTGCGGTCATGGTGCTGAGCGTAATGTTTGGACACCGAATGGAATCTGTATCCACTCTTAATGTTCGTGATGTGCTCACCCAAACGTACTTGCATAGTTCGCTTTGTTCTGCCAATATACTGAAGCCCACATGGGCATTGCAACAGATATACCACCCCTTTGGAGCTGCAAGTAATAAAGGGTTCGATTTTGTGTTCCCTGGAGGTGCTGGTAGACACAAATGTTAGTGTCTTCTTTTGCCTGCTCTTATTTAATGTGCAGATTTGACAACGGCGACACTGATGGTAGCCAGACATTTGTTGAAAAAAAGACACTTTCTTGGTGGGTGGATCTACCACATTTGGTGCTATCCTATCCCTAAGGGAAGGGACTCCCCTAAAGACTAGCTCTGGGTTAGTGGGGAGAAAGGTGTTAATAATTCTGTCATTACCCAGTATGTGCCAGTGTTTTCGAAGCATTTTTTTGATCAGATAGTGTTGCGTTGAGAAGGAGGTGACAAAAGGGACTATGGGTCTGTCCCTTGTTCTAGTCTGTCCCTCCCTCAACAACACAGCCCTATCAGTCTCCGCTATTTCCTCAATTATGGTATCCATAAGATTGACATCATATCCTTTTTCCTCCAACCTTCCCTTTAGGACATTGGCCTGCAACCTATAGTCACTGATGTCTGAGCAGTTCCTCCTCATTCTGACAAACTGGCTTCTGGGGATGGACTTTAGCCAGGGGGTATGATGGCAACTTCCCATGGGTATGAACGAATTTCTGTCTGTCTTTTTGAAATATGAAATAGTTTTAAACACGCCTTCACTCTTAGTGATTGTCAGATCAAGGAAGTTTACACTCTCCCTGCTGGCTTCCATGGTGAACCTGATGCCCCTATCGTTGGTATTAATTCTTGAGAAAAATTCCTCAAGTTGCAACAAGGTTCCCTCCCATAAGAGGAGGACGTCATCTATGTACCGCGCCCAGAATAGCAGAAAAGGGCTACGGTCCTTATAGATGACGTCCTCCTCCCACTTTGCCATAAATAAATTCGCCAGGCTTGGGGCGTATTTAGCGCCCATTGCCACACCGCGTACTTGTTGGTAGTATTGTTGTTCAAACCAAAAATAATTGTGGCCTGCTGCGTATTCTAACAAATCCATAATGAAATGCTGCTGTTGTTCTGGCAAAGTAGAAAGCGTGTTAAGATAATATTTGACTGCCGCAATTCCCATGTGGTGTGGAATGATAGTATACAGTGCAGTAACATCTGCTGTCACTAGCAGAGTATTTTCTGTAGGTTTGAGATCTGACAGTAGGTTAATCACATGTCGTGTATCCTTCAAGAAGGATGGCATTTGTTGTACCAAAGGTTGGAGGAAAAAATCTATATACTTGCCCACCCGGGACGTGATGGAATCAATACCACTCACTATGGGACGTCCCGGGGGGCAAGTAAGACTTTTGTGTATCTTAGGCAGATAATACAATACTGGTGTCCTCGGAGCCCTGGGGATAAGGAACATTTTTTCTTTTTCACTAAGGATCTTTGATTCAAAACCCCTATCTACCAGTGCCTTTAATGTTTTTTTATACTGGGTGACGGGGTTATCCGGCAACACAACATAAGTATTTTTATCATCCACTATATTGTGCATCTCTTTGAGGTAGTCGGCCCGATCCAAAATAACTATGCCCCCCCCTTATCAGCGGGGCGAATAATCAAATTTTTGTTGTTACAGAGGGAGTCCAACCCTTCCTCAAGGTGCTTATCCATTTTGTGGCTAGTAGTCCGTACAAGCTCTAAATCCCGAAGCAGGACATCCTTAAAAACTCTCAATGAAGGAGCCAGGATTCCAGGGGGGTTAAAGGTTGACGCATTGGATAACCCGGAATGTAAAATGGTTTGTTGTGTTGATACCTCTTTATGAGTCGAGGTAACAGCAAAGTGCCTTTTGATATTAACCTTACGGACAAATCTATGAATGTCTATGTAAGTTTGAAACTTATCAAGTTTCTTTGGGGGTGCAAACTTGAGTCCCTTATTCAAAATTGCAATCTCTGCTTTCGTAAGGGTTTGGGAACTAAGATTGAAGATTCCTTCTCCCCTTATTTCTTTGACTTTTTGCGATTGTGCTCTCCTCCCCCCTCTGACTCCTCTTTGTTTTCTACGGGTCTTTTTAGCCCTTGGGTGGCCCTGGGAAAACCCCAATATTGTTGTTCTTGGCCTCCGGTATTAGGCCTAGCATTTGGGGTTCTAGGTGGACCTGACCCTCGTGGGTCTAGTTCCCTCCCACCTCCTGCATAGTCACCGAAGGTTCTGGGTGGCGGGCCCTCTCTGTCTCTCAGAGGAAAAAAACGGTTGTACGTATCTGCTCCGTTACTATAGTCATCTGGATCCCTAGACCAATAGGGTTGACTATTGTATTGTGAACCTTGATTATAGGGTATAGGATACCCTTGGTTACCCTGTTGGGATCTTTCAGGTCCCCGACTTGGGTAAAGTGAGTCTCTCTTCTGGTTAACGAGGCAGGGGTCAGTTTCCTCCAGTTTTTGGTTGACCGTAAAAATAGTAAACTCACTAGACTAGATGGGGAGATCAAAGCCCTCAAGGATAGTCTTCTTATACATAAGGATAAGGACGAATATAGAGAAAGGTCTAGTAATCTCTTAAAAACACTAGACAAAGAAGAGAAGGAACAAAAGATTAAAAAGAGGAAAAAATACAACAGAGACTTTGCTGACTACCAAGCCACTAATGTCTTTGAATGGCAAAAGAAACTGGTGACGGAACAGATTGCCAATTCTGACACCAGGATGGAGGCCATAATTCAAGGTGAAGAAACCTTGGCAATCCCATCAGAGGAAGCCCAACATGTACCCACGGATAATCAAACTCACAAGAACCCTAAGAAATCTCAACAGAAACTGGGGAAAAAGGGTAAAAAACTGCCGTACCAATCACCAAGAAGACCTCTGTCTTCTAATAGGGCCGGTGAGCCGACAGCCAATTTAATGTGGGGTCACCCATCGCAACCGCGATATACTACCAATAATGAGCAAGGTTATCCTTACCCATACGGTCAGGGACAATATTTTAACCAGAAGAGAGACTCACTTTACCCAAGTCGGGGACCTGAAAGATCCTAACAGGGTAACCGAGGGTATCCTATACCCTATAATCAAGGTTCACAATACAATAGTCAACCCTATTGGTCTAGGGATCCAGATGACTATAGTAACGGAGCAGATACGTACAACCGTTTTTTTCCTCTGAGAGACAGAGAGGGCCCGCCACCCGGAACCTTCGGTGACTATGCAGGAGGTGGGAGGGAACTAGACCCACGAGGGTCAGGTCCACCTAGAACCCCAAATGCTAGGCCTAATACCGGAGGCCAAGAACAACAATATTGGGGTTTTCCCAGGGCCACCCAAGGGCTAAAAAGACCCGTAGAAAACAAAGAGGAGTCAGAGGGGGGAGGAGAGCACAATCGCAAAAAGTCAAAGAAATAAGGGGAGAAGGAATCTTCAATCTTAGTTCCCAAACCCTTACGAAAGCAGAGATTGCAATTTTGAATAAGGGACTCAAGTTTGCACCCCCAAAGAAACTTGATAAGTTTCAAACTTACATAGACATTCATAGATTTGTCCGTAAGGTTAATATCAAAAGGCACTTTGCTGTTACCTCGACTCATAAAGAGGTATCAACACAACAAACCATTTTACATTCCGGGTTATCCAATGCGTCAACCTTTAACCCCCCTGGAATCCTGGCTCCTTCATTGAGAGTTTTTAAGGATGTCCTGCTTCGGGATTTAGAGCTTGTACGGACTACTAGCCACAAAATGGATAAGCACCTTGAGGAAGGGTTGGACTCCCTCTGTAACAACAAAAATTTGATTATTCGCCCCGCTGATAAGGGGGGGGCATAGTTATTTTGGATCGGGCCGACTACCTCAAAGAGATGCACAATATAGTGGATGATAAAAATACTTATGTTGTGTTGCCGGATAACCCCGTCACCCAGTATAAAAAAACATTAAAGGCACTGGTAGATAGGGGTTTTGAATCAAAGATCCTTAGTGAAAAAGAAAAAATGTTCCTTATCCCCAGGGCTCCGAGGACACCAGTATTGTATTATCTGCCTAAGATACACAAAAGTCTTACTTGCCCCCCCGGGACGTCCCATAGTGAGTGGTATTGATTCCATCACGTCCCGGGTGGGCAAGTATATAGATTTTTTCCTCCAACCTTTGGTACAACAAATGCCATCCTTCTTGAAGGATACACGACATGTGATTAACCTACTGTCAGATCTCAAACCTACAGAAAATACTCTGCTAGTGACAGCAGATGTTACTGCACTGTATACTATCATTCCACACCACATGGGAATTGCGGCAGTCAAATATTATCTTAACACGCTTTCTACTTTGCCAGAACAACAGCAGCATTTCATTATGGATTTGTTAGAATACGCAGCAGGCCACAATTATTTTTGGTTTGAACAACAATACTACCAACAAGTACGCGGTGTGGCAATGGGCGCTAAATACGCCCCAAGCCTGGCGAATTTATTTATGGCAAAGTGGGAGGAGGACGTCATCTATAAGGACCGTAGCCCTTTTCTGCTATTCTGGGCGCGGTACATAGATGACGTCCTCCTCTTATGGGAGGGAACCTTGTTGCAACTTGAGGAATTTTTCTCAAGAATTAATACCAACGATAGGGGCATCAGGTTCACCATGGAAGCCAGCAGGGAGAGTGTAAACTTCCTTGATCTGACAATCACTAAGAGTGAAGGCGTGTTTAAAACTATTTCATATTTCAAAAAGACAGACAGAAATTCGTTCATACCCATGGGAAGTTGCCATCATACCCCCTGGCTAAAGTCCATCCCCAGAAGCCAGTTTGTCAGAATGAGGAGGAACTGCTCAGACATCAGTGACTATAGGTTGCAGGCCAATGTCCTAAAGGGAAGGTTGGAGGAAAAAGGATATGATGTCAATCTTATGGATACCATAATTGAGGAAATAGCGGAGACTGATAGGGCTGTGTTGTTGAGGGAGGGACAGACTAGAACAAGGGACAGACCCATAGTCCCTTTTGTCACCTCCTTCTCAACGCAACACTATCTGATCAAAAAAATGCTTCGAAAACACTGGCACATACTGGGTAATGACAGAATTATTAACACCTTTCTCCCCACTAACCCAGAGCTAGTCTTTAGGGGAGTCCCTTCCCTTAGGGATAGGATAGCACCAAATGTGGTAGATCCACCCACCAAGAAAGTGTCTTTTTTTCAACAAATGTCTGGCTACCATCAGTGTCGCCGTTGTCAAATCTGCACATTAAATAAGAGCAGGCAAAAGAAGACACTAACATTTGTGTCTACCAGCACCTCCAGGGAACACAAAATCGAACCCTTTATTACTTGCAGCTCCAAAGGGGTGGTATATCTGTTGCAATGCCCATGTGGGCTTCAGTATATTGGCAGAACAAAGCGAACTATGCAAGTACGTTTGGGTGAGCACATCACGAACATTAAGAGTGGATACAGATTCCATTCGGTGTCCAAACATTACGCTCAGCACCATGACCGCAATCCTTCAGGCACACTGTTTTTAGGAATAGATAAATTTAGCGCTCACTGGAGAGGGAGCCCACTAGTGAGGGACTTGTCCAGAGCTGAGATGTCGTGGATCCATAAAGTACGCTGTTACACCCCTTACGGCCTTAACGTAGATGTGGATTTAAATGCTTTTATTGACAACAGTTAATAACACAATATTGTAAACCAACTCTTAGCTCCCGGGGGCTATAAGGGGGGATACATATTGGTGATTGCTTTATTTGATAAAGCAATTATAAATATATAAAGAAAGAGGCCAATATCAAAATAAGCACGTTATTCTAGATTGATACAAACGATATGCGATTTCTATCCATCGATATTATGTTTATTCAACATTTTCCCTGTCTGGTATTAACCCACCCAAGGGTGGGTTGGGAAAATTAATATCGAACATCCAGTTTATTTCTAATGAACGGATGGGCCTATTAGATATGTGACCTATAACTACCACCAACAGATTACCATCACCTCCAATTTGCAACAAGTTTTTCCTCGTTTCTGGAGAAAGGGATGTAGTGATTTTTCAGCTCTGGAAGTGTTCCTATAGGAATCAGGGCTTTGAAAAGCAGCATTTTTTCTTTCTCCTTTTTTCTCCTTTTTTTTAGTTGTAACATTTTCTTGGGAATATAAGGTGAGGACTTCTAGACACTGTTTTTTGCACTAATGTAGGGTTATACCCCAGGGACACTGGTTTAAACCGATGCCCCTAGTGAAAAGGCTCCTTTAATTATGCGGCATCGTAATAGGTACTAATGGTAAATATGGGTTAATTCAGCTCCCGGGAGATTGTGGGTTAACTTGCCAGTTAATGGTAATATATCCATAACCTTGTATATATGTCCATAACCTTGCATATATGTAGGAGCAGAATGAACCTTTCTGTTTTTTTATATATATGGAGTGAGGGGTACCCAGTGCTATAATTTTTAACATAGGTTTACTATTAATGAAAATAAGTAGACAATTTTTAGTCTCATCTTTTAGCAGATCATATACTGCGAAAGGTGAAAGAACGGGAATTTTTTTGTGGGCTTGTTTGCCTGCCTGTGAGCGGAAGATTGAATAAAAGACAGAGGACTGGATGTCTCTACTTTAGTTCCGCTCGTTCCGCCCACGGTCACACGCTGGGTCAGGCTTATGGTTTCGCCCACAAATTTTAAATGGACCTAATAGTGAGGTTGTGGGCATATGCCCCACTTCAATATGGCGTTCGCACACACAAACGGCCTGACATACCGCCCACACTCCCAGCAAGCCAATCAATAGGAGAAAGGGCAATTGCCCTATTCAAATATGGCGACCGGGAGCTCAGAAGAGGGCGGGTCTAGGACTGCAGTGTGTACAATAGGCGGTGAGTCAGCACGCCGCCCGTGCCCCAGGAAGAAGTCATCTTGTGACGAAACGACGTAGGGTGAGCGGCGTGCTGACGTCACCTCCATTCCCCGTCCATCCAGGAAGCGACGGGCAGCGAGAGAGAGAGAGCCGGCCGGCTCGAGATTGTTTTTAAACACTTGCCTATTGACTGCATACCAAATGTAAGTGCGATATGTTTTTTTTTACATGTGAATAAAATTTTAAAAGCAGTATTGCGCTATGGATACCCGTTTGTTTTACATGTAAACGTTTGTGGAAGAGAGCAAGGAATACCTAGACAGGACCTTTAAGTGTACCCATATGCTGTGAGAGATACTTGGAAGACCCCGGATAGAGACCCTGGCAGGGGGATAAGCCACAGGCCCTTTTGATCTCTCTAACACAGAGATCAAAGCAGCTGGTAAGCGGCAGTCTTTTTATTTGGTGGAGGATCCTTTTCTTCTTTTTAATCACTCCTTTCCGAGGGTGTCAAGTATAGGAACACCACGAGAACACTAGCAACAGGATTACAATACCCAGTGTGGACTTCCTTGCATGATAATTTAATCTATTGTTATTTATATACAATTTTCTCTATCAATATATTTTTTACTTTTTATTTTTTCACACAAGTTTTAAAGAAAATTTTCTTAGATGATATTGCATGAAGCTTTGTTCACGGTCACATGTTTACAAGCACTGTAATTGTTTGACTACATATTATTCGGGTGGTGCAATCTTAGAAGTGGCTTTCTGGGCCAATCAGATTGCATCTAGTGGTTGCCCAATAGGTGCAACATTACGCACACATCATTAATTTAAGGTTGAACCTATTTTTATTTATTTTCTCACGATTGGTTTCAATGTGTGTAAATTTCCAGCGCAGCTATTTTTTTGCATTGTACTTTGTGTGTGTATCTCACCTCAAGTTGCGGCAGGAAGTTTAGTTTCATTTTATTTCACTTTATTTTATTTATGGGACTAGCTTTTTTTTTGTGTATATACACATCAATTGGGTAACACATTTAGACTATCCACTTATTTTATGAGCCAGACAGCGCTGTTACTCTAATATACAGATTGTTTGCATTTTATACCTGCAGCAGTTCATTTTTGCCTGACAGAATGATCTTACATCCATTGATCTTAAAATCCTGTGTCATTTGAGAAGAATCTTGGATATTTAAATTTTTTTATACTGTTGAAAAATCACAGAGAATGTAGATTTTTTTATCTTCATGTTTATCATAGAAAACAGGTAAATGATCCAAAACTGTGAAGCGTATCAAATTTAAATGCAACCTTTACATAGCCTTTATTTACCAATGGGCTACTGTTTTGAGACAAAGTAAACTGTTATTTAAGCCCCTTTTAAATATCTGCCCCATTCTCTATTTCTCTGTGTGTCTGGTGAATCAAGCCTGCTACCACAAACTGTCCCAATCAGGTTGTTCATTTATTGCAAATGTTATTACATTTTTTTTTTTACAAAAAGGTACTTTTCTTGTGTTATATTTTTCTTTTCTTAAAATTGCAAAGCTATTGCTTAAAGCCTTTGTTACCCCCCCCCCCCCCCCCCAAAAAAAAAAACACAGATTCTGTTCCTTTAAAGCATGTTACACAGCACAGTGCTTGTGCTGTGTAATTTGGCCCCCTGTAACATCTGTAATACCTGGCTGATCCTGCCTGGCTATCCCATCTCCTCTGCAAACAGACCACGATAATTATGGCTGCTGAGCCCCTGACATTGTGTTCTGTTTGCGTGCCTCCGTCATCAGCAGCTTGCTCTTCTGTGTCTGTGTCTCCTCTGCCCTCCTCCCCCCTCCCCTCTTTGCGTGTCAGCAACCCCCTCCCCCCCCCCCCCGCGCATGCGCTCTCCCAGCTCCTGCTGCTCTCATATTTCATTTAAAAAATCCCATCTGTGCTCTAATATACCAATAAATGTCCCTGTGCCTGTGTTAGGTAAAAAATATGCTTATCTGGATCTATAACAGCGCAGTTCCCTGGCGCTCAGCTGACGCGGCTTTCACTTTCTCCTCTTCTCCTGGCTAACATCAGCAGGAGCAATCGCTCCCCGCCCACTGGAGCTGTAAGTTGGAAAGAGAGGACATCTGAAGAGGCAGCTGAGTACTGTAAAGGGGGCAGGTGGGCGTCTTAAATTTGGGGTGCGTGTTATATGGTATTTCAATTCTTCAGTTACAGGTGTGGCTGTCCTATGTATTGTTTGTATACTGGCAGGGTCACTTTTAGAATGAACTGTAATTGATGAAGAGGTTACAGAAAGCCTTGGGAAAGCTATTCCAATATTGCAACAAGCAGACTTTACACCCTTCTTCCTCCTTTGCTAATTTTTCTGAAAGAATTTTGAAACGGCCTTTTCTACTCTGAGATTTAGATGGGTGTTTAATCTCTGCATACTTATTTACTAATGAAAGTCACTCCTCTAGATCTACTTAATCTTCTCCCTTAGATGTTAGAAATAGATTGAGTGGATGCAAATTATTACTGTTAGGAATTAAATTATAAGCTGTTTGAAAATGAAGTATACAGCAATACATTTGGAAAGTGACAGATTTTTATCTTCACAGTGATCCAGGTAAGCTGTGGAGATAAATGTTAAAGCCGGTGTATTCAATGAGAATAAATCATGGATGCAGAATTTTATTTCCAACATTTAGAACGAAGAAAACACTAAGATGATGCCATTATCCCACTCTGACACATTTGCAGCCAGTAATTAGCCAAACAGATGTTGAAAGAATAATAGGATATTTTTCATCATACTTATAGCCACTTCCACTGAAAAGTGTCAGAAACAGAATTCAGTAAAATATGGCATTTATATCATTATCAGTGTCAAGACATAAACCTTTAATGCATAAGCCTCCAATAAAAAAAAATCTGTATTCCATATACTGTATACAGTAAGTATATCATGTTGTTGATATTCACAAGCAAACTGCAAAAAAACATAGCAATAAATCAATAATAATAATATGTCCCATTTCTGGCTGCTCTGATAAAATCTTAGATTTTTTTTTTTGCATTCTAGGGCTTCCATTGTCTTTTTAGTGTTTTTTCATAGAATTTTAATGGTTTTTTTTCTTTGTAATTCTTTTGGATTGTTTTTTTTTGCCAAAGACTGCATCTTTAGTTGCAATTTATATTTTCATTTAGGCAAATGTTCAATAAATTTCAATGATTAGCCCTACTTAACACAAAGTGACCAAACAGAAGAACATTTTTAAATGAAAATCAAATCAATATTTGGAGTGTCTACCCTTTGGCTTCAAACTAGCATCCATTCTTTACACTTGCACACTTTGTACACTAGCACAGAGTCAGGTATTTTGTAGGATTAGAGTCAGGTGTATGATTAACCAAATATACCAAGCAGGTGCTCATGATTATGAAAACAGCTGTGTAGAAAGCTTAAAACTAAGCCACTAAGGTGAGGCTGTAGAAGACAGTTTCCTGTCATAGGTCATGTACCATGACAAGCCTAAGCACAGCAACAAGACATAAGTTAGTGCCTGGGAGATACCTACATCAGCAAGGTATCTCCCAGGCAAAGATTTCAAAGCCGACTGCAGTTTCAAGATGTGCTGTTCAAGCTTTTTTGAAGAAGCACAAGAAAACAGGAAATGTTGACGGCCGTAAATGCCGTGGTCAGCCAAGGAAACTTGATGCAGCAGATGAAAGACACATCATGCTTGCCTCACTTCAACAATCGGAAGATGTCTAGCAGTGCCATCAGCACAGAACTGGCAGAAACCAGCGGGACCAAGGTACACCCATCTACTGTCTGGAGAAGTCTGGCCAAAAGAATTGCGGCCAAACAGCCATACCTTTTATGTGGAAACAAGGCTAAGCAACTCAGCTATGCATTAAAACATAGGACCTGGGGTGCAGAAAAATGGCAGCAGCTGCTCTGGACCGATGAGTCAAAATTTGAAATATTTGACTGTAGCAGGAAGCAGTTTGTTTGCTGAAGAACTAGAGCGTGCTACAATAATGAGTGTCTTCAGGCAACAGTGAAGTATGGTGGAGGTTACTTGTAAGTTCGGGGCTGCATTTCTGCACCTGGAACTGGAGATTTGGTCAAGATCAGTGGTGTCCTCAATGCTAAGAAATACAGGGAGATACTTGTCCATCATGCCATACCATCAGGGAGGTGTGTGTTTGGTCCTAAGTGTATTCTGTAAAAAAAAAACATAATTTTTTTACTTTTTGCTATAATAAATATCCCCAAAAAATCTATAAAAAAACATTTTCGATACATATTCTTCTACATATTTTTTGTTAAAAAAAAATCGCAATAAGCATTTATTGAATGGTTTGCGAAAATGTTATAGCGTTTACAAAATAGGGGATAGTTTTATGGCATTTTTAATAATATTTTTTTTATTAGTAATGGCAGCGATCAGCGATTTTTATCGTGACTGCAACATTATGGTGGACAGATCGGACACTTTTGTCGTGATTTTGGGACCATTCACATTTATACAGTGATCAGTGCAAATAAAAATGCATTGATTACTGTGTAAATGTGACTGACAATGAAGGGGTTAACCACTAGGTGAATCTGTAGGGGTTAAGTGTGTCCTAGGGAGTGATTATAACTGTGGGGAGGAGGGGCTGTGTGTGATACAACACTGATCACCACTCCCGATTACAGGGAGCTGTGATCAGTGACAGTATCCCCTCGATCACGCTCACGAAGCTTCCGGCGGGCATGCGCGCCTGCAAGCCGCCTTATAAAGGGCAACATACAGGTACGTGATTCTGCCTGTACGTGCCTTTCTGCCACAGTATATCTGTGTGAAGCGGTCAGGATGGGGTTAAAAAAACTGTGTGTAAGTTTACCTAGAAGAATTGATACCATTTTGAAGCCAAGGGGGGGTCACCCCTAATATTGTTTTTGATTTGTTTTTTCTCTTCTGTTCATTTACATTGCATTTTGTTAATTGTTAATTAACACTTCATTTTCCGAAAGCATTCTTATTCCCCGTACACACGTTCAGATTTTCCGACAACAAATGTTGGATGTGAGCTTGTTGGCGGAAAGTCTGACCGTGTGTATGCTCCATCGAACATTTGTTGTCAGACTTTCCACCAACAAATGTTGGCTAGCAGGTTCTCAAATTTTCCACCAACAAATGTTTGTTGTCAGACTTTCTGATCGTGTGTACACAAGTCCGTCGGACAAAAGTCCACGCATGCTCGGAATCAAGTATGAGCCAAAGATATAACTAGTGTTCATAATGGAGCTATCACGTACATCTTGTATGTCACTACGTTTGTAATAATTGGCCAACATTTGTGTGACCGCGTGTATGCAAGACAAGTTGGAGCCAACACTCTTCGAAAAAAAATCCACAGTTTTTTGTCGGAAAGTCCGATCGTGTGTACGGGCTATACAGCATTTTTTCACACGTAAATAAAACCTTGCAGAGTAATGTAATTTCTTCAAATGATACAGCTGCACTGATGACTTAATTTTCTTCATAAGCAGCACGTTATCCAGGATGAACTCAAAAAGTTTTCAGACTTTAAAAAGCAAGATTATATACACACTCAGTTAGGTATGTTCAGGGATGGAGGTACTCCCATAACATGTCATGATATATGCTATGAGGTCCAAAGGTACTTGTATTTAAGAAGATCCAGGGTGAAAACCTACTGCCATATCTATATAGGAAGGATTTTATTACACTCTAGCAGTAGACAAAGTTGTTTCTGGATTTTTTTTCCTTCTTTCGCATCTAGATATTTATCAGTGATTCATGGGATACTCATGTTGATGCAGCCACAGATAAAGCAAAACTTGAGTCGCATGTGCATGCTCAGTGTGGAGGAAGATGCTAAATTGATAGATGACCTGGAGAAAATGCAGTGGCGGCAATTAGGGGACAAAGGGAAGTTGCATTTTGCATCGCAGTAGGAAGCCACATACATAGAGGTAAGTCGGACATATTTTTAAAGATGTGCTGTGTATAATTACACACTTTGGTGGGAGCTCTGGGGGGCCATTTTATTTAAAGTGTATCTGAACCCAAAAAAATATATATTATATATTGCAGCTTACAAGTCTTCATTGAGATGGCTGCATTAGTATTTGTTTTCTTTTGCTTCTTCTTTTTCAAGCATCCTTTAATTTATTTTCACCAGGTAATCCTGAAAATAATACACTTCTTTTACCTGTGTAGTTATGCCCACTCACTTTGCTGTATCTTTGGAGTAAGCCATGTTTGTCACCCAGGCTGGACTTTGAACATGTCTGTCTTATTTTCTCTCCATTACACAGGGCATGGGGAGATTAGTAGTTTACAGCCCAAATATACGTTTTTGGTTTTCTATGCAGCTCACAGATAGTGGCAAGGACACTATATTTCTGTCAGGATCTAACTAATATTTTTAGTATTTGATGAAAAAGAATTTCTTAGTCTGAAAAAAACGAATGCAGTAGTGTGACATTTTTTTTAAAGCACCTTGCTGTTATGCATTTGTGTGTCAGGGCAAACACACTCCAATCATGTCTTTAAGCCTTAAACAGGCTTTTCATTGTGCAGTGGTCTCCCCCCCCCCCCACCCCCTTGCTTTGATCGTAAGCAAAACGCCGTTACCGTGCTACCGCTGGGCTCTGTAGTTCCTCTTCTCTCTGCTCCTCTTCCCCTCAGGTGCGCCGAGCGTCAGTACGGTCTGCTCGGGCGCCCTGAGGGCTTGCCAACTTCCAAAATGGCGCCGGCGGCTGTGCGGCGCTACTGCGCATGCGCGAGAGATAAAAAGGGAAAAAATTCCCTTTTATTCCACAGCCCTGGCAGCACCCTGGAAATTCGTTTTTTCTCACCGCTGCAGATCATCCACAGCCTACTCCCACTAGGTAAGTGCCCTCCATGGATTTGCACCCCCCCCCCTTCTCTCTTTTTTTTCCTTACCCATCTTCTTCTTATCCTGTCTTACAGGCTGCCTATCTCCCTTCCTTATGGAGACCACTGCCCCAGCAGATCACCGCCAGACCAATAGGTAAGGGGGGAGCACAGGATCGGTAAGTAAAAAGAAAAAAAAAGAAAAAAAGAGAGCTGAGGCACTAACGCTACCTAAATGGTCAGCCCTGTCAGGTCCTCAAGATCCTCCAAGTCCGGACGCAGAGGGTCCTCGCGGGGAAGGAGTCGCTCAGGCCACAGACGGAGCCGTTCAGGACGGAGCAGGAGAAGTCGCTCAGGTCATAGGAGTCGCAGGGGAAGTCGCTCCAGATCCTATTCCCGACGCAGCGCTCACGCCGCAGAAGATCAACCGGCACACAGACACCACTCAGCGACCCGCTCCAGGCATTACCAAATCAGCAAAAAGTTTTTTTGGAACCTAACTCTTAGAACAATGAGACCCAGGGGATTTAATCATATATTTAATCATAATTATGACTTGTTCCTTTCTACATTATCTAGTGATGGTTTATTTTTTTCTTACACTTATGTTTGCACTTCTTCTTTCAACAGCAAAGGTCCGGCGGAACGAATCTGTCGGACAATTCGACCACGTGTGGGCTTCATCTGACCTTTGCTGTCGCGAAATCAGACGGATTTAGATTTAGAACATGTTTCAAATCTTTCCGACGGACTCGAGTCCGGTCAAAAAATCAGTTCGTCTGTATGCTAGTCCGACGGATAAAAACCGACGCTAGGGAAGCTATTGG
Source organism: Lithobates sylvaticus (assembly GCA_028564925.1). Taxonomy (NCBI): domain Eukaryota; kingdom Metazoa; phylum Chordata; class Amphibia; order Anura; family Ranidae; genus Lithobates; species Lithobates sylvaticus. The sequence continues at coordinate 322,980,281 of CM053028.1, read as the reverse complement.
CTACTGGCTATGAACTTCCTTATTCTAGTCCTGCTGTACGTCATCACGGTCAAATCCGTCGGACATTGGTGTGATTGTGTGTAGACAAGTTCGATTTGACGGAAGTCTGTCGAAAGTCCATCGAAAGTCTGTTGAAAAGTCAGACGGAATTCAGTCCATCGAAAAAGTCAGGTCATGTGTACATGGCATTAGATTTTACGGACCTTTTGAATGGAGTGTATTGCTGATTTTTAATTGCATCTGTATTATCCTTCACCTTTAAGAAAGCTACTTTGTAACTGGATGTCACTATGACAATTTGTTGATGTAATTTCCTGCCTGCTTACTTTAAATATGATAATTAGCTTAATAAAGAGTATGGTGTCTGCCAGCTGTTCCCAACTTTCAGTGATATTACTGTGATTTTGATGCAATAACCATAGTCACACCCTTTTAGACCCCACCCACAACAAATCACAAACATCATAGCTGCCATTTCTTCTACAAAAGATGGTAACTCTATGAAGAGTAAGCTTCTGTATATGTAGGGAGAGAAACAATATAGCATGTTTTTTGGAGGCTAGACAGAAATCGCACTTCAAATATATTTGAAAATAGGTATTCATATGTTCTAAGTGCACCTGGCTGAGCTGTTCATTTTCAAAAACTTGTGGCAAAAACAGCTTAGCTATTTAGGACCGCAGAGACGGTTTAACGGGCCACAGCTGTGAAGTCACGCTGGTTTCTAAGAGACATAAAAGCCTCAAATATATATCCATTTTGCTACACAGGTCATATCAACAGCTGCTGTGAAAAATGATATTCACAAGTGGTGGAGCTCCCTGCTGAAACAGTTGCAATTGCTAGTAATAATTATTGTATTTTTTTTTTTTTTTCTGCTCATACTTGATGAAGCATTGAAGTGAAACGTTTCTAGGAACTGAGTCTGCAACTAGAACAAGAGATAAACAGCTTGCTTTATGTATTCGTATATTTATTCATATTGAAAACAGGTTCTGCTTTTGTTACACTGAAAGTGTTATAAACCTTACTCTATGAGATAAATTCTGCAACATTTCACAAGTTAAATACATTGGGGAGAACTTACTAAAGCTGGAGCAGACGGAATCTGGAGCAGCATTGCATGGCAATAAATTAGCTTATATTTTTAGCTATTTAGTTAAGCTTTGAAAATGAAAGATTGAATCTGATTGGTAATCATGCACAACTGCACCAGTTTTAAAAACATTCCCCTCATTCTGGGGAATTAAAGGATAAGCCCAGTTTTTTTGAAAAAATATTAAATGCACATATTTTTGCAGATACAAAAAAAATGTGCATTTATTATTTTTTTCTTGCAAGTGCCTGGAACGCATTGCACCCATGATCAGTAGATCATGGGTGCAATGTTAGGGTTCTGCAGACAATATATCTTCATATGGGCTGTCAGTCTGAAAGCTGAATTAACTTGTGAATGAATTACAAGGGTGCTCATCAGTGCCCTTGAAGTGTATTCAGAACTACAAGCCATCTGTTGAGATTGATGATGGTACTTGTAGTTCAACAATTCACTCAAAATTGTGGATGAATGAGGTGGTTGTGTGGGTGGAGCCACACATGGTAGTGCTTTTCCAAAAATCCCACTGTTATAGGGGAAGGGAGATTAGGGGGAGAGGCGGCAGAAGCCCAAATATGGGTGGAACATGTAACATGTTCCCAAAGTGAACATATCCTTTATCAATTCTTCCTGAGCCATCATAATGGTGCAGGGAACTGTCAGGAGTGGCTTGTGCCAGCACCAGTTTCTATTTTAGAGTGAAATAGAAATTAGCACAAGTCTTCCCCCAATTAATAGAGGGAAGAAGGCATTTTTTTATTTAGAAAAATGTGGCAGATTTCTGCCAGGCATGACTTGTTGAACAGCTAACATTCCTCTCCCTGCTGGTGCAGTGATTAGACTACTGATTACTTTCCGTTCTCACAGACCTTAAAGTGGTTGTAAAGGCACAACGTTTTTTGCCTTCTTGCATTCTATGCATTAAGGTGAAAAACATTCTGTGTGCAGCAGCCCCCCTTCTCCCCTTAATACTTACCTGAGCCCCCTCTCGATCCAACGATGTCCATGAGAGCCTTGACGCTCTGGGGACTCACACTCCTGATTGACTTTTGGCAGCAGTGGGAGCCATTCGTGAATAGACACACAGAGCTGCGGGTCAGGCGCGTGCCTGTTTGGGTGCCCCCAGAACAAGCTGCTTGATGTGGGGGCACCCAGCAGGAGGGAGGAGCCAGGAGCGCCAGCGTAGGATCCAAAAAGAGGAGGATAGGGGCTGCTCTGTGCAAAACCACTGCACAGAGTAGGTAAGTATAATTTTTTTTTTTTAAGCAAGGCTTTAATATCGCTTTAAGAGACTAATCTTATTCTCCTTAATTTGGGCAAATTTACCAAATGGTGCAGTAGACTGAAAATGGTTTTACAAAGAAAAAATTATAGATGCCCTATTGTCATAACATCGACCTCCATGTTGGCCTATTCTTTTACCCCAATATGGAGAAAACTGAAGAATGTTTATGAGAGGACATGCAGATATCTCTCCATCAACAAGTTCCTCAACCCACATCAAGGGCTTGTTTTCACCAGGTATCAAATGTCAAATGTCAAATGCAGATATGCAGTATTTACATGCAATACACATCCACACACTTGTATGGTGTGAACAGAGTACATAGAAAACAATTGGTTTCTCATTGCCCTTGTGTTGAATTTGTGAATTTGTGTTTATCTAGCTAATCAATGCAGCTTAACAAAGCTTAACAAAGCTGCATTGATTAGCTAGATAAACACAAATTCAACACAAGGGCAATGAGAAACCAATTGTTTTCTATGTACTCTGTTCACACCAAACAAGTGTGTTGATGTGTATTGCATGAAAATACTGCATGTCTGCAATACAAAGCAGTGCTTCGTAAAGCATTGCTGTGCATAGAGTGGACTGAAATAATTTTTTTGTTGGCTTCCAATAAGTAAAAAAAAAAAAAAGGAAAAAAAAAACTGCATTTGTTATATGCACCATAACGTGAGTCTGCTGGTGTAAACAATGAAAGATGAAATGTCTAATGACCAGACTAAAATCTAGGTTAGCCTGTAGAATATGTGTAAATGGAAAGTATGACTGTACTTAAGGACATGTAAACAAAGTACTTTAGGAGTTTTTACTGTGAATAGGAAGTTCTTTTTGTATTTCTCAAGTGCAATTTAACAAGGTATAGCACAGACATTATTTGCCTCAAAGATTTTTTTCAGCAATAAGATTATTTTAGATAAAAAAAAAAAAAAAAAAAAAACAATCATTAAAGCAAATAATGGAAGCATATATGTTATGTGGTAACTAAGAATAAAAAACATTTAACATTTAAAGGGTCTTTTTAAATAACATGGTCTCCAAAGAACACCTATTGAAAGTAAATTATTAGTGTGAGTGATGTAAAAGTATATCTTTAATATCATTTACATTTTGTGCCCTTTTCTTTCAAAACTGTTTGTCTAAAGTATTGTCTAAAGCATTTTGAATTTTCTTACTCTACTAAGACATTATAAAATTGTTTCATTTTCTTTTCACCTTTTTTTTTTTTTTTTGTAGGGTATTTAATATTTCAACTCCACTTTCTCATTTCTTCTGACCTTTACTATAAATCATTGTATCACTTACAAGGACAAACAAAAATATCATATTTTCAGCACCGTACTAAGCCTTGATTTTGAGCAGCCTACATTTTAGTGTAATATCATCATAATAGTACCATATTATTTGATGTATTTCATATATTTCAATAACATGGGTTGGGTTCATAAATGTTTCTAATTTTAACAAAGTAAAACAAAACAATCCTACATAGATACTGTATGTACAAACACACAAGGACATGAATACACACACAAAAATGGGCACAACATGCACATTGTAATATTTGAACACAGGGGTAGTTTTATTTCATGTTATTATTGGTTCCAACTTTCTTCACTACTTATAAAAACCATAGGCCCAGCTAAAAGTTGTTTTCATTAAAGTCTATGCAAATATAAAATCAATTTTTTTGTGTGTTTGTCATCATGTCTCACGTTTTACAGTTTTCAATTATCAGTGTTGTTAGCCTGTCTTAAAGTGGAAATATTTCAATGCAGCGCATTCTCTTCTTCTTTATAATGCTAGAATAATTAAGTTGTTTTGCTGCTGATATTCGCACAGTTCTGACAAACGGATTTCTTTATTATTTCTCGTGATCTCCAGAATAATGTTTTTTATTTTTTTTTACTGTTGACTACTTGGCTTGTCTGACTCTCCCTGTTCTCCGCCTGCACCGACCCTGGCTTGGACACGACTCCTGTACCTCCGCTTGTCTGCATGGTGTTGACCCCTGGCCTGGCTACCAACTCTGTTCCTGATTCATCCTGTTGTACCTTCTCTCGGACTGATCCTGTTGTGTATGACCTCTGGCCTGGCTTGATCCTGTTCCTGGTTGCTCCACTGGGATCCTTCCACGCACGGTTGCCCAACTAATATACCAGCGCACCCCAGCTGCCCTAGCAACTCGGCTACCCAGCAAACCGCATTCGGCAACCTGTGCACCTTTGGGCACCGTACTCCCTGTCTCACTCCTAGGGGTATGCTGCACTCAGCCGCAAAGGGCGCCCTCTCAGCACCGTACTCCCTGTCATAAAAATGCTTGATAATCCTTTGGAATACTTACAGTATGTGTATGAGCCCATATGACTACCTAAAAAAAAAAACTGGTATTGTTTATTAATTTATCCTAACTGTTTTCTGACAGAGGTAGTGTCGATACCTCTGACAGAGGTACTGAATTGGATGTAAGCTTTTTTTTTTTTTTTAAAAGGGCGTTAATCCAGCTCTGAGCAGTCTCTTTTTTCAGTAAGCTAAAAACTAAAAACTAAAAAAGAAATAGGAGTCAGTTCTTTTCATCTCATGCACAAGCCTGAGAGAGACATTCTGTGTACTTCAGGTCCCCTCCTCCTTTCTTCTCCATAACTGACAGTATAATCCAGCCATGACCGTTGCGTCCCCTGTAGAGACTACAGGAAGGATACCTGCATTTAGAGGGTAGGCTACAGCTATTAATGGAATCAACTACTCCTACGGTGATGAACCCGCCTCCAGAACCACAAGTACCAACTCCTGAGCGATTCACCGGCGATCGACTAAAGTTCAGATCTTTTAAAAATGCCTGTTTGCTATATCTGGCTCTGCAGCCCCGGACTTTTTCCATTGAAACTATTAAAGTTGGATTCCTTATTTCCTTACTATCTGATGACCCCCAAGCTTGGGCCCACAGTTTGTGGAAATGTAAAGACCCAGTTATCCGCACAGTGGACACCTTCTTTGCAGCCATAACACATCTCTACGAGGACTCCCAGCTCACAGCCACCGCTGAAGCCACTCTACATTCTCTACGGCAGGGACAGCGGATGGTGGAGGACTACACCATAGACTTCCATCGGTGGTCTACGGATACAGGCTGGAATGAGGCTGCTTTAAAACATCAGTTCCGTTTAGGACTTTCCGAATCCCTCAAGGATGAATTGTCCAGAAGTGGTATCCTCACCACGCTTGAGGGTCTCATTCAACGGGCCATCCAGTTGGACAGACGTCTACGGGAGCGCCAGGCTGAACGGTCACAGACTTTCAGTACACTTATTCCAGAGACTGGGGCTAAACCCATTAGTATGAATCGAGCTGCATTTACCCCTGAGGAGAAACAACGTCGGTGTCAGGCCAAATTATGTCTTTATTGCGGAGGAGAAGGACACTTCCTTTGCAACTGTCCCATTAGGCCCTGCAAGCCACTCAAATACACCCCAGCATACTTCCAGGTCTCTGGGACTTCCACCTCCCACCTGGTCCTTTCCATTATGCTGCAGTTGGTGGAAAAGAGTGTTCCTTTGCAGGCCATAGTGGATTCCGGGGCATGCAGCTGCTTCCTGCATCTAAACCTGGCAGAAAAGCTTGGCCTACCCCTGATCCCCAAGAAACGTAGGCTGGAAATCCTCCTGGCCGATGGTACCCTGCCTAGTTCTGGTCCCATTACCCTAGAGACTGCTCCTATTTTTGTCACTACTCCTTATGGCCATCAGGAGTTTATACGTTTTGATGTCCTGAGCTCCCCCATGTTCCCAATCATCCTGGGTAGTGGTGCTCCCTGGCTCCAAGCACACAACCCTCAGATCAACTGGATCAAGAGAGAAATATTGTTCACCTCTCCTTAGCCATCAAACCTAGGCCTCCCAGAACAAGGAGGCCTAGGTTTATCAGACCATTTATAATTAAAACGGGAAATTAACCCAGTGGCATTTGAACTGACATTGCCAAGTTCCTATAAAATACATCCTGTATTTCATGTCTCTTTGCTTAAAACTGTTGTCTCTAGTCCCTTTTCAGGAAGAGAACAAGTTCCACCACCTCCGGTATCAGTGGGAGACGAAACAGAATATGAAGTGGAAGCCATTCTGGACTGTCGGCGGAGAGGTAGGACAATTCACTTCTTTGTTAAGTGGAAAGGTTATGATGTAGAAGAAAATTCTTGGGAACCAGCAAATAATATTCATGCTCCCAGACTGTTACAGAGGTTTCCGTGCCCCACACCCCGAGAGATGGGCCTGATTGGGCATCCAGAGTCTGCTCCTTGGGGGGGCACTGTCAGGGAAGCAACCGTAGGAATGCCGATCCTGACAGAAACCGTCATGGTCGCGCCGGGCGGATCCCCGGGCGCATGCGCGCACACAGTTCCATGACAACGGGTGCACGCAGGTGCAATACAGCGGGCGCATGCGGATGCGCTACGGCAGGTGCGCACAGATGCACGCACAGTGAGAGTAGTTGGCGCCTTCGGGCCTATTTAAGTCTGCTGCAGACTGTAGGCAGGTTGTTGGAGTATCGTCAGCTCACCGCGTCCCTTGTACCTGCTGCCTGTGTTCGATTATCTGATTCCTGTTGACTACTTGGCTTGCCTGACTCTCCCTGTTCTCCGCCTGCACCGACCCCTGGCTTGGACCCGACTACGCTTCCGTCTGCACTCCTGTACCTCTGCTTGTCCGCACGGTGTTGACCCCTTGCCTGGCTACTGACTCTGTTCCTGATTCATCCTGTTGTACCTTCTCTCGGACTGATCCTGTTGTGTATGGCCCCTGGCCTGGCTTGATCCTGTTCCTGGTTGCTCCACTGGGAACAAACGTTTCCCAACAGCCTATCATAGTCCGTCGTTAGCTCTAAATCTCAAGGGACGAGTATGCCCATATCTAAGTCCCTCCACTGACAATTCCTTGGGAAAATGTATTTTCAGACCTACACTCAGACAGACCTACACTCTTGCGAACACTCAGCAATTCCCCTGGTCACCAAGACGGATATCGACCACATTGCACTCTCTGACCACGCCCCCATCCTACTGGAACTGGCTATTTCGCAAGCGTCCCCTAAGACGCTTGCAACTTAACAAGGCGCTCCTAAAAGATCCCGAAATTGCTGCAGACATCCTTCGGAGAAATTAACTCCTTAACTACTTCTCTACAAACGTAGACTCGGTGGACAATCCGATCTCATGTGGTCGGAGCATAAGTGCTTTATCATGGGGATTCTAATCAAACATGGTCATGCGGCCATGCAACATTGTGTTAAAACCCTGTCTTACCTCCTGGCATCACTTCACACTTTAGAATGTCAACATAAGACTTGGCCAGATAGTACTATCGAAGCGGAACTGGTTCGTCTTTGGGAGGCTATACGGGATCATTTCATGTACCAAGCAAAACATGTACGGTTAAAGGCGCGTCATTCATTTTACGAATACAGTGATAAATGCGGTTGATTACTGGCCAATGCTTTAAGTGCCAAGCACTCTCAGACATACAGTACATTCCCGCACTTCTCTCGTCATCGGGCTCCAAAGTTCATTCTTCTCCAGAACTAGCAGAGACTTTCGTGCTTTCTACTCCAAATTATATAATTTGGACCCAACTTCTACTTGCCGTTTGATGCCCCAAAACTCTCTAGATATCTGCAATTATCTTTGAGAAACTGACCTTCCTACACTGATGACGGAAGAGCGAGAAGACCTGTCTAAGCCTGTTACAGTGGAGGAATTTGCATCTGCCATAGCTGACACTCAGTCTGGCAAGGCACCTGGAGCTGATGGATTCACCGTTTCTTACTATAAAACATCTATTTGGCGCCTTACTTTCTTGATGCCTTCAATGCTGTGATGGACGGACATAGCTTCCCTGTAGATATGCTGTGCGCCTCAATATCCGTGATCCCTAAGCCGGATAAAGATCCATTACTATGTGCCAGTTACAGGCCCATTTCACTTCTGAACTGTAATGTGAAACTATTCACTAAAATCCTTGCCTCTAGGATGAATGTATTATTTCAACGTCTAAATGTAACAGATCAAGTCGGCTTTATCCAGACTAGAGAGGCCAGGGACAACACTATTCGGACACTGAACATCATTGAAAAAGCAAAATGATCCCGTATTCCCCTACTGCTCCTGTCTACAGATGCTGAGAAGGCTTTGACAGGGTGGACTGGACTTCAGGAGACGCTCAAATTCGTGGGAATGCCCTTTCTCCATTTCAAATGGCACCAGACAAGGCTGCCCTCTGTCTCCATTGCTATGCGTTCTTTCCTGGGAACCTTTTTTACACCACATCAGAGTTAATCAGTCCATTAAAGGCATTCAATCCAGCCAATACCAACACAAAGTGTCAGCCTACGCCGACAACCTTTTATTTTATATTACTGAGCCCCTTACTTCTTTACCCGCCATGTTACAGGAGCTGAAGCACTATGGTACCCTGTCTAATTTTAAAGTTAATCTGCAAAATTCAGAGGCCCTGGATGTCTCCATGTCAGACAAATACCCCAGTTGTTTGTTCAATATTTATCAGATTAATTTGGCGCAGTAAACACCCATGTCTCAGCAGAGCATTATTATTATGACCTGAGATTAAGAGCGGTCTCGGGTTTCCGGACCCAGCCCTATATCATACCGTGGCACATAAGACCATGGATCTGGACTGGTGCCGACACAGTGACTTGAAAAATTCGGAGTATTTTTTTTCTTTTTTATTTCCGCTCCGCTCTCTTTTATCTTTTGCTTCTTCTCCTTCTTTCCCTTCTCCATTTCTCCTTTTAAACTAAAAAAACAAAAAGTGATGGGCACAGAAGCATATATTTACCCTGTATTAGACTTCAGTTGGTGGTGTGAGCCTGATTGAAGGGTTCCCTTCACTCACATGCAATTGTTTTGTATGGTTGTGCATATTGCACTCGTTACCATTTGTCTTTGTCGAAGTTGTCTTTACATTTGTATCTGTGTCACATCTTTAAATAAAATAAAAAAGTAACTTCCCCTTCCCTACCCTTGTGAGGCAGTTTGGCCATAGCTGCTGAGTGGGGAGTTTCCTTCCTCTGGACAAACATTTACGCTGAGTTGCTTGACCTTTGTACTTACGTGTCTGTTTTTTAGTTGAGTATGAACTTTATTAAATAATAGATTCCTGACTTGAAGTATAAATCTGAAAAAGTAAACTACAATTTTTTTACACTGATTCATCTTTAAATGGCAAACAAGTTATAAATTCATGACACAATTTTTGTGCATTAGCTCTGAAAGTTCCAGAGTTAATTATAAAAAGACAATAAACTTCAGTACTCCATTCCCCTTGACACAAAACAAAAATATTAACTGTATCTAACCAGCTAATACATTAAGACGGGAAATAATCTTCAACTAAATATGTTGTTGTTCTCTGTATTTTATTAAAGCAAAGTGTTCTTGTGAAGGCAGAAGATTATTTTTTTTAATCCTAATGGGCTAGACAGTGGCTTATTAAAGCAATTCTTTGCTATGGAAAAGACAAGTGTGTTCCCACTTCAATATATCATTTACTGAAGATTACAAAGGGGTCAGGGAAATGAAATTGGTAAAGCAGACTTGTTTATTTAGACGTACCATAGAAAATGCCCTTTATTATAGAGTCTCTTTTTTCTAATAAATGAAAAATATGTTGTGATAATTGCTTTTTATCCAACTGTATTAAACATGAGAACTGTCTTGTTTTTATGTTTCATTTGATTAATTTTCTGACATTAATCTGGAAAAATGCAATAATAATGGCGGGACAGATATTGTAGGTAATGTGCAAACATTTCCCTATTTGACAGCCAATATCAAGTTTGAGATTATAGATCAATGTTTACAAGTCCAGCCTCTATTTATGTGCCTAGAATAAACAACTAGCATTTAGCAGAACATTTATACAACTGGGAAAATGGATATAATCATGCCTTGGATTTTGTTTTGTTTTTTTCATTTCTATTATAAAGTGCATTAAATGTCAAATGAAACATACATGTAAAATTATTTTCTGTGTTTTGTCATTTAAGATAAACAGCACTTTGTATAAATATACCCATAATATAATGTTTGTGAGCTAGCCACTCCATGTCTGGTTTAGGCCCCTTTCACACAGGCTTTCTGATCAGGTCTACCTGTCGTTTTTTCAGGCGGACCTGATCGGATACTCCATTCACCCCTATGGAGTGGCGGATGTCAGCGGTGACATGTCCGCTGAAACCCGCTGCTATCCAAATTGATTCTGTCCATGAAATCCAGATGGATGGAAACCCTATTTTCCATCCGTCTGGCGCATCAGATGGGATCGGATGAAAACGGACATTCAGTCTGTTTTCATCAGATTTCCCCATAGAGGAGAGCAGGGCTCTGACGGGTCCATCTCTGCCAGGTGAGCGGAGATGGATCCACCATCTGCTTGCTCAGCAGGGATCAGCGGATCGATCCTCCGCTGAGTAAAGTGGAGTCCGTCGGGTGGATCGCCCGTGGGATAGGACCCTTACAAAAGAGAAATGCCCTTCTTGTAAACAGAGGATATCTGCCTTGTGTTATGAAAAATCTGTAAAAGTCATACATCTTTAAAGTACATGATTTTATCAGAAATCAGAAGGTATTCACATTAGGCAAACTTCAGGGAGAAAAAGTGTAGCAGAACAATGCCAAGCAAACTGTATGTGAGTCATAGTGGTGTGGTATAACAAAGAAATAGTTAGTGTGAGATGAAACCAAGTTAACCACTTAAGGACCGCCTCCTGCACATTTACGTCGGCAGAATGGCATGGCTGGGCACATCAACATACAGGTACGTTGCTCTTTAAGTGCCCAGCCGTGGGTCGCGTGTGCGCTGCCGGTGACGCACTCACGACCCGGTCCTGAGCTCCGTGACCACGGGACCCGCGGACCCGATCGCCGCTGGTGTCCCGCGATCGGGTCACAGAGCTGAAGAACGGGGAGAGGTATGTGTAAACAAACCTCTCCCCGTGCTTCCTAGTGCGACTGACACTGATTGTCTGTTACCTGTCATCGGGAAAGACAATCAGTGATGTCGAATGTCAAGCCACGCCCCCCTACAGTAAAAAAAAACACACGTCACACTTAAACCCTCCCCGACCCCTAGTGGTTAACCCCTTCACTGACAGTTTCATTTACACAGGAATCAGTGCATTTAAATAGCACTGATTGCTGTATAAATGACAAAGGTCCCAAAAATGTGTAAAAAATGGCAGTTGTGTAAGCCATAATGTCGCAGTCACAATAAAAATCGTTGATCACCGCCATTACTAGTAAAAAAAAAATATTAATAAAAATGCTATAAAACTGTCCCGCAGATTGTAAACGCTATAACTTTTGCGCAAACTAATCAATTAACGCTAATTGTGATTTTTTTTACCAAAAATATGTAGAAGAATACGTATCGGCCTAAACTGAGGAAAAAAATGTTTTTTTATATATTTTTTGGGGATATTTATTATAGCAAAAAGTAAAAAATATTGCATTTTTTTCAAAATTGTCGCTCTATTTTTGTTTATAGCACAAAAAATAACTGCAGAGGTGATCAAATACCACCAAAAGAAAGCTCTATTTGTGGGAAAAAAAAGGACGCCAATTTTGTTTGGAAGCCACGTCGCACGACCGTGCAATTTTCAGTTAAAGTGACGCAGTGCCGAATCGCAAAAAGGGGCCTGGTCCTTTGGCTGCAAATTGGTCTGGGGCTTAAGTGGTTAATAGTATTGCTTATCTTGCAGTGAGGCCACTCTCACATGTTACTGTGATGATCTGGATGGGAAAAATTACACTCCATGTTCTGCTGGTCCTTGATGGCCTGGGGGATTACATACTGTAGGAAGAAGATCCACGACAATGCCTTCTGATTTCAGTATGATTTTACCTTCCTCCATTGTCTTAACTATATCACTGTGATTATGGTTTATATTCTTAGTTGAAAAGAAAAAACAGACACACTGTATAGCTGATAACTGCTTTGCGCAACACTGAGGCGATAGGTCTAAAAGCTTGTTATTTAGCCATTGTGAGTGTTGGCAAATCTGTACATGGCTGAACAGTGTCAAGGAAACCATGAAGTTCACTTAGGACCAGGGCTGCAGTGAGAATCCTAAATGCAGAATAGTGCAGCTTGAAAATGACATACTGGCGCAGCCATGAAAATGGTGTCACAGAGCATTATGGATTTTATAAAAAGAAAACACAGCTGGAGATGTTTTCTTTCAAACATGTTCTTCCCTAATTGAATAGTCTTACAACCTTAAATAAACACAGCAGGTAGGGAGGTAAAGGGAAGTGGGATATATCACTTGTCTGACTCATGTACATGTATAAACTGGAGCTTGAGCTATTGGTTCCTGTAAATAATAGCTTTGTTTCAGCTAAACATTTAAGGCCAGCCTGCTAAACATGCAGAGTGTAACCTGCTGGCTGCAAAAGTAAATTAGAAGTATACAATGCAGTTATTCATATCAACCTGACCTTTTTTTTAATCCTGAAGATAATGGTTGCAAATGTAAATAGGAAATATTAAAATATAATAATTCATATTAACCTGGTGTTATTTTTTTAGTACTCCGGAAGATAATAAAGATACATACGGAACTCATTAAAACTAGAAATATTTGAGAAAAGGGTAGTTTTGTGAAGATATATATGTTTCTATACACTACTGACTTTCACCTTACACTGCCTTAACTATTTTAATTTAAACATGGATAAAATAAAAGTAGATCACCGTTATATATTATTATTATTATTCACGATTTATATAGTGCCAACAGTTTACGCAGCGCTTTACAATATAGAGGGGGACAGCAAAATTACAGCACAATACAGAAGGGACAGGAGGGCCTTGCTCGTAGAGCTTACATTCTTAAGGGAGGGGGTGGTGGTACAAAAGGTAATCGATGCGGGGAATGATTTGATGGGGTTGTTAGGTGGGTGTAGGATAGGCTTCCCTGAATAAGTGAGTTTTCAGGGATCTGCTAAAGGTGTACAGGTTAGGGGCTGATCGGATATACCTGGGCAGGGAATTCCAGAGGATGGGAGAGGCTCTGGAGAAGTCCTGAAGACGAGCATGAGAGGAGGTAACAAGGGGACTAGAGAGCAGGAGGTCCTGGGAGGAGCGGAGGGGACGATTTGGGCGATATCTGCAGATGAGGTTGGTGATGTAGCTGGGGGCGATGTTGTGGATGGCCTTGTATGTTGTGGTTAGCATTTTGACTTTTGTACAGTGGGGTAGGGAAAGCCAGTGAAGGGATTGGCTGAGAGGGGCATCAGTCACAGATTGATTAGTGAGGTGTATTAGTCTATCAGCAGCATTTATAATAGACTGAAGGGGGATAGCCTGCGTAAGGGTAGTCCATTAAGGAAAGAGCTGCAGTAGTCAAGGCGGGAAATAATCAAGGAGTGAATAAGTTGCTTTGTGGTGTCATTAGTCAGGAAGGGTCGAATATATATAATATATATTTTTTATATATATATATACAGTGGTGTGAAAAAGTGTTTGCCCCCTTCCTCATTTCCTGTTCCTTTGCATGTTTGTCACACTTAAGTGTTTCGGAACATCAAACCAAATTAAACAATAGTCAAGGACAACACAAGTAAACACAAAATGCATTTGTAAATGAAGGTGTTTATTATTAAAGGTGAAAAAAAATCCAAACCATCATGGCCCTGTGTGAAAAAGTGATTGCCCCCCTTGTTAAAACATACTATAACTGTGGTTGTCCACACCTGAGTTCAATTTCTCTAGCCACACCCAGGCCTGATTATTGCCACACCTGTTCACAATCAAGGCATCACTTAAATAGGAGCTGCTTGACACAGTAAGGTCCACCAGAAGATCCTTAAAAGCTACACATCATGCGAGACCCAAAGAAATTCAGGAACAATTGAGAAAGAAAGTAATTGAGATCTATCAGTCTGGAAAGGGTTATAAAGCCATTTCCAAAGCTTTGGGAATCCAGCGAACCACAGTGAAAGCCATTATCCACAAATGGCGAAGACATGGAACAGTGGTGAACCTTCCCAGGAGTGGCCGGCCGCCCAAAATTACCCCAAGAGCGCAGCGACGACTCATCCAAGAGGTCACAAAAGACCCCACAACAACGTCCAAGGAACTGCAGGCCTCACTTGCCTCAGTTAAGGTCAGCGTTCATGCCTCCACCATCAGGAAAAGACTGGGCAAAAATGGCCTGCATGGCAGAGTTCCAAGGAGAAAACCACTGCTGAGCAAAAAGAACATCAAAGCTCGTCTCAATTTCTCCACAACACATCTTGATGATCCCCAAGACTTTTGTGACAACATTCTGTGGACCGATGAGACAAAAGTGGAACTCTTTGGAAGGTGTGTGTCCAAGTATATCTGGCGTAGAAGGAACACTGCATTTCAGAAAAAGAACATTATACCAACAGTAAAATATGGTGGTGGTAGTGTGATGGTCTGGGGCTGTTTTGCTGCTTCAGGACCTGGAAGACTTGCCGTGATAAAAGGAACTATGAATTCTGCTGTCTACCAAGAGATCCTGAAGGAGAATGTCCGACCATCTGTTCGTGTACTCAAGCTGAAACGAACTTGGGTTCTGCAGCAGGACAATGATCCTAAACACACCAGCAAGTCCACCACCGAATGGCTGAAGAAAAAACAAAATGAAGACTTTGGAGTGGCCTAGCCAAAGTCCTGACCTGAATCCTATTGAGATGTTGTGGTATGACCTTAAAAAGGCCGTTCATGCTCGAAAACCTCTAATGTAACTGAATTAGGACAATTCTGCAAAGATGAGTGGGCCAAAATTCCTCCAGGACGCTGTAAAAGCCTCATTGCACGTTATCGCAAATGCTTGGTTGCAGTTGTTGCTGCTAACGGTGGCCCAACCAGTTATTAGGTTTAGGGGGCAATCACTTTTTCACACCGGGCCATGATGGTTTGGATTTTTTTTCACCTTTAATAATAAACACCTTCATTTACAAATTGCATTTTGTGTTTACTTGTGTTGTCCTTGACTATTGTTTAAATTGGTTTGATGTTCCGAAACACTTAAGTGTGACAAACATGCAAAGGAACAGGAAATGAGGAAGGGGGCAAACACCTTTTCACACCACTGTATATATATATATATATATATATATATATATATATATATATAGCTAAATATATTGATGAATACTTAAAAGCTCAGCAATGCTGTGATGGCAACTTGGCTACAGCATCCTAGCAACAGGACAGGAAGGGGCACAGATAGCTATGGGAGTTATTTGGCCAGGCTTCTGGGGATGGGGGCTCCAAATGGTCTACAGGTACTTAGAGGTTTAAAATAATAATCAGTGAACAAAATAATTGTACTGCCAAGCAGAGATTACGTGAACTTGTAGAAGGGGTAATATGTTTCTCTTTCGTTTGGGCTCCTCCTGGTACCTCCTCCAGGAAGTGATGTTTCAACTCTACCCTCTTTGGCAGAGCCCCATATAAATCAGGTGGGTAGAGCTTAGTTAGGAGTAGCTGGAGGGTAAAGCAGGCAAAGTAGCATCATGGAGTAGTAGGATTGTGGACTGTGCCCTTGGCTTCCCCCATGTAAGCTTCCTCTGGAGAGGGTTTCCTCTGAAATAGGGCCTGTTCACTGAATCACACCCGTGACCATGGGAACAAGGGACATGTATCATGCCACTCAAGACAGGTAAAGACTTTTGCAATTGTTACTTCAATGTTTGCCTGTTAAACATAATGCTGCAAAATGGAAATGCATTGTCAACTATATAATCAATGACATGGCCTTTGCTTCTGGCTGGAGTGATGTTATTCAAGGTGGTGCCTGAATACCTGAATGGAGCATGTGAAATTGGCTAGTACATAGATAGGCTAAAGTTGGCTGGATAGGTGCATCCCAAAATTGGCTGCACTGATGGGATATACAAAGTCCTGGATACAAGTGCAAGACCAGACTTGGTCTGGCAGGACATTAATGGCGGCAAATGGAAAGAGGTCTACCCTCAAACTAAACACCCAGCAGGTCTCCTGATCCCCCATGTCACACAGGCCCCAGGTGCACGGTAAGTTTGTCAAAGACATAGCTTGCAACCCTGGAACCAAAATACAAGGCCTTGTGAAAGTGTAACGTTCAACCTCTAGAGGTGTTGGTGCTACATTGGACCAGCAGGATAGTGTCATGGGCTTTTGGCCATACACATGGTGAGCAGATATGGTGGATCTGCATGGGCATGAACAAATGCAGTGCTGAAAAGTATCCTGGGAGAGCTATGTGCCTCTGTAAGCCCTGTAGTGAAACAATAGTGGCTTGGGATCACTAGGGACCTTGATTTCTAGCTGCTTCACAAAAAAAAAAAAACAGGATATCAGGGCTGTGTACCTTGAAACAAGTTAAAGCGGAGCTCCAGTCTCCATAATCAATTATTTTTTAAATGCTTCATCAGGATTGTTAGAGTTTCTACTTTAAGATTTGCATTATGTTATTAATTTGTTCCTTCTCCTTTCTTTTAAATCAATAAAATCTTACCTGATATCGGAAGCAGGCAGTTGCCATTGAGGTTGTGGGCATCTGAAGCCTGCTTGTGTTTATTTTGGGGATTCGGTGAAGCTGGCTACCCAGCATGCAGCTCCCGATCTTGTACCTGCATAGTAATGACACTGTATGGCGCAGTTTCTTCATTAGGCAATTCCCATGGAACCCATGGTAATAGCCTTATGATGACATCGCCTAGGGGGCCGGAACGGAAGCGCCACGTACACTTATCTAAATAAGGTATTTAGACATAATAAATATATCTATATAGATCTATATATATATATATAAATATCTATATCTATATAGATATATATCTATATAGATATATTTATTATCCATTTAGAAATGCACTGCAGATGGCCATGTGGATGAAAGTAAATTTATAAAATGGGTGGAACTCGGCTTTAAATGCAAAACTGTCATGTTTTTTGGAGTATATCATTAAATTCATAGATACAATGCCCTTCTCTCTGATTTTAAAATTAGAGGCAAATGTAGTGGGGGATAAAGTGGATGCTTTTTCTTAGGTCTATTACTAAAACCTACACCCATACAAAATTATATTTTTCACAATTGACATGCAATGATTTATGACAAGAAACTTTTTTTTTTAGAAAATAAAGCTTATAACGCAGGCATTTGTTTTCAGTGAATTCCTGATTGACTTTCTCGGGTAGGGAAAATGCCACTGTGCTGAAATATTTGGCAAGCTTCTGTAAAAAAAAAAAAAAAAAATATTAAACTTTTAGAATGCCAAGCTATAACTGAAGATACTGATGAATATAGTACCTTAATGAAGTTTAGAGTGGTTCTAAAGCCTGAATGTTTTTTACCTTCATGCATTCTATGCATGAAGGTAAAACACCTTCTGTGTGCTGCTCCTCCCACAGCCCCCGTAATACTTACCTGAGCCCCCTCCTGATCCAGCAATGTGCACAGAAGCCTTGACTGTCCCTGGTCTCTCTCTCCTCATTGGGTGAGACACAGCAGTGGGGAGCATTGGCTCCCACTGCTGTCAATCACAACCAGTGAGCCAATGAGCAGGGAGCGGAGGGCGGCATGTGTCTTATGAAGACATAGAGCAGTGTTCGGATACGAGCATGCACCAGTGCCCCATGGCGGCTTGCTAATGGGGGCACTGGTCAAGGGGGAGGAGCTGGGAGCATCAGAAGGGACCTGAGAAGAAGAGGATCGGGGCATGTTTGTTATTTAAAAAAAAAACAACCTTTAACGTTTTTATTTTTGCCTTAGATGCATATGTTTTTTAAAATGTTACTGTCTTTTTCAAAAGCTTGCTCCCAAAGTTGCTTTGCGTATTAGCACATGAGCAAAATAGAAATTTCTACCACAATCTCCCTTCATAAGATTAAAAAAATGAAAAACATTTTTTTAGTAGTTTCCCCTAAATTACATAAAAGCACTGTGAGACACTTACTTGGATCAGTAATCAAAAGTTATGGTTTGGATATAATCAATACTGCAATTATACACAGTAACTATGGAGTCATAAATTCACAACAGAAATACTTTCCATTTTTTTTTAATCCTTTTATGTGACTTCATATCATTTCTAGATTAATACACATTGTGACTTTTCTGTGTCCAATGTCCAGAAGGTATTGTGGGTTTTTTTCTTTCGTTTTTCTCTCTTTTCTTTATATACTTATATGTCTTTGTTTAAAAACAATAAAAAATGATTATTGAAAAAGTAAAAATAAAAAATAAAATTGCTTATTGACCACTTGCTTTCCAAGCCTATTCTGACACATCTCTCCTACATGTAAAAAATGTTTTTTTTGATAGAAAACTAAAACATTACTTAGAACTCCAAAACATTATGTTTTTAAGCAGAGGCCCTAGAGCATAAAATGGTGAGTGTTGCATTTTTTTATGTCACGTGGTATTAACGCACAGTTTTTTTTAACTACTTCACACTCTTGTTCTGGGGGGGGGGTCCATGGATGTCCTCCCAGAACACACCTCCCATGCACCTCCCATGCAAGCGTTGGGCATGCTCTGTGCCTGCTGTGTCTTTTGGACACAGCTGATCACAGATCATGGTAAAGGGCCAATTACAGAGGCCCTTTACCATGTGATCAGCTGTGCATTCTGTTCCCCATGCGCCATCACAGAAGAAGAGCTGATAACCGGCAAGTCAGACAGAGCACGTGTACACTGATAATCAGTGCACTGATTCTCAGTGCCCATTAGTGCAGCCTATCAGTGTCTATCAGTGCCGCCTATCAGTGCCCACCAGTGCCACCTACCAGTGCTCATCAGTGCCACCTATCTGTGCAGCCTCATCAGTGCCTTCTCATCAGTGCCCATAAGCGCAGGTTATCAGTGGTGCCTCATCAGTGCCCATCATATGTGCCTTATCAGTGCCCATCAGTGCAGCCTAATCTGTGCAGCCTCATCAGTGCCCATAGGTACATCCTCATCAGTGCACATTAGTGCAGCCTCACCAGTGTCCATCAGTGCAGCCTCACAAGAGCCCATCAATGCAGCCCCCCCAGTGCTTATCAGTGCAGCCTCATCAGTGCCCACCAGTGCACATGAGTGCAGCCCTCTATCAGTACCCATCTGTGCAGTCTCATCAGCACACATCAGTGAAGAGGAAAAATTACTTAATTGCAAAATTTTATAACAGAAACTAAGAAAAACTTATTTTTTCCAACATTTTTGGTCTTTTTTCGTTTCTTTAGCAAAAAATAAAAAACCCAGTGGTGAATATATACCAGCAAAATAAAGCTTGATCTGTCTCCCAAAAAAATTGGGTACAGTTTTGCATGACTGCGCAATTGTAATTCAAATTGCGACAGAAAAGCTTGTTAGAGCTTACAATCTAGGAGGGAGGGTCAAGAGATACAAGAGGTAATAACTGTGGGGGGTGGGCTGTTGGAGAAAATAAATGTTCAGTTGTTAGGTGAGGGCCAGATAGGCTTCTCTGAGAAGATGAGCTTTCAGGGAACGTCTGAAAGTGGACAGAGGAGGAGATAGTCAGACAGATTGTGGTAGAGAGTTCCAGCGGATGGGGGAGGCTCTGGAGAAGTCCTGGAGGTGAGCAAGCGATGAGGTGACAAAAAAAAACTAGAGAGCAGGATGTCTTGGAAGGAACAAAGATGATAATTTGGTTGGCATTTTGAGACTAGGTTAGTGATGTAGCTGGGGGCTGAGTTGTGGATGGCTTTGTAAGTTATTGTTAGTATCTTGATCTTATTTTGTTGGGTGAGCGGAAGCCAGTGGAAGGATTGGCAGAAAGGGGTAGCAGACGCTGAGCAGTTTGTAAGGTGAACGAAGAGCTAGGGTTTGGAAAAAAATGACTTTTTAGGCATACTTAACCCTCGGTCTACCGGCAGGGTCCAATGGACCCTGTGGGTAGTTTGTGTTGAGTTTTTTTAATGGAATTTATTATTATTATTTGATAAGAACTTATAACTTTTTTTACTGCTAATTAGACAGTTATAAATCTGAAAGCATGAATTTTTTGTATTTACACTTTTTTTTGTAAATTCAAATTATAGCATTGTACACTGCCAGGGTCCATCGGACCCATATTGCTCTTCAATGGTTTCTCCGTTATGACTCATCAAGTCACATGGTTACTGTACTGCACTTTGTGAGCCATTTTCAGTCTGCAAGTTGGACATGTTTCTGCATGTTAGGACTTGCTTCCTTAGTGTCACGTACCTGGTGGTGCGAGCCCGAAATTGCAGAGAGAGACCTCCCTTGCGTCTCCCACTCCTGGTTCCCTGGTGTGGGGACAGGAGACCCAGGAGTGAGGAGGAGCACGGGTGCCTGGCAGGATCAACAGACCGGTAGAGTGACCAAGTCAACTTAGCGGACACGGTGGAGGCCTGGATAGCAGGGAAGGCTGGATACAGACTGAAGAGCTGGACCACTGGTAAACAGGTTAGCAGAGCTGACAGGAACTGGACGGGCAGCTTAGCAGACTGGTTAGCAGAGTAGGCCAGAACCGAACAGGTAAGCAGGCTCACAGGTAAACAGGATAGCAGAGCTGGCTGGATCTGGACAAACAGCTTAGCAGACAGGTAAGCAGGCTCACAGGAATCAGACTGCAGACCGGACAGGGACCATGCAGATAATCAGGGTTCATCAGGTCAGGAATCAAACTGGTGTTTGAGGTAAAATGGATGAGGCAGAAGGATGGTCACAACAAGCCGGGGTCGGGTACAGGCAGATAGCTGGGTAGTCACAGGTAAGCCGGGTCAATAGGACAGATAAATCAGGATCAGATAACACACACCACAACGCTGTAGAGCAGACAGCAAAAGGGCATCTGCTCAGGTCAAGTTTAAATAGGCTGGCTGGCGCTAACTAGAGCGCGCGCCCGTCTTCCTGTGCACGGCTGCACACGTGCACGCGCCCGGGCGCGCATGCGCAATGGAATCTGAGGGCCGGGACGGCCCCGGTTTAGGTTTCTGGCAGGATCTTCATGACATTGCCCCCCTCCTAGGGGCAACCTCCGGGTGCCCCTCTGGGCAAATCTCTCAGGATGGGCTCTCTTAAAGGCTTGAACTAGACTCTTAGCGTGGATATTGCACTCGGGCTCCCAGGAATTTTCTTCAGGGCCATAGCCCTTCCATTTAATCAGGAACTGATTCTGATTTCTCCTTCTCCTAACATTTAGGATGGCCTCCACTTCATATTCCTCCTCGCCATCTATCAGGACTGGATCCGGGGGTACTGTTCTCCTGTTGGGAAAAGGGTTAGGAGTGGAGGGTTTCAGCAGGGAAACATGGAAGACCGGTGGACCTTGAGGGAGTCTGGGAGTTCCAATTCATAGGCTACTTCATTTATCTTCCGTTTAACTGGAAAGGGACCTAAGAACTTCGGGCCAGTTTCTTCGAGGGACAAGCCAATCCTTAGATTTTAGGTAGAAAGCCATACTGTGTCACCTGGTGCCAGTACCAACTCTCCGCGCCTCTTTTGGTCAAAAACTGTTTTATTATGTTCCTGGGTCCGGGCCATGGTGTCCTGCAGGAGTTGGTTATTGGAAGCAAAGAAGTCAATCTTTTCTGAACTGCGGGCACAGTACATTCAGGGAGAGAATTGGGCAAGAACGAAGGGTGGGCAAGAACGAAGGGTGAAAGCCATAACATACGAGACAAAGTGTCTGGCTTCGCATTCTTGGAACCCGGACGATAGGTCACGTGAAAAGTAAAACGAGAGAAAAATAAGGCCCATCGGGCCTGTCTAGGTTTCAACCTTTTGGCAGTCTTCAGGTACTCTAGGTTCTTGTGATCCGTGAAGATCACAATTCAGTAGTTCTGGCTGGATCTGGACAAACAGCTTAGCAGACTGGTCAGCAGAGTAGACTGGAACTGAACAGGTAAGCAGGCTCACAGGTAAACCGGATAGCAGAGCTGGCTGGATCTGGACAAACAGCTTAGCAGACTGGTCAGCAGAGTAGACTGGAACTGAACAGGTAAGCAGGCTCACAGGTAAACAGGATAGCAGAGCTGGCTGGATCTGAACAAACAGCTTAGCAGACTGGTCAGCAGAGTAGACTGGAACTGAACAGGTAAGCAGGCTCACAGGTAAACCGGATAGCAGAGCTGGCTGGATCTGGACAAACAGCTTAGCAGACTGGTCAGCAAAGTAGACTGGAACTGAACAGGTAAGCAGGCTCACAGGTAAACAGGATAGCAGAGCTGGCTGGATCTGGACAAACAGCTTAGCAGACTGGTCAGCAGAGTAGACTGGAACTGAACAGGTAAGCAGGCTCACAGGTAAACCGGATAGCAGAGCTGGCTGGATCTGGACAAACAGCTTAGCAGACTGGTCAGCAAAGTAGACTGGAACTGAACAGGTAAGCAGGCTCACAGGTAAACAGGATAGCAGAGCTGGCTGGATCTGGACAAACAGCTTAGCAGACTGGTCAGCAGAGTAGACTGGAACTGAACAGGTAAGCAGGCTCACAGGTAAACCGGATAGCAGAGCTGGCTGGATCTGGACAAACAGCTTAGCAGACTGGTCAGCAAAGTAGACTGGAACTGAACAGGTAAGCAGGCTCACAGGTAAACAGGATAGCAGAGCTGGCTGGATCTGGACAAACAGCTTAGCAGACTGGTCAGCAGAGTAGACTGGAACTGAACAGGTAAGCAGGCTCACAGGTAAACCGGATAGCAGAGCTGGCTGGATCTGGACAACAGCTTAGCAGACTGGTCAGCAGAGTAGACTGGAACTGAACAGGTAAGCAGGCTCACAGGTAAACAGGATAGCAGAGCTGGCTGGATCTGGACAAACTGCTTAGCAGACTGGTCAGCAGAGTAGGTAGGATCTGTGCAGAGGATCAGACTGGGAACAGGAAACAGAACCACTGAATGGGCTGGAGAAATGCAGGTGATCAGGTTCGTTACAGGAATCAGAATGCAGACCGGACAGGGACCATGCAGATAATCAGGGTTCATCAGGTCAGGAATCAAACTGGTGTTTGAGGTACAATGGATGAGGCAGAAGGATGGTCACAACAAGCCGGGGTCGGGTACAGGCAGATAGCTGGGTAGTCACAGGTAAGCCGGGTCAATAGGACAGATAAATCAGGATCAGATAACACACACCACAACGCTGTAGAGCAGACAGTAAAAGGGCATCTGCTCAGGTCAAGTTTAAATAGGCTGGCTGGCGCTAACTAGAGCGCGCGCCCGTCTCCCTGTGCACGGCTGCACACGTGCACGCGCCCGGGCGCGCATGCGCATGCGCAATGGAATCTGAGGGCCGGGACGGCCCCGGTTTAGGTTTCTGGCAGGATCTTCATGACACTTAGCTTTTGAAGATTCGGTATGCTTTTTTGATTTGGTGGTGTAGTTTCATCATGACTCGCAAACGCCCCAGTAATGAAGAAATACTTACTTTGTTAATCTCAGATTCTGAAGAAGATCAACATGCATCAGATTACAAGCCATCGGATGATGAAAACAAAATAGATGACATCCTTGTAAAACTCAGATTCTGATGATAGCACCGTCACAGCATCTACCACCCAAACTGATTTGCCACCTTCATCTGCAAATAGAACTATTTACTAGGCAGGTGTACACCAGGAAATGTCAAGACCAAGGAAGGGAAGTGAGTCAGGGGGAGCGAGTGGTAATGCATTTGGCTCAAGGGATATTACATTCTGGAAGAAACATCACTTGTGATAACTTCTTCATGAGCCTGCAGTTAACTAAAAAAATACTGGAGAAGAAAATAACAGTTGTTGGAACAATTTGTTTAAACAAAAAAGAACTGACCCAAGAATTTGTGACCAAAAAAAAAATGTCTACTCTACTCTGTTTGGTTTCCAGAAAGACATGATGATTGCTGTTCCAAGAAAAACAAAATTGTTACCCTCTTGAGCTCCATGCATTCCCAACCTACTGTTCAAAAGCGAGAAGACAAAAAAATGAGATATTCCAGTGATACAATGAGACAAATGGAGGTGTCGATACATTTGATCTGATTGTTCGTACTTACAGTACTAAACGAATGACCAGAAGATGGCCAATGGTTATATTTTATAACATGTTAGATGTTGGTGCTATCAATGCCTACATTATCTGGATGTCGCTAAAACCAGACTGGAGTGCAAGTAAATCGCACAAAGGGAAGGTTTTCCTTACTCATCTTGGGAAAGGACTGACTGGAGTATCTGAGGGGCCTGACGTTCCTCAGATTTCTACCTCAGAAGACCCTCCAAGAAAGAAAGCACATTGCATCTGCCCTTACAGCAAAGACAGAAAAACTCAAACAGTGTGTTGTGTGCGTAAAAAAAATGTATGTCAAGAACATCTGAAAGTGGTGTGTTTGAACTGTGGACAGTGAAACTTTTTCATCATATTAGCATAACTTTTCTAACTACCTATGCCCTACACCTACATATCAAAATTTCATGTTTCTCTCAATTGACAATTTCTTTATCATTTTTATCGTTATCTGTGAATTTATGTGCAAAATAATATAAGATGAAATACTCTTCACAGTTAGTGCTCAAAATATGGAGAATACACATTATTATCACCAAATGTATAAGCATTGCTTAGTATTTCATGGTTATTCAATATTTTACTAGCTAAAATTATTATCAAAATTCCTAATTACACTTTTTCACAATAACAATAATCATACCAAAACTTGTAATCATTATATGTACGAAACTATAGTACAGGGCCCATTGGACAATGGCGGTGCAAGGTGGTACAAAAAAAAAGCCAGTAGACCGAGGGTTAAAGGAGTATTACAAAATGTATTAGAGTTTATAAGAAAATATTAGACAGACACTTGATAAAATACATGTAAATCAGTGAAAAGTGGTTAAAACCTTCTCCCTGGCCCACCATCTATCCAGAGTCCAGACGGGCTCAATGGATATACTGGGGGGGGGGGGGGGCCTGGAGAGATTCTAGTTATGGCAATCAACCCAAAACAATGGTATATATGGTAACCTAAATAGGTTTAGAACCTTCCTTCCACCTGCTTCCTCACACCCAAAGCTGGCACTGAGACCCAAAGCACAACTTATTAAGAAATCATTGAGGATAGATATACTTCCTCATGTTTTCTGTGATACATGAAGAATTGAGGCAGGTAATTATATCCAGCCTAGTTTTTTTGTTTGCTCTGTGTTATATCACTAAAGTATGAGTCTCATCCAGACCAGGTTTTTACTTTTACCGGTCTCTAATTACTGCTGCACACATACAATATAAAGAAGACCCGTCATCTGTCAAACATCAGTCAGATACAACATTCAACAGCCCTCCCATTATTCTCTCTCCTCTAACCTATTCTTCTTTATCAGCCCTCTAACTCATTTGTCCCCTTGGTATCTACTAAAGAGCCCATCACCTGATGTACAAAGAATGGGGTTATATACCCATATATATTATTTTCTTTTAATTTGGGACAGTAATATCGTATGTAGTTTTTTTTGTAGAAAAGTCAGTTTTTCAGATTACTTTTACGATCTGTTATCGACATTTTGTTTTTTTTATTACCTGTATGCTCATGGTCCTACTAAATGTTTCATTTTAAAATACACATTCAAGGTGTATTAATGTATCTATTTGATCTAATTTGTATCCATTTGACTATATTTAAGATTTTAGTAAATAGTGGAGATTTAAAACACACTTTATGTATGTATTTTATGTATTGCGGATTCCAGAGGCAATATCTCTGTGCTTGAGTTTTCCGGCCATTACAAGAGTACCCCACTTTCTCTGTAGGATGTTTATTTATTTTATGCTATAACAATGGAGCTAGAAGAGTAGGAAAACCTCCAACACCTTAGATAAACCAAACTCCAAGGTGGGCAGAAAGATACTGAGGAACTAAAACAAAGAGATCATGCTTGTTGAGCCCCTCCCCCCAGCATAAAAAAAACAAAAGCATTCCTAGGGTATTAGATATCATCCATAGATATAACATTACTCTTCATTTGCCGTTACCATTTTCCTTTTGGCTAAACATCTTAAAAAGCATAGAAAATATATATTTCTTGATTTTTTTTATGGTGACATTAACGTGTAAATCCACAAGTGCAACATGGGTAATAAGACACAATGGAAAAAATGTAATATAAATTGCATATAGTCAATAAGTCTGTAAACCTAATTTTTCTAAGTGAGTGAACAAGCTGCAAAATATTGAACACACAATTTAATGTTTGTTATTATTCTGCTTTCCTTTTGGTTAAAAATGTATATTCCAATGGAAAATTCAAAGTTGCTCATAAAATTAAGACAGTATAAATTTAAAATAATACATTTTTATATAGCGAAAATAAATTATAGATACTTCCCCTGTCTAGAACCATTAACTACAAGATTGAATAATTAAAAATAATTGCCAACTGAAATTGTACTACTCTATCTAAACTGAACAGCTGTTTATTAAATGTGAATAAATATATCTTAAGTTTTGATATTTGCAAATGCTACATGTATTGTAAACTTCCAAGACTAAACATTCACATGCTAATAGCTTGCAAACAGGAGGCAGAAGTGATTTGCATGGGAATGCCAACATGCTTTAGCTAAAACCTCCTGCAAGGAAAAAGGTTTGGTATGCTCTACCCGACATCTTAAAGGGAACTATAATGTTTTTTGGGCAACTGTATTTTTTATAGGGTTTAGTTTATAAGGTGCCAGCCAACTAATCAGATTCCAACCTGCTTTGGAAGTTTGAATAATATTGGTGGTGTTGTAAGCAAAGAAGAAGTAAAAATAAAGACCCTGTATTTGTAGATTGCAGAGAAGTCAGATCATCCCCTTCCTCACCTACAACTAGTATTGGTTTAAAGTGAAAGTAAAGTTTTCGTTTGAACTTGTAACTTTGTTAACTTGCCTAATTATAGGCTTACCTGTAGGTATAGCGAATATCTCCAAAACAAAAACAAAAATGGCATAGGTAGGCAGGAAATTAGATGCGCAAGGTACTTCTTAGATTGCTCCTCTATGCATCTAGGTTGTGAAAAGGTCTCACACATGTGTTATTGCCATACTCAGGAGGCAGAGAAGAATGTGTTTTGAGGCATAATTGTAAGAATGTCCATGCCGTGTGTGAGAAATAACTTGTTAACCACTTCATCCCCGGAAGGATTTGCCCCCTTCCTGAACAGAGCATTTGTTGAGATTCTGCACTGCGTCGTTTTAGCTGACAATTGTGTGGTCGCGCAACGTTGTACCCAAACAAAATTTACGTCCTTTTTTTCCCACAAATAGAGCTTTCTTTTGGTGGTATTTGATCACCTCTGTGGTTTCTATTTTTTTGCACTATAAACAAAAAAAGACTGACAATTTTGAAAAAAAATAAAAAAACATTATATTTTTTACTTTTTGCTATAATAAATATCCCCCAAAAATGTATTAAAAAAAATGTCTTCCACAGTTTAGGCCGATATGTAAAATTGAAATTAGTGTATATTGATTGGTTTGTGCAAAAGTTATAGCGTCTACAAAATAGGGGATAGATTTATGGCATTTTTATTATAATTTTTTTTTTTACTAGTAATGGCTGTGATCTTCAATTTTTATCGGCACTGCAACATTATGATTGGACACTTTTGACACTATTTTGGGACCATTGACATTTATACAGTGATCAGAGCTACAAATAGCCACTGATTACTGTATAAATTACACTGGGAAGGGGTTAAACACTAGTGGGCATTCAAGGGGTTACGTGTGTTCCCTAGGTGTGTTCTAAATGTAGGGGGGATGGGCTCACTACAACATGACAGAGATCGGGAGCAGGAAATCCCTGTAATGTTGCTAGGCAGAGCAGGGAAATGCCTTGTTTACATAGGCATTTCCCCGTTCTGCCTCTCTTCACCACAATCGCAGGCCACCGGCGAACATCGAGTTTGTGGTTCCCACGGGCACATTCCCACGGCGTGCCGTCTGCTAGGAAGCAAATTCAAAGGGACGTACCTGTACGCCCTTATGCCTGCCCGTGCCATTCTGCTGACGTAAATCGGCGTGCGGCGGTCGGCAAGTGGTTGAAATTACTTTGTGAAAAAATTATTTTATTTACAATTTCTTAATTTTCCAAACAATTGTGACAAAAAAATCACAAATTCAAAAAACTCACCATGCCTCTTAATAAATACATTGGACTGTCTACTTTCCAAAAAAGGGATAATTTGGGGGTATTTGTACTGTCCTGGAATTTTAAGGCCTCAACAAATGAGATAGGCCATCAGTACATCAGGACTAATCAATTTTCAAATATATATATATACATATATATATATATATATATATATATATATATATATATATATATATATATATATATATATATACCATGGTTTTTAGACTTACAAAGACTTGCATATACTGGTTTGCTTTTACCAAAAAAGGTAGCAGAATACATTCTGGCCTAAATGTTATGGTATTTTTTCATTTATATAGCAAAAAAATTAAATCCCTAGCGGTGATTGAATACTACCGATAGAAAGCAGTATCTGTCTCAAAAAAATTATAAAAATTTCATTTGAGCACAGTTTTGCATGCCTGAGTAATTTTGCTTTGTTTCCAGTGCGCCCCTGTGCCTTTAAGGAGGAATGGGCTCCCTCCATGCATACCTGCCCTCAATCTTTTCATTAAATATGTGCGCCTACTATGGAGGCTCTCAAAATGTATACAGTTAGGACTGCAGATAATACTGAGATGCCTTGTTGTGGCCTCTGCAGCTTACGTATGTATTTGCAAATGTGTGGAAACTAAACCCCTACTTTAATGTGAACTGTTAGGACAATTGTACTGTTGCAGGCTGGTTGGTAAATTGAGCTGGGAATCTTTCTTTGTTGTTTGACATGCATCGCCCTTCGATGTGCTCCTTACTGTTAAGACCAGTTATAGGTTTGGGCAGTTGCCATTTATTTATACTGAAAGCTGAAAATTAGCCTGGACTGGAAGGGGTGCAATAATAATTCTTATAAGATATGGACTTGCTTGCCTTAAGCATGACATGGACGGCCTAATCTGACAACTCTCTGCTCCTCAGAGAGTTATATCTGAGCTTTTTTTCACAATGTTGGGGTTTGTCTGGTAAATGATGACACTAGGCAGAGCTGTGTCTTCCATAGACTGAAAGTCAAATAGTATGGCTTTTTGGTACTAGAACGTGTTCAAAATAGTAGAAAAGAACCTTCAGAAGCCACCTAAAGCCTACTCTTATAAAAGCACCAATACCTATCTTATTTTCACTTTCCCCATTGACCCAATGCATTTTGCTAATTTTTTGTATTTGTACTAAACTATTTTTTTTTTCCCCGGTTTGGATAAAGTAAGAAAGGCTTAGAACATCTGTTAAGGTTTGTTGTCTGTGTCCTCACCAAGTAGATTCATGTTCTCTATTTGTCCTTGTGACCATTTACAACAAGACAAAAAGTGATGGGAAATCCATACATTAGGGGGATCTCTTCCAGTGGAAATACTTGTTCTATTGACAGCCCCTCACTTTGCAGATATTTTCTTTCACTTCTATTTGCATTTCTAGAAGAGAAAGTAAAGGGAAACCCAATGAAACAAAGACACTTACAAAACTGACAGGGGTTTGGACATTTTTCCTACTCCATCCACAACTAAAAAATAGAGTTCACGCTATACAAGCCCAGGCAGATATAATATACAGTATATGGCCTTCAAATGTAACATTATAACTGGTTCAGCTTGTTAAAAGTTCGTCATCTTGTCCTCCTGTCCATGTCTGGTAAAGTCTTCAGTGTTATTTAATTAATAACAGTATTATCTTCAAGTCACAGTTCCCTAGTCCTCTCTGTCTGACTAACTATATCATCCAAATATCCTAAGAACCTTACAATGTGGTGCTACAAGGGTATTTGGTAAATTATAACTTATGGTATCATAAACTAAAATAAAAATGTTATTACATTCCAACATATACAGATTTAGGATACGACGAATGTTTTTTGTTTCTTTTAAGGATAGCAATTTCCAGTGAAACAACAGAAAACATTAACAGCTGACTGCTAAAAGTATTGTGATCAGAAGTTTATATTGGATGGTTCTTGTTTACCATTATGCACCAGTTCATAGCAGTGTGTCACTTTCTGACAGTCTGATAAGGATAGCATATAAATCAAGTACCCTATTTTTAGTCTATTGAAAATAGTAACACATTAAACAACCGATGGCAGTAATAAACGAAAGCTTTAGAAATACGTGTAGGCTTGAAAGTATTTAGAGCATGATTTCTGAAGTACATCTGTCACTATTTTGCGGTACATTAAGGTTTCAGTCTTATAATGGTCCAGATTTTCATATTTCTCTAAACTACTTTATGCTAAATTAACCAGATAATACAATGCAAGTGAGCTAAAGAAAGGATTCATTGAATATATTTTTTGTCACTGGATTTACTGCTTTAGCTCTACTTTACTCTCTGCTCATGCATTTTAACAAATCACGGAGTGTGATTGTAATATATTCCTTGCTTCCAGCTCACTTAAAATGCACTTCATAGAAAAAAATAAAATAATTAATGTTTTCCATCACCGAAAGTGGTAGACAGATAAATAATTGATAATAACTGCCATGCAGGCAATAAAAGTGCCAGTACATGCAATTTAAAACACACTTTTTCTTGCATACTTAAAATAGTTGAAAAAGAGATGTAAAAAATGAAAAAACAAAAGGTACATCTGTGAATTAGCCTGAAAAATTGAAATTCTTCAAGTGTTGAATTTATAAAAAATGGTGAGTAAAAATGTCAGATATATTAAATTTTTCTGTATATATGCTCGGCCAGGATAAGATGTTTACCCTTCATATTTACCTCTGCCACAGAGATATTATTTTAACAGTCATAATTTCATTGGTTCCTTTTTATTATCCTTTACTGACTACCCAAAGCACTGGCAACAATTTATGTTTATAACTCATGCTGTGCCTCAGGGAGGAAACCTTTATAATGCACCTCCTGTATTTTACTTCTATTTTGAAATTACTTTTTGAGGAAATCATTATGAAAGTTGTAAGAACAATGGTTTCATCCTTGGTCATAAAACTGGGACTGCAGTCTGTGATGTAGGAGCATGTAATGTAAGGGGTGGTTTATAGTCCTAGAGGCTGATCACCAGCAACTATAGGGGCTTGCTGGACCCCCGCAGAGAAGCCTATTAAAGTTTTGAAAAAATGGGAGTGCCATGTCAGTCTGTACAGACATTTTAAAAGATTTGACTTTGTAACAGCCAATGCATTTCGGGGGGTTCAGCACCCCCCCCCCCCCCATCAGGGACAAAAACTAGACAATAAAAAGTGTAAATACTGGAATTGGGAATAATGGACTTTATAGGCACATATAAAAATAACACATTTTAATAGTTCACATACAATTCATACATATACAACACAATGATTTGTAAAAAGATATAGGACACAGTGTTTTTTCCTGGAGGATATACTGAATCATATACTTCCTGTGGGGCAATACTAGGAGTATCAACAAAATGAACACACTGAGGTGTATGTATTCCTCTTGGTTGTTCCCACAATCCTCATAGATTAAAATAATTACTTGCTTTACATGTTTTGCAACCTGAACTGTCGCTTATTCAGGAAATTCAAGGTTTCTAGTCATAAGAACATACTTTAATTAGAATACAATACAAATTATGAAAATGAAAGTACAAATGTGCATATGTATACACAATATACATGAACTCACCAATGATACAGTGCTTTAACAAGAAGTTTCAAAGCTCACCTACAACAGGGAAATCTTGACAGCAAAAGGGCCCCTTCGGAATAGGAGGTAATGACTGAGGACGCTGATGCTGAATGACAGCCAAGAGAGTACATATGTCGGGATGTGGGGATGCACAGGATACAGTGCCTTGCAAAAGTTTTCACCCCCCTTGACTTTTTACCTATTTTGTTACATTACAGCCTTTAGTTCAATGTTTTTTTAATCTGAATTATATGTGATGGATCAGAACACAATAGTCTAAGTTGGTGAAGTAAAATTAGAAAAATATATACATAAAACGATTTTTCAGAAACAAAAAACTAATAATTGGCATGTGCGTATGTATTCACCCCCTTTGTTATGAAGCCCATAAAAGGCTCTGGTGAAACCAATTATCTTCAGAAGTCACATATTTAGTGAAATGATGTCCACCTGTGTGCACATCTAAGTGTCACATGTACTGTCATTACATATACACACCTTTTTGAAAGGCCCCAGAGGCTGCAACACCTAAGCAAGAGGCACCACTAACCAAACACTGCCATGAAGACCAAGGAACTCTCCAAACAAGTAAGCGACAATGTTGTTGAGAAGTACAAGTCAGGGTTAGGTTATAAAAAAATATCCAAATCTTTGATGATCCCTTGGAGCAGCATCAAAGTTTTCATAACCAAATGGAAAGAACATGGCACAACAGCAAATCTGTCAAGAGACGGCCGCAAACCAAAACTCACAGACCGGGCAAGGAGAGCATTATTCTCACAGCACAGAGACCTAAGGTAACCCTGGAGGAGCTGCAGAGTTCCACAGCAGAGACTGGAGTATCTGTACATAGGATGACAATAAGCTGTACGCTCCTTATGCCCCGTACACACGGTCGGATATTCCGATGGAAAAAGTCCGATCGGATTATGTTGTCAGAAAATCAGATCATGTGTGGGCTCTAACTGGCTTTTTCCATTGGAATTTCCGACAGAAAAAATTTGAGAGCAGGATCTAAAATTTTCTGACAACAAAATCCGATCTGACTTTTTCCGATCATGTGTAGAGAATTCCGACGCACAAAGTGCCACGCATGCTCAGAAGAAATTTGGAGACGAAAGCTATTGGCTACTGGCCTCTACGTAGTCCCGTCGTACGTGTTGTACATCACCTCGTTCAGAACGATCGGATTTTCCGACAACTTTGTCCGACCGTGTGTGCGCAACACATGTTTCGGACAAAATCCGTCTGAAAAAATCCGATGGATTTTGTGGTCAGAATGTCCGACCGTGTGTACAAGGCATTAGAGTTGGGCTTTATGGCAGAGTGGCCAGAAGAAAGCCATTACTTTTAGCAAAAAAAAAAAAAATGGCATGTTTTGAGATTGGGAAAGGGTATGTGGGAGGCTCCCAAATGCATGGAGGAAGGTGCTCTGGTCTGTTGGGACTAAAATTTAACTTTTTGTCCATCAAATAAAATGCTATGTCTGGAGCAAACCCAACACATCACATCACCCAAAGAACCCACAGTGAAACATGGTGGTGGCAGCATCATGCTGTGGGGATGCTTTTCAGCAGTCAAGACTGGGAAACTGGTCAAAGGTGAGGGAAAGATGGATGGTGCTAAATACAGGGATATTCTTGAGCAAAACCTGTACCACTCTGTGTGTGATTTGAGGCTAGGACGGAGGTTCAGCTTCCAGCAGGACAATGACCCCAAACACAATGCTAAAGCAATACTTCAGTGTTGGAATGGCCTAGTCAAAGCCCATACCTCAATCCAATAGAAAATATGTCGTCAGACTTAAAGATTGCTGTTCACAAGCACAAACCATCCAACTTAAAGATGCTAGAGCAGTTTTGCAAGGAGGAATGGGCAAAAATCCCAGTGGTAATATATGGCAAGCTCATAGAGACTTATCCAAAGCGACTTGGAGTGGTGATAGCCCCAAAAGGTGGCTCTACAAAGTATTGGCTTTAGGGGGGTGAATAGTTATGCACATTAACTTTTTATGCTATTTTGTCCTATTTGTTGTCTGCTTCACAATAAATAAATAAAAATCTTCAAAGTTGTGGGCATGTTCTGTAAATGATGCAAATTCTCAAACAATCCATGTTAATTCCAGGTTGTGAAGCAACAAAACAGGAAAAATGCCAAGGGGTGTGAATACTTTTACAAGGCACTGTAACTATGGATGTAAATCGTATATAAATAGTACTAGTAAATACTTCAATTGGTATTTGGGTAAACTACAATACTGAGTCCCATACTTGCATATCAGTTGATATATGGCCACTACTGCTCACATCACCTTAAGCCAGGTTCTTTCCTGTCTATAGAAAAAACATAGAGTTTGTCCTCCCAGGGTCTTTAACCATTTAGTGATAAACGCTAAATCATAACTTTTACCATCCCACAGTACTGCAGGCAGCCCGCCACACCTGTACACACTCAGCCCCCCCCCCCTCACATCTGTACACACTCAGTCCTCTCTGACACACACACCACACACATACATACATAACACACACAACACAAACACATACTACACACACACCACACACATAACACACACACAATACACCACACACACACATACATAACATACAATGCACATACATAACACACACCACACAACACGCACACACATAACACACACACACACACAACACACACACACAACACATACCGCACACAACACATACACACACGACATACACCACAAACTCTGGCCCCATGTGCACACACAGCCCCCCCCCCTTTTTCACACAGACCCTACTTGTAAAGGTCTTCATAGTCCCAGCTTGTTTCCACAAAGCTGACACATGTCCCTGAGACTCAGAGAGGAGCTACAGCCATCACGATCCAGAATACAGTACAAGCAGCACTCACATGAGGAGTGCACATGTAAGAAGCAAGCACGGGTAGTAGTAAAGAGCCCGATGTGAGCAAAATAACAGAGAGCAGCAGCTGCTACCAACTCTTCTGTTGAATTAATGCATAGAGAAAGACAGGGCAGCCACACTAATAGAAGGAGGAGGAGAAGGGACAGGAAGCACCAGCAACCATTTTTCCTCCTGGCTGGTGTGCTCCACTCGCCCTCAGTTTATTTTTACTCGCCAAATGCGAGCAGGCGAGTGAAATTTTGAGGGCTGTATTAATAGATTGAAACTTTAAGGTGTGGGACTAGTTCAGCAGAGAGTTTCTATTTCATATTAACCATTATGTGTAAGAGTATTGAATTGGAAAATCCAGAAAGGTTCTCTTTGGCTTAGTTTCTTGAATCTGTTGTACTAATTGGACAGAGCTACTTGCTTGATGATGGTCGCTGTACATGGATCAAAGTCTCCATTGTGCATACTTGCAAAATGGTGAGATAGACCTTAGTGTTCATATCCAGTTTTGATTTTGTAGCTGTCGTTGTTGAGCCTGTTCCTAAAAGTTTTTATGGTTCTACCTACATATTGTAATTTACAGAAGCAAGTGATCACATAGATAACATAGTCAGAGGGGCAATCAACCTGGACTTTGATGGGCCATGACAATCCATTGCTGTTGCATTATATTTAATGAGTTTCATCAGAGATTGTATTTCAGCAGAGGCATTTAGTGTGGTTGCATCTGTAGCATCTTGATATTTTTGTTTTGGTGACAAGAGAGGTCTTTTGTTAACA
Organism: Lithobates sylvaticus; assembly: GCA_028564925.1. NCBI lineage: Eukaryota > Metazoa > Chordata > Amphibia > Anura > Ranidae > Lithobates > Lithobates sylvaticus. The sequence continues at coordinate 322,944,469 of CM053028.1, read as the reverse complement.
CCGCTTAACACACAGGGCTATCAGATTCTTGAGGGTCTTGGCTCTACGAAAGATGAGCTTGGGTCTAGGGGAGAATTTTTTTTTAATGGATTGGTCAGCAGGATATGCCATTGTTTATTTAGTATTGTATGGATGTCTGCATGGTTCTCTCAGCTGTTTTTCTTGGAGTGGTTTTGAGGTAGTCGGTTTGTGTTAACTCTCTTGCTCTCAGATAGGAACATTTAGTTAAGGTTTTGGGATATTCTTTTGCATGAAACTGATCTTTGAAGGTGTCAGCTTGTTTCGCAAAGTGTTTTTGTGCAGTGCAATTCCTTATTAATCGTTTGAATTGCCCAAACAAAGTATTCTTTACTGAAGGTTTATAGTGGCGTACCCGTGAAATAAAAATAGCTGTTACTACTGTATCTACTTGCTTGAAGTAGTTCTTGCTAGTTATAGTTCCATCTTCATTGCCCATCAAGTAGTCAATCTGATCAGGATGGGTGTTGCTGGTAAAAGACAGACCCCACTCATTGTCATTTAGATGTTGGATGTTTAGATGAACTGGGTCCTGTCATGAGTCTCAGTTTAGTATTTTCATACCAGTAGGTTCGAAGTGGTAAGAATGTTTATGCATTAGCTTGAGTACAGGTGCCACATAAGAATATTACTCTGTGTTCACTTTTGGTTTATATATATGTTATATGCAACAGGAGTTCTGGTCTGGTTTTCCTCTTTTAGTGCGGATGAGAAGATGGTCGGGACTTTAATGTTCACAAGCCATACCTATACAGTATCTAACAAAAGTGAGTACACCCCTCACATTTTTGTAAATATTATTATTATTATATCTTTTTTTGTGACAACACTGAAGAAATTACACTTTGCTACAATGTAAAGTAGTGAGTGTACAGCTTGTATAACAGTGTAAATTTGCTGTCCCAGCAAAATAACTCAACACACAGCCATTAATGTCTAAAACGCTGCCAACAAAAATACCCAGCCGCAAGCATTAGCTAAGTAGCTGAATAGTAGCTGTGATGCAGCCCCAATGACGTCAGTAGGTGAATTTGACAGGCATTGTTGCAGACACGTCGACAGTTGTCTGCCCATAACTGCATACAGGCAGGCACTTACTCAGCTGCAGGAAATGCTCAGGTAATTGTGTCTATGGGGGTTATTTAGCAAAGGCAAATCCACTTTGCACTGAAAGTACACTTGAAAATGCAGTCGCTGTAAATCTGAGGGGTAGATCTGAAATGAGTGGAAGCTCTGCTGATTTTATCATCCAATCATGTGCAAGCTAAAATGTTGTTTTTTATTTTCCTTGCATGTCCCCCTCGGATCTACAGCGACTTTACTTCCAAGTGCACTTGCAGTGCAGAGTGGATTTTCCTTTAGTAAATAACCCCCTATGTGTTGCTTTGTGCCTATAGCCAACCTCACAATAAAATCTGATAAAAAAAAAAAGAAGAAAAGGTGGCTTGGATTTAATGATCAGCTTTTAAAAAGGAAAGGCAAACAAAAGACTCTGTGTAAATAAGAACAAATCATTTCATAAAAGCAGCAAGAACAAGAAATAATTTCCAGACTGTAATTATTTTTAGTTAGAAAAGTAATTAAACTGTTGTGAAAATAAAACACATTTGTGTGTATTATTTACACCACTTAAGCAATTCATGACATAAATTGTCCCCTGGAGAGACCAAACAAATCTCACATTTATCTGACATGTGGCTTATAATAATACCCACTATGGCTTGTAATGGGACAGAATGATCAGATTAGTTGCTATGCAACGGGTATTTATGCTACACTGGTATGTGCTTGTATATACAGTACAGTATTGAATTATATTCACTTATCTATTTATCTTCACATCCATCACTTCTCCAAGCATGATGTAAGACAGATATTTTTGCATGCGGCAGTTTTCCAAATTAGATACACTGTTATCAGTCCACTAATCTGAAATGTGCTGCATCCGTGCATGTGTCTATTACGAACCACTCTATCCAATCTCATAAGCACTGGGCAGCAATTATTGATAAAAGCCCAATCATGTAACTAATAATGGCTCGCCATGGTGGACTGATGTACCTAGTATGGGTAAAGTTTGCCATTATTTCCATTAAAAAATACGTGATAGCAGCCGTTGCATGAATAAAAAATGTTGTATATGTAGCACAATAGTAATTTTTAGGTTCTCTGTTCTACGCCTCAACTCTAATGCCCCGTACACACGGTCGGAAAATCCGACCACAAAATCCATCAGATTTTTTCTGACGGATTTTGACCGACACTGGTGTTGCATACACACGGTCGGACAAAGTTGTCGGAAAATCCGATCAGTCTGAACGTGGTGACGTTTATTGCCTACGACGGGACTACATAGAGGCTAGTAGCCAATAGCTTTGGTCTTGTAATGTGATCTGAGCATGCGTGGTACTTTGTCCGTCGGAATTCGCTACACACGATCGGAAAAAGTCCGATAGGACTTTGTTGTCGGAAAATTTGAGAGCAGGAGATAAAACTTTGTCCGTCGGAAAATCCGACGGAAAAAGTCAGATGGAGCCTACACACGGTCGGAATTTCCGACAACATTGTCCGATAGGACATTTTCCGTCGGAAAATCCGACCGTGTGTACGGGGCATAAGAATGGCCTCAGACCCTCTGGAACACCCAGTTAGTTATAAAATTTCTGCAAACACTTTCAGGAATGCAAGTGAAGAAAGTATCAATATCCTGGCTGTGGATTGATATCAGAAACAGACAGACACAACTGGTAGTGATAAATGAGCTGAATATATTATCACAGTTTAAAGAATATAGAAAATTTACAACACATTTAAACCTTGCTGCAAAGAATTAATATATAAAAAAAGATCACCTTCAATGCTTAGCAAGTGTAATGCCACGTACACACAATAGGAGATTCCAACAACAAAAACGTGGATTTATTTCCGACGGATGTTGGCTCAAATTTGTCTTGCATACACACGGTCACACAAATGTTGTCGGAAATTCCGACCGTCAAGAACACGTACGACGAGCTGAGAAAAATGAAGTTCAATAGCCAGTGCAGCTCTTCTGCTTAATTCTGAGCATGCGTGGAATTTTGTGCGTCGGAAATATGTACACACGATCGGAATTTCCGACAATGGATTTTGTCGGAAAATTTGAGATCCAGCTCTCAAATTTATTTTTGCCGGAAATTCAGCAAATGTCCGATGGAGCCTACACAGGGTCAGAATTTCCGACAACAAGCTCACATCGAACATTTGTTGTCGGAAATTCCGACCACATGTATGCGGCTTAAGTATATAAAAAAGGCAGTAATCTATATGCCCTTAACACAGGTGCTGAGAGGGAGGGCAGAAGACTTGTCAACTTGTCAGCTCCTTCTGGGCCACAAACACCTTTGAGAGGCAAACACACAACAAAAAGAAAAGGGTTACACAAGTACAGTAAGCACAGTTCTGTAATGTTGCAGGTCCTGATGTGAAGAATACTAGTGTGTTCTGCTAGCAAACGGTGGGGCCCTTGTTTTAAGAGTAGGTTTAAACAAGCTTGCATGGAGCAGTAATCCTCTAGAATGTTCCGTTAGGTATAGATTTAAAAGGGCAAACAACTAGAGATGGCAGCTCCAAACAAGCATCCCGTGACACTAAAAAGGGAAATTGGTGTCTGCATGCAGTGTCAGTATGGTGTCAAGAAGGATGTTGGGTTTACACCCGCTCACAGTCCTCTGTGCAATGACACAGCAATAGTCCCAGGTGCTGGTTCAGGCTCCTGATGCTCCTAGCGATGTTATAAGGCACTGGATCTCTTGTTGATGGCCAATCGAGATGACTGGTAGCGAAACTCACAAGGTGAATATGCAGCAGCTGACCCAATACCCGGATGGGTATCTCGATCCCTGAAAGGCTAGGGTCACCTCTGCTGAGATGAGTGGTGCTGGGCTGCTGAGTAGGGATCCTGGACTAAATAGTAGTGGACCACGTGGCTTTTTCTGCTCCTGGCTCCCCTCAGACGCCCTCACTCCTCTGTCTCCAGGCAACACTCTCCTGGCAGTCTCTGGAAAAGCTTGGCTTTCTCCCCCTCTGATGCTGCCAGAGTCTCTCTCTCTCAGTCTCAGTGGATTTCCTCACACCTGTCACCTCACCACACTCTCTCTCTCCCTCTCTCTCTCCTTAGATCGCTCTCCTTATTCTCCTCACAGACTTTTTTTTCTGAGCTTCAGGATATCCCTCCTCCTCTGTTGGGGTGCACAGTCCCTGGTGTCAGCGTGTGTCTCTCTCCTCACTCTGGCACCTCAGTTCCTTCCCCTCACATACTCCTCCTCTCCTCACTGTTAAGTGTCACTGTGTCCTAGCAAAGGACTTTTTGAGCCTTGGTATCTCCCTCTCTTTTAAGCAATCTCCTCTCCTCTGTCTCCTGTCAGTACTCTCATTCTTTTACCTCAGTACTTCCCTCTCTTCCATCCCCTCAACACTTCCTGAAACTCACCTTTTTTTCCAGTGTTCTCTGTCTATTACAACATGCCTGCTACAGTGCATGTGATCAGCACAGGGCCAATCAGCACTGTTCACACAGAGGGTCAGGGGTCCTGCATCCTCATAGGACAATCAGGGGAGAATGAAAACTCCTCCTACAAGACTGCTGTGGTTACTGATGAGAAAGGTACTTAGCAGTATACCTTTACTAAAATAATTGCATTTCCATGTTCAGTGTACTGTGTACTGTGGGAGACCAGTTATAGTAAATGCAGAGTCATGGGCTTAGTAACACCTTAAGTAGTGTGAACGTGTAACACTTGCATGTGTTTATTACCTCTCACTGAGATCAAACCCCCTCCTCCACCCCTACCCACAGTAGTACCTTCATGTACTTATATTTCTCCAGAGCCATGTTTGTGTAGGTATTATCCAGGGTCAGTATTCTACTAAGATACTGGCTCATATCCTGTACATCTGGGTGCCTCCATGTGTTAGCACAGATCAGTCCCTGGTGCAGCTTCTCACCTCATGATTTGCTACAAGGTTGCAATGGGGTTGATTTACTAAAATTGGAGAGTGCAAAATTTGGTGCAGCTCTGCATAGAAACCATTCAGCTTCCAGATTTCTTAGTCAAAGCTTAATTGAACAAGCTGAGATGATGATGAAGCTGATTGGCTACCATGCACAGCTGCACCAGATATTGCACTCTCCAGTTTTAGTAATCAGGGCTTAGGCAGCCACCTTAGGGCGCTGGGATGGGGGGCAGTAAAATCAGAATTCCCAGCCACTTGCCGGGGATTAGGATTTTAAAAATTGCAGTCTTCCGTTTCCTTTTTTTTTTTTCTCAATCAAAAGTTTTATTAAGGCAATTTCAGGTTTACAAATCCGTTTCCTAGGTTAGCAGGAGGGAGGGGAGTTGCAGAAGGAAACTTTACCTCCTCGTGTTCCAACAGCTCCGCCTTCCAGCTCTACGCCCCCAACTCCGACTCCTGCTTCTTTATTCCAGACTGCTCCTGCTGGCCTGCTATGTAAGGTAAGGGAGACTTCCTGCCACCGTGCCATGAGACTACTCCCTCCCTTTTAATGCAAATAACCACAGCCTATTGTTGTGCCTTACATACACAGTGCTCAGAGCTTGAGCGGGTGTGTGTCCAGGTGTCTTTCTGTCACATGGCTCCCTCCTTTAACACTGCGCCCCCTTCTGTCACATTGCCCCCACCTGTCACACTGCGCCCCCTTCTGTCACATTGCCCCCACCTGTCACACTTCCTTCCCACCTGTCACATTGCCCCCCCACCTGTCACGCTGCGCCCCACCTGTCACACTGCCCCCCTCCTGACACTCTGACCTTCCACCTGTCACACTGCCCCACCTGTCTTACTGCCCCCCTCCTGTCACACTGCCCCCATGCTGTCACACTGCCCCCCCTCCTGCCATACTGACTCTCCACCTGTCACACTGCCCCCCTCCTGTCACACTGACTCTCCACCTGTTACACTGCCCCCCACCTGTCACACTCTCCTCCCACCTGTCTTACTGCCCATTCCTGTCACACTACCCTTCTCCTTTAACACTGCCCCCACCTGTAACAGGTAGTGGGGGCAATGTGGCACCCGTGACAGGTGGGGGCAATATGGCACCTGTCACACTGCCCGCCCACCTGTCACATGCCCCCTCCTGTCGCACTGCCTAGATACCCCTCTCCTGTCACACTGCCCCCCACCTGTCACACTGCCCCCTCCTGTCATACTGCCACCCCCTGTCACACTACCTACATACCCCTCTCGTGTCACACTGCCTAGATACCCCTTGTATGTCACAATGCCCTCCTGTCACAATAGTGAGTGTGGAGGAAGGAGGGTGTTGGGAGGAGGTGCCAGATGGATGGGGTGGTTTGGGAGGATGCTAAAATGAACTTTCACTTAAGTAGACAAAAATCCTTGCACCAGCCCTATTAGTAATTCAACATCAATATTGAATTGGGGTTGAATTTCTGTAATTAGAGAGGCAACTGTGAAAATTATTCCTCCTGCCTGCAACTGATGATCTCATAATTTTCTTACTTAACCACTTGTCTACTGGACACTTTTACCCCCTTATAGGCCAATTTTCAGCTTTCAGTGCTGTCACACTTTAAATCACAATTGCGCTGTCATGCAACACTGTACCCATATGACATTTTTATAATTTTTTTAACACAAATAGAGCTTTTTTTTGGCGGTATTTAATCACCACTGGGTTTTTTATTTCTTGCTAAACAAATAAAAAAAGACAGACAATTTTGAAAAATAACAACATTTTATATAGTTTGTTATACAATTTTAATCCTTCAGTGATGTGCGCTGTTGAGGCTATTGGTAAATTTAGCTGTGCTAGGTGATAACTAACCTGGCTGATTTATAGTCTTTGTGATCATTTGGGTTTTCTCCTAAGCCTGGTTTAACTGTGGTTCCTCCCCTCTGTCAATAGATGGCACTGTTGCCTTTGGCATTAGTATGATGAGCTGCAGTGAGGCTGAGTTATAAATATGCATGTGTCTTTCAGCCAATCAGTAGGATTTTCAGGCCACTGAGCATGTTGAGAGAGAGTATATATTTGGAGGAAGTCAGGTGTACAGGGTCCTCCCATCCAGACCTTGGTCTGGAGTGGATGTGTGAGGGACAACGGCATTGGGTGAGGGCTGGAGTCTAAGACCTGGCCATGTGCTTGAGGCTCTGCCAGAGAGAGCCTGTTTGCTGCCTGAAGGCATGGGGAGGCTCTACCAGAGAGAAAGCATGATGAAAAGGAGGGAGTTCTGAGATGAAGTACCAGAGGTTACTCTTCCATGAGCCGGGGACTGTGGAGAGGCTGGGAAAATGTCAAGAGGGACTCATCCAAGGAAACCATTCACGCAGTTGTGAGTATTGCTGTTGACCTGGCTGTTTTGTTTTTGGAGTCTGCTGATCTGTCTGCCTACAGTCCTAGGGTGTCCTGTGCCTAACCTTCTCTCCCTAAATGTTATTGTTTTGAGCAATAAACTCACTTTTGTTCATCCTAAAAGTGACTGGCACCCATCTTTTCTGCAACTGTCCACACCCACTATGCCAAAGAACCAGCACCCTGAGGTGAAAAGTCAGCCCTCACTGGTGGCAGGGGTCAGGGGGATGCTACAATACTATTCTTTTAACTGGAGCTCGAGAATGACGGCTATAGTGTGGCCGGCTTGGTCTGGGACGCCATCTTATGACATTGTGCCGTGATCGCGCCCACCATGCAGTGTCCTGATTATCAGTGCAGTCCCAACAGTGCATACCAGTGCTGCCAATCAGTGCCCACCAGTGTCACCTATCAGTGCCGCCTATCAGTGACCATCAGTGCAGCCTACCAGTGCCCATCAGTGCCACCTATCAGTGCAGCCTATCAGTGCCACCTTTTAGTGCCCATCAATTCTGCCTATCAGTGTCCACCAGTGCTGCCTCATAAGTGCCCATCAGTGCAGCCTATCAATGCCCGTCAGTGCCACCTTATCAGTGCCCATCAGTGCAGCCTATCAGTGCCCATTAGTGCAGTGTCATCAGCGCACATCAGTGAAACATGAAATTTACCTGTTTACAAAATTGTATAACAAACTATGAAATTTTTTTTATTTTTTTTTTATTTTATTTGTTTATTTAGCAAAAAAAAAAAACCCAGTGGTGATTAAATACGACCAAAAGAAAGCTCTATTTGGGTGAAAAAATATATAACAATTTCCTTTGGATGCAGTGCTGCATGACTGCGCAATTGTCATTCAAATCATGACAGCGCTGAAAGATGAAAACTGGCCTGGGCAGGAAGGGGGTATAAGTGCTCAGTAGGCAAGTGGTTAATATCATATCCAGTTGCCTTTTTAAAAAAAAAAAAAATGTATATTTTAGCTTTATAATGTTGTCTTTATTCATTCAGACTAGAAAAGCCCACTTTAAACAGATAAGAGGGAGGCAAGGCTGGTCTTACCCTGTCCTGCTTTTGAAAAAAATTGAGAAATGTTGCCTCATACATTCTCATATTTTAAACACTGGGCGGGTAGTTGAGCAGCTAGATACAAGCCCAGAGCTTGGAAACATTTCAGGTGGAGCAGAAATTAAACCTAAAAAATGCAAAACATGAGGAGACGTGCTAAAATAAATATACTAACTAGAGAACATTGACAGACCCAAGGCTGAAGACGAGAACATACATAAATATTTTACAGTGGCCCTTATAACATTTTTTTGTTCTTGGAGTTGCTTCTAAAAATATATGATATGCATTGAGGACAATTCCACTCATTTTCCCTAGTAAATGTAATGTGCTGAAGTTTCATTTTGTAGAGTATGCCCAATCAGGTGCAATAAAGAAAAATATATATGTATATAAAAAATAAATTTATATATATATATATATATATGCACATGATTGGATGATGGAAATCAGCAGAGCTTCACCGCATTTACTAAGCTCTGGGGAAATTAAGTGCAACTGTACTTGCAAAGTGCACGGTGCTTTTAGTAAATTCACCCCATAATTTAACATACTGCTGACTTTTTAAACATGGCAGGAATACACAAATTAATGGAACATTTTTTTCTGCCATGGGACACTCCAGGAATTTTTTTTTTTTTTCAAACTTCTGACAACAAAATAAATGTAAGAATAAAATCTGCTCCTGGAGAATGCAATTGTGTTAATAAATCTGTTGAAAGCTGCCCAAGTTATTCTGGAGCTAATTATAACCGAGGCAAGCAAATGAAGTGAAAAGAGAATTAATGGAGGCCCGCTCCCTCCCATAAACTAATGAGGCATGGATCATACCAATAGCTGTTCTCTATGAAAAATTAACCCACTCTGCAGGGAGAAAAGAGTTTTTGTAGTTGTTAGCAGATAACCTTTAAGATAGAAACCCATGGAGAAAGAAAATGAATATTGGTACATTAACACATTCAAGCTGTTCAATGCTCTGTGTATGACAGCAGTCTGTGTGCCTTTCTATGGAGACTTGATTTCCTAGAATTTAATATTACCTTCTTTTACCCTTGTTAGTTCATCATTATTTCACTCTAAAAACTGGTGACCTAAAGATGACAAAAAAATCCTCACTGCATTTTGATTGGTATTCCTCGATTTGACATTCGTTCACTCCATATTTACTGTTCTAGTACTCCATGTCTAAATTGTAACATTAAATCATTCAGTTCACTTTGCAGAAGCTCCTGTTGTTTTTCTTAGCAAGGCAGGCATGTGTTATTCCCTCTGATTTCCTTGTTTGTCACAAAGGTCAGACTCCATTCTTTAAAAAGAAATCTATTTTCTGTAATTGGAAATCATTGAATACTCATTTCTATATGTAGCAGATTTAGCAAAAATGTATTGATGGTTTAAATTATAAGATGTATTACTCATTGGCTTGAAATGCACCTGTGGTTAAGTAGAAAACAACCGTAGAAGCTGCAGGGTAAAATTATAGAATATAATAATATAATATAGCCTTTTCAAGGTTTTAATGTATTTTTTGACAGAGATTTCAAAAAGCCAAGAATGCAAATGTAATATACTGCAGCTTACCAGACCTTAGATGTGATGGTTGCATTAGCTTTCTTTTCTAATGATGTTTTCTTTATATTTACCTGGTTAACCTACCAGTAACACACTTCCTTTCCATGATGACAATGCTCACTCACTCTACTCTATCTATGGGGGAGCAACACATGAGGATGTTCTGTACTTCACAGAAGAGAGCTGGGCTGGGCTGATTCCTCCTGTATAGCAAGGAAAAAAATGATCTAGGGGCAACATAGGGCAATTTCTTCAGCTGTCTCCTTTAATGGAATGCATTAGACTAAATTGTGTAGTGTTTCTGTTTTATGTATACTATGACAGAACAGTTATTATGTGGAAAGGCTGGATCTTATCATTAGGCATGAGGATGAGACATGAGGATTTTTTAAGTGCTGGGCATGGAGGCAAATTAAGTGCTAATAAAAGAAAAGTCTCCTGCGCTTGAGTGTGGTGCTTAAGGACTTGATAGACTATCTATACAATTGGCTTATGGATATAGTGCAAAATGTCCTGCTGCCCCTCAGGACTGTTCTTTAATGTACTGAAAAACAACAAACTAGCACATCAAACTAGCACATTACCATTACAAAATAAATTTCATGAATAAGTCAAGTATTGTTCTTACAAATGCATGACAAGCACAAGCATATCAAACATGCAAATGAGACCACCTCCAGGTCCATAGTGTTTCAGCTAACAACATGGTAAGACCTCAAAGTATCCATGATGGCTTACACGTTTCAAGGGTCAAACCCTGTTGCTCAGAGCCATCATGGACGCTTTGAGGTCCTCCCATGCCATTAGCTGAACACTGTGGACCTGGAGGTGGTGAGGCAGTGATGGGTACTCACAGACTTTCATTTTAAAAACGACCCCTCCCTGAATACTGTAGTGGAAAGCATTGTGTGGGTGTTAAACTTCACAGTTCACATTAGAAGTACTGAAGTTATTTAAGTGATCTCTTTCGGCCTGCTCTCCGTGTGCTTTCAATGTGATGGAAACTTTATAAACTGTATAATTAAGGAAAACTTTAAGATCCGGGCAAAGTGGTATAGATCTCCAACTGATCTGTCAAATTATAGTGTTTATGTCATTTGATCCAGAGGACTATCACTCATATTTTGTGGGATGCATTCAAACCAAGTTGATTTGGGTTATTATTGTACACATTTATCATAGAAGTTCTGGGAAAAGTCTTCACAGTTAAAAAAAAAAAAAGGACATTTTGCATTACCTTTTTACATGACAATTATAACTGAAAGGACAATGGCAGATGGGATAGCTTAACAAAACATGTGGGCTGTGCGGATTTGTTTAAAACTATTTTGAATATCTAAGGCCTTACTATCTTGAGCTTAAGTTCGGTTAGTTCTCCCAAACTGGCAATGGCAATTTCTTAATTTTTCCCAAATCCTTCCCTTATTTTCTGTCTTTTTTTTTCCCCTTCACTCTCTTAATTTCTTTCTCTCTTACCATAGATCAAACAAAGAATTGGCATGAAAGTTAAAAAGAGGTGTTATCAGAATGGTGTGTTAGTAGGGGAGTAAAAGAATGGGCATTCGTTGTTTAACCCTTTCACTGCCAGGCCCTGTGCTCTATTTTGTACACTCAGGTGGCCAGACCATTTTTGGATTATTTCCTTTGCTTTATTATTTTTCAGTTTGTAAAAGACCCCCCAAACCATATATTTTCTGAAAGCACATGGCCAGTAGAATAAAAAGAAGGTACCCTGCGGTATTTGCACAAATGTTTATCAAACCAATATATTTGCAAAAAATACACTAAAATCATTATTAGCAGATAAAAACACAGTACATTTTACAAAATTCCTACTAAATATAAAAGCTTAACCTGTATTGAGTTAATAAATAACAAATATTTGTAACTTTTAAATTGCGCCTTTTTGCGAAAATGGTGAAAATTGAATAGACGCAAAAGTGTAAATATCCAAATTTCTCCAAAAATCTGAAGGTTTTAATTTTTCCCTTACAGCTTTCAGAATTCGTGAAAGACCCCCAAACCATATATTTTCTGAAAGTATATGAACTCTAGAACAAAAATAAGGTGCTACTGATTTTTTAGACCCCACGGTATTTGCGCAAATGTTTATTAAACCAATATATTAGCAAAAAACACACTAAAACCATTATTAGCACATAAAAACACATCTAATTGTACAAAATTCCTTCTAAATGTCTACTAAATATAAAATATTAACCTGTATGAAGTTAATAAACAACAAATATTTGTACATTTTAAATTGCGCCTTTTTGAGAAATAGTGAAAATCAGAGGTACGCAAAAGTTTTAGAAATTCTAGAGGTTATCCTTTTTCACTTACAGCTTTCAGAATTTGTAAAAGACCCCCCAGACTATACATTTTCTGAAAGCCCATGGTCAGTAGAATAAAAAGAAGGTGCTACAGATTTTTATGGCAGCACGATATTTGTGCAAATGTTTATAAAAACAATATTTTCGCTAAAAATAAACAAAAATGCTAATTACAACGGCCAATATGCATGTTAATGTCATAAAACACGTTTGGGGACCCGGGTCCTGCCCCAGGGGACATATATCAATGCAAAAAGAACTTTTAAAAACTAAAGTTTTTTCGGGAGCAGTCATTTTAATGCATAAAGTGAAAAAAAAAAAAAAGTGAAATTTTCCTTTAAATATGGTACCTGGGGGGTGTCTAAAGTATGCCTGTGAAGTGGCATGTGTTTCCCGTGTTTAGAACTGTCCTTGCACAAAATGACATTTGTAAAGGAAAAAAAGAAGCCATTTAAAACCACTTGCGGCTTTAATGTCATGTCTTGTCCTGGCCGCCATATGGCTGAAAATCCTTGAGCAAAATGGCATGGCTACCCCATCACCCCCCCCCCCCCACCCCCCTCCACCCCAGCCCCTTTGGGTCTTGTATGGATATTAAGGGGGACCCCGCACCCAAAATAAAACCCTATACCTACAACCCTATATACTCTGAACAGCAGTATATAGGTGGTGCAAACAAGACACGGACTGTAGGTTTGTTCTTAAGTAGAATCTGAACAGGTACATTATGAAGTGTAGCTCCATCCCAAAAAAAATCTATTTTTAAGCTTTTTGGAGAACATAGGGAGGGGTTATCACCCCTGTAACATTTGCTGTCTTTGCACATGTGTTCAGAACATGTCACCTCACTTTCCGTCCCAATGACAAATGTTTTTGGAAAAGTGGGGTTTTAATTGAAACAAGGATTGGTGATAAAGAATCAGTAGAGAGGAGATACCTTTTCCCAAATTAAATCTAACAGGATAGAATTTCCCTTCCTAGGGGTAGATTTCCTCTCACTTCCTGTTTTTCTCTTTCCATTTGCAAGTAGGAGTCGTTTGTAAGTTGGATGTTTGAAAGTAGGGGCCTGGCGTATATACTCTGCAGAAATTTGCCCTATTAGATGTTGGTGTAGCCACAAGACTGGTGGGCACAGGAATGGGCCCTGCTGTGAGTTAATAGATCAAGATTTGTACTTGCATGCACCTGTTGAACCGGGCAGAAAAATTGGCGGTGGTGGACGGTGTTGCCACAAGACTGTAAGCTCTCACAGTTACTCTTGGTGGGCGCAGGAATGGGCCCTGCTGTGAGTTATTAGATCAAGATTTGTAATTGCATGCACCTGTTGAACAGGGCAGAAAAATTGGGCCTTTGGCGGTGGTGGTGGTGGTGGTGGACGGTGTTGCCACAAGACTGTAAGCTCTCACAGTTACTCTTGGTGGGCGCAGGAATGGGCCCTGCTGTGAGTTATTAGATCAAGATTTGTAATTGCATGCACCTGTTGAACAGGGCAGAAAAATTGGGCCTTTGGCGTGGTGGTGGTGGTGGTGGACGGTGTTGCCACAAGACTGTAAGCTCTCACAGTTACTCTTGGTGGGCGCAGGAATGGGCCCTGCTGTGAGTTATTAGATCAAGATTTGTAATTGCAAGCACCTGATGAACAGGGCAGAAAAATTGGGCCTTTGGCGGTGGTGGTGGACGGTGTTGCCACAAGACTGTAGGCCCTCATAGTTACTCTTGGTGGGCGCAGGAATGGGCCCTGCTGTGAACTATTAGATCAAGATTGTAATTACCCGCCCCTGTTAAACAGGGGCTGAAAAAATGTGCCTTAGGCACTGGTGCTGGTGCCACAACACTGCAACCCCTCACAGATACTGTACTTGGAGCACAGCAGTCACACGTGTTGCGAAGCATTTTTTTAAAAAATTGTAAGTACACGCCCCTGTTAAACAGGGGCTGAAAAATTGTGCCTTAGGCACTGGTGCTGGTGCCACAACACTGCAACCCCTCACAGATACTGTACTTGGAGCACAGCAGTCACACGTGTTGCGAAGCATTTTTTTTAAAAAATTGTAAGTACACGCCCCTGTTAAACAGGGCTGAAAAATTGTGCCTTAGGCACTGGTGCTGGTGCCACAACACTGCAACCCCTCACAGATACTGTACTTGGAGCACAGCAGTCACACGTGTTGCGAAGCATTTTTTAAAAAAATTGTAAGTACACGCCCCTGTTAAACAGGGGCTGAAAAATTGTGCCTTAGGCACTGGTGTGGTGGCATGGATCATTGAGGAGGAGGAAGAGGATAGTCAGTAAACATAAGAGGACAGTCACTCAGCATCAGCATAGGCAGTCTTGAAGGGATGTGACATTATAATTATTCCGTTATATCCGCTTCAGGTGCCTGGTAGCTGGTGGTGATCCAAGACTGATTCATTTTGATGAAGGTCAGTCGATCAACCGAGGCGGTGGACAGGCGCACCCTATGATCGGTGACAAATCCTCCAGCAGCACTGAATGTGCGTTCGGGAAAGAACGCTGGAGGCAGGACAGGCCAGTAGCTCAATTGCATACTGTGCAAGCTCTGGCCAGTGATCCATCCTCAGGACCCAGTAAGCCAGAGGATTTTCGGTGGGAAAGGTGTCCAAGTCTGACCTTGCCCCAAGGTATTCCTGCACCATGTATATCAGACGCTGGCGATGGTTGCTGGAACCGATCATACCTTGGGGCTGCGGACTAAAAAATTGTCTGAACGCATCGGTCAGACGTCCACCTTCCCCACCGCTCCTTCTGCTACTGACCGAAGCCTCAGCAACTCGTCGCCCAGGACCAGGAGTTTGTAACCTCCCAGTTTCTGGGAACGCGTTGCACAGACCTTTCTGCAAGGCCTCCCTGAGATGTCTCATCCTCTGCTCCCTCTGCGACGGCAAGATAAGGTCCGCAACCTTACCCTTGTACCGTGGATCAAGGAGAGTGGCCAGCCAGTAATGGTCCCTCTCCTTGATCCGAAGAACACGAGGATCCTTCCGCAGGCTTTGCAGGATCAGGGAGGCCATGCAGCGTAGGTTAGCTGAGGCATTCGGTCCGGAGTCTTCTGGGTCACTGAGGATGACATGATCGCCAGCCACCTCCTCCCAGCCACGTACAAGTCCACTGGTTTGTTGGGACTGTACATCATCCCTAAAAGACTGCTGCTGCTGATGCTGAGTGCCAGGCTCCACCTCCATGCTCACACAATCCTCCTCCTCCTCCTCCTCCTCATCCTCATCCTCTTCCTGTGTGATGGGTGGGACAGAAGGAACACTGTCCGGATAAAGGGGGCCTTGAGAGGCAAGGAAGTCCTCCTCTTCCTGCCTCTGTTCTGCCTCAAGTGCCCTGTCCATTATCCCACGCAGCGTATGCTCCAAAAGGTGGACAAGAGGTACAGTGTCACTGATGCATGCACTGTCACTGCTCACCATCCTCGTGGCCTCCTCAAATGGTGAGAGGACAGTGCATGCATCCCTGATCATGCTCCACTGACGTGGGGAAAAAAACCAAGCTCCCCTGACCCTGTCCTGGTGCCGTAGTCGCAAAGGTACTCATTGATGGCCCTCTGCTGCGTGTGCAGTCACTGCAGCATGGCCAACGTTGAGTTCCACCTGGTGGGCATGTCACATATATAGGCGGTTCTTGGGCAGGTTCAGCTCCTTTTGCAGCTCAGTCAGCCGAGCACTGGCATTATAAGATCGGCGGAAATGCACACAGACTTTCCTGGCCTGCCTCAGGACATCCTGTAAGCCTGGGAACCTGCCCAAGAACCGCTGCACCACCAGGTTGAGGACGTGAGCCATACAGGGCACATGGGTGAGCTGCCCCTGTCGCAGGGCGGAGAGGAGGTTGGTGCCATTGTCAGAAACGACCATTCCTGGCTTAAGCTGACGTGGCGTCAACCACCTCTCGCCTGCCCCTGCAGAGCTGCCAGAACCTCTGGCCCAGTGTGGCTCCTGTCCCCCAAACACACCAGCGCAAGCACGGCATGGCATCTTTTTGCCTGCGTACTTGCGTAGCCCCTTGTACGCCTACGGAGCACCGCTGGTTCCGAGGACAGAGCACTGGAGGAAGAAGAAGAGGAGGGGGTGGAGGAGAGAGGTGTGTCACAACCAGTAGCAGTAGTAGCGTTTTGGAGGCGTGGTGGCGGAACAACCTCCAACACTACTGCACCTTGTCCTGCATCCCTCCCAGCTGCCAATAGAGTGACCCAATGGGCCGTGAAAGAAAGGTAACGTCCCTGTCCATGCCTGCTGGACCATGAGTCAGCGGTAATATGCACCTTACCGCTGACCGCCCTGTCCAGCGAGGCATGGACATTGCCTTCCACATGCCAGTAGAGAGACGGAATCGCCTTCCGTGAGAAAAAGTGGCGTTGGGAAACCTGCCACTGAGGAACCCACATTGAACAAACTCACGGAAGGGGGCCGAGTCTACTAACTGAAAAGGCAGCAGTTGAAGTGCTAGCAATTTAGCCAAGCTAGCATTCAGCTGGGCATGTGGATGGCTGGGAGTGTAATTCTTTCGACGGTCCAGCAGCTGGGGCAGGGAAATTTGCCTGGTAGAATCGGACGTCGTGTACTGTACTTGGTTGTGACCACCTAATTCTACACCTTCAGTGGGAAGGACTGAAGGTGGGGATGGAGATCCTGTTGACTCACTATTAGGGAGCAAGGAGAGTCCGGTTCTTCTTTATTCTCACTGTGTGGGTCTTTTATGTGTGCCTGAGCTCATGTTCCACGCGACAAATATTGCAAATAGCAGTGGTGCGATCTGATGCAAGTCGTCTCCAAAAAAGGCCCACACCAAAGAAACTTTTCTGATAACGTGCAGAGGCAGCGCCCCTGCACAGGGCGGAGCTCTGCGGTGTTGTACAGTTGCTGTGCTGGCTGGCCTCTACCCCCTGGCCTCCAGGTGGCATCCTGCCTCGTTGGACACCCTCCTCTCCTCCCCCTCCTCACGGGAAAAACCTGCCCCCCTGACCCTGTCCCGGTGCCAGTAGAACCGCAGGCACCACCTGAGTACACATGGGTGAGCTTTCCCCTGTCAGTCCAGCCGGCGGAGAGGAAATGGTTGGTTTGCCACTTACACAGTCCAAGTAGTGGCTCCTGTCCCCCAAACAGCGCAAGCACGGCATTCCTGAGGACAGAGCACTAGGAGAAGAAGAAGAGGAGGGGGTGGAGGGGAGGTGTGTCATGGAGTAGTATTTTGGAGGCCGGAACAGCCAACACTGATCCCTCCCAGCTGCCAATAGAGTGACCCAAGGGCCGTGTGAGAAGAAGGGTAACGTCCCTGTCCATGCCTGCTGGATAGTCATCAGGTTTATGCACCTTTGGTGTCCAGCGAGTGGACATTGCCTTGCCAAGAAGAGACGGAATCGCCTTCCGTGAAAAAAGTGGCGTTTGGGAACCTGCCACTGAGGAACCGCACATTGAACAAACTCACGGAAGGGGGCCGAGTCTACTAACTGAAAAAGGCAGCACAGTTGAAGTGCTAGCAATTTAGCAAGCTAGCATTCAACCGCTGGGGCATGTGGATGGCTGGGAGTGTAATTCTTTCGACGGTCCAGCAGCTGGGGCAGGGAAATTTGCCTGGTAGCAATCGGACGTCGGTGTACTGCAAAGTACTTGTTGTGACACACCTAATTCTACACCTTCAGTCCTCTCACAGCAGCTTTCAGAGAGGACTGAAGGTGTACTGGGGATGGAGATCCCAGCTGATGAGGAGCAAGGAGAGGTCCGCTTAGTTCTTTGGTGTGGGTCTTTTATATGTGCCTGCCAACGAGCTGCATGGCAGGTCGACATATGTCTGCTCATGCTTGTGGTGCCCAAGCGGCTGATGTTTTGGCCACGCGAGATACGCTTGAGACAAATATTGCAAATAGCAGTGGTGCGATCTGATGCACTCGTCTCAAAAAAGGCCCACACCAAAGAACTTTTCTGATAACGTGCAGAGGCAGCGCCCTGCACAGGCGGAGCTCTGCGTGTTGTACAGTTGCTGTGCTGGCCTCTACCTGGCCTCCTGGAGCATGTACCCAACACTGTGCTCAAAGAGTTCGGGGGACTCCTCAGGAGGACATGGTGGGTCTAGGGAAGGGGTGGCTGATGATGCCATTGAGTACGCGTTGGCAGCTGCTCTGCCAGTACCCTGAGCCTGGGTGAGAGAGGATGAGGAGGATGAGGAGGGCTTGGTCATCCATTCTACCAAGCCTTCCAGCTAAATTGCACACTAGAAGTACTAAAGCATCGTTCACACTACAAGTCCTATGGGTGCATGTCCTATAGGTGCTTCTGGGAACAAAATATAGGATCTCTGTGTGATGGGACTAACACACTTCAAGTCCTATAGCTTCTGGGAACAAAATATACTATGGGAGTGTATGCTCCAACACACTGGTGGGCCTCTGTGTGATGGAGGGCTTCTGGGATGTTTACCACACTTCAAGTCCTATAGGTGCTTCTGGGAACAAAATATAGCTAACACTGTGTGATGGGACTAACACACTTCAAGGGTGCTTCTGGAATGCACAGGTGTTCCACACACTACAAGTCCTATAGGTGCTGCACCCCCCTCTTTTTAAATGAATCAGTACAGGCACGGCGTTCCCATTTATCGAGCACCGGGCCCATCCTTGATAAACACGGTATAACTTACAAAATTCCTGTTTACCCGCACAGGAATGCACAGGTGTTCCATGCACCCCAGTACAGGCAGTCCCATTTATGTCAATAGGGATGCAACGGCTGCACAGGCATAGCTGCTGTTCCCAATCTGAGATCTGAGTACATGGATGGACACTGGATGGACTTGTGTCTTTTTTCAGCCTAGCTAACTATGTAACATGACCCCAAACGCAGACAGTATGAGCTCAGGGACATGCATACGGACCTACATGGATATATAATTGGGAGCAACGGCTCTGTTCGTGCAGGTGCTACATCCCAAATTACATCAATGGGACGGGTGCACTGTGTATGCACTGTGTGAACAAGGTCTTAGGCCCCTTTCATGCAAGCAGACCGATCGGGTCTGCCTGTTCATTTTTCAGGCGGGCCCAATCAGACCACCCATTGTTCTGTATGGAGATGCTGATGTAAATGGACTTGTGTCCATTTACATCCGCCTACATCCGATCCAGTCCGCTAAAAAATAGAGGGAGGGGGATTCCATTCCCCAACCATCTAGCAGATCCATCCGATCGCCCCATAGAGAATAGCGAGCTGTGTCTGTGTCCGCTCTGCGACACAGACACAGTAGCAAATGAATAGCAAATGAATATTCGCTATTGTCTTATGGCTTCTTCTCCTGGCCAATCAGGACAGATATGGTTGGCCGGGAGGAGAAGCTGAGGAAGCCGTGGAGGGGTAAGTGCGGTGGGGGGGCATCACCGTGGAGGGGGGGCGTCACCTGGGGGGGGTGAGTGCGGGCGGACCTGAGGAGTCTAACTATGTTTTTATTATTATTGTTAATTTTTTTGGGGGGGTCCTTTGGTGAGCTATCAGAGGTCTAAACAGTCCCCCATATCTCTATTTCTGAGACAGAGAAAGGGAGTGAAGATAGTCTCTTTCTCTGTAGCACTTTACAGGGCTATATTAAAGGGGATATTAAAGGAGAGGGGCAGTTTAATATGGAAGGTGGAGTGGCAGGGGACAGGGATGCGGCGGCATGGGTGGTCACATTTAGGGTTAATAACTCTGATCAGCGGGTTGTAAGAGTTGATCGGTTGATCAGAGTTAAAGAATTGTTCAGCAGAGTCTGCTGAATAAGGATGAGCCCGGTGTTCGATTCGAACCCATGTTCGAATCGAGCACCGGGTGTTCGCTCGCTCGGCGAGCCCAGAACTATTGGGGCCGCTCGCATCAAATTCGTGTGATGCGAGCGGCCCCGCAATGCATTGCGGCCCGCGCAGTGCAATGCTGGCTGATGATTGGCCAAGCATGCACTGTGACCCCGCATGCTTGGCCAATCACAGCGCCGGCAGCGAGGAGAGCCATAATTGGCTACAGGCAGGATGCCTGTAGCCAATTATAGCTCAGGGGCTTTAATACACGCCCCACAGTATAAGAGGCCGCCGCGGCGGCGGCCTCGCATATTATGTTTCACTCACAGTGTCAGCGTGTCAGTGTGCTGCTGACTGCTGACAACAATATGTGCTCTATTTCTGGGGATATGTGTGTGCATGCTGTTAGAACAGCATTGCAGTATCACATCTGGGGGGTGTCTATAGGTAGCCTGTGAAGGGGGCAGGTTTCCTGTGCTTAGAACTTTCCCTGCAAAAAAGTGTCATTTTTGCAGGAAGAAAGCTATTTAAATCACTCGCGGCTAATGAATTGATGGCTCCTGTAACACAGAGAGCTGTCATTCATTAATAAAAAACAAAAAAAAAAAGCGTAGGGGTCCCCCCAAATTCAATAACCAGGCCCTTCAGGTCTGGGATGGATATTAAGGGGGATCCCAGCCAAAAAAAAAAAAAAAAAATGGCGTAGGGTCCCCCTCAAAATCCATACCAGACCCTTGAGGTCTGGTATGCTGGTATGGATTTTAAGGGGAACCCTAGCCAAAAAAAATGGCGTGGGGTCCCCCTCAAAATCCATACCAGACCCTTATCCGAGCACGCAACCTGGCAGGCCGCAGGAAAAGAGGGGGGGACGAGAGCGGCCCCCCCTCTCGCCTGAACCGTACCAGGCCACATGCCCTCAACATTGGGAGGATGCTTTGGGGGTCTAAGACCCCTAAAGCACCTTGTCCCCATGTTGATTAGGACAAGGGCCTCTTCCCCACAACCCTGGCCGGTGGTTGTGGGGGTCTGCGGGCGGGGGGCTTATCGGAATCTGGAAGCCCCCTTTAACAAGGGGACCCCCAGATCCCGCCCCCCCCCCCTGTGTGAAATGGTAAGGGGGTACAAAAGTACCCCTACCATTTCACCAAAAAAGTGGCAAAAATGGTAAAAATGACAGGAGACAGTCTTTGACAATTCCTTTATTAAAATCTTCTTTCTTCTTTCTTCATCCTTCGGATTCTTCATCTTCTCCTTCCTTCATCTTCTTCCATCTTCTTCTTCCATTTTCTTCTTCCTCCGATCCGCTTCTTCTTGCGCTGGTCTTCTCGTCCTTCTCGTCCGGCATCTTCTTCCGTCGGCGTCGGCGTCGGTGTCTCTGTCTCTTCTTGGGCCGCTCCGCGCAATGGGAGGCTCCCGCTGTGTGAGGCTCCGCTCCGTCTGACAGGTCTTTTATAATGGAGGGCACCTGGTGACCCCGCCCCCTCTGACGCACAGGGACGTCATGGGGAATTCCATGATGGCTTTCCCCATGACGTCAGAGGGGGGCGGGGTCACCAGGTGCCCTCCGTTTTAAAAGACCTGTCAGATGGAGCGGAGCCTCACACAGCGGGAGCCTCCCATTGCGCGGAGCGGCCCAAGAAGACACCGACACCGACGCCGACGCCGACGGAAGAAGATGCCGGACGAGAAGGACGAGAAGACCAGCGCAAGAAGAAGCGGATCGGAGGAAGAAGAAAATGGAAGAAGAAGATGGAAGAAGATGAAGGAAGGAGAAGATGAAGAATCCGAAGGATGAAGAAAGAAGAAAGAAGATTTTAATAAAGGAATTGTCAAAGACTGTCTCCTGTCATTTTTACCATTTTTGCCACTTTTTTGGTGAAATGGTAGGGGTACTTTTGTACCCCCTTACCATTTCACACAGGGGGGGGGCCGGGATCTGGGGGTCCCCTTGTTAAAGGGGGCTTCCAGATTCCGATAAGCCCCCCGCCCGCAGACCCCCACAACCACCGGCCAGGGTTGTGGGGAAGAGGCCCTTGTCCTAATCAACATGGGGACAAGGTGCTTTAGGGGTCTTAGACCCCCAAAGCATCCTCCCAATGTTGAGGGCATGTGGCCTGGTACGGTTCAGGCGAGAGGGGGGGCCGCTCTCGTCCCCCCCTCTTTTCCTGCGGCCTGCCAGGTTGCGTGCTCGGATAAGGGTCTGGTATGGATTTTGAGGGGGACCCCACGCCATTTTTTTTGGCTAGGGTTCCCCTTAAAATCCATACCAGACCTCAAGGGTCTGGTATGGATTTTGAGGGGGACCCTACGCCATTTTTTTTTTTTGGCTGGGATCCCCCTTAATATCCATCCCAGACCTGAAGGGCCTGGTTATTGAATTTGGGGGGACCCCTACGCTTTTTTTTTTTTAATTTTTTTTTTTTTTTTTATCAATGACTTTTTTTTATGAATGAGTTTCAATGAATCACTGTTCTCTGTATTACGGGAGCCGTGAATTAACATTAGCCGCGAGTGATTTTAAATAGCTTTTTTACTTTCAAAAATGACACTTTGCGCAGAGACAGTTCTAAACACGGGAAACATGCGCCCCTTTACAGGCATACTATAGACACCCCCCAGGTACGAAATTTAAAGGAATATTACACTTTTATTGTTTCAATTTAAGCATTATTAAAATCACTGCTCCTGAAAAAACGGCCGTTTTTAAAAAAAATGTTTGCATTGATACATGTCCCCTGGGGCAGGACCCAGGTCCCCAAACACTTTTTTATGACATTAACATGCATATTAGCCTTTAAAATGAGCACTTTTAATTTCGAACGTTCGCATCCATTATAACTAATAGGGTTCTAAAGCTCGCACGGACTTTAGGTCCGTTCGCGGGTTCTGGTGCGAGCCGAACGGGGGGGTGTTCGGCTCATCCCTACTGCTGAACAATTCTGATATAAGCTTATGGTCATTGAAGTGACTAAAAGCTTATGGGAGAGGGAGAAATTAGGTCCGTAACGGCGTACAGACTTGGCCACCTGCAGGCACTTCCGTAGGTCTGTATGGCGTACGGACTTGGCAGTGAAAGGGTTAAGGAAAACTTGGTCTGCCACCAATAAAGAATCCCAAATGGTCATATTGACAGTTCATATTTTGCTGTATAGGACATGCTAATCTATAATACCACTTACTCCTTCTAAAATATAATTTATTAATGTCCTTTATAAAGCCACCAATCTTTGCAAAGCTGTAACAGTGATTTTACTGCTCAATGATCCAATGAGAATGTGCGCTTATATGGTGGCGTGTACAGTCTGCTATAATCAGAGTAATCTTAGGCCCCTAGGATAGTTAGAGGGGAGATGATTACACCAGCTGGTTTCTCATGTTAGACATTCAAGCCCAGTGGGGGCAATATGCCCTTTTGATTTATATTAATTACTCTGGAAATATGTAATATCCTCTCTAATAGCAGTGATTAGTTTATATTGCTGTGTTATAATCTTGGCAACAGCCACTGAAATTAGGAATTTGTCCATAATATGAGTAGTAACACTCTCTGTTGATTGGTATCAATAAGCCACATCATTACTTTTTTTTACTTAATGGATTGTGGTTGGCATAAACACGCACATAGAATCTGTGCTCAATGTGTTAGGCAAATAACATAACTATACTTCAAATGAAAGGTTGTAGATCTAGCACAAAATGCTGACTGGAAGTATGTCCTCTGCAGTGCAAAAAAAAAAATACAATCCAAAACATCTACTAAATACCTGTAAAAATAATCTATTTATAATTCTGAAAAAAATATTGAAATTAAAAAATATATAGTAATTTAAAGTGTTTCTAAACCTGAGAACAAAAATGGTATCTTGCAGCTTAACGGCCCATAGAAGTGGTGGCTGCATTTGTCTTCTTTCTTCAGGCTTATTTTCCATAAAATTCATCTGGTGAACTGACCAGTAACATATCCAAATATGGGCAATAATGTCGCAGGGAGCTCCATCCAAGAGTGCCCTGAGCACATCAAATTTGCAGTGCTCAAAAGGGAATTTGATCAGTTAGGAGGGAAAACTGCGTTAGAAGGGATCAAATTACATTATACATTTTTGGAAATTGCTGGTACCTGTAAAAGTAAATACAGTTTAAAAAAATAGAAAAGTAATTTGATATATTTGTGTTTATTTAAAAAAAAATACCAATTCACCAGGTGAGGGTGGCCTGCCATTTGAAACTCATGGGGAGCAGATACATATGATATAAGCCCTTTGCTTGCCAGCACTGGGGGAGCCAAAGAACCTGATGCCTATCAAGATCGGTCTGATCAGAGCAACCCCCAATGCTAAAGGGTATGTAGGCTGGTATCAGCATAGATGTATGAACACAGTTTCAGTAACAAAGAGATCACGTCAGCTAATGAAGTGAAAAGACATTCCCATTATGTAACAACATTTCCAAACATGTCCTTCAAGATTCAACCAGAAATAAGGTATTAACCTCTACTGTGATTTTCATATTTCAGTGATATCTGACTTGGCAACATTTGATTGTGCAGAATTCTCCTGTCAGCTGCCTGCATAATAAATACAGTGAATGGTGACAGAGACTGATGGGTGAATCATGTTTAATCTTTAAACAGATCTTTGATAAATACACCCCATAAAGTTATATTTAGTATGGCAAATGAAGATAGTGCTTTTTACCAAATAAAAGTGCCATTTCTAGATTTTTTTTATTTATTTTTTGTTAGTACTACAGAAAAAGGTGATAAAAAGGTATCCACTTTGAGCCTGAAATAAAAGCAAAAACATGAAGGAAGATACCTGTCTGATGGTATTATTTTCAATATCTCTGCTCCTGTGTAGTCTGATTGGTGATTTTAGTGAGATCATCACATCAGTGTATAAAGGAACAGTGGGTGTTTTAATTGAGCAGAAAATTCCTGCCTCTCTTTACCCATCCCCAGCCATCTCTACTTGCTCATGATTAGGTCCACCCCCTTGCGTCGTGTAACCGTGTGCAGCCAGGCTGTTCTGTCTTCAATAGGGAGCAGTAGAATAAGAGTAAACAGAGTTCTTCTGTGGCTGATTAGAACAATGTTGGTGGGGACATCTTGAATATAATTGGCAGCCCACCTACCACACAAGAGGAGCTGCCTGGGAACTGCACTAATAGAGAGAAGTGACAGTGTCCAACATCCACATTTATAGCAATGGTACACAGCATTGTTTGTTTGCCAATGGGAATTTAAAAAGGCTTGTCATCCACATACAAATGATTTAAGCATTTCAATAACAATGTATTGATCTATACATAAGAATATCCATGTGTGTAAGAGATTGATTAAAAATAAAAAGCTGATTTACTATATCCCAGTATAAATCTATGTAGGTTATACAGGTTATATATATTTGTATATCCATTCCCTCAAACTTTTCTCACAAATGTTTCATACAGTTAGATCGAAAAAGAGAATGCTTCCCATATCTCAACATGTTTTATGAACATAAATTCACTATATCAGGAGTGGATGTTACTGACAAGATATAAGTTAGCTTGGAAATAAAACCACAAAACTTCAGGAGGAATGACACTGGGAACAAGTGCCCCAGGAGCTGTGGGGGGAGACCTGAGACCCAACGAGGTAGTGCAGAGTTGCATAAAATGGATGATCTGTCACAGACTCACACAATGTAAGAGGTCCAAGTAATGTGCTACATGCATGTTCCAGTTTGGGGCAGATTTGCCATTCCTCCTTAAGATTTGTGATTTTATTTCAAAGCTGAGTTATATCTTGTAAATCAGCTTTCTATTTTTAATCTATCTCTTGCGTATGTACATATTGAGATTGAGATTTTTTATGTATAGATCAATTAATTGTTATGTTATGTCTAATTCATTTGTATGTTGGTGATGTCCATGTCAAACAGGGTTTGGGGCACTTCACTATGTGCTTCAGATTACAACAAGGAAACGTGTTACATTTATGGCACTGCTCATATAATAAGTAGCCTTTACCTACTATTTCCATCAAGCCTGCTGTCCAAGATTGTGGTTTGTGGCTATATTGGGGCGATGACAGAAGACAAGATTTATACATTCAACAACCAGCACCAGAAAATATAAATTGTCCTTAAAAGTTCAACGACATGAAATCACAATAGTCTTCACCAAAAAAAAAAAATGAACACTCTTCATTCATGAATCATAATAAAGTGCATGCGTGAAAAATAAAATGCGTCCTGTCTCTATTTCTCATTTCTTCCACAGGTGCAATTCAGTTCTGCAGATTAATCCTTTTCCTTCTATACCCGCTGGTGACACTCAAAAAAGTGGAAAATAAAATGTAGTGTAGTATGTCCAAACAAAACTAGTAAATGTGCTCAATTGTGTGATCGAGTGCCATGCATCACCAAAACATACTGTGACAACTCTTTAAATATCTACAGTTACCCTCTGGATCATCAATCACTCTTAATATAAATCCACTATAAATTCTTCCTTCCAGAATAATCCTCTTCCCTTTGCATTTACTATTAAACAGTGCAAAACACTTCCCGCTTCCGGCACCGCATGTAGTGTAGTGTAGTGTGAGACTGTGGCTCCAGCAGGGACGGCTATTAAAACGGCAACAGTCCGTCAGGTATGACTCCCGGCATTACCTACGGTGCACTGCACATCTACCCACACTACTCCCGATGGAGCGATATCTAATCTCGGGTGGCCCGGGCACAGCTCAAGCTGTGGATCCCAATCCCTCCTCACTCGGCTCACAGACAGCCAAAATGTCTGTCAGTTACCCTATCCAATGACCGACACTCCCTGCCCGATCATCGTAAGATACCTCAACTTCTCGGAAAGGGTAGCCATCTTGAAATCCTTTCGGAATGCAAACTTCTTCCAATTGGAGGGGCACAAGCTGCTCATATTTGCAGATTACTCACAGGAAGTTTCCCACAATCGGAAAGCTTTTCAACCAATCTGCTCTGCCCTCCAAATCAAGGGGGTGAATTTCACCTAGGCATACTCAGACATTTTACGCCTCACTGACCAGGCAAGGGAGACAAAATCATTCTCCCACCCAGATGAAGCAGCCTCCTATCTCCAGACGCAGCTCCACATCCCACAGGAGCTTGCTCCAATGGAAACTAGCCAATACCCCAGAGTTCGAACCTTTCCTCCTATTTCTGGTCTCCCAGGATCCAAACGCTCGCAACATTTACATGACTATTCAGGTTCCTTATTAGCATAAGTTTTTTTTATAGTTGTTTTAACTTCTATTATGTTGTATCCTCTATGACAGCCTTCCGGAGTCATGCGATTATGGTTTTCTTTATGCACTGACCAGCACCAGTAGATGCCTTTTAAATGCCTAATCACCCCCACTGAATGAACAACCTGACAGACACAAATGGTCATACTAACCAAGTCCCCCTCTCCGGTAACGATGTCCTTGGTGAGTACGTTGTGTGGAAAAAAAGTCAAGGCTTCCTCTAAATTGTGAGTCTACTTTTGTCTTTACCCCCTCTATTATTTACTGCTTTTTCTCTATACACCTATCAGACTCTTCACCCCTCACTGAATGCCTATCCCCCCCTATTATCCACAAACCAGATCGCATACACACCACACAGGATCTCTAAAGGAAAAACATACCTTAGGTTAACCCAGTCCCATTTCCCACTGAGACAATGAAAATCATGTTGAGGAACGTCAAAAGACTTCGATCCCCGCACAAGCGTATGGCCACTTAAAATGACTAAAAGCGAACATAGCACTCCTCCAGGAGACTCATCTCCCTTCAGCTGACTTCTGGCACATGTGCAAATTATGGGTGAGCCAAAGGCATGGCTCTGCCTCTACTAAAGGTAAAGCAGGTGTTCTGATCCTAGTCCATAAAAATCCCCCCTACGAAGTTGTGTCATACGCACACGATGAAGATGGACGCCTCTTATCCCTTCATCTTCGCATTTCCAACAAGCACCTCATAGTCACTAACATCTACGCACCCAACTCCCCCACCAAACCCTTCTTTCAGGTGGTACTGCACACCTCTTCCCCTATCTACAATACCCCCTCCTATTAGGAGGTGACTTTAACACTGTGATGGGTACACAAGAGGACAAATACAAGGCACTACCCACCATTCAATCTCCCCCAATCCACCTCAACTCCACTTACTTCCTTTGCAACAGCCCTCCAGCTCAGCAACCCATGGCACTTAGCTCACCCAGAAGGCAGGGAATACTCCTATTATTTACCCCCCCCAACCACACTCTATCCAGGATTGATTACTATTTATGCAATTTCACGCTACTAACCAAAACCTCGGAAACTTATCCATGACATTGCAATCTCCAACCATGCCTCTGTTTCGATAAAATTACACAACTTCAGCCCTCTACCCCCATGAGAATATGGCGCTTCCCCCAATTCTTGGTCTGAAATCCTGACCTTCAGAAAACCCTACATGTGATCTGGTCAGATTAGGAGCTGATTAATGCCCCGCAAAGCCCTGACCCCAACTTGTTATGTGATGCAGGCAAAACCATCCTACACGGTATGATCATCGCTTTTACATCTATGTACAAAAGGAAGGTTCTTACAAAGTTCAGTGAAGCCAGCGACTGCCTTAGATTCATCCAATAACAGTTATCATGTAGCAATACCCCCATAATCTGTAAGATTTGGTGAGAAGCCAAAACAAACTTTGATCGATGGGCAGAAGCTCAAGAACGTATATATAAATATTATTCTGACATTCATTACCATAAGTTTGGCAACAAGTCAGGGAAATTGCTAGCACATACACATAACGTCCCTAAAAGATTCCCAAGGAAACTTTTGCTCCTCTTCCACTGACATAAGCTCTATCCTTGAACAATATTATACCTCTCTATATAGCCCAGACCCCTTTGACCCAGACGCCGCACACAATTTTTTACAAAAGATCCCTCTTCCTCAAATCAATTTCACCCTCCTTGATCAACTAAATTCTCAGATTACTGAGCCAGAAATTCACAAAACAATCTCCTCTTTTGCCAACCGGAAAGCCCCGGGCCCAAATGGGTATACCCCCGAGTCTGGCAAAGGTCTACCAAACGATTCTCCAGGGTGGGGACTACCTCCCGTCAGGATACCAAGCCCACCTAAAGCTGATAGCCAATAAAGGAAAAGATCCCTCTGAACCCAGCTCACTACTTAACCTAGACTCTAAGGTCCTCTCCAAGATCATGGCCAATAGACTGGCCAAAATCATGCCCACCCTTATCCACCCGACTCAATCTGGCTTCACCCAAGGCCAATCCGCATCCTCCAATATACTCATGGTACAAGTACTCACGGTCCTCGAACATGCCAAGTCTATCACCAGTAAAGACATAGCCATAATCTCCCTTGATGCAGAGAAAGCCTTTGACAATGTCAGCTTTCCCTGGTTGTCATATGTCCTGCAATATTTAGGTTTTACAGGTCCCTTCCTCTACTTAATAGATACAATGTATGATGCCCCAACAACAAACATAGTAGCAGCTGGCCTCATCTCAAAACCTGTTAAACTATATAAAAGCACCAGACAAGGCTGCCCACTTTCCCCACTACTCTTCAATCTGGCACTAGAGCCACTTTCCTGTATCCTCCTTTCCCACTCCTCCCTACACGTGATCCCCTGGAGTGAGGTCAGACGCAAATTACATCTTTCTCCGTGGGTTTCTCTACACCTCCCAATTCATGAGAATCCCTCCTTCCCACCTGCTACTTCTCAAAACCTAGGCTCACAGGAAGTTACTACACTTCAGTCAACTTTTGACATGAATACAGGCAATACTAGACCGATCTCCCAAATCTTGACATGTTTTGAGCTCCCACACCACCACTTTTTGTTCATTCATCAAGCCGTACAACATGTTACAAGTCTATGCCCAAGCAAACTTCAACGCTTCCGCAATTCCTTTCTGGACTCTTTACTGGAACAGCAACAGTTTACAAACCTCTCAATTCCCACCTCAGCAAGCCCCTACAAGCAACATCTGTCGCTTCTTGGAACTCGGACCTCAACTCTCCAGAAGCAATGAGCCACAACCTAAGTGGATATAACTCTATGTGTAAATTCATCACTAATGAATTCTGATACAAATACACTTTACATTCTTATTTACATCTGACAATAAGAATGTTTGGCAAGCTGAAGTTGCATTTAAAAACTGTAGACATGTTTTTTTATCCATCAGTTTTAAAGTCATATTTTCCTTAAATGCATACAGTTCATCTACAGAATAGTTGCTAAATTATAAAGCAGGTAGCTTTTTAGGCCAAATATATACAGCAAATTGTAAAAATAAATATTGATGTGGCTTAGCCAGTAAGGTCTAAAACAAATTGTAGAGACACTACATATGCCGTGTGCAGTATATTACTTCTATTGTAATCTTCAAAAAAAATATAAAATAGATTTTTTGCTCCTGGAATTAAAGTGGTATGTGGTTTTGACAATAAGGCCATATAAATTGTATTGATGTCTGGTGAATGTCACGTGTATTGCTTTACAGCTAGAGTATACTCTTTACAAATATAGAAATAATACATCATTAACCACTAGGCGCCCATGCTATAGCCGAAAGACGGCTACAGTGTGGTGCTTAATTGCCGGGAGGGCGTCCCTGGTCATCCTCCTGTTTACTTGTTCCCTGCCCGCCACCGTGGGCGCACATCGGGGAAAATCTGTGTTGACCGTGTCCCTTGGCCACAGCCAATCACAGATCGTGCTAAATGGCCAATCACAGCGGCCATTAGCACTCGATCGGCATGTCCAATAAAAGATGATCTTAAATGTAAACATATGAGATCATCTCTCATTGCCGGCTCTCCCTCCTCACACAGAGACCGCGTGTGAGGAGGGAGAGCGACCTGTGCTGCAGAGTGAGGGAAAACTACATAAAACACAATAAATACAGTGCCCACAGTACCTATCAGTGCCACCTGTCCCCAGTGCCACCTGTCTGCAGTGCCAACTGTCAGTGCCATCTGTCCCCAGTGCCACCTATCAGTGCCATTTGTCCCCAGTGCCATCTGTCCCCAGCGCCACCTGTCAGTGCCACCTGTCCCCAGTGCCACCTGTCAGTGCCATCTGTCCCCAGTGCCACCTGTCAGTGCCATCTGCCATCTGTGCCACCTGTCAGTGCCACCTGTTATCAGTGTCATGTGCCATCTGTGCCATCTGTCATCAATGCCACATCAGTGTCATGTGTCATTAGTGCAATGTATTAGTACCATCTGTCATCAGTGCCACGTATTAGTGCCATCGGTCATCAGCGCCACATCAGTGTCACGTGTCATCAGTGCCACGTATTAGTGCCACCTGTCATCAGTGCCACATCAGTGTCACGTGTCATCACTGCCACGTATTAGTGCCACCTGTCATCAGTGCCACATCAGTGTCACGTGCCATCAGTGCCACATATTAATGCCATCTGTCTTCAGTGCCACATCAGTGTCATGTGCCATCAGTGCCACGTATTAGTGCCATCTGTCATCAGTGCCACATCAGTGTCACGTGTCATTAGTGCCACGTATCAGTGCCATCAGTCATCAGTGCCACATTAGTGTCACGTGTCATTGTCCTGGTGCTCCAGGGCCTTCAAAAGTGTAATAGGTAGTCAACAAGTTAGATGTGTAATTTATGCTCCTAAAACACCTGATGGTGCTCCCTGCATGTTGGGCCTCTCTATGTGTATATCCACTCATTTGGGTTATTTTTAACAAAGATATGTAGCAGTATAAATTGTGGCCAAAATTTTCGGTCTTTTATAGCGCAAAAAATAAAAATCCAGAGGTGATCAAATACCACCAAAAGAAAGCTCTAGTTGTATGACAAAAAGGACAAAAAAATTGTTTCGGTACAGTATTACATGCCTGAGTTATTGTCATTCAAAGTGCCAGAGCACTGAAAGCTGAAAATTGGTCTGGGCAGGAGGGGGGTTTAAGTGCCCAGTAGGCAAGTGGTTAACTTATCTGGCTAATAATGTTGCAATATTCACTGACCCTAGTGCTAAAGCAAATAATAGTGCAATGCCAAGTGGGTACACTTTTTTACATATATGTCACACATACCCCTAACGTTGAATACAGATTGCTATAGTGCCTGGATACCACGATGGGCCAGGCACAAATTAAGCACAGCGAACAGATACTTGAGGTTGACCGACAGAGTGGTCTAGTGATAGTCCAGGTTCAGAATAGGCAGAGTTTAAAGAGTAGTCAGGGACTGTTCTATGGTCAAAAGCCAGGCTGAGTTCTGAGAGTAGTCAAAATTTGATCTGAGGGAATCAGGGAAACAGGGATCTTGAAGAGCATGTTGAAAACACTACAAGCATGACACTGAGGGCTTGGCAGGCTTAAAACAGGTTTCAACACCACCCAGGGGCTGTCAATCACCCTGCAGGTGGACAGACAGACAGGGAGAGATGCAGCTCAGCCAAAACGAGGATGCTGGGATGAGACCAGCAGCTACCATGGGTCTGGAGCAATACACGCTCCTGAAATATATTGATTTTTTGAATGTGAATATTTGTAAATGACTTCAATGAATCTTACACAAAACTAAATTAATTATATATTCAAATTTCTAAAAAAAAAAAAATACAATAAAACTTTTATTTCAAAGTATTTTACCAAGCTTCCCATTTACTGACTTCATTACTCTGATTTCAGAATCTTTACATTTTTGACAACTACCTGAATATAGACATACAAGGATCATTTTAAACTAAAATGGTCTAAAAAAAACCTTGGATCCCTAGGATAATTTCTTCATCACATAAAGATCAAAACAGGCGGAGCTCAGCATTGAAACCTGTTACAAATGTTTCCTTTGATCAAACATTCTTACCATTAACTTTGAAAAGTCAATAGTTTGATCTTTCCTATGGCTAAACCTTTGATGATTCGTTTTGCATCTATATTTCAGATTTCAAATAGAACATAAAATGATTTAAAAAATACAAATTAAAAATTAGGAAATGTCTATTTTACACATGGCCCTTAGTCATAGGTATGTTTTCAGTATCCGTTTCAGACCTGTATG
Source organism: Lithobates sylvaticus (assembly GCA_028564925.1). Lineage (NCBI taxonomy): Eukaryota > Metazoa > Chordata > Amphibia > Anura > Ranidae > Lithobates > Lithobates sylvaticus. The sequence goes on along the minus strand of CM053028.1, from coordinate 322,911,244 downwards.
TATGTGATTGTTTCCAATGCAGAACACAAATCCCTGTCTTATTTCCAGTTTTATAAATCATCAAGACTGTTCTTTTTATGTAATGAGTATTCCCCCAATTGAAGTTTTGTGTAATGCTACCAATCTGTAAGAACTGAGAGTTGCATTAAGAATGATTTGTCAGAATTTGTGACCAGATTGAAGTGTGTCTTGTAAATGTAAAATAATCATAATAATTATGTAAATGTTCTATTTAGATTTGTTCTAACTCTTCTAATTCTTTAAAAATGTCATCATGTAGAAAAAAAAACAATGTACTCTGAAAGTGGGTATCGGAAACTCAGGAGTCAGGACCTTCTCTGGGAGACATCCAGTGCCCACCGGGGAGGACAACTTTGAAGAGGAGCAGGACCAGGCCACCCAAGCCCTGGATGAATGGGACTTTCCTGAGACTCACAAGAAGCAGAGAATTATAGAGAGTCTAAAGGGCCCTGCTTTAGAAGCTATCCGCAATCTGAAGCTCAGTAAGAAATTCTGCGTAGTTCAAGACTCATCTGAACATTCTGCAGGATGTGTTTGAGTGCACTGAAAGAGCTTCCGACCTCATGTACCAGTTTAAGCATACTTACCAGAATGCAGGGGAAAAGTTATCCGACTATGTGAGGCGTTTGAATAAGATACTGCATCAAACCTGGGGGGCCTGACTTCCGCTTCCGCTGATGCTTCCGTCGGACGCGGCGTTCGGATGTGAACAGCAGGAAGTTTGAGATCAGCCTGAGTCTCCGACAGTATCCTGATTAGTCCCTGCTACCGAGACCCTAAACCCGCGAAAACGAACTCTTGGTGGTCCCCGAGTCTCCTATGGAACCCAGATCAGCCTTTGCTACCGAGACTTTAAACCCGTGAAAACGACCGCTTGGTACGATGAGCAATAGTAAGCAGTCGGCGGCCAATCGTCTTAAAGAATTTGCTCGAACGGATAAGCAAGACGGCGGGCGTAGCCCCCCACAGACACGGAGTGGTGGACCATCAGCGCTGGAAATCCAGAAGCTAAACACGTACCAGCCGCAGTCCGGGAAAGCAGCAGAAAAACAGGAGAAACATCCCAAACTGACCATGGAACAGATGAACTCCCAGATAATGGAGGCCATCCACTCGAGCAATACAGCCTTAACAGGTAAAATGGATGAGATTATAAATGATATAGGACTGATCAGGCATGATATGCAGAGTATAAAAGAGAGAATGATGGAAGTGGAAAATAGGACTGCTTTATTGGAAGATACAGTTACCCCTATGCCTAAAAAGATAGCTACGATAGAAAAACAGATTACCCTGTGGCATCAAAAATCAGATGATTTTGAGAACCGTATGCGCCGCAATAACCTAAGAATAGTCGGTTTACCAGAAAAGGCAGAAGGGCTTAATCCTGGTGACTTTATAGAAAAATGGTTGAAAAATGTATTCCCAGATATGAGGTATCAGCAGCATACGCAGTGGAGAGAGCGCATAGGGTGCCGGCAGTAACACCTAAACCAGGGCTTCCCCCTAGACCCCTGTTGGCACGACTACTAAACTGCAGAGACAGAGACACAATTCTGCGGAAAGCAAGACAAAAAGGAGAGATTCGCTATGAAAATAGCAAAATATCAATATTTCCAGACTTCTCTCTGGAGCTGCAAAAACAACGGGCAACATTTTATGAAATAAAACGAAAAATGAGAGAGGCAGGAATTGAATATTCTATGGCATACCCAGCGCGATTGAGAGTGGAGGAAGGGGGAAAGACTTTGTTTTTCAGCACACCTGAACAAGCTAAAGACTGGCTGGGAATAGTCAAGCCTATGCCTCGATAGGAGAAACAGAGAAGCCCTGAAAGGATAAGAGACACCAAGAAGATCGGGACTTTGGGGGGGGCGGAGGAGGGGGGGGGATGAGAGGGACACTCTCCCTACTTTATATTCACTTTTTATCTCCCTTTTTTTTTTTCTTCTTCTTTCCTTAGGTTAAAGGAAGAAGTTTTAATAATTGACTGATTTGGTTTTCTCCCTTTTTTTTTTTTTTGGTGTGTTTTTTTTTTTTTTTATATATTTTCTTTTCTTTTTTTCTTGCACTGTGCCTTTTTTTTCTTTCTCCCCCTTCTTTTTTTTTTGAGGGGAGATTAGGCGGGAAAGGGTAGGAGTAGACAGGCTGAAATCGAAATAAATTACCTATATAAGAGCAAAAATGCAATATGTTGGTAATGCCCTAAAAAAAATGATATGGATGAATGGAATGGAATGGATGAATGAGAGGAGAGAGGTAGAAAAGAGAATGGTCACGGAAAGGAAAAAGGGACATAGGATTTTTTTCCTTTTCTTTTATTTTTCGGGGGAATAATGGCTAAAATAAAATACAATAAATATGAGTAATCAGCACACATTTCTGTCATGGAATGTGAGAGGTATGGGAACGCAATTAAAACGAACACAGGTTTTTTCAGAAATTAATAAAGTGCAGGCAAAGATCATTTGTATCCAAGAAACACATATGACTAAAGAGAGATTGAAGTATCTAGAAAAACCTTGGATACAATGGTCAAGCCATTCATGTCATACAACATACTCAAGAGGGGTTTCTCTCCTGGTCCACCGGGGGGTAACATGGGAGTGTATTAGAGAAAAAAGAGATCCCGATGGAAGATATGTTTTTGTCTTTGCGTTGGTGCATGCATTGCCTGTTGTAATCATGGGGATTTATAACCCTCCCCCAGCTACAATGCGAGTACTGAAAGAGGCAGTGATATTTATGTCAGAATACCCAGAGGCACATGTCGTCTGTATGGGAGATTTTAATATGTGTTTAGACCCAAAACTAGACAGGTTCGGAAGAAGTAAGCATAAAGGAGGGGAAGGGCCGAAGGTGTTGGAGAAATTTATGAATGAAGTAGAATGGGCTGACTTGTGGAGGATCAGAAACCCTGGGATCCGGGCTTATTCATGGCATGCACCAGGGAGAGGGCGCATGTCTAGAATAGATATGGTAATGGGGAACGAAAAGATCCTGCCAATGGTTCGATCTGTGGCGTACATGACAAGAGGGGTGTCTGATCATTCTGGATTAACCTTTGAGCTAAAAATAGGCCCAAAAAGAATACGACCCGGTTACAGGATACAGGCTCATTGGTTAACCCAGATAGGATTAAACGATAGAATTCCAGAGCAAATGGGAATGTTCCTGGAAGCACATGGAAAATAGATGGAGTACTCTGGGATACATTTAAGGCATATTTGAGGGGGATAACAAGATCAACAATATCATACATTAAACGTACTAACAGACAGGAAGAGGAGGAAATGGAACAATTATGTACACAGGCAGAAAATAGGTTTATAGGGGACCCCTCAAACATAAACCAAATAAGATGGGCAGCCTCATCACGGCAATATAAGAACCAACTAATAATTAACGCTAAGCATAAGAAACTCCAATGTGCACAAAAAAACTTTGAACAAGGACAGCAATCTAATAAGATGCTGAACTTTATGATAAAACGACAAACCCCATCACTAGCAATATCAGAGGTGAAAAATGAAAAAAGGGAGATGGTAAACACATTAGATGAGATACTTGAGACATTCCAAAAATACTATATTAACATGTATACATCAACACTGACCTGTACAAGAGAAGAGATAGAGGATTACCTGAAGGATTTGGACTTTCTTAAATTAACAGAGGAACAAAAAGAGGAGTTAGAGAGGGACATAGAGGAAGAGGAAGTACGAGAAGCTATCTTCTCTCTGGGAAAGGGTAAGTCCCCAGGGCCAGATGGCATACCACTGGAAATGTACCAGCGATATGCAGAGATTATGGTACCAGTTATGACCAAAATGTATGGAGAGGCGTTCCAAAGGGGAGAAATGCCTGTCTCCATGTATGATGCAACAGTTATATTGATACCAAAACCAGACAAAGACAGAACTGAGTGTGGGTCGTACAGGCCAATATCATTATTAAATATAGATTACAAAGTACTGGCAAAAGTGCTTGCCAAAAGGCTCAATCAGGTAATTTTGTCTATAATAGCGGAGGATCAAACTGGATTTATGCCAGGGAAATCCACCTCAATTAATATTAGAAGGACGCAATTTATGACACAAATGAGAGAGTTTATCCCGGAAACAAGTGCCTTGGCATCGCTGGATACAGCCAAGGCATTCGATTCTATAGAATGGGAATTTCTGCAGACAGTCCTGGAAAGGAATGGATTCGGGGAAAAATTTATAAAATGGGTGAGAATAATCTATAAACAACCATGCTCCAATTTGCTAATAAACGGTATATTATCCCCTACAATAAAATTATATAGAGGAACAAGACAGGGCTGCCCAATGTCACCGCAACTATTTGCTCTGGCAATTGAGGCATTGGCAAATAGATTCAGACAATCAGATAAATATAAAGGGATTAAAGTAGGAAAAAAAAACGAACATATAGGCTTATACGTGGACGATATTATACTATATATGGGAGATGCGCAAGCATCTCTGACGGAAGCAATGAGAATAATAGAAACATACGGGAGGTTCTCAGGGTTAAAAATAAATTGGCAAAAATCCGCACTGATGCCTTTAGGAACAGGTAATGAAAGGAGAGCTCAGACCCCATTAAAAATAGTTGAAGTTTTTAAATATTTAGGAGTAAATATTACGTTGAAACATGAAGACGAGATGGAAGTTAATATACTCCCACTAGTAGAACATGTTAAGAGAAAATTGGAAATATGGATAAAGCTACCAATATCAATGGCAGGCAGAATTCACCGGATAAAATCTATTATATTACCCAAGTGTTTATATGTATTTGCACATTCCCCAGTAAAAATACCAAAACAGATATTTAAAAAATTAAACTCGCAGATGACTCGGTTCATTTGGGCATATGGATTTATATCTATATTATTTTGTAGGGCAACTGAAACATCTAAGATCATGGGTAGGACAGGAAAAAATAACAAGGATAGAGGAATATCTCCTTAGTAAAATGCAAATACAGTGGTGTGAAAAAGTGTTTGCCCCCTTCCTCATTTCCTGTTCCTTTGCATGTTTGTCACACTTAAGTGTTTCGGAACATCAAACCAATTTAAACAATAGTCAAGGACAACACAAGTAAACACAAAATGCAATTTGTAAATGAAGGTGTTTATTATTAAAGGTGAAAAAAAATCCAAACCATCATGGCCCTGTGTGAAAAAGTGATTGCCCCCCTTGTTAAAACATACTATAACTGTGGTTGTCCACACCTGAGTTCAATTTCTCTAGCCACACCCAGGCCTGATTATTGCCACACCTGTTCACAATCAAGGCATCACTTAAATAGGAGCTGCTTGACACAGTAAGGTCCACCAGAAGATCCTTAAAAGCTACACATCATGCCGCGACCCAAAGAAATTCAGGAACAATTGAGAAAGAAAGTAATTGAGATCTATCAGTCTGGAAAGGGTTATAAAGCCATTTCCAAAGCTTTGGGAATCCAGCGAACCACAGTGAGAGCCATTATCCACAAATGGCAAAGACATGGAACAGTGGTGAACCTTCCCAGGAGTGGCCGGCCGCCCAAAATTACCCCAAGAGCGCAGCGACGACTCATCCAAGAGGTCACAAAAGACCCCACAACAACGTCCAAGGAACTGCAGGCCTCACTTGCCTCAGTTAAGGTCAGCGTTCATGCCTCCACCATCAGGAAAAGACTGGGCAAAAATGGCCTGCATGGCAGAGTTCCAAGGAGAAAACCACTGCTGAGCAAAAAGAACATCAAAGCTCGTCTCAATTTCTCCACAACACATCTTGATGATCCCCAAGACTTTTGGGACAACATTCTGTGGACCGATGAGACAAAAGTGGAACTCTTTGGAAGGTGTGTGTCCAAGTATATCTGGCGTAGAAGGAACACTGCATTTCAGAAAAAGAACATTATACCAACAGTAAAATATGGTGGTGGTAGTGTGATGGTCTGGGGCTGTTTTGCTGCTTCAGGACCTGGAAGACTTGCCGTGATAAAAGGAACTATGAATTCTGCTGTCTACCAAGAGATCCTGAAGGAGAATGTCCGACCATCTGTTCGTGTACTAAAGCTGAAACAAACTTGGGTTCTGCAGCAGGACAATGATCCTAAACACACCAGCAAGTCCACCACCGAATGGCTGAAGAAAAACAAAATGAAGACTTTGGAGTGGCCTAGCCAAAGTCCTGACCTGAATCCTATTGAGATGTTGTGGTATGACCTTAAAAAGGCCGTTCATGCTCGAAAACCCTCTAATGTAACTGAATTAGGACAATTCTGCAAAGATGAGTGGGCCAAAATTCCTCCAGGACGCTGTAAAAGCCTCATTGCACGTTATCGCAAACGCTTGGTTGCAGTTGTTGCTGCTAAGGGTGGCCCAACCAGTTATTAGGTTTAGGATGCAATCACTTTTTCATTACAGGGCCATGATGGTTTGGATTTTTTTTCACCTTTAATAATAAACACCTTCATTTACAAATTGACTATTGTTTAAATTGGTTTGATGTTCCGAAACACTTAAGTGTGACAAACATGCAAAGGAACAGGAAATGAGGAAGGGGGCAAACACTTTTTCACACCACTGTAGATGACTTAATGATGGGACTAGAATTAAAAGATCTGAGGAGAGTGGGAGTAAAAATCCCCCTTCTGAAAGTGGCAAGGACAGTATGGAGAGAGGCTAAGAAACTGACGGGATTTGTTGGAATTCCAACAGAAACTGCGCTTTGGAACAATCCAAAATTTGAACAACTGGAAGCCTTTGAGGATAGTAAATTTTGGAAGCAGAATAAGATAATAACTTTTGGTCAGCTATATGACAAAAATGTGATACTAACCTATGAAAACCTATGTAAACAATATAATTTATTGAGTAAACAGTTCAACAGATACCTTCAGCTGAGGCAGGTGCTACAGACACAGTTTAGAAGAGAGAAATTAAAAATATCTAAATATCCCCTTATAGGCATCCTGAGATCACAGGGACCTAAGGGATTGATAGCAAAGATTTACACACACTTGCTACAGAAGAAAATAGAAGGCGAACCATTGAAAATAAGGGATAAGTGGCAGGAGGCTATTCCAGACATGAGCGATCATGAATGGGACGAAGCCTGCAATTCCCACTTGAAGGTATCCCCTGCAATGAATAACAGGATAATACAGATGAATATAATACATCAGACGTACTTGGCTCCAAATAGATTGCACAAAATGGGGAGGATGACTGAACCTAGATGTGGGCAGGGGGGAGCAGACTTCCTTCATGTAATGTGGTACTGTGGCAAAATAGGAAAATATTGGCAACAGGTAGCTAGGAAAATAGGAAAAGTCTTGAATAAACCTTTTATAGCTACGATGGAATTATGCTTGTTGGGGATATTGAGGGAAGAGAGAGATAATAGAGATAATAATACCTTCTTAAGGGAGGTACTGTTTCTGGCAAGAAAACAAATAATAGAAAAATGGATTTAGCCATATCCCCCGACAGTAACCCAATGGGTGAGAGCAGTAAACCAGGTCCTACCCTATGAAAAAATAATGTACGAACAAAGGTGAAACGGGCGAAGGTATGAAAATATATGGGGAAAGTGGAATAGAACATGGCTAACAGTGGATAGAGGAATATCTGACAATATAGTATAAGGTGACCATAGAGGGTGAGAGAGGAAGGAATGAAAGAGAGGAGAAAATGTAATTATAATTTGTATTATATAAAGAAATGTAAAAGTATATAAAAATGTATAATGTAAATTATTATGTAAGGAAAAATTTGGAATAAAGAGTTTTGAAAAAAAAAAAAGATACTGCATCAAATCCTACTGAAGAAGGGTTTGGATCCCCGGAAGCTAGATGAGGTCCGTGCACAGCAAGTCTTGCGGGGTGCCCAGCCTTTGGACCCCATCAGCATCCTGCTGAGAACCAGGAAAGATGGTGGCATCTTGAAGTATCCAGATATGATCAAGATTGTGCTGTTAGCCCCTGCTGTCCCGAGATGTGATCCTTTACCCTCACTGCCAGAAGGAGGGCCAGAAGTGTCTCCCTCTTCCACAGTAAATGAAGAAGGATCTATAGCAAAAGTGGAATAAACCAATCTGCAGGAGGCAGAAGTAGTTGAACAGAAAGAGGAGGCTAGTGAGCCTACCGTGCCTGAGCCAGTGGAACAAAGAAAGCAAATAGTTAAGCATTGTCTTAAGGGACTCTTGTAGAGCCTGATCTTCTCACCACAGATTTGGTGAAAGGCAACCTTAACTCACCTCCTGGCACATCTAGCTGGGCCATTCCATTTAAGGTGTCCTGTAGACAGGACAACCTTCCTTACTATGCTCATTGGTGGGAGGTTCCTTTGCCAGATTCGTATGCAAATGCAAACTTTGTTTTCCTGTGTACACTAACCTGTTTCCTCCGCCTGTATATACAAACCATATAACATGTTAAGGACTGTTACTTCCTTTGGAGGACCAAAGGTTAATTGGTTAATTGGTGGGGGGAGTAGTGTAGTGGGTGTCTAACTCTATAACCCACGACCCCACCAAGCTGGACGCTGCCATGTACACAGGCTTTCCAGCCTGAAGAAGGGAAAAAGCTGTCTGTCATGTCTGCATGGGCTTTTTCACCCCCCCCCCCTTCTTCCTGTTTCACTGACTGAGTTTAATGTTATGTGAGATGACACACACAGATTTGTTTATTCAGTAGCTTCTCTTGTGCCCTTTTTGTCAGGAAGAAGAAAGCCAATTAAAGGCACAGTCAATCAGAGAGACTGTACTGAACTGCAGGAAGAGTTGCAATGAATTCTGGGACATGCAGTTTCCTCACAAAACTGCTCCATAGACATTAAGTACCTCTCATTAGTGTCCACCTGTGTAAAGGGTGGAGACCTCAAGTTCTCCCATATAGAGGAGTGTATGGCTCCCATGGTTCAGAGTAGCAGGATCTCCCAGTCTATGGATAGTGTAGGACCCACTAATCATGGGGTACTGTGTCACAGTAAGTGGGCTTAAGCACCATATAGCAATATGGTTTGACCAAATCCCCATATTTTTTGATAATGTTTTTTAAAAATGTCTAAGTGTTTTAAATAAGCCTTGTTGGAGTTAAATGTCTTATTTGCATGTGTGCGCTGTAATATTTTGTTCTGTTGTAAGGTCTTATGGCTGCACCATCTTTAATGCATCTTTTAGGGTGTGCCCCCCAAATATCTTGTTTGCCTGAGGGAAAGTCAGTCACGATGAGGCAGTGAGAGAGACACAGTAGTGATCTGAAGGGCTGCTGTTACCCACGGAGAGGGGATCCATCCAGTTCCAGGAGTCGGACGGTGATGGACATCCCACCTGAGAGGGATACCGGCTATATCTCCAGGCGTTGCTGAGGGCGTGGGTTGATACAGTTACAAGGTGGCAAGTTTGGTCTTTCAGGGAACTTTTCACTTGTGTCAGGGCTGGGCTCAGCTCTTCCTTCTCAAAGCTGCCCACTCAGCTGTCGGCTAATTGCCAGCTCCTATCTCTCCACATTGACTCACCCTTTGATGATATCCTGCTCGTCAGTCCTGCCTACTTAAGCCGTCTAGTCCAGATGATCTCTGCCTTCACCTTGGTCACATCTCTAGAGACGCTCTCCTGTGTTCCTGTTAAAGATTTGCTTGGCTGACATTCCTTCTGGCTCCAGATCCTACTTGCTGTTCTACTACGCTCATCTCTGGCTCCCTGACATTTTGCCTTGTTTGACTATCCGTTCTGGTTCCTGAACTCTGGCTATGTTTTGACTACGTTTACTCTGTTTTCCTTTTTTTTATTATTATTAAACAAGTGTGATTTAACTGTACTTCTATCTCAGTCTGATTCATGGTTTTTGACAGCTTGATCATTTGGTCGCAGGACGGGTGAGCGGGCGTTTGTCCATCTTTAAAGACACGGTAGTCAGGCAACATTGCCTCACCGGTGCCCACATTTTTAGGAACACTTGCACCCTGCTGAACAGTCACTACATTCCACTTTCCCTACCAGTATACTTTCAAGTACCCCTTTGTTTATCCTGCTCAACAGGACACCAAGTGTACCAACGTCAGGCAAGCTGAAGATCCTGGATATCTCTATTGTGAGCACCCTTTCTGTTACTCCATCAGTATCAGTAATTTTGTGATTCCAGTGACTACCTTTAAAAGGGTTACTCTCATGTTAAATGTTAAAGTGATAAATTGTTTTTGTGGCCTATTGCCTCACATTTAATTGCCTGGGTCTGTGATTTCAGGATTTGAGGGAAACAGGCTGACTGTTGTTAAGTCAGATCATAGTGTATGCATAGGCCACTCTAGATCTATTTAAGTTGTTTTATCTGTGCTATTTTGAAGTATGCATTTTGGGTTTGATTAACACTATTAAAAACCATAGTTTGCCATTCTTGACTATTGAGTTACTAGATCACTGTTTGATTGTGGAAAGTCTCCCAGTAAACAAACTTCCTGTTTACTACATTTGTGTCGGTTTTACTGTGTTTGCAATTACACTGTTTGCTAGGTGTGCCAGAGAGACTGGGACAGTTCTTTGGGGGTTAAGAGGCAGAGTAACATACTGAACAAACTTAAAAAGCTCCTTCCGGGGTATTGCTACATTTAAAAAAAAACAAGACTACAATCACTTTTATGTGAGAAAGCAATTCCCAGCTGAAAGAAAGATACCATTTGTGGACTTTTTATAACTTGAAAGTTCATCTTATAAGATGAGAGTGTGTCCAATAGGGAGGTATGTGCATTACATGGGACACTTGTTTTTCTTCATATCACAGAAGCATGTTTTTTTTTTGATTTAACATTAATTGTTTTGATACCATTGATATGTTTAACATTGATGAAGTGTGGGACTCTCACATTAATATATATATATATTTTTTTTTTTTATTGCTTGTTTTTTTGTAAAGCGTTATTTACAGTGAATTACCATGTTTATTTGTGATTGCACATATTTTATGTAGGTTTTTTATACATATTACATTGTTTTCTTGTATAGTCACTTTCATTTGCTTTAGCATGGTATTTATTGACACTTAAAGAGGTTGTAAACACATTTTAATCCTACAATAAAAAAACTGGTTTATACTTACCTGCTCTGTGCAATGGTTTTACACAGAGCAGCCCACATCCTCCTCTTCTGGGGTTCCTTGCTGGAACTTTACTCTCCTCCTTTTCTCCATCTGCCCACAATAGCAGCCCACTAGCTATGGGGCCACAGACATGCCGGCATGCTCCCGAGCTGGGCTGTGTATGTTTACTTTGGCACACAAAGCATGGCTGGGCCCCACGCCCCACTCTCTGCTCACTGGTTTTGACTGGCAGAGTCAGTCAGAGACTCTGGTGAGACTAGGAGGAGAGAAGAGCTGTAGCAGATGGTCACAGTGCTGGACAGAGAATGGACTCGGGTAAGTGTTTAGGGGAGGTTTAGGGGAAGCTGCAATTGAAAGTTTTTTTTTACCCTTAAGTGGATGTAAACTCGATACATGATTTGAGCTGGGCACATGTAGCTGCAGTGTTCTGTTATCTCTCTTCAAAACACTATGTCCCGTAGCTTTGTCCTGCTCCGTTCATCTGTTATCAGCCTAATTACGTTTGACAAGCTCTCAGAGACGGGAAACAGAAGTGTGTGTTGGAGGAGGTTTCTATAAATAGATTAGCAGACTGCTAAACTATACACAGGCAACATCTGCACGTGTGGGGAGGGGGTGTGTGCCTTTCCTCAAGTCAGCTGTCTTAAGCCCCATACACACGGTCGGACAATCCGCGGACCAGGTCGGTCGGATCCTGTCCGTCATACTTTGTCTGATGTTGGTTTTGCGTACACACGGTCGGACAAAGTTGTCGGAAAATCCGATCATTCTGAACGTGGTGACGTTTGTTGCCTACGACGGGACTACGTAGAGGCTAGTAGCCAATAGCTTTGGTCTTGTAATGTGATGTGAGCATGCGTAGCACTTTGTCCGGTCGGACAACCGTACACACTATCGGATTTGGTGTAATCGGACCGTGTTGTCGGCAAATCTTTCCAGCAGGAGATAAGACTTTGTCCGTCGGACAATCCGACGTACACTGTCCGATGGTGCATACACACGGTCTGATTTTTCAACAACATTGTCCGATCGGACAGAATCCATGAAAAAGTCCGACCGTGTGTATGGGGCTTTACAGTGTCTAGCAATAATCCACTCCTACAGGGGAACCAGTAAGTGAAAATTCTAACAAGACGTGCACTTTCTAAACATTATATAAAGCTGAAGACAGATATACATAGTAAAACTTATGTAGGGAGATTTGTTTCATCTCTGTGTATCATCTGAGACTGTTCACATCACTGGGTATATGTGAGGGTTTACATCCACTTTAACCAGTTCCCGACTTGCTCACGCCGATATACGGAGGCAGAATGGCACTGATGGGCGAATCCCCGTACCCGTATGACGATTGCGTGCCCGCCGTGCCGCGATGATCGGATTTGATACAGAACCAATCAATCTCTGGCCTGGACCTGCTGATCAGTTCTGACAAATGAAATGCTTACCCTGCCTGTAAGTGTAAACACAGGCAGGGGAAGTGATTCCATCTCCCCTCGTGGAGCTCTTTTCGTTTCAGAGAGAGGAGAGAGAACATTTCACAGTAAGTTGCACCAACACTACACTGACTCCAGTACATGTAGGTACACTTGTCACCCCTGCTGATCAGTTCTGACAAATGAAATGCTTACCCTGCCTGTAAGTGTAAACACAGGCAGGGGAAGTGATTCCATCTCCCCTCGTGGAGCTCTTTTCGTTTCAGAGAGAGGAGAGAGAACATTTCACAGTAAGTTGCACCAACACTACACTGACTCCAGTACATGTAGGTACACTTGTCACCCCCTGATCGCCCCCCCCCCCCGTTAACCCCTTCATTCCCTGTCACAGTGTTACCCAGTGCAGTTGTCAGATTTTTTACTGATCACTAATGTGCCATTTGTGAAACTAATCAGTGTTAGGGCAGTAAGTAGGCTCAGGTAGCTTTAGGGTACCCCCAACCCCCCCAATAAAGGTTTAACCCCTTGATCACCCCCTGTCACCAGTGATCACTGTATTAGTGTCACGGGTGACACTGGTTAGTTAGTAATTTTTTATAGCGCCAGGGTACCCGCCATATAATACCTAATAAAGGTTTAACCCTCTGATCACCCGGCGGTGGACATCAGTAAGGGTCTGTGTCACCCCAGGCAGTGTCAGATTAGTGTCAGTAGCGCTAACACCCACGCAAGCACTATACACCTACCTTAGTAGTATAGTGTCTGAACGGATCAATATCTTTGATCTGATCAGATCTATACTAGTGTCCCCAGTAGTTTAAGGTTTCCAAAAACGCAGCGGTAGTGGGATCAGCCTAGATACCTGCTAGCACCTGCGTTTAGCCTCCTCTGCCCAGCCCAGCCCACCCAAGTGCAGTATCAATCGATCACTGTCACTTACAAAACACTAAAAACATAACTACAGCATTCGTAGAGTCAGGCCTGATCCCAGTGAACACTAAAAGTTTTTTTAGTAGCGTTTGAAGCAGTCGCTGACAATCAGGTGCTCTTTTTTCCTGTGAGTTTCACTAGTTGTACCAGTAAATTTAGAGGCCACAATGTCCAATCGAAGGTACACTAGTGAAGAGGCCTACACGTTTCTGAGCATGACAGATGAGAGTGAAGAGGAAGTCACCCATCTGAAAGATTCAGGCTCAGAATAGATCCTGTAGACAGCAGTGGCACCCTGAAAGACAGCTCTGACGACAGAGTAGTGGTCCCTGCTAAGGTCAGGTGTACCCGACCCCATTCTTCTGCTGTTATTGAGGTGCAAGAACCGCATGGTTCTCGTATGGAGCAGAGAGCCTGTACTAGTGCCGCTCACCCTTCTGTTGAACTGGCAAGCACCAGCAGCCTAGTACATCCTGGTCGTACATCCAGCACTGCAGTAACACTTGGTGACATGATAAGTGCAGTCCAAGTGCAGTCCAAGCTGGTGAGGTGGCTAGCACAAGTAGTGTCCCGCAGCCACCAAGAAGACAAAGACAGGCCTGTTGAGCCCATAGAGCCCTTCCTGCTGCATTTGCCAATCCGAATTGGGAGCCCACCACTTCTGCAGCACCCATACTTCCCCCATTCACTGGCCAACCCGAAATTCAGGTGGAAACAGTTGATTTTACATCACTTGATTTTTATTCACTGTTTTTCATGGAAGATCTCTATAGACCTATTGTGGACCAAAGCAATTTGTATGCTGGTTAATTCATTGCCACTAATCCCCAGTTAACCCTCACCAGAGATTGGAGACCTATTATGGTCTCCGATTTTAAGACCGTCCTGGGCCTATCCCTCCTCATGGGCATAACCAGAAAAAGTGAGTTGTGGTCTATTTGGTCCCAATTCACCATATGCCTGTGTTCTCTGCCTCCATGACCAGGACACGATACGAGCAGATCTTGCGGTTCATGCATTTTAATGACAATGAACTCTGTCGTCCTTGGGGTGACCTTGAATACGATTGGCTCTATAAAATTCGCCCCCTCGTAAACCACTTCAACAAACAGTTTGCAGATTTGTTTACCCCCGATCAAGTTGTCTGCGTTGATGAGTCCCTGATTACGTTTTCTTGCTGCTTGTCGATCAAACAGTATCTTCCCAGCAAGCATGACAGATATAGGGTCAAGATGTATAAGCTCTGTAACAGGGCAACAGGCTATACATATAGTTTTATGGTTTACGAGGGAATAGATAGTTACGTAGAGCCGGAGAACTGCCCAGACTTCATAGGGAGCGCTGGTAAAATTGTGTGGAACCTGGTGTCAACCTTATTTGGAAAGTACCACTTGTACGTGGACAATTATTACACAAGCATGCCACTTTTTAGTGCGATTTAATCGCTGGGGCTTACCGCAGCGGCTTGTAGATTCATGTTTTAGGCTGGGGGAGAGAGCCTGCTTGAGAAGTAATAATCTGCTCGCAGTGAAGTAGAGGGGTAATAAGGTTCTTGCCCCTCTCACTTTCCACCCCCAACTCTCATCTCCCGCCCCGATCTTCACATCCCCCAACTTAGGAACCTAATACTAGTTCTTAATCACACAGAAATCCGCCATCTCACTGAGATAAACACCTCCTACTTTAAACAAACCCCTAACAGGACACCCCAACCCTGCTGAACAAAAACTCACGCACCCCCCAGTGACCTCTCACCCATAACCTGCGATCTACCCCTTAAGCCCTTCAAACATGCACAGACAAAAACCCACAAGATCAGTACATGGGCTCAAGTGAACCCACTGAACAAATCCCTCCTATGCCCTTTACTCATAAACACTGAGAAGTCCCCAATATACTTGAGTCAACCTTCACCCTATGCACCTAGTTACCGAATCACACCAAGTTGCTTAATGTTTCTGTAACGCAACTGTTTAAATGACATGTTAGATATCATACGTTCTGTGACGAATGTTTCTGTATTTCAACATACGTGTATGTTCCATTCAATTACCAATGCACATTCACATGCACATTATTTGTTTTTGCTATATTTTGCACTTGCACTTTACACCAGTTGTATGTTTAACATTTTATGCACATTGTTATATTCTTGTGGATCTATAACTATAGATTAAGATGCAGAATACTTTTACCTTTACAGTCACATTAATTTTGTGTTGATGGCACAAGTGTTTGTGTACATATTTTGATTCCTTTGTGGTGCTAACAGCTAAGTTAGGTGCAATTGGTGTGGATTAGCCTAATAAGTAAGCTACATGAGGTTCCTAACATTTTAACATTAAGTGTGTAAAAGAAAGGAACAAAATGTGCAATCACAGCACTATTTTAAAAAAAAATCTCATTATGACATAATCCATTAAAAGAGGTTGTAACATCATCAGCCTGCCTCTCTGACTCAGCCAATGAGAAGAAGCTCAGTATTCATTGCTAGAATACAATGCTTTCTCTGAATGGTTGAGTGCCGCTGTGATATAATGTACTGTTTTCCGTGTATGAGACTGGAAGTCTCGGCTCAAACCCGGAACACAGTGTGGTATGCTGTATATAGCCTCAGCTACATACAGTTTATACCACAGATCCAGCAGCCTCACATGTTAATGAAGGACATAGTTTGTTTGGGCCAGCTTGTTATGTAAAGTGTATTAAAAGCTGGAGTTGAGCTTTAATGTAAGTTCAGACAGAACACTTACGATTTACCCATTCGTCTGAACACCAGAAGTTTAGGGCGTTCAATGTGGATGAACGTGACAGCTTCCAGCTGTCAGTGGTTGCTAAAGAAGCAACAGGTACATCCTTACCAACCACTGATGTCATCTGGCGAATTCACTTACATGGCCGAGAATTCCTGGCCACATAAGTAAATGGGTAGGGAATGGATTAGGTTACATCATATATGCCAAAATATGGTCACATGGCTATATTTGGGCAGTAACATTGTGCATCATGATTAATGAAGGAATTAAAATGAGGGACATTTTGGGGGATTTTTTTATCTGGGGGCCTCATTATTATTAACCGCTTCAATACCGCGCTATAGTCATATGACGCCCACAAGGTGGATCTACCATCCTGGGTGGGCGTCATATGACGTCCTCACATTCCCGGCCGCCTTGGGGGCGCGCGCGCGCCGCCGGCGCCGCGCATGTGCGCCCGCGGCATCGCTCGGGACCCGGTGCGAGTGCCCGGCGGCCGCGATGTCCGCCGGGCAACCGCGATTGCCCGTTAAAACAACGGGACCGGGCGGGACCGTGGAGCTGTGTGTGTAAACACACAGCTCCACGTCCTGTCAGCGAGGAGGAGACCGATCATGTGATCCCAGTACGGAGGAACACATGATCGGTCTCCTCCACTTGAGTCCCCTCCCCCCACAGTTAGAATCACTTCTATTAGGGAACACATTAACCCCTACAGCGCCCCTAGTGTTAACCCCTTCCCTGCCAGTCACATTTACACAGTAATCATTGCAATTTTATAGCAATGATCGCTGTGTAAATGTGAATGGTTCCAAAAATGTGTCAAAAGTGTCCGAAGTGTCCGCCGCAATGTCGCAGTCACAAAAAAAAAAAATCGCAGATCGCCGCCATTACTAGTAAAAAAAAAAAAAAAAAAAAATTCAATAAATCTATCCCCTATTTTGTAGACGCTATAACTTCTGCGCAAACCGATCAATATACGCTTATTGCGATTTTTTTACCAAAAATATGTAGAAGAATATGTATCGGCCTAAACTAAGGAAAAAAATCGTTTTTAAAAAAAAAAATGGGATATTTATTATAGCAAAAAGTAAAAAATATTGTGTTTTTTTTCAAAATTGTCGCTCTTCTTTTGTTTATAGCGCAAAAAATAAAAACCGCAGGGGCGATCAAATACCACCAAAAGAAAGCTCTATTTGTGGGAAAAAAAGGACGTCAATTTTGTTTGGGTGTAACGTCGCACAACAGCGCAATTGTTAGTTAAAGTGACGCAGTGCCGAATGGCAAAAAGTGCTCTGGTAAGGAAGGGTGTTTAAAAGCCCTGTATTGAAGTGGTTAAAGAGGACTTCCAGATTCTGATAAGCTCCCTGCCCGCAGACAGGGTTGTGGCAATGGGGCCTTTATCTTCATCAAAATGGGGACTGCCACAGGGAATCATGTTGACAGCATGTGGTATGGTATGGTCCAGAAAGGGGTTAGATGTACACACGTTCCATCCTTTTCCTGGCCAGCAAGCTACATGCTTAGATTAAAGCGGAGTTCCACCCAAAAGTGGAAATCTCCCTTATATGCTTCCCCCCCCTCCTCCAGTGCCACAGTTGGCATCTTTCAGGGGGAGAGGGGAACAGGGGACCCGTTTTTGACATTCTCAAAGTGACATTTACAAAATGACACAGTTTAAATTACTGGCAAATACAACTCCATTGCTCTAAAGACCCCTCCAAAGGTCCCCAATATTACACAATGGATCCTTAGATTGGTCTGCCATGTATTTTGGAGGACCTATTTTGGTCTGTGTGCCATTGTTTTTAAAAAAAAAAAAAGCCAGGAGGGAGATGTAATTTGCCAGAAATGTAACACTATTTGTTTCCCCAATGGGACACAGATGTCCAAAGAGAAACTTCCCTTACTCTATCCAAAATTAAGTGAATAGTTTTGCCTTTAGTTCTAGTTTAAGCTGGCCATATACTGATCGAATATTGTCTACTTCCTGCTAAATTGGCTACAATTCGATCCATAGGTGGCCCTACTGGCATAACCCAGCTTGACAAACACTTACCTGAAGATCAGAGGAGCTGGGAGGAATTTTGTTAGGCAAACGGTAACTGCAGTCAATCAGCTGCAGTCACTGTTTGGGTATTCCAGTATTCTGACAGGATACAAAAACTGTAAGGGGAGATTTGTCCACCGCTGCTGTCAAATATCTTTCATTCAGCCTTCTGAAATCTATGTGTGCATCTGTGAGGAATCTGGAACTTCTTGTTTATCTTTTCTAGAGCTTGAGGTTTTTATGCTAGTGATAAAACCTAGGTCTAGAGGACCCTAGTGGGGCGTTCGGGGAGGACGAGGAATCTAAGTGCATCTTTGTGTGACTGATTTCAGTCCAAATTTATTTTTTTACTTAATTTTAATCAGCTCAATTATAGTTCATATGCCAAGTTTAACATAACAATTTTAATAGTAGGCCATGATGTGCATAAGGTAAAGGCCAGTACCCCTAGGGGATGCTTGAGGTATAGATAGACACTTAGCACGATGTATGCATGTGAAGGAGTAAACGTTTATTCAAAATTGTACATAGTGAACAGGGGAATGCTCAGAGGGCATAGTATGTTTGCAATAAAGGTACAATCAGTTGATACAGTTTATAACATGTCAAAGGGGCAAAAACATACAAAGCTTTTATGACAGAGGTATAAACTTGCTTGGTACATATGGTAAGGAGGATGCCAACATGTTTCGGACTGTGGTCCTTTGTCAAGGCAATTTGTATCCTTAGAAGCTCATCTAAATAGATGAAGGGTCATAAAATTAGTCTCAACATATCAGTACATTGTATTTGCACTAGGAAAATCTATATTGCTGGAGGAGATTTATCTCAAAAGAGAAAACATAATAAAGTACTCACATGTCTTGCCAAAGCTCAATTGTTTGTCATATAGGGGGAGCCACTGAGCGTGGGATCCAAGGGATCAGAGGTGTGTGCAGTAAAAACAAACACAGTGTGTTTAAACACTGGGGCATGGAAGGCCTGCTGAGAACCCCCTCAGAATACAAGGTCCAACATACAGGATTTAGGGCTAAAAGCCCATAGCCTGTATTTGACACAGTGGATCAGCGGATGTATCACTGTAAAGTGAAGTAAAATAGGAATGATCAGAGACATGAAAAAATAGGAGTAACTGACTACAAACAATGTGTAGACCTTGTATTTACCTGAGTATAGTTGGTGAGTAGGGGGTAGGAGGTCATCTCTGGTCAGTCAGCAGCATGAGACTGAAGCCAGAGTGTGGAAAGTTTATATGTAATCAAGTAATGAATAACAGCTGAGGGGGGGTGTGTGTCAATCATCCTCAAGCCTCAGTGTTAGTTTGCTGCTGTGTGGTTGGGAGGCAGGCGCCAGGAGGCGCTGTAATAGCCTCCCAGTGTGGACCTCTGACGGGGCGGTGCCGGGCGCGGCCGCGTCATGACGGCGCGGTCGCGTCCGGCGTCGTGACGTCACCGACGCGGGACAGACGGCCGCCGACTTCCTGGTGCGCTCCACAGTGGAGCGCAAACAGGAAGTAGGCCAGTGAACTGGTCTAGATGGAAGGCGGGAGGGTGACGCGCGCGCCTCCTAAAAGATGCGCGCGCGCACCTGGTCTTACCCGCGCCGGGTATTCAAAATAGAGGGGGGAAATCAGAATGCAGGTAGAATGTCAAATAGGTTGGTCCATAAAGGACAAGGTCACAAAATTGAGCAATGGGGGACATGCAGGCTAGGTGCAATAAATGACCTAGTGATATAATGGCTTGTAACACATTGGAGGGAAGGGGGGAAAAAAGGACCCATGTGTCAGTTTAATACACCGTATATAATACATGAATAAAGGATATGTATTGGTAATGCATAAGGAAATTATATATAAATACACATATACAGTATGAGATATATGGACATATGTTCCTATATGCTGTAAGGAAGACATCCAATCCACAGAAAATAAACAGTAATAAATAAATAGTAATCATACAAGCAATGTGCACTAAGTGTGGATGCTTGGACGTGGGAAACCATGGGTCACAGGTCTAATTCACAGACTCCGGTCTCGAAGCCCTCAAGGTAAGGTTTAAAGTTAAAGGCCTCATTCAGGCCAGGGGGTATGGTGGCATTGAGGTGGAAAATCCAACGAAGTTCACTCTGGAGGAGTGCTTTGTTGTAATCGCCCCCTCGATTTGGGGGGGGAATATGGTCTAGAGCTCTAAATGAGATCTTGGGGGTGTTGTCAGGGTGGACAATAGAGGTGTGTCGTCCCAGAGGTAAATCGGGATCTCTTTGGTTTATACTGGTAACGTGTCCATAGATACGTTTCCAGAATGGTAGTTTGGTTTTACCCACGTAGAAGCATCCACATTCACATTCTAGGAGGTAAACAATTCCAACTGAACGACAATTCACATAATGCTTAGGAAAAAGGCGTTGACCATTGGGTAGAAGGTTGTGTAGATTGGATTTAGGTAAATATTTGCAATAATTGCAATTACCACATGGATAAGTGCCCTTAATCTGTCTCTGGGATTTGTTACTACTCTTGTATTCGCTAGTGATAAATTTATCTCGAAGGGAAGGGGCACGTCGATAAGTGATCAAAGGTTTGGGCGGAACAAAGGGGGAAAGGGCTCTGTCTGTAGAGATGATGTGCCAGTGTTTGAGTAATATTTGAGTAATTTCATTATATTGTTGGCAGTAATTTGTTATAATTCTAAGGGGTGATTGTGTGGAGGGCTCAGATAGTTTTGGAATGAGTAAAGCAGAACGTGGTTTGGATTTCGCTTTTTTATAAGCGTTTTTTAAAACGCTGTTTTTGTAGCCACGTGCGCGAAGTCTGTCCCTCAATACGGAGGCCTCGTGTTCAAAGGAGGTATCCGTGGAACAGTTACGTCGGGCACGTAAATATTGGGCGAAGGGGATAGATTTGAGTAAGGGCTGGGGGTGAAAACTGGAGGCTGCAAGAATGGTATTACCTGCAGTGGGTTTGCGAAAAAGTTGGCTCTGTAGTCGGCCATGTCTGTCCTTGCTGAGGGTAAGGTCAAGGAAAGAAATGGAGCTGTAGCTATATGTCATTGTGAATTTGAGATTAAGAGAATTGGAAGTATTGAGGTATGTAAGGAAGTGATGTAGAGTATCTATTGGGCCCTGCCACAGAATCAAAATGTCATCTATATAGCGGCGGAAAGACGCTATATATTTGGTATAGATGCTGGCAGCATCAGTGATAAATAAGTTTCGTTCCCACTCCCCCAGGTACAGATTGGCGTACGCCGGTGCACAACAGGTGCCCATGGCGACGCCCTGTACCTGGAGGTAGTGGGAACCATTGAAGGAGAAAAAATTATGAGTCAAAATAAATTTGAGTGCTCTGATAATAAAGAGCGATAATTCATGGGAGTAAAGGTTAGCATTGGACAGAATGTGTTGAATAGCGGTGAGTCCTAAAGTATGGGGAATAGAACTGTAGAGGGCCTCGACGTCGATGGCAACCAAGACAGTGTTGGCATCGACATGAAGGTCCGAGAGGTCTTGAAGTAAGTGTGTAGTGTCGCGTATATATGAGGGTAATGCTTGTACTAGGGGTTGGAGTAATTTGTCTATGTATCGACTGAGATTGTCAGTGAGACATCCACGTCCGGAGACGATAGGTCTACCTGGTGGTCTGGGAAGGTTTTTATGTACCTTGGGTAAGGCGTAAAAAGTGGCTTCTCGCGGGAATTTTGTTCTAACGTAGTCGGCAGTAGATTTGTCAATAATGTGTTGTCTAGAGGCATCGTCAACAAGAGTATATAATTCCTGTTGGAACAACCTGATTGATGTACTAGGAATTATGGCATACCATTCGCGATTGGATGTCTCACTGACAATCTCAGTCGATACATAGACAAATTACTCCAACCCCTAGTACAAGCATTACCCTCATATATACGCGACACTACACACTTACTTCAAGACCTCTCGGACCTTCATGTCGATGCCAACACTGTCTTGGTTGCCATCGACGTCGAGGCCCTCTACAGTTCTATTCCCCATACTTTAGGACTCACCGCTATTCAACACATTCTGTCCAATGCTAACCTTTACTCCCATGAATTATCGCTCTTTATTATCAGAGCACTCAAATTTATTTTGACTCATAATTTTTTTTTTTTCTCCTTCAATGGTTCCCACTACCTCCAGGTACAGGGCGTCGCCATGGGCACCTGTTGTGCACCGGCGTACGCCAATCTGTACCTGGGGGAGTGGGAACGAAACTTATTTATCACTGATGCTGCCAGCATCTATACCAAATATATAGCGTCTTTCCGCCGCTATATAGATGACATTTTGATTCTGTGGCAGGGCCCAATAGATACTCTACATCACTTCCTTACATACCTCAATACTTCCAATTCTCTTAATCTCAAATTCACAATGACATATAGCTACAGCTCCATTTCTTTCCTTGACCTTACCCTCAGCAAGGACAGACATGGCCGACTACAGAGCCAACTTTTTCGCAAACCCACTGCAGGTAATACCATTCTTGCAGCCTCCAGTTTTCACCCCCAGCCCTTACTCAAATCTATCCCCTTCGCCCAATATTTACGTGCCCGACGTAACTGTTCCACGGATACCTCCTTTGAACACGAGGCCTCCGTATTGAGGGACAGACTTCGCGCACGTGGCTACAAAAACAGCGTTTTAAAAAACGCTTATAAAAAAGCGAAATCCAAACCACGTTCTGCTTTACTCATTCCAAAACTATCTGAGCCCTCCACACAATCACCCCTTAGAATTATAACAAATTACTGCCAACAATATAATGAAATTACTCAAATATTACTCAAACACTGGCACATCATCTCTACAGACAGAGCCCTTTCCCCCTTTGTTCCGCCCAAACCTTTGATCACTTATCGACGTGCCCCTTCCCTTCGAGATAAACTCATCACTAGCGAATACAAGAGTAGTAACAAATCCCAGAGACAGATTAAGGGCACTTATCCATGTGGTAATTGCAATTATTGCAAATATTTACCTAAATCCAATCTACACAACCTTCTACCCAATGGTCAACGCCTTTTTCCTAAGCATTATGTGAATTGTCGTTCAGTTGGAATTGTTTACCTCCTAGAATGTGAATGTGGATGCTTCTACGTGGGTAAAACCAAACTACCATTCTGGAAACGTATCTATGGACACGTTACCAGTATAAACCAAAGAGATCCCGATTTACCTCCGGGACGACACACCTCTATTGTCCACCCTGACAACACCCCCAAGATCTCATTTAGAGCTCTAGACCATATTCCCCCCCCAAATCGAGGGGGCGATTACAACAAAGCACTCCTCCAGAGTGAACTTCGTTGGATTTTCCACCTCAATGCCACCATACCCCCTGGCCTGAATGAGGCCTTTAACTTTAAACCTTACCTTGAGGGCTTCGAGACCGGAGTCTGTGAATTAGACCTGTGACCCATGGTTTCCCACGTCCAAGCATCCACACTTAGTGCACATTGCTTGTATGATTACTATTTATTTATTACTGTTTATTTTCTGTGGATTGGATGTCTTCCTTACAGCATATAGGAACATATGTCCATATATCTCATACTGTATATGTGTATTTATATATAATTTCCTTATGCATTACCAATACATATCCTTTATTCATGTATTATATACGGTGTATTAAACTGACACATGGGTCCTTTTTTCCCCCCTTCCCTCCAATGTGTTACAAGCCATTATATCACTAGGTCATTTATTGCACCTAGCCTGCATGTCCCCCATTGCTCAATTTTGTGACCTTGTCCTTTATGGACCAACCTATTTGACATTCTACCTGCATTCTGATTTCCCCCCTCTATTTTGAATACCCGGCGCGGGTAAGACCAGGTGCGCGCGCGCATCTTTTAGGATGCGCGCGCGTCACCCTCCCGCCTTCCATCTAGACCAGTTCACTGGCCTACTTCCTGTTTGCGCTCCACTGTGGAGCGCACCAGGAAGTCGGCGGCCGTCTGTCCCGCGTCGGTGACGTCACGACGCCGGACGCGACCGCGCCGTCATGACGCGGCCGCGCCCGGCACCGCCCCGTCAGAGGTCCACACTGGGAGGCTATTACAGCGCCTCCTGGCGCCTGCCTCCCAACCACACAGCAGCAAACTAACACTGAGGCTTGAGGATGATTGACACACACCCCCCCTCAGCTGTTATTCATTACTTGATTACATATAAACTTTCCACACTCTGGCTTCAGTCTCATGCTGCTGACTGACCAGAGATGACCTCCTACCCCCTACTCACCAACTATACTCAGGTAAATACAAGGTCTACACATTGTTTGTAGTCAGTTACTCCTATTTTTTCATGTCTCTGATCATTCCTATTTTACTTCACTTTACAGTGATACATCCGCTGATCCACTGTGTCAAATACAGGCTATGGGCTTTTAGCCCTAAATCCTGTATGTTGGACCTTGTATTCTGAGGGGGTTCTCAGCAGGCCTTCCATGCCCCAGTGTTTAAACACACTGTGTTTGTTTTTACTGCACACACCTCTGATCCCTTGGATCCCACGCTCAGTGGCTCCCCCTATATGACAAACAATTGAGCTTTGGCAAGACATGTGAGTACTTTATTATGTTTTCTCTTTTGAGATAAATCTCCTCCAGCAATATAGATTTTCCTAGTGCAAATACAATGTACTGATATGTTGAGACTAATTTTATGACCCTTCATCTATTTAGATGAGCTTCTAAGGATACAAATTGCCTTGACAAAGGACCACAGTCCGAAACATGTTGGCATCCTCCTTACCATATGTACCAAGCAAGTTTATACCTCTGTCATAAAAGCTTTGTATGTTTTTGCCCCTTTGACATGTTATAAACTGTATCAACTGATTGTACCTTTATTGCAAACATACTATGCCCTCTGAGCATTCCCCTGTTCACTATGTACAATTTTGAATAAACGTTTACTCCTTCACATGCATACATCGTGCTAAGTGTCTATCTATACCTCAAGCATCCCCTAGGGGTACTGGCCTTTACCTTATGCACATCATGGCCTACTATTAAAATTGTTATACAAATTTGGGATGCGATAGACCATTTGTTGTTCCCACCTACTTGCCCAACTAAATAATTTTTTCTATATTGATGGTTACCCCATCCAAATCCCCAACCGGGCAAGTTTAGGTGATACTCTCTTTAATACCCACTTATTTTTTACCTTATACTCAAGTACTCTCTACCATAGATTTTTATTGTCTATACCATATACATACCCTCGCTCTATATATCATACATTTGCACAGTTATCTATTATTGTGAATTTTATCACATACCTTATACCTATCTCTAACTATGGCTCTGTACCTTGGAGATGAATGGGACACACGCATGTCCAATACCATGCACCATTTTGAGTCTAATGAGTATGTTCAGTCACAACTCAAATATACCTTCCTCAACCTTACCCATACTGTCCAAAAAAAGGCCTCCCTCTTTTGGCACATCAAATCTTTTAAAGAATACATTGCCCATGGCATTAACCCCTTTGGTCTCCGGGTGCAAATCTTCCCCACTTTCCAGGACATTCGCCCGGATTTTAAGGCCTCCTGGGAAAATGTCCTAAAAAATTGCTCCAATGAACTTATGAAACTACTAATTATCGAATATGAGTCTCAAATGACTGCTTTAGATATTAAACTCGAACTGATCAACACACAGCTCGAGCAATTTCAGACACATCCTTTATACATTTCACTCGATGAGCAATTAAAAACTCGTTTTGACAAATTCAATCATGACATTCTTGCGCAAAAGGACAAAAAATTCTTTCGCGACAAGAAAGCCTTTCATGAGGAACGTGCATACAAATGGAGCGACACAAATCGCACTAATCGCTCCGAAAAAACTACACGTCCTGGCCTTCAGCCATTGAATTCTCGTTCCTCCACTGATAAGACTTACACCTCTACCCATGCACCCCACCAACCTAATCTCCCTTTGGGGCTACGGAAGCCCAAACGTGGACGCACACCAAATTTTTCGAGTGACGATGTGTCTGACGTGGAGGGGACCCCTGGCGCCTCCCCCCTTGGGGACTCGCCGGTGGCCCCCTCTAACGCCAAGACACACAGATCGCACTCACTTCCATCTGCATCTCAGCGTGCAGATTTTTTTAGACAAAATGAGAACTTCACTACAGACACATCACTTACCCACCCCCCTCAACCCAAAAACCAAACGACCAACACGCTAACAACATCCTCCAATAACATTATCAACCTTTCTTCTCACATACTTACTAAACACGAAATTTCAGTCCTTGAGAAGGGACTTACCTTTTGTCCAACTTCACAGCTTGATAAGTTCACAGTCATTAAAGATATACATCTTTTTGTCCGCAAGTTGCTCCTACATAGCATGTACACCCCTAATCCTTTCCCTGATAATCTTTTGCACACTGCCACTGAGACTACTGCTCTTCAGCAGCTCATTGAATTATTGGAGGAAAACAATCCACCAGATTTCATTGACACTATTGACCTTGACAATGTGCTCAATAACTTTGAGGATGATACTCCTCTTTCTAACTCACATTCTTTACACCATACCACGCTCAAGAAAAAATCAAGCTTTTTTCCTTCACCCAGTACTAATCCACGTGCTGCACTATTCTTACAGTCAGTGACTAACGAAATTCGACATTTGCAAATCTATCCTACCCATCCCAAACAAAAAAACTTTACCTACAACCAACACTTGGCTTTACAAAATTTAAAAACTAACCCTCTGATAGTGATCAAACCGGCGGACAAGGGTGGAAACATTGTTGTTCTAAACAAACTAGACTACCTGGACATGTGTCTCAACATACTACGCAATCGCGAATGGTATGCCATAATTCCTAGTACATCAATCAGGTTGTTCCAACAGGAATTATATACTCTTGTTGACGATGCCTCTAGACAACACATTATTGACAAATCTACTGCCGACTACGTTAGAACAAAATTCCCGCGAGAAGCCACTTTTTACGCCTTACCCAAGGTACATAAAAACCTTCCCAGACCACCAGGTAGACCTATCGTCTCCGGACGTGGATGTCTCACTGACAATCTCAGTCGATACATAGACAAATTACTCCAACCCCTAGTACAAGCATTACCCTCATATATACGCGACACTACACACTTACTTCAAGACCTCTCGGACCTTCATGTCGATGCCAACACTGTCTTGGTTGCCATCGACGTCGAGGCCCTCTACAGTTCTATTCCCCATACTTTAGGACTCACCGCTATTCAACACATTCTGTCCAATGCTAACCTTTACTCCCATGAATTATCGCTCTTTATTATCAGAGCACTCAAATTTATTTTGACTCATAATTTTTTCTCCTTCAATGGTTCCCACTACCTCCAGGTACAGGGCGTCGCCATGGGCACCTGTTGTGCACCGGCGTACGCCAATCTGTACCTGGGGGAGTGGGAACGAAACTTATTTATCACTGATGCTGCCAGCATCTATACCAAATATATAGCGTCTTTCCGCCGCTATATAGATGACATTTTGATTCTGTGGCAGGGCCCAATAGATACTCTACATCACTTCCTTACATACCTCAATACTTCCAATTCTCTTAATCTCAAATTCACAATGACATATAGCTACAGCTCCATTTCTTTCCTTGACCTTACCCTCAGCAAGGACAGACATGGCCGACTACAGAGCCAACTTTTTCGCAAACCCACTGCAGGTAATACCATTCTTGCAGCCTCCAGTTTTCACCCCCAGCCCTTACTCAAATCTATCCCCTTCGCCCAATATTTACGTGCCCGACGTAACTGTTCCACGGATACCTCCTTTGAACACGAGGCCTCCGTATTGAGGGACAGACTTCACGCACGTGGCTACAAAAACAGCGTTTTAAAAAACGCTTATAAAAAAGCGAAATCCAAACCACGTTCTGCTTTACTCATTCCAAAACTATCTGAGCCCTCCACACAATCACCCCTTAGAATTATAACAAATTACTGCCAACAATATAATGAAATTACTCAAATATTACTCAAACACTGGCACATCATCTCTACAGACAGAGCCCTTTCCCCCTTTGTTCCGCCCAAACCTTTGATCACTTATAGACGTGCCCCTTCCCTTCGAGATAAACTCATCACTAGCGAATACAAGAGTAGTAACAAATCCCAGAGACAGATTAAGGGCACTTATCCATGTGGTAATTGCAATTATTGCAAATATTTACCTAAATCCAATCTACACAACCTTCTACCCAATGGTCAACGCCTTTTTCCTAAGCATTATGTGAATTGTCGTTCAGTTGGAATTGTTTACCTCCTAGAATGTGAATGTGGATGCTTCTACGTGGGTAAAACCAAACTACCATTCTGGAAACGTATCTATGGACACGTTACCAGTATAAACCAAAGAGATCCCGATTTACCTCTGGGACGACACACCTCTATTGTCCACCCTGACAACACCCCCAAGATCTCATTTAGAGCTCTAGACCATATTCCCCCCCCAAATCGAGGGGGCGATTACAACAAAGCACTCCTCCAGAGTGAACTTCGTTGGATTTTCCACCTCAATGCCACCATACCCCCTGGCCTGAATGAGGCCTTTAACTTTAAACCTTACCTTGAGGGCTTCGAGACCGGAGTCTGTGAATTAGACCTGTGACCCATGGTTTCCCACGTCCAAGCATCCACACTTAGTGCACATTGCTTGTATGATTACTATTTATTTATTACTGTTTATTTTCTGTGGATTGGATGTCTTCCTTACAGCATATAGGAACATATGTCCATATATCTCATACTGTATATGTGTATTTATATATAATTTCCTTATGCATTACCAATACATATCCTTTATTCATGTATTATATACGGTGTATTAAACTGACACATGGGTCCTTTTTTCCCCCCTTCCCTCCAATGTGTTACAAGCCATTATATCACTAGGTCATTTATTGCACCTAGCCTGCATGTCCCCCATTGCTCAATTTTGTGACCTTGTCCTTTATGGACCAACCTATTTGACATTCTACCTGCATTCTGATTTCCCCCCTCTATTTTGAATACCCGGCGCGGGTAAGACCAGGTGCGCGCGCGCATCTTTTAGGATGCGCGCGCGTCACCCTCCCGCCTTCCATCTAGACCAGTTCACTGGCCTACTTCCTGTTTGCGCTCCACTGTGGAGCGCACCAGGAAGTCGGCGGCCGTCTGTCCCGCGTCGGTGACGTCACGACGCCGGACGCGACCGCGCCGTCATGACGCGGCCGCGCCCGGCACCGCCCCGTCAGAGGTCCACACTGGGAGGCTATTACAGCACCTCCTGGCGCCTGCCTCCCAACCACACAGCAGCAAACTAACACTGAGGCTTGAGGATGATTGACACACACCCCCCCTCAGCTGTTATTCATTACTTGATTACATATAAACTTTCCACACTCTGGCTTCAGTCTCATGCTGCTGACTGACCAGAGATGACCTCCTACCCCCTACTCACCAACTATACTCAGGTAAATACAAGGTCTACACATTGTTTGTAGTCAGTTACTCCTATTTTTTCATGTCTCTGATCATTCCTATTTTACTTCACTTTACAGTGATACATCCGCTGATCCACTGTGTCAAATACAGGCTATGGGCTTTTAGCCCTAAATCCTGTATGTTGGACCTTGTATTCTGAGGGGGTTCTCAGCAGGCCTTCCATGCCCCAGTGTTTAAACACACTGTGTTTGTTTTTACTGCACACACCTCTGATCCCTTGGATCCCACGCTCAGTGGCTCCCCCTATATGACAAACAATTGAGCTTTGGCAAGACATGTGAGTACTTTATTATGTTTCCTCTTTTGAGATAAATCTCCTCCAGCAATATAGATTTTCCTAGTGCAAATACAATGTACTGATATGTTGAGACTAATTTTATGACCCTTCATCTATTTAGATGAGCTTCTAGAGACGAGGAATCTAAGTGCATCTTTGTGTGACTGATTGTTTTATTGCAAACAAATTTATTTTTTTACTTAATTTTAATCAGCTCAATTATAGTTCATGGCCTACTATTAAAATTGTTATACAAATTTGGGATGCGATAGACCATTAGTTGTTCCCACCTACTTGCCCAACTAAACAAGTTTAACATACATATTTGTGAGTAGTATTTCTGGCACTTTGCAAAAATGTAACAAGTACTTCAATTTACTATCCTTTTATTGGAAAGTGAAACTGGGGATGGAGATGGGAGATGTAATGTGTTCAAATTACTTACATAAAAGAAGATCCTATTTGGCCAAAAAAGGGCAGCCAAGAAATGTATTATCTATATATTTGTTAAAAATACTATTTTAAAAATGAATGAAGAAGTAAAGTCAAAAAGTAAAACATATGTAAGATAAGCTAATCATGGAAAGTGTAATTTCCCAACTCTTGCAAATCATGTTACCTTTGAAAAGTAAAAAGTAAACTTACGCACTGGGGTTCATTTACTAACGGGAAAAAAAAAAAGGTAAATAAGGCAAAGCTTTTTTTTTTATTCCCTTAAACATGATTGGGTATGCAAGCCTTATTCGCTAATATTCTCTACTCTTTTAGTAAATCATCGCCAGTTAGTCATGCACAACATGGGTCAGGGAATGCCTATGTTCATCAGAGCCCAATCACACAGATGTTTTAATTTGTGAGATTTCTTCTAAATGTATGCCTTCAGATTGTGCTTAATGGAAGTACTAGTAGAGAGGAATAGAAATTGCTGTGCTCGCTATGTTAATGATGACATAGTAAAGATCACTAAATGTTCTGTTAATAGTCTTATAAAAAAGAAGGAAAGTAATGATAAAAAGTTAAAGGTTGTTGAATTTCTGAGTTATAAGAGACCATTCTAACTGTTTGAAAAGGTAATAGACAATTTCTTCATGAAAGGAGACAATTAAGTAAAGCATTGTTTTAGGCCTTATCTAACTTTAGCACTTAAAGGGAAATCAGGTAATGCTAAACAGTTCTTAATAATAGGCAATTTTTTATTGAAATGGGTGGCAATAGATTAAAATTAATAGTGAGGTTTCAAAGAAATATATATAAATTATAGTGCTTGTTGGCATAAAAACAAGTTCTTAGATTCAAACCAACATTTACAAAATATTAGGTTGCTAGACCCAGACATTAAATTACATGCAGCACGGATGAACAAATCTCCAGCCACATCTATTGTATTTTGACAATTCGGCATTTCATTGGATGAGGCCACCAATTCTTTGGCCAACAATTTTCTGCCTGGCTCCTTTTTTTCGAAGTCAGTTTTGCTCTTGTTTCGATCAATGGCAATGCTGATTTTTTTTTTTTACCGACTACCAATATAAATAGGAGTTTCAACACTGGCCACCAATGTAATAGGGGTTTACACTGACCACTAATGTAATAGGGGTTAACACTGACCACTAATGTAATATAAGCATTCACAGATACCACCAATGTAAGGAGGGAGTTACACTGACCATCAATGTAAGGGAGGCATTCACACTGGCCACTAGTGTGATTTGAAAGTATTCTACACCAAGCACCAATGTAATGAGAAGATTTACACTGACCACCAATGTAACTGAGACATTTAGCCTGCGTTCACATTTGTGTGTGTCGGGAACGCATGCAAAATAACTTTCCTTACACCACAGAAACATGTTGGCCTTTAGCAGATACACAGCAGTGCCATTAATTGTTAATGACACCCTCACGCATTTGCTGACATGTGCCTTGGCACCGTGTGATTTTGAAAAAGGGTTTGGGACTTTCTTCCACATGTGTAGTGCATAGAGCAGCCCATTGAAATGAATGGGCTGCCCTACACATCACCTGCATCTTTATACATCTTTATCCACCCATGCTAACCTCTGCACCCCAAACCTCCCCTATCCTCTCCACTCCAATCCCCTCCCCTTTAAATCTACATGCCTCCTCTGCTCATCTTTGCACCCACTTTCCTTACCTCCATACATCCCCTCCTTGCTCACCTGTGCACCCCAAACTGTAATTCCTTCTCTGCCTACCTCTGCACACCCCAAACTACCCCCATCAATTTTCATAGCTTTGCAGAACATGCTTAATAACCATAGTTGCAAGGCAGGACTTTCAAGCATGCCCCTTTATCTCCCCAGTGGGCAGAATTCAGAATAGGTGATGGTGGATATGACCTCAGGGAGGCATGATATACATATGAATACCACCTCTATTTACATATGAATGGTGCCGGTCCACCATTATTTACATATGAATGCTGCCACTATTTACATACCAATGCCAGAATTTACATGTAAACACAGGGTCTGCAGGTGAGTGATCTGTACACAACAATAGGGCAGAGCTGGGCAGCATTAGTAACAGAACTTCACACTGAGATATCAGGACACAAAACAGGACTAAAACCTCAAGGGAATGGAAACTGGGATAGTTGACAAATATGAGGCAGCTGCTTTGGGCCCCACAACAATGACAGGGCCCAGGGCAGCTGCCCCTTTTGCCCTAATTTAAAGATGCCCTGGCTGTCTATCAGGGTCCCCATTGGAAAATGCAGCGAGTGCAGGGGTAAGGTGTATGTAGTGTACATGGTGTATGTCATGTGATACTTTTTTGGCAAAGAGTATAGGGATGAGCCGAACACCCCCCGATACGCACCAGAACTTGCGAACAGGAAAAAATGTGTTTGAACATGCGAACATCGTTAAAGTCTATGGGACACGAACATGAAAAACCAAAAGTGCTAATTTTAAAGGCTTATATGCAAGTTATTGCTATAAAAAGTGTTTGGGGACCCAGGTCCTGCCCCAGGGGACATGTATCAATGCAAAAAAAGTTTTTAAAACAGCAGTTTTTTCGGAAGCAGTGATTTTAATAATGCTTAAAGTTAAACCATAAATATTAAATATTCCTTTAAATATCGTGCCTGGGGGGTGTCCTTAGTATGCCTGTAAAGTAACACATGTTCTTGTTCATACATCATGGGACACAGAGGCTCTATTAATTACTTAGTGGGTTAGATAGTCACCATCAGGTGATTGGACACTGGCAAACCCTAATTACAAGGTGAGTTCCTCCCCTATATAAACCCTCCCATATGGAGAGTTCCTCAGTTTTTTCACCAGTGTCTAAGGTGGTTGGTCACATTAAAGATGTGTTAAGAAGAAAGCTCTGTTTGATGGTCTCTGTGGGGGCCTAGGAGCTATAAAACCGGATCCATGCCTGGGGCCAATAAAAACGCCTAAGATGGATGGTACCCAGGCCTCGTAAAAGAAGAAACAAGGTTTTGCCTGTAATGTCTGTCTTTGAGGACTGGGCTCTGGGATCCAGCGCTTTGGTGCACAAATTTAACTTGCACCAAAGGTTTCGGGCAGAGTCTTCTACAGGTCCAGGGAAGAGGATCCTGTGAGTAGGAACCCAGAACCCTGAAGGTTGGCACAACGCTACCCGCCGTGATGGGTAAAGGTTGGATCTGTCTGTTCTCAGCAGTTCCTGCGGCGGGGATAAGGTAAGTGAAGACAATCCTAAAGTATACACATTAAGGATTATCTTCTTTTGAGTAGTTTGCATGTCTTACCTGGTTTCCACCACTAGAGGGAGTAAGAGACATACCTGGTGTATACTTACATGCCATCCAGAATACATGCTCAGTGAATCTGGTCTGAGATGCCGCTCCCCTCCTCCACTGCAGGCTCTGCCACATAAACTGAAAGGGGGATCCCACACAGGCCGGGGGTCCCACGCAGTCCTCAGGTGGTCTCCTTTCTCCCCCCTCGCCTCCGGCTGCTGCCATGACGATCCTATGCGCAGACGCACGCGTGTTTTTACTACTGCGGATTCGGTGGGGAAGAAGGGGGCGTAGTTGCTAGCGACTGGGTTCCCCCCAGTCCATTACCAGGCCCTTTGGGTCTGGTATGGATATTAAGGGGAACCCTGCACCCAAATTTAAAAAAAAAATTGGGTGGGAGTCCCCCCAAACTCCATACTAGGCCCTTTAAGTCTTCGCATGCAGAAGAGAGATGGTCACACCCCAGCGTCATGATGCACTGAGAGTAGAGTTTGACGCATGCGCAGTGTATATAAAGCCAGAACGCATGGTCGATGGAACAACCGTAGGAACGATCTTAGAGTGGAGTATGAACGATCGACAAAGCAAGAAAGGAGGCATAAAACTAAGTCACAATTGAAAATTGGGGCATAGGTTGGTAGTGGCCTATATAGCTTAGATCGAGGCCTATATTGGAACCAGCTTTTGGGTTAAGCCAGACATGATGGTTTGTCTTGTGTTCTGTCTTGCAGGCATAATATCATTTATTATGATGGATAAATTTACTTCCCCTGATTTTCTACCCCAATTCATTGTACCGGGAGCTGCCATGTCTCTGGAAGGTCAAGTAGAGACTACTCCAATAAAATCTTGAGGAAGGCAGCTTTGGAGAAAATGGTGGAGTTGGTCAAACCAGTGTACCCCAGGGCAGACATCAACTATGTAAAGCAAAACATTTTGGTGAGGGGTCAAATTTTTGAAAGCACCCACATTTTGGATTTTGTGGCCCCAACTCCACCACCTCCACAGCCAACCCACACACCACAGCCACCCCACCCACCAC
The DNA here is from genome assembly GCA_028564925.1 of Lithobates sylvaticus. Lineage (NCBI taxonomy): Eukaryota > Metazoa > Chordata > Amphibia > Anura > Ranidae > Lithobates > Lithobates sylvaticus. The sequence goes on along the minus strand of CM053028.1, from coordinate 322,876,331 downwards.
AGCAGCATAGCGGTTAGTGGCAATACCAGCCTCAAGACAAGGTCGCTGGACTGGGGATTTTAACCACTTCCCAACTTACTAATTTTTTTTTTTTAATAATGATTTTATTTGTTATATTTTTTATATTTTTGCATGCATAGAATGCATTTTTGGTTAAGTTCTTTGTATTTGGATGGCAGATAGCATCTCTAATTAAATTTTTTTATTTTTTTTTCTGCACAATAAAAAATTTGTGTAGAATAATACTTGGCTATGTGTTTTGGAGTAGGCAGTTACATTTTTAAAAATACACTGTAAAATTAACAAGGGACACCAACATAGTTGTATATTTGATCTTAAAAACTACAGGATAATGGTGTTGTGGTAACTTGCCCCCCCAAAAAAGCATAATAAGGACATTCTTGATATCACTAGAAAACAAAAGCCTTTTAAAATATATTTGCCATATCTCCATCAGTATCACCAGTAAAGCAGTTTCATTATTATCCCATTAAAGAAGAAGAGAATGTGCGCTGCATTTCGACATTTCATAATTTGCCGCATCACAAATGTTAATTCTCCATTACGAACGCTAGTTTACAAGACCGACCACTTCAGGCTTGTTCCTTGCTTCCAATCATGTGTGTTTGTAGTTTCAACTTTTGTGTGACGGACTTGTGTACTGACCATACGAAAATCAGACAACAGACCATTGTCCGCCGAAAATTTACTAGCCTGCCAAAGTTGGACAACAATTGTCAAAAGGAGCGTACTAACGGTCATATTTTAGGACAACAGTCTGTCAACAGACAATCCCCTGCCAACAACTGCATCGTGTGTACGAGGCTTTAGGCTTCCTCTGACTGAATGAGGTGGAGATTGGGACGTCACCTGCCCGCCTCTCTACCTTAGAGCCAATTAGAGGAAGCCCTGTATTCAGTGATTATATACAAGGGTTCCTGTAAATGCCTGGGCAGAATCTAGCCCAATTCAATTTTGTTTTGGGAGCAAGACAGAAAGTCTTCATCCTGCTGCTGGAACACAGCTCTTTATACTGCATATAGCTGAAGCTCCCAGCGGTCGGATCTGTTAATGAACTAAATAGTTTGTTTGGACCAGGGTGGTCAAAAAAAACAGATTTAAAGTCACAAGAAACTTGGAGTTAGCAACCGTATTTTTGATTGGAATTCTGCTGTGATTTCAAACACCTGTGCTCTAATCCATTGGTGTGGGTTGCAATATTTCTATTATTTGTGTTAATTGCTGAGTGGCCCGCCAGCACACAAGGAGGGCTGTTCATTGATTAACAACCCTTAGCTTAATAAACTCCAACACATCCAAAGTTATAGTATAGTCCCTATTCAGCTATGAAGTATATAGTGCACACCTCTGTGATGACCTTAAAGTGGACAACTTCATTACAAGCTTACAATGTGGGTTATTTTTGTATTTATATAAAGTGACCACATCCCTTATTAATCACTCCTTCTGAAGTGAGAATGAATTTAGTTCAGTTACTATTTTCTCATAACTCATCTGCCTCATGCCTCTTATTAAGTGTTGTCTTTTTTCACACTTTTTCTAGTGCATCATCCTTTTGTGAACCGGTATGCCCCAAAATTGAACTGCATATTTAAGAGGTCTTAGTAATGCTCAACATAACAGTAAAATTGTGTGTCTCCCTCCCCTTCCCCTTCTCTTTCATTTATACATTTTTTTTTATTAAGAAAAAGTTGGCTATAAAAATGAGTCTGCTCTTTCTAGAAGCTGCATTTTGCAATTGTGTATATATATATATATATATATATATATATATATATATATATATATATATATATATATATATTATGGTTGAAGCCCTATGGCCGACACGTATCTGAAGGGAAATAACTTAACCAATAAGATCTATAACATGAAAAGGGAGACCTGAAGTGTGCCTTGGTCTATGGCCGGTACGCCAGAAATAAGGGGGCATACCCTGATTAGAAATGAGTATTTGATGGGGGTGATGTTGTGAGAAATGCCCTTAAAAGGGGGAATGGGAGGGTGGGTATCGCGCACCGGAACCGACGAAGACCACAGGTGAGTGGGCCGGTTAAATACCCTCCCGGGCTCCTCCCATAAATTCAGGCCACCATGTTGGCCTTCCACTTATGATTGAAGCCCTATGGCCGACACGTATCTGAAGGGAAATAACTTAACCAATAAGATCTATAACATGAAAAGGGAGACCTGAAGTGTGCCTTGGTCTATGGCCGGTACGCCAGAAATAAGGGGGCAAAAACTGAGGTAGGGTTTGAAGATATTTATTGCCTTTTAGTATTGACTACTGCGTGAGCTGGGCGAAGGCCCGTGACATTTCCGCCTGTGGGTCATGTATATACCGGGTGAAGCAGGCTGACTTCCATCTGCCGAGTCTCTGGATGATGTGGCCTGGGACCCCCTGCTGTGAGGCGGCTGAGGCGGCCCCGATCCGAAAAGAGTGACCGGAGTACTCGCTGGGGTTGAGGCGTAGGTTGCGGAGGAGAATTCTTACGTGTGTCATGAACTGACAGGTGCTCAAGGGTTTGACTGGAAAAGGCAGAAGGGGATCGGTGTCCCTTTGTTCTGGCAGGAGTGAGAGCAGGCGGTTGAGAACCGTTACTGGGCACCAGGCATTGCCGGTTCTGTATAGATGGATGTCCACCCCGTGGCCAGCTTGCTGAGTCTTGGAGACGTTGAGGTGGAGCACGAAGTGGTCTTGATGGCGAACTAGGTGGCGTCTGCACAGGGTTTGGCTGGTCGAGCTGTTACGGGTGAATTCGCTGGGACGTAAGAACCCATAGTAGGCCAGGTAGATGGCGGCTTGTATGACCTGGCTGAGGAGGACACCAAAGGGGGAACCAGCGAGTATGGCGGACATCTCGCGGAAGATGGCGCCAGTGATGGGGCGACGTCTGGTTCTGTTTGCTGGTTGCTGCTTCTGGACGCCGCGTAGGACGGCTCGGACGGCGTGGGACGAGAAGACAGACGGTCTAGTAGGATCTTGAAGGGCCAAAAAGTGCTGTATGCCGGTCAGGTATAGGCGGATGGTGTTGTAGGATAGGTTTAGCTGTGTGTGACAATGTGAGACGAAGGCCAGAATGTGCCTGGTGTCTGTGGGTGTTGGCACGGCGTTGGTGGTTAGGAACTTGTTAAAGGTGTCCCAGGCTGCGTGGTAGGCTTTGAGTGTGTTGTGAGACAGGGACTGGTTGATGAGCTGGGTGGCCCCACGTAGGTATCGGTCTAGTCTAGGGTCAGCTGAGACCAAGCGGGGATAGGGGCGGACACCCGATCGGCCTCTGGTATCTGTCGAAAGAAGGAGATGAAGTTAAAGCGTGACAGCGCGTCTGCTGCCACGTTGTATTTACCTGGGATGTGAGAGCAATGGACGTTGAATTGGAGCCGTAGCGACAGTTGGACCAGCCTGCGTAAGAAGGACATCACCTGGAGTGACTTGGACCTGCCTTTGTTGATGATGTCTGCCGTGGCCTGGTTGTCCGTTGTGAAGTTTACCGTCTGCCCGGTCCAGCTGTGACCCCAAAGTTTGGCAGCTGCCACGATTGGGTAGAGCTCGAAAAGGGGGGAAGTCCGGCTGAAACCTGGAATTGAAAGTATCTGCGGGGGCCAAGGGCCAGCGAACCAATGGAGGCCAAATATGGCTGCGAAGCCCGTGGAGGCCGCGGCATCTGTCACCACCTGTGGTGAGAAGGGTGAGAAGGCCGGGATAAACATGGATATCCCGTTCCACGAGGAAAGGAACTCTTCCCACATCGCTAGGTCTGCTATGGCCGCGGCGTCCAGTTTGAGGATCTGATCGGGGTCTTGTGCCTGTGACAGGTGGACTAAGAGTCGTGAAATGAAGGAACGACCTTGAGGGACGATCCGCATGGCAAAATTGAGCATGCCAAGTAGTGACTGGAGCTGTCGTCTTGTGCACCCTCTCGTGCGGGTGAAGTCCTGAAGAACTGCCCTGATGCGGGTCAGCTTGTCGAGGGGTAGGCTGGCCTGCATGGAGCATGTGTCCAAGACAACTCCGAGGAAGGTGATGGAGTGTGCGGGTCCGTCGACCTTGTGCTCGGCTATGGGGACATTGATATTCTGGAAGACGACTCTTAATTTGTCGAGGTCTACTGGTGAAACGTTAGGCTGCTCTATCAGTAGGAAGTCATCTAAGTAGTGGATGACTTCTGTGCATTGGGCCTTGTGTAGGAGAATCCAGGTGAGGGATTGAGGGAACGTGTCGAAGAGCCAGGGGCTACTTTTGGAGCCGAACGTGAGCTTGGTGGCGAAGTAGTACCTGTCTCTCCACTTGATACCGTGCCAACACCAAAGAGACGGGTGAATCGGCAGAAGTTTGAAGGCGTCCGATATGTCGGCTTTGGACAGCCAGGCCCCTGTGCCTGCTTTGAGGATGGCCTGGATCGCCAAGTCGACGGAGGCGTATTTTAAGGAGAACTCCTCGGAGGGAATTAGGGAGTTGAGGCTGGGGACGTGGCAAGAATGAGGCGCAGACAGGTCGTACACCAAGCGAACTTTATTTGAGAATTTGCCCTTGACAAGCCCAATAGGGCTGACTCTCCAGGTGTTGAAGGGGGGTTGTGTGAAGGGACCAATGACGAAACCTCGCTCCAGCTCGGCTAGGAGTAGTTGGTCTATGGCCTGCTCGTCGGTGGCCGCTGATCTGAGATTCCTACACTCGTAAGTAGTGTGGGGCAGGGAGACAAGGCCGGTATGGAAGCCCGCCGTGAATCCTTGTATGAGGAACGTGGCTAGTGAGGGGATGGGGTGTGAGTCCAGATAGACTCCTAACCATAGGATGTTTATGCGGCTCAGTCACAGATTTTTCAGTTTGAGCTCGCATAGATTTTTCGTGTGCGCCCTGTGGCATACGACGCACACGTGGAGCAACCTGCATTGGCTGAAGTTACACGAGCCGTAGTTGTAATTATTGCAGATGGCCGCTCCTCCCATGGTCCGGACGGGGCGTCCGAGTTTGTCGAGCTGGGGTTTCTGTGTCGGTGCTGGCGGGTTTTGTGCTGGAGCCGAGGTCGAGGGAAACTCGACCGAGTGGTGGAGTGTTGCACTGGAGCACCAGGCGGCGGTGTGCGTGGAGGATTGGCAGACTGCGCACAATGGTGAGCGCAGACCGGCGAAATGGCGACAGAATAATTCTGTGTCCATTAGGCTCCAATCTGTGGGTGACTGGAATTGCGCCATCCTGGCGGCTGCTTTTGCGGAAAAGGAGCGGTGGTAGTCATAAAATGAGAACCCGCCGTATTTGTAGCCCAAATCTACCACGGTGTGGAGATATAAATCCAGCTCTTCCCTTCTGCCGGGGGAAGCTGAGCATATGATGTCTCTAAGCATCCCAAATGATAACGCAAATTCTGGGACGGACAATTTGCGGTTGAGTCTGGGGTCTTTAGCTTTGAGGACCACCGAGACATCTCCCCAGGTATAGGCCTTGTTTTCGGCTAGGTCGTGGACTGAAATGAGAAGGGAGGCAAGGTTGACGTCCTTGCCATCCAGTATGTCCTTCTTAATGCTGGCTGGAACCAGGTGTGCTGGGCAGACCAGGGGACATGTCCCTGCGGTACCTGTGGCGACTGTTGTAGGTGGCTGTATCGCGGCGGGGCCGGGGACGGCCGGGGCCGGGTGAGATTCGAGGAGAGTCACTCTGGCTTGGACGTCCGTGACTGTGTTCGCCAAGGACGACACCATGGTGTGGAGTTGTGTTATGGCCGCAGATATAGACTGGAGGGAGGCTTGCTGAGTGCTGGGCCCTGCCATGGCAGGAGGAGGAAACAAGAGCCTGAAGAGCTCCGCCTTCCTGGCCGTGGCGGGGAACGGCACGCCCCTGCGTCTAAGTTCTGCCGTCAGTCTGGGGATGGTCCATCCCCTGAGGGACTGGATGCTGTCACGGACACTGGGGAACGTGACAAGGGGGCGGTGAGATCCTCGCTGCCCGCTTGCGACATGGTCCTCGGATGGGCTGTGCCCTGAGGCGATGTCTTGAGGCGTCTGAGGTCGTAAGAAGGTCGACCGGAGCTGTTCAAGGGGATGAGATAAGCCAAGACTGTTTCTTTCCTATCGCGCACCGGAACCGACGAAGACCACAGGTGAGTGGGCCGGTTAAATACCCTCCCGGGCTCCTCCCATAAATTCAGGCCACCATGTTGGCCTTCCACATATATATATATATATATATATATATATATATATATATTATATATATATATATATATATATATATATATACACTATCAAGTCGAGCAGATTCCAGATCCTTCTCCAGATATACTGTAACTTACTCTATTGTACTTCCAATGGATGGTAGTAAGGGTGCATATTTTTAACCCCCAAGTAGGGATGAGCCGAACACCCCCCGGTTCGGTTCGCACCAGAACTGGGGTTTCTGCGAACATTAGAACCCTATTAAATACAATGGATGCGAACGTTCGAAATCTAAAGTGCTAATTATAACAGCTAATATGCATGTTATTGTCCTAAACAGGGTTTGGGGACCCGGGTCCTGTCCCAGGGGACATGTATCATTGCAAAAAAAAGTTCTAAAAACTGGCATTTTTTCGGGAGCAGTCATTTTAATGATGCATAAAGTGAAAAAAAAAGTGAAATATTCAGCTTCAGGTGTATACTGTGCAGGAGGCACACTACACTCACTGAATATTCTGCAGATGCCTGTGTTGCACAACTGAACTACAGAACACAACACCAGCAATAAGGGGTAGCTTCAGGTGTATACTGTGCAGGAGGCACACTACACCCACTGTAACAGCGCTAGGTTAAGAAGCAAAGCAAAGCTGACACTGTCCCTGCCTATCCTGCTCTCTCCCTGAACGCCAACACACTACACCCACTGTAACAGCGCAAGGTTAACAAGAAAAGCACAGGTGACACTGTCCCTGCCTATCCTGCTCTCTCCCTGAACGCCAACACACTACACCCACTGTAACAGCGCAAGGTTTACAAGAAAAGCACAGCTGACACTGTCCCTGCCTATCCTGCTCTCTCCCTGCACACCAACACACTACACAAGGCCGCTGCACTGGCGGCTTTATATAGTGTGGGGCGTGTACTAAACCCCCCTGAGCTATAATTGGCCACAGGCATCCTGCCTGTGGCCAATTATTGATCTCCTCGCTGCCGGCGCTGTGATTGGCCAAGCATGCGGGGTCACAGTGCATGCTTGACCAATCATGAGCCAGCAATGCACTGCGATGGGGCAGTGCATCGTGGGGCCGTTCGTGTCACACAAATTTGGTTGCGAACGGCCCAGTTCTGGCTTCGACCAACGAGCGAACGGCCGATGTTCGATTCGAACATGAGTTCGAATCGAACACCAAGCTCATCTCTACCCCCAAGTGCACAACTTTAGATTAATCAATTTTCTCTTTCAATCATTTTTATTGTAGAGTTTTAAACATCATGTATAAAAAAAATATATAGAATATCAAAATAAATATCAACAAGAGGATGCACCTTCCGAAGTGCTCAATGGCCTTATTGTAATAACCAGAATGCATATATGGCAATAAAGTCAGGCCTAGCATACAGTCTCTATCCAATATAGCGATCTTATGTCTAGGGCTGCGAGGCTCGTTGTATCTGGAGCCTATTGCAAAGCTTTCTGAATGGGAAAAGTTATGAAGTAGTGATCAGATAAACATATCTCAATTACATGAAATGGAGGGAAACGTTCATTGCCAAGAATTGTTTCAGTGCCTCATAACACAATACCTCAAACCCAAAGAGCGATGGAAATTAAAGAGGCTTCATAGTCTACCTTCAGCATCTACTTCAAGTGGTGTTTCCCCTAAAAATAAAAAAATGCCTAAAATTCCTAAAAAAAATTATTGGAAACTCACCTCTAAATGCCTGTTGCTAGGGGGTCCCTTGTAGTCTGCCTCCTTCTGTGCCTGGGCTGGTGACATCACTTCCCCTCTGTGCAGGAAGGGCTCCCTCCCTCCTGTCAGTCATCTGGGACACGTGACAGGTCCCAGATGACTGCGCGGCCAATCACGGCGCAATGCCCACAGTTGCAATGCCGGCGCCACCGAGCGGATCGGGGGACGAGCGGAGCTTCGACCCCCCGCATTGCTGGACCCTGGAACAGGTAAGTGTCTGATTATTAAAAGTCAGCAGTTGCAGTATTTGTAGCTGCTGACTTTAATTTTTTTTGTTAAGGATACTCCTCTTTAAGAATTATTTTAAAAGCATTACAAAAACAATAACAGAAAGAAAGAAGGAGGAAAAGGAAAGAAAGTGAGAGAAAAGGTTTGAGTCGTTCACCTCAGTCCGAGCCCCTATCCACATGACATCCCAATGTCTAGGGAGTTTGGAGGTACACAATCCAGGGGTTCCACACCTTGTCAAACCTATCTTGTATATCTTTACGGATACTGGTCAGTTTTTCATTAACCATGATCCAAGATATTTTGTGCTTCACCAACATGACATAGATTTCCATGCCCTAGTTATAGTTATTTTAGCCGCAAATAAAATAAAGAAAATTAGAGTTCGAAGATGTCTGGAGATCTCTTCCGATAGGTCGGCGAACAATGCAGTTTTGGCGCCTCTGGGTATGTTCTAACCCGTCACTGAGTGAATAAGATTGAACACTTTGATCCAGAAACTTTGGACCTTCGGACACAACCACCAGTAATGGAACATGTCACCCTCCTGCTCGCATCCCCTGAAGCAAAGGCATGAGGCTTGATCTAGAGGTCGGGCTTTCTCAGCTAAGTCAACCTCCTGTCTGTATGCCTAACCTCAGGGCAGTTTGATTCCAGGAAGTAAATTCTACATGAATCATCTACCCTTACACAAGATGGCTGCAGCTAGAACTGCTAAGGGGTGTTTTGCAAAGGGATTTTGTCAACAAAATAAAGCATGTAGATATGGATGGGTGAGTTTGTTCTGACTATTAAAAACAAATTAAATAGTGTTTTCAGTTTATGGTGCTCAGATAAAGTTTAACTCCACTTTAGCCACTTGCCTACCAGCCGTCGTCATTATATTGCAGCAGGTCGGGACGATACCACGAACCATTGTAGCTGTTCCATCGGCCCTTTAAATGCCTATAGCAGGCGTGTGCACCCGATGCACGGCAGGGGAACCCATGCGCGTGGCCGGCGGTCACGATGACCCCTGGCCACGTGCGATCACGGACATGAGAGCCCGAACAGGGACGTGTGTGTGATACTCCTCTTTAAGAATTATTTTAAAAGCATAACAAAAACAATAACAGAAAGAAAGAAGGAGGAAAAGGAAAGAAAGTGAGAGAAAAGGTTTGAGTCGTTCACCTCAGTCTGAGCCCCTATCCAAATGACATCCCAATGTCTAGGAAGTTTGGAGGTACACAATCCAGGGGTTCCACACCTTGTCAAACCTATCTTGTTTATCTTTACGGATACTGGTCAGTTTTTCATTAACCATGATCCAAGATATTTTGTGCTTCACCAACATGACATAGATTTCCATGCCCTAGTTATAGTTATTTTAGCCGCAAATAAAATAAAGAAAATTAGAGTTCGAAGATGTCTGGAGATCTCTTCTGACAGGTCGGCGAACAATGCAGTTTTGACACCTCTGGGTATGTTCTGACCCGTCACTGAGTGAATAAGATTGAACACTTTGATCCAGAAACTTTGGACCTTCGGACACGACCACCAGACATGGAACATGTCACCCTCCTGCCCGCATCCCCTGAAGCAAACGCATGAGGTACCAGGGAATATTTTTGCGAGATACCAGCGTGATAGCACCTTTGATTGTAATTTGTCTCCCCCAGGGAAGTGTTGAGCATATCCTTGTGCACCATAGTCGACAATTTTGTCCACACCTCCTCTTCAATTGTCTCCCCTAGATCCAATTCCCAGGCTGTTTGATAGGAGGGCCTAATGCCTTATGGTTACCGAAAATAGGTTTTGGTACACAGAAATCAGTTTAAACTAGAAATTACTAGGTGATGGGTTTATGACTAGTTTTATTGCGTTTGTAACATGCATTCTATCCCTGAAGTATGCAAGAAACTCATAGACTATAATGTAGAAGTATTAATTATGCAATTCCTACTGCTGACCTTTTCCTTCTCGAACTTCCAGAAACACAAAACACAGTGGGAAGTGTAGTTTGTAAGCAGGTCCTGGACACTGTGTTTGTTTGAGGTAAACTGCATTTCCCAGCTGCCCCAGCAGCAGCAGAGGAATGGGATGAACCATGCGGCCAAGGGCTACAGGGGACAGGGAACAGTCAGGAGTCCAGGAAAAGGATTCTGGAGGGGAGTGCTACCTGGGAGAGAAGAGAGTGGATGTGCAGTGGGGAGCCATTATTGTTTGCCACTGTACTGCCAGGGGAAGCCGAAGGCCAGAGCTGCTTGTATATCCCTTGCTGTATCCATCCTTGCAGAGCTTTGACCGGGGACAGAGTGGAGAGAGGACTGTGCAGGGGGTACCATCACAGGATATACAGTCACCCTGAGCATTATTCTAGAGAGAAAGCTGAATGACAGAGCTGCTGCCAGTACACTGTCCCTGCAGTGACAGCCATTGGGGTCTCCATGGGCAAACCAAGAGCCACCGAGACACTCGCCCAGAGGGGTAACTGAGTCACTGGGTCTGGTGAGACGGCCTGTCAGCCATTACCTGTTACCATCCATATAGACTGAGCCACTAGGAGCCATTTAATCAGCTTCTCCATAGCTATAATACTGCCTGCAGGTCTTAATGACTTTTTTAAACACGTGCAACAGTTAATGAGCGCCAACGTTTAGCCAGCTGAAGAGTCAGGACTAAAGACTGCCCAAACCATTGCTGCCTCAAAGCCATTGCCCCATTGCCAGTTAAAGATGTACCTCTAATCCCTTGGAGTGCACTTTAAACCAGCGTAGCTTTTGTGTCGCTTATACTATATTTAATATTTATTAACACTGGTTATTGCTGGAATGATGATATCAGTATTGATTCCAGTTAGGGCTATAGAACGTGGTCCTTAGTAATTCTAGCGTAGTTACTACTCTGCTTAGTAGGTTACGTAAAATGTTATCTGTTATGTGTGCATTCATATTCTACTGCTGGATACGTTTGAAAGCTTGATCTAGAGGTCGGGCTTTCGCAGCTAAGTCAACCTCCTGTCTGCATGCCTAACCTCAGGGCAGTTTGATTCCAGGAAGTAAATTCTACATGAATCATCTACCCTTACTCAAGATGGCTGCAGCTAAAAATGCTAAGGGGTGTTTTGCAAAGGGATTTTGTCAACAAAATAAAGCATGGAGATAGGTGAGTTTGCTCTGACTATTAAAAACAAATTAAATAGTGTTTTCAGTTTGTGGTGCTCAGATACAGTTTAATTCCACTTTAGCCACTTGCCGACCAGCTGCCATCATTATATTGCAGCAGGTCGGGACGATACCACGAACCATCATAGCTGTTTCATCGGCCCTTTAAATGCCTATAGCAGGCGCGTGCACCCACTGCATGGCAGGGGAACCGATGCGCGTGGACGATGACCCCCGGCCACGTGTGATCACGGGCATGAGAGTCAGAACAGGGACGTGTGTGTGTGTGAACACACAAATCCCTGTTCTGAGAGGAGAGACAGATTGTGTGTTCCTATTAGCTAGGAACAACGATATGTCTCCTCCTCTAGTCAGTTCCATCCCCAAACAGTTATGCCGCATACACACGATCGGACTTTCCGGTGGACAATTCGACGGACTTTGCAGCTGAGGTCCGCCTGACTTTCAAATGAACGTACTTGGCCACACACGATCACTCCAAAAGTCCACCAGATTCGAACGTGATGAAGTAGAATAAGGAAGTTCATAGCCAGTAGCCAATAGCTGCCCTAGCGTCGGTTTTAGTCTATCGGACTAGCACACAGACGACCAGACTTTTCGACGGACTCGAGTCCGGCGGACAAATTTGAAGCCAGTCTTATTTCTAGGTCCGCCAGACTTTTGGGAAGAAAAAGTCCGCTGGAGCCCACACACGATCGAATTATCCCACGGACTCTGGCCCATTGGACCAAGTCCGCCGGAAAGTCCGATTGTGTGTACGTGGCATTATAAACACAAATGAGGGAACACATGTAACCCCTTAATCGCCTCTTAGTGTTAACCCCTTCTCTGTCAGTGACATTTATATAGTAATCAGTGCATTTTTATAGCACTGACCGCTGTATAAATGTCACTGGTCCCAAAAATTTGTCAAAAGTGTTCGATCTGTCCACCATAATGTTGCAGTACCGCTAAAAATTGCTGATCACCGCCATTACTAGGAAAAAATAATTATAAAAATGCCATAAATTTATCCCATGGTTTGTAGCCGCTATAACTTTTGCGCAAACCAATCAATACGCTTATTTTTATTACCAAAAATATGTAGAAGAATATATATTGGCCAAAATTGATGAAGAAATTAGATTTTTTAAAACATTTTTGGTGATATTTATTACAGCAAAAAGTTAAAAATAAATATTTTTTTTCAAAATCCCCCCCTCGCTAAAAAAAAAAAAAAAAAAAACACATGTTGGAATGTGAGTTCCCGCTATACAAAGTTGTCAATGGGGCTTGACAGCTGAGTGTTTCTGTCCACTCCCTCCTATGTACTTGTATAAAGATGGCCATACACTATGCAATCTGTATATTGTGTATTTAGTGAGAAGGGTGATCACTGATTGATTGCATTTCAAATACAAAACAAGCAGCTATGAATGGGTGGGTAGGTAGGAGGGTGGATATTGCAGGGTGTGTGCTAATGAGGTCAGCTGGTCAACTCCTTCCTGTGTCATGACCTATAGTCAAGGCAGAAGCAATGGATACGTTTGGAAACATGGATGAGTACAAGTGAAGTAAGTGTCTGTAGATTTAATGGAAAACTTTGATATTTTTGCAAAAAAAGTACATGAATGCTATATTGGTACATAGGGGAGCTGCAATTTATAAAAAAAGGTGAAGAAAGGTGAACTTATCCTTTCAATGTGCTAATATCCTGATATTACTATCAAAGTGCATATAGTGTTAAATTAAAACAAAATACATCAAATATATATGACAAATACATCCAGTATATAACAAAATTGATATTATCTGTGCCATCATGCAAGGAAAAATATTAAAGTGCAGATTTCAAAATATATAAAAAATCACAATCAAAAAAGTAGTGTTGAACAAGTGAACGATTCTATTCCATAGTGCTTCAGGCGCTCCCCAGCTAGTGCTCCACTACAGAATGGGTATAATAAGCTTCTTACCAGATAGTGAGACCTAATCCAGGTCTGATCTTGCTTCAATGAGCTCATCCCTCACTCTAGGTATAGAGTGTATTCCCTTTCAAGGCGACCCACAGGCAAAAAGACATAAACGGTTTTCAGATATCTCCACCGCAGGTTACTCATATAAGATAGTACGCAGCATAGTGGTATTAAAAAAAAGAGACTCTCGTTGCGCAATGTCCTCTAATAAAAGCAATTTTTTTTCAAGACATCAACAGGGCAATAGGAATGCCCTGTTGATGAAATCTATTATGACGAAACGTGCGTCGGGTGGAGGAAATATTGGTGACGCCCTGTGCTTGCAGGGGTGCAGGACGAATACTTGTATTGAATGCCTGCTTTCTTTAATGCATTTGTAAGTAGGTGTCTTTTAGATAAATTGCTTTTTTGTGTTGTACGCTCTTGGGAAATTGGTCCTACAGGTTTCCCATAAAAAGTTTGCATATTATGGTGTCATTTTACTCAGCATAGCAGTACCCATACACCGAAGATAAATGGCATTATCAAAAGTCAAATAGTTGTGTGTTAGAATGAGCCATGTATCCTCAGCACTGTATTTGTGGTTTGGGAAGTATGATAGGAATTTGTGACATGCAGCAATCCCATCTTCATGAGGGAAGGTGCTATGCAGAGATTCTATATTTATAGTCACTAGAAGTGGATAATGTGGTAATGACTGTATATTGTAAAGTTTGTTCAATAAATCAGTTATACCTTGCAGGCCTAGAAATATTTCTGACTGATGGCTTTAGCAAATTTTCTACAGAGCGTTTTTGTTAACTCAATGTATTCATACATGTTTTGATAGGTTGGTCAGGATTTCCTGGCTTGCAGATCTTTGGCAGCATACAAGTTCCCAGTTTTTTAATTATCTTCAATTGCACTGGTAAGCTATAAATGTAGGTAGGTTGGCAGTTTTTAATGAGACATTTTACTTATTGAGTGAAATTAAGGATAGGATCGCAATCGATTTCTTTTTATCGGAAGTATCATCTTGGTGGAATAAATTATACAACCTTGGAATTTGCATGAGTACAATCATCTGCAATATGAATAAAAAGGCTGTTTTTTAACAGGAAAAACCAAGTTCAGCAGAAAATGCTTCAACGGTTACTATATTTAGTATCTTTATGTTTTTTTTTTTTTATCTTTTGCAGCCTTTAAGCCTGGGAATAGCTGCCATCATCAAAGTATTAGTAGTTCAATTCTATTTGACAAGTGCAAATTAACTTGGTAATGTTCTGTTTCCTGTGCCTTTAAAGGCAATTGCAATTTTTGCCTTGTGAATTCATCTCAACCTAAGATTTCAGCTTGAAATCCTCCAGTGACTTATTTTTTCTGAGCGAAGAATTGACATATATTATATTTCAAATGTTCATTAAAACGTGCCACATTTGAATTGAAATTTCTGAAAAACAATCCACTGTTTAACTGTGCTCACTTTATACAGTTGTAGATCTACTGTGTATTTCAACAAGCTTGTTTTCTGCATTATCCTTTCTCACAAGCAACCTGTGTATACATAGGGTTCCCTTTTAAATAAATTAAATAACTGCACCCAAATGTTTTTGGTTACAGCATAAGTTCTACCATTTTTAAAGCCTTTTGCATAAAGAATTTATATCAACTTCAACTCTATCATGTGTCAAGAGATTCACCCTACCCCTACAAGCACCCATGGTTACCAACCACGTATGATCTAAATAACATAGAGGACAATAAAATAGGATTTTCATAACAGCTTACCTGTAAAATCCCTTTCTTGGAGTACATCACGGGACACAGAGCACGAGAGTAATGACTATGTGGGTTATAGGCCACCTTTAGGAGAATGGACACTGGTATAACCAAAAAGGAAACAGGAAGTCCCCCTCCCTATATAACCCCCCCTCATACAGAGAGTACCTCAGTTTTTGTAGCAAAGCAATATATACATATCCCAATAAGAGGGGAGGGACCTTTGTGTCCCATGATGTACTCCAAGAAAAGGATTATACAGGTTAGCCTATTTTACAGGTAAGCCTATTTTCTTTATTGTACATCACGGGACACAAAGCACCATAGTAATGACTATGTGGGATGTCCCAAAGCAATGCCACCTGAGGGGAGAGAGACACAAAGCAAATAGCCGCCGCCAGGCATGTGGACCTATACTGCTGACTGCAGCACACTGCGCCCGAAGGCAGTGTCCTCCTGCCATCTTACATCCATTTGATAAAATCTTGTGAATTTATGTACTGAAGACCAAGTAGCAGCCTTGCAAATCTGAGCCACAGAGGCTTGGTGATGCACTGCCCATGAAGCACTCACTGCCCGGGTAGAGTGCGCTTTAATCTTAAAGGGAGGAACCCTGCCTTTCAGGCCAGAGCCGATCTGCCCTTTATGCTCACTACGCAAGGGCCCTGACACTAAGGGGGGGCCCCCAAGGGCGGATCGGCTCTGCCAGGCTTGGACCTTGTGGCATGCTGATACTCTTCTTGCAGAGGTTATCACAACTAGGAATACCATTTTACTTGTCAAAAGGATCAAAGGAATATTCCGTACTGGTTCAAAGGGCTGTCTTTGCAACACCGACAAAACCAGATTGAAATCCCATGGGCACAAGGGTATTCTAACTGGCAGAGTTATCCCAGTTACCCCTTGTATGAATGCCCGGACTAAAGAATGTAAAGCAAGCAGCCTTTGGAAAAACACTGTCAAGGCCGAAAGTTGACCCTTGATTGTACTCAAAGCCAGCTTAATTTCTACTCCTAATTGTAGAAAGGCCAGAATTCTTCCTATGACATACTTACGAGGTTGCCAACCCTTGGTTTCACACCAAGTGACGTAGGCCTTAAAGACCCTGTAATAAATGGTCCTGGATGCCGGCTTTCTGGCATTAATCAGGGTGGTTACTACCGAACCTAAAAAGCCCCCAATTTTTTAGAATGTGGGCTTCAATAGACACACCATAAAATTTAGTGTTTGTAAGGCAGGATTTAATACTGGTCCCTGCGAAAGCAGGTCCGGACGAGGTGGAAGAGTCAAAGACTCCCTTACTGCCATTCTCACGATCCCTGCATACCAGGGTCTTCTGGGCCATGCCGGGGCCACTAGGATTACTGGCTTCCCTTCTTCCCTGATCCTGTGAAGCAGCCGTGGTAGCAGCTGAACTGGAGGGAATGCATAAATCAGTGAAAACTGATTCCACGTGGTCACTAACGCATCTACTCCGAGTGCAAGTGGATCCCTTGTTCTCGCCACAAAATTTCTTGTTGAACTTCTTGTTGAACCTGGATGTCACTAGATCTATGTCTGGCGTCCCCCATCTTTGGCATATGGCCAGAAAGACATCGGGATGTAGAGACCATTCTCCCGGCAACAACTGTTGATGGCTCAGAAAATCTGCCTGCCAGTTTTCCACTCCTGCAGATAGGCAAGGAACATGTTTCTCTGACATAATATGGTCCATCTCCCTTTGGGCTGTGCAGCTTCTGGTGCCCCCTTGGTGATTGATATAGGCCACTGCTGTGGCATTGTCGGAATGTTTCCTGACAGGAGCATTCCACAACCTGGACATCCAGGCTATTAGAGCCGGACGTACTGCCCGAATCTCTAGGATATTGATGGGCAGGGGCTTCTCGAACTCTGACCACTTCCCCTGAACAGTGGTCTCTTCTAGAACTGCTCCCCAGCCCTATAGGCTGGCATCCATTGTTACTACTTTCCAGGAAACTGGAACGATGGATTTTCCCTTCAGTAAATTCCTGGTTGTCAACCACCAGTTGAGACTCTGGTGTACCTTTGGAGCCAGATTCGTTGGATAATTCAAGGCATAGATCAGTTTGTTCCAAGCAGACAGAATACTGTGTTGCAACAGTCTTGAATGAAACTGGGCATAGGGAACCGCTTTAAAGGAAGCTACCATCTTCTTAGTAGATCCTTCTTTGCCTTGACCAGCTCTCTTAGAACACCCTTTCCTGGGTTGTGTCTATGACCAGGCCCAAATACTGCAGCCTTCTTACCGGCTGTAAGGATGATGTCTCTAGATTGAGAATCCAACCCAGGTGTCTCAGATAACTGACTGTTCTGGACACCCCTTGATCTAACTCTGCTATTGACTGATCTACCAGTAGCAGATTGTCTACGTATGCTATTACTGCTATACCCTGGCCCCTTAGTTTTGCTAATACTGGGGCTAACACCTTTGTAAACATCGGTGGCTAACCCGAAAAGGCAAGGCCACAAACTGAAAGTTGTGCTGCTCTACCGCAATCCACAGAAACTTCTGGTGAGTGGGAAATATTGGCACATGTAGATATGCATCCTTGATATCTATGGATGCTAGAACCTCTCCTCCCCATGGGGTGGAAACAACTGACCGAATCGACTCCATTCGAAAGGAGCTATATTTAGGAAGTGATTCAGATTCCTGAGATCTAGAATGGGTCTGACATCTCTATTTTGTTTTGGTACCATAAAGATATTTGAATAAAACCCCATGTCCCTCTCTTCTGAGGGAACCTCTATCATTACTCCCTGATACAGTAACCAGTCTAGTGCCAGAAATAAGGACTTTTTCTTTACTGGGTCCTTGGGAATGTTTGATTTTTGAAAACGCCATGGTGGAAACTCTTGGAACTCTAGTTTGTAGCCTAGGGCTGCTACAGAGAGGACCCACGTGTCTTGGATTTCCTCTTGCCAAGTTTCTGTAAACCACTGCAATCTTCCCCCCACTCGATTGAGCCGGGGCGTCCCTTCACAATTAAGCCTTTGGACTCTGTTTTGTGGACTTCTGACCCCAGGGCTATTTGTAGCCCTGTGTCTGGTTATGAGGCTTACCCTTTGCCCCTGACGGTGAAGGCTGTCGATTCTGCCTGGAGGCTGTTGCCCCAGGCATAGGAGGGTACTCTTACCCCCAGAAATCTTTTGGATATACTTATGCAAATCTTCCCCAAACAACCGTTCACCATGAAAGGGAAACCCAGCCAAGAGCTTCTTGCATGGTAACTCGGCTGACCAATATTTGGTGGAATCTTTGAAAGCGTCCACTGTAAAGTATAGGGTCCTAGGTAGCTTAGCTAAACTTTGGGCCTCATCAGCTTGAGCGGGAACTTTAATAACCTGCTTGAGTTCATCCCTAAGGGATTGACAAATGCCTATTGCTGCTACTGCAGGCTGTCCCACCCAGCTTTTCCCTCCAAACCAGCCAGAACCAAAGATAAATCGTCCTTAGTGACGTATGCAGAGGGTGGAACGTTGGAGGTAGCCACCATGCCTGTGAGACAAGATGGCTCAGATTCGCCAGATGCTCCAGGTCCTTCAGGGGAGGATGGAACTGTGGGTGTGTGACTAGGAGCCTCAGGCTCTGACCGCAGCGACTTTGCACTCCCCCCTGATGAATTACCTCTCCTACGGTCAGACATAGTCCTAAGCACAAAAGAAGCAGAGGTACTAAACAAAAGGCATCTACTGTTGAGCTTTAGTCTAGCAATTACAAATATGCTGCTATAAATTCTCAGACTCAATGCTGAGTAAACGTGCCCCTTGGAGATGCCTGTATCCGCACACCCATAAAATGACATGCCCTTGTATGCTCTTCGTCCCTCCGTCAGCCAACCAGACACTTCCAGAGTGTAAAGCTTTTAAGCAGTGAGCCTTGTGCCTGTGCCATGTCTCACGTGCACTCTGCGCCACGTGCACGCCAGTGACGTCTAAGCCACGCCCCCCACATTCCAGAACTCTGCCTTCACCCATCACGGCGGGTCGTGTAATGCTGGGTCCCCTTTTACGGGTCCACTCCCTTGGACCCTTACAGCACCCTGACGGAAAAGTCTTTGGCTGTATCAACATGACCAAGGTGCTGGGTCCCAGGGTCCAGCTCTCAAAAGAGAAGCATTACAGGCAAAAACCTAGTTTCTTCCTCCACAAGGCTCGGGTACCATCCATTTGGCTTTCAAGCATTTTAGATGGATCCGTTTGCACAGCTCCTTGATCCCGTCAGGAATTGCTTAGCAGAGCTCTCTTAGCATTTCATCAACCATGACCAACACCTTAGACACTGGTGAAAAAAAGGTACTCCCTGTGTGGGAGGGGTTATATAGGGAGGGGGACTTCTTGTTTCCTTTTTGGTTATACCAGTGTCCATTCACCTAAAAGTGGCCTATAAACCATATAGTCATTACTATGGTTCTCTGTGTCCCGTGATGTATGACAAAGAAAAGTGGGTGTACATCCAGGTATATCTCCTCCCTTATGCTACATAATCTTCCATGACAATTGGTCTAAGGTGGCCCACATATGAGTTGATTACATGCAGATTAGGACAAAAATGAACTTTGACAGGAATTCTACCTGTGTATGAAGCTGTTTTGTTTAGCCCATATGATAAAAGGTACGTAAAAACATATAGATTTAAAAATAGAAACAAACAGTAGGACATATTCCTTAAAGTGAAACTAAACCAATCAATTTAACAGTTGCATTCAAGGCATGCTGGGAATGCTGTCCTATTTGCTTGTGCTTTCAGCTAAACTGTCAAACCATTAAATGGCTGGAGTCATAAATGATCGCATGTGCAGCACCTTTGCAGTTGCAGATCAAACAGATGCTACGATGGCAGCCTCCTTGGCTGAAAAGGATAGGAGGGTTTAGTTCCACTTTAAAGCATCACTCTGCATAAAAAATATTCTGTGTACGAACAAAATATGTTTTAAGGGCAGTATGTCCTGGCACAGCATAGGTTAGACCAGTGGAGCCCCAGAGTGTTGTGTGACCTTTCACTTGGGCTCCAGAGAATAGACTCAAGGACACCAATATAGCATCAGTCATGAGAGACCTCTGACCACTGATACTTTTGCTAAACTTGCCTGTTGTTGCTGAACAGCAAGTAGAAACCTGTAGAATCTGCCCAGGATGCATTGGAAGTGTTTCCTTGTGGATTACAAATATTACCACTTTGAAAGGGAGTGCTTTAAAAACAGTTTATGGGGCCCACCTCTGACAGTCTGTATATCTGTTCCTCCATTGGCCACTGGCATAGATAAGACTTAAAGCGGAGCTCCACCCAAAAGGTGAAACTCTGCTTGTTTGCATCCTCCTCTCCTCTGCTGCCACATTTGGCACCTTTCAGGGGGAGGGGGGGTGCATTGAGCATGCCCAGTAGGCAACCTGCTGTGAAGCCGCAAGGAGATGGTGGCAGCAGCATCCGAGAGCATGGGTGAAGACACCACTGGATTCGTGGAAGGTAAGTGTCCTAATATTAAAAGTCAGCCGCTACAGTATTTGTAGCTGCTGACATTACATTTTTTCTGAAGGAGCCTGGAGCTCTGCATTAAAAACAATAGATAGGCCATAATGTTTATTATATCTCCTAATGTTCTCTTTTAGAGTGATCTCTCTACTGTGTCTTATTAAATTGCTATGTCGGGTTGTTCTGCCCTTATCTCCCCAGTGGGTCTGGTAAGGTCTTTCACAGACAGGTAGAGAGAAAGAGAGTTACAGACCCTGTTTTAATGTTTGTCCCTGTGTTTAATATTGGGTTATGCTTGTTGCTGCAACTGTCCAAACTGATCTTCCCTTTGCACGGCTTGTCCTGGCTCTAATTAAACAATTTGCATTGTTACTGTTGTGTTGGTGGGTAACAGGTTCAGTCCCGGGTAGGTCACGATTTGAGAATGGCAGAAGTAGCCAACAATCCAGCTACTACTTTGAGAGTTAGATCTACAAGTGTATCTATACCCAACACTTCTTATTTTGGAAAGAATAGGGAAAGTTTAGAACACCAGGCAAATTTTACTGCTATCAGGTGCTCTGTTATAGAGAATTCTCCTAATTTTTCTATTCTGGGAAAAAAATTTTATCAGACAGGAAGTGAGGCAACATCTGCAACAAGGGAATAGACAAAAAAACCTGACTGAGGTTTAAGCATTCCCCTACTTAACTTAAAAAAAATAAAAAATAAAAATAAAACATTTTTACTCCTGTACTAGGGACAAAAAAATGAACTAGACAAAAAGTGAAGAAATCTTTCAAACAGAACCCCCATGTGCACTGAAACCTGACTGGAGTTCTTATCCTTCCCCACTCTATTCAAAACTAAAATAAAACGTTTGGGTGTTGATACACTTTAGTTGATATTTTACATAATCAAAACATATTAATGCACATTAGTTGTAGAAAATTAAATATAACACATACATCTTTTTTTCTTTTTTTAATTATTGTGATTGTTGCTCATTTTTGTACTATATCTTAATTGTATTTACTAAGTAAAGTAACTTTAAGCCAAAGGATTATAATTATATCTTTGAGAAGGAGAAAGATAAATGTAGGGTGACAGAAGTGTCACATGTAATCTCAAAAAGGCAAAAATAAGAGGAGATGAAATGTCAGAAATTCCAGCAACCTGTCATGTAGGGTTCTAATAATGAACCTGCTGCAAAAGTTGCTCCCAGTTCATTGTGCCAAACTCCCTTAAAATGCTGCATTAATAGAACACGTTCAGTTGCCAATTGTAGATGTTAGTGCAGCCAAGCATAAGAGTACGTCAGCAACTTTGACATCTGACCATAAAATAAAGATGCAGCAGGTTCCATTATAGAAGTAAGCTTATAGTTAAAAAAAAAAAATAATAATAATAATAATATGGAAAGTGTGAGACATTGCTAAGAATCCTGGCTTTAAAAAAAACATGTTACATGCTTTTTTACAGTAATAATCATTGTGAATTTCATCCAATCCTTTTACAAAAATTAATAAAAATTAGTTTAAGCACTTAAGGACCGGAAGGACTTGCCCCCTTAATCACTTCGCATCCAAGCCATTGTAATATGACGGCCACAGGAACACCCTGTCCTTCCGGACGGGCGTCATATGACATCCTAGGCTTCCCGGCGTTGTAGGGGGCGTGCCCCCCGTGTCACTCGGAAGCTGATGTCCGCTGGGCACCCGCGATTGCTCGTCACAGAGCAGGAACGTGGATCTGTGTGTGTAAACACACAGATCCACTTCCTGTCAGGGGAGAGGAGACCGATCGTGTGCTCCTAGTATATAGGAACACCGATCAGTCTCCTTCCCTAGTCAGTCCCATCCCCCCACAGTTAGAATCACTCCCTAGGTAATACATTTAACACCTTGATCGCCCCCTAGTGTTAACCCATTCCCTGCCAGTGACATTTACACATTAATCAGTGCATATTTATAGCACTGCTCACTGTATAATTGTCAATGGTCCCAAAATAGTGTCAAAAGTGTCCGATGTGTCCACCGCAATGTCGCACTCCCAATAAAAATCGCAGATCATCATCATTACTAGTAAAAAAAAAATAATAATAATAAAAATGCCATAAATCAATAACCTATTTTGTAGGCTCTATAACTTTTGCGCAATTCAATCAATATACGCTTATTGCGATTTTTTTTACCAAAAATATGTAGAAGAATACATATAATCCTAAACTGAGGACATTTTATTTATTTTTTTTTTTTTTTTTTAGATTGGGATATTTATCATAGCAAAAAGTAAAAAAATATCGGTCTTTTTTTGTTTATAGTGCAAAAAATAAAAAAAACGCAGAGGTGATCAAATACCACCAAAAGAAAGCTCTGTTTGTTGGGGAAAAAATTATCAAAATGTAATTTGGGTACAACGTCAAAATGTTACAGCACTGAAAGCTGAAAATTGGCCTGGGCTGGAAGGGGGTGAAAATGCCCTGTATTGACGTGGTTAATGACCAGAGTACGTTTTACAATTTGGTACTGCGCTGCTTTAACTGGTAATTGCACAGTCATGCAATACTGTACCCAAACTAGATTTGTGGGGTTTTTTTCTCGCAGAAATAGAGCTTTCTTTTGGTGGCAAAAGTTATAGCGTCTATAAACTATGGTACATTTTCTGGAATTTACGCAGCTTTTAGTTTATGACTGCCTATCTCCTTTTTTAAGGGGGGGTTGAAATGGCAGGGCAGTACAACCCACCCCCCCCCCCCCCCCAAAATGACCCCATTTTGGAAAGTAGACACTTCAAGCTATTTGCTGAGAGGCATGTTAAGCCCATGGAATATTTTATATTTTGCCACAATTTTCAGGGAAATTACAAATTTTTCTTTTTTTTTACACAAAAGTTGTCACTAAATGATATATTGTTCAAACATGGCAGGGGTACATGTGGAATTACACCCCAAAATACATTCTGCTGCTTCTCCTGAGTACAGGAATACCACGTGTGAGACTTTTTGGCAGTCTAGTGGCATACAGGACCCGAAAACCCCTCACCTCCTTCAGGATTTTCTAAGCGTGTACATTTTTGATTTCACTCCTCACTGACTATCACAGTTTCGGAGGCCATGAAATGCCAAGATAGCACAAACCCCCCCCAAATTACACAATTTTTTATTTACAATTTTTGGAAAGTAGACACCCCAAGCTATTTTCTGAGAGGTATGTTGAGTAGTTTGCAGATCTCGCTTTTTGTCACAAAGTTTTGAAATTTGAAAAAAGAAAAAAAAAATTTTTTCTTTACTTTCTTCATTTTCAAAAATAAATGAGAGCTGCAAAATACTCACCATGCCTCTTAGCAAATACCTTGGGGTGTCTACTTTCCAAAATGGGGTCATTTGGGGGGGGGGGGGTGTGCTATCTTGACATTTCAGGGCCTCCGTAACTGTCATAGGTAGTGAGGAGTAAAATCACCATTTAACGCCCTTAAAAAGTCTGAAGGTGGTGATTGATTTTCAGGGTCCTGTACGTGGCTAGGCTCCCAAAAAGTCTCACACATGTGGTGTTCCCATACTCGGGAGAAACAGCAGAATGTATTTTAGGGTGTAATTTCACATATACCCATGCCATGTTTGAACAATATACAATTTAGTGACTTTGTGTAAAAAAAAAAAATGTAATTACATTTTCCAGAAACTTGTGGCAAAATATAAAATATTCCATGGACTCAACAGGCCTCACAACAAATAGCTTGAAGTGTCTACTTTCCAAAATGGGGTCATTTGGGGGGGGTTGTGCTATCTTGACATTTCAGGGTCTCCGAAACTGTGATAGGTAGTGAAGAAGTGAAATCACCATTTTACACCCTTAGAAAGAATGAATGCGGCGATTGGTATGCGGGGTCTTGTACGTGGCTAGGCTCCCAAAATGTCCCACATGTAGTATCCCCATATTCAAGAAAAGCAGCAGAATGTATTTTGTGGTGTAATTGACGTTCCCTCCCACTGCTTGTAAAAGCAGTCTAGCGGCTAATTAGTCGCTAGGATTTCTTTTGCATGAAAGCCAACCACTGGCTGAAAAGAACGATACCAAGATGATACCTAAACCTGCAGGCATCATTCTGGTATAACCAATCAAAGTTCAGCAACATATCAGTACATTGCTTGTCCTTGTTGGACATATATTGTAATGTTCATTTTTTTCATGCAGCCTGTGGGCTGAACGAAAAAAGAGATTGATCGGTCAGTATGCCCACCATTAGAATACCACCCTGCATCCACCCACTTCTAATGATGGGCATACATGCACCGTTTTTTTTTTAACTGTGGTGGTGAAATCATCTCCTACAGTGCTGATTTACATATCGTGAGAGCAAACCCTGTTGCTGTCAAAATAAATAAATCCGTGCTGCAACTAAATGGCATACCTAAAAAGCAAACAATGGTAACAATAAAACATTAACGTAATAAAACAACTTTTTTTATTGCAATCTGTGCCAAAAAAAGAGTAAAAAATACATGCTGAAGCATGAGGGCAATCTGCCCCCAATATTAGGGGCAAATCGCCCCTCCACCCCTGCCCCCATGCTTAGGCATTTTTTTTTAACTGTGGTGGTGAAATCATCTCCTACAGTGCTGATTTACATATCGTGAGAGCAAACCCTGTTGCTGTCAAAATAAATAAATCCGTGCTGCAACTAAATGGCATACCTAAAAATCAAACAATGGTAACAATAAAACATTAACTTAATAAAACAACTTTTTTTATTGCAATCTGTGCCAAAAAAAGAGTAAAAAATACATGCTGAAGCATGAGGGCAATCTGCCCCTAATATTAGGGGCAAATCGCCCCTCCACCCCTGCCCCCATGCTTAGGCATTTATGCTCTTTTTTTTAAACTGTGGTGGTGAAATCACCTCATACAGCGCTGAAGTCACGGCTTTACGTATTGTGAGAGCAACCCCTGTTGCTGTCAGAATAAATAAACCTGTGCTGCAGCTGAATGGCGTACCTGCAAAGCACATAATTAACAATAAAACAAAGTAACATTACAGTATAACAGTAAGACATACCATACCTGCAAAGCAAATCCAGTAAAAATAAAACATTAGTTACAAAATACAGTAACAATAGAGAGAGAACAATAGATAGAGAATAAGAGAGAGAGATAGAGAGAGAACAATAGAGAGAGAAGAAGAGAGAGAGATAGAGAGAGAACAATAGAGAGAGAAGAAAAATAAAACAACTATTTTTGGCTTTTTTATTTAAAATCTTTGTGTTTTTTATTATTTTTTTTTATTTATTTTTTTGCACTTTTATTTTAACTGTAAACATTCCAGATTAGGATCTCTCAAACTGTGATGGCCATTGTGATGGACCCCGTACTCAAGATGTCCGCCGTAAATGCTTCCTCTGTCCGGTACCACACAATCCAAGACCCCTTAGCTCACCCAGTCACCAGACAACACCAGTGTAGGGTAAAAACCAACAGACTCCTTTATTTCAAGCACATGTTATACACTTCCAAACACTTCCCACCCTTGGAACACAGGGCAGGTTAAACTGTCCAATGACAATGGACACACAGGTCAGGTGTGTTTAACTTCTCATCAGTAAACAGTCTTAGCAGGGGGGCTGCTGTAGAAATCCCCCCTCCCTCCATAGAGATACACATCCCATAATGTCTAAGGCAGACAGACACAATAGAACATTGGAATATAGCCACACCCCAAACGAATCACAGCAAATAGTCCAACAGCATGAGACAGCACACATTATATATACATATATACACCATTGAATCTGACTAGCACAGATTATAGTGGGGGGGTTCTCATTCACCCTGTGTCCTAGAGACACAGGGTGATTTACACATAAGAAGGTCCGGGGAAGCTGGACAAGGAGCCTCCAGAACTCTCCAGGGCAATCTGAGTTCCACAAACCCCCGACCCAAAGTCACTCCTGTCACAGCCATCTTATCTTTTGAGATGCTTTGTAAGTGTGCCCAAGGACTGTGCAGTGATGTACCCTACGCTAATACTCCACTAGTGTGTGGTAGCAATGGAAACAGTCACCGATGCAGAGACCAGGTTGGTCAGGACAGGAGGGACATTAAAACGCCTATATCCGCATTTTCTGCAGACACAACATGTTCCTTGGGTGTTCTTTGGGTAGGGGCTACCAGGGAGGACATACAGAAAATGCCTGTCATACAGCTGGCTCACTGCATTTGCATTCGGAAGGTGGGAAACAGCACCGTCTTGAAACAGAAGGGCTGTGATGATCTCTTCCTGGAATTTTAGGAAGGATCCAGTTCATCCTGACACTTTGTATAGCACATAAGCGTTCAGCGGAGCCAATTGGAATAAATATACAGACACTGTTTTATACCAGTGTCTGGCCTTATGGGCAATTAAGTACGGCACCATCATCTGGTTGTTGAAGTCCACCCATCATATGTTAAGGTTGTATTCGTGGACACAGAGGGGCTTTACAACAACACCAGTCGCCGTTGGAATTTGGACTTGGTCCAAATGGTCTTATCTTGGTCTTATCTTGGTCTTATCTGCGTGAAGGGAGGGCAGAACGAAAACATTCCGTGTATCCCTCCACTTCACTGCGAGCAAATTACTACATTTCAAGCAGGCTCTCTCCCCCCATCTAAGTCGGGAATCTACAAGCCATTGGGGGAAGCCCCGGCAATTAGATCGCACAGTGCCACATGTGCCAATTCCACAATCAAATAGGTGAATAAAAAGTGGCATGCTTGTGTAATAATTGTCCACATACAAGTGGTACCCCTTTCCGAATAAGGGTGACACCAAGTGCCAAACAATCTTGACAGCGCTCCCTATGTAGTCTGGGCAGTTGTGGGGCTCCACGTGACTATCTCTTCCCTTGTAAACCATAAAACTATATGTATAGCCTGTTGCCCTGTCACAGAGCTTATACAACTTGACCCCATATCTGGCATGCCTGCTGGGGAGATACTGTTTGAAAGACAAGTGGCCAGAAAATGTAATCAGTGACTGACACTAAAACCTGTACTGGGGCGATCAGGGGGTTAAACCTTTATTCAGTAATATATGGCGGCTACCCTGACGCTAGAAAAACCTGACGGTGAGAGTAACTAGCTAACTGGCTAACTAGCGTCACCCATGACACTAAATACAGTGATCAGAAAAGAGATCTGTACACTATATTAGTGACACTGGTGACAGGGGGTGAAAGGGTTAAAACCTTTATTATGGTGTTTAGGGGGGTACCTGGGCCTACCACTAACAGCGCTAACGCTGATGACACCAATACAGTGATCAGTAAAAAATCTGAAAACTGCACTTGGTGACAGTGACAGGAAGTGAAGAGGTTAACTGGGGGGGCGATCGGGGGGTGAAAAGTGTGCCTATGTGTACTGTGTCAGTGTAGTGTTGGTGCAAATCATGGTTAGATGTCCTCTCTCCTCTCTCTGGAACCGAAAAGGATTCCACAAGAGGAGGTGACATCACTTCATCTGCCTGTGTTTACATTACACATGCAGAGGACAGTCTACCACTCGCCAGAACCAATCAATAGGTCCAGGCCAGAAATCATTGGTCTGGGCATGGAGACTGATCGGTTCTGAAACCAGGGCCGTAGATAATTTTTTTTCCTGGGGGGGGTTCAAGTCTTTCAAACTTAAAGGCATCATTTACACTTTTATGTTGGGGGAGGTACGGTAAAAACATGTGACAGCAGAGTGGGGCCATGAGACTTTGCAATGCAGTGCAGCAAAAATTATCCCCATTCAACTGAATAGAACGCAATGCACGCAGTTGTGGTGTGCTAGTGTACTCATTAGTACAGCGAGCTCCTCCTAAGCTCCCTAGTTTTTTTTTCCTTCAGCCCGCTGGGTTGAACTAAAAAAAACTTACCGTTTGAACAAGGCTTTAGATCTCATTCATATGTTTTAAATGGCCATGGAATGGCAAATTTACCATGAATACCTACAGCCAGGATCCCATATGTTCCAATTTTTGACAGCTGCTCAGCCTGTTTACCTGAGTGATGGGCTGAAAAGAGCCACTGTAACTTATAACATGTATCTGCACATCCAGTGGTCCCCATGTTTAAGCCCCAGGGGACAAAGCAAACGCATTGGGGTGTGGCCTGGCAGGAACCCAGGCTAATGTCTCTCCCATCACTACTACATTACCATAGGACTCCGTGGATGTGGGGCACCAGGGATTTTTTTTCTCTCTTCCCTTTTTTCTCTCTTCCCTTCAGTGACTACAGGAGCTGGGATGAGCTACATCCCTCGCCGGCACTCATGCAGCACATTCAGTGTCATCTACATTACTCCCCAAATGTGTCCTAAGAAATTTTATGAAATGTTTTAAGAGATAAAAAAATAAAAAATTGTGCACTGCCTACCACAGGATAGTGCCCTTTGCACCTGGTCAATATGGATGGCTTTTATTCAGTCTTAAACTGTAGCAAACCCAGCTTGAACTTGTATAAGTAAGCCTATAATAATGCTTATCTGTAGGAATAGTGAATATCTTCTAAACTTGTGGTGTTTAGGAGATATTCACATGGAAACAGCCAGTGATGTCACTAGTACTGCTTGGTTGTACTTCTCTTTCTCCTGCACTTTTGTGACCAATGTTTAGCCGACAGCCAGCTATAGCCCGCTGTCAGCAGACATCGCTCAGCAGGTCCAGGCTCTGGAAATATCCTAACTTTAAAGTCAGGATTCACACAGATGCCTGGACCAGCAGCTCACTCAGCCTCTCGTGAGCCGCAGAGACCCTGAGCCAGCCGCTCCTGCCCCCTCCTCAGCCTGGCATTCCAGTGAGCTTGGGGGAGGGGGGGGCAGAGCTAGGGACTGACCGTCACCACTCTTTGCTCACTAAAGGCTGATAACTGAGTAATCAGCGGTCTTTGATCCCTCTGTTGTTGGGCTTAGAAGCAGCTGGGGACAGATGCAACATTGGATGGATGCTCCATCCACCTACATAAGTATAATAAAAAAAAAAACATCTCTTTTAAATTAAAAAAATCCCCTCTTCCTCCTAATAACCCCCTCTCCCCAAGCAAAGATTCCCACTGTAAAATATCTCCCTCCCTCAAATATCCCCCCAAAAATTAAACCCCCATGTCTCTAAACCAACCCACCAAAGCAAAAATATCTCCCTCAGTCAATACCCTCTCCCCCAGCAAAGATTTCTAATTAGAAGAAAATCTCCCTTCATCCATTCAAACTCCCTCCCAGAAGCAAATCCCTGCCGTTAACCACCCTCTGTAAACTTCTCTACAAGAAACTCCCCCCCTTTTTCAAAAGCAAACCCACCCCTCTTTCCATAACCCCCCACCAAAAGAAACTCCCCCAGACTGGAATTCTTACTTCCTACTTCCTAAAACAGAAAATTGATGCCTCCCCACTTACCAGACCTCAGATTCAACACGGCATTGAAGTAGGAAAACTTCTGCATCCCCAGTCTCTCTTCAACTGTGTCATATGATACCTCAAGGAGGAGTTTAGGAGTTCCCTTAACTGTGCACTGTCAATTTCCGGCATCTGAGACCTTGCAGTAATTTCATGTTTTTCAGGGGGACCCCTTATTAAACTGAGGGGATGCGGCACAATAGAAGGGGGGCTAGCTGCTGCATTCCGAATCTTTGATTGCTTCTACTGTGCTGATGCTGAGGCTAAACAGCAGGGACACTGTCTTGTCTACGCCCCTGTCTGAAACTAATCCAATCGCCGTGAGTGCGGCCACGCGCCCTACATAGAGCTATGGCGATTTGCCCAGGGAAACCAACCTGCCGCAGTATAGCTGTGGCGGCTGGTCCTTAACCAGTTAAATATACTACATTCTTAAAGTCTCAATCTGAATAATAAACTTCACTCCTTTATTGACATTTCATATCCTATCCTGTAATTTGTGATCAGATGTGCAATCCACCTTCACATTTATTAAAAAAATAATAATAATTTCCTGAAAGGGAATTTTTTTTTCTTTTTTTTACCATTTTTTCTATATTACCCTAACCTAAATAAAAATGGACTTCTCACTTTACACAGTGTTTCTCCTTCAGTCTCCCAACTCTCTAACCATTGACCTAATTATGGCATTAAATAATTAATTCATTTATCCTATCATATAGGGAAAAACAAATTTGTTCTTGTGTGCTTGTGTACACAAGCTAACAAATGTTCCACACGTGTGCCCAGGTACAGAGCTCAGTGTTATCCACATGGAATCTCATGCTCCATATTACCTCTCCACAAGACTCAGATTTGGGGTGGACATTTGGATTATAAAAACTCTACAGCACTGTATTAAACACGTGGTCAGTGATCCTAAGCAACAAGACCCCTTGATAGGAATTGAAACTTTTGCTTGTCATTCCTGAACCTCCACTTGGAGTTTCTCAGGTGGTCCTTCAGATGATTAAAGATTTGAAAGCGGTGTCAATTACCCTTGGTAAATGGAAATGATACTTTAGAGCAGGGATATGCAATTAGCCAACCTCCAGCTGTTGCACAACTACAAGTCCCATCATGCCTCTGCCTCTGGGTGTCATGCTTGTGGCTGTCAAAATCTTGCTATGCCTCATGGGAATTGTAGTTCTGCAACAGCTGGAGGTCTGCTAATTGCATATCCCTGCTTTAGAGAAAGCTACATTACAAGACTCATATCACTCTTAAGCCCCATACACACGGTCGGATTATCCGCGGACCAGGTCGGTCGGATCCTGTCCGTCATACTTTGTCCGATGTTGGTGTTGCATACACACGGTCGGACAAAGTTGTCGGAAAATCCGATCATTCTGAACGTGGTGACGTTTGTTGCCTACGACGGGACTACGTAGAGGCTAGTAGCCAATAGCTTTGGTCTTGTAATGTGATCTGAGCATGCGTAGCACTTTGTCCGTCGGACAACCGTACACACGATCGGATTTGGTGTGATCGGACCGTGTTGTCGGCAAATCTATCCAGCAGGAGATAGGACTTTGTCCGTCGGACAATCCGACGTACACTGTCCGATGGTGCATACACACGGTCTGATTTTTCAACAACATTGTCCGATCGGACAGAATCCATGAAAAAATCCGACCGTGTGTATGGGGCTTTACACCTCCACTCTAAAACCTCTTCCAATGACATGACCCAACATGCAGAGACAATGTACGCCCCAAATAGTGTAAAATATTTTACTGGCAGAACATGGAGGCACAAACCTCCCCACATTTTCTGGCATATTTACATTGTTATGGACAAAATTATTGGCCAACTTGAAGCATTAGAAGGGATCACAGAGTGGTAGAGTTCAAGATTAGGAACGAGAAGTCAACTGTGACGTAACGCGCAGAGCTAAGTAAAGAAATTGAGCATGTGGTAGGGCTCTTTTCACTGCCCGGGGGAGACTGTGGAGCTGTGTGTGAGCATGCTCACCAGTCAGTTATTGCGATGTTGGAGCAGCTGCTCGGACAGAGTTTATAGAGACCAACCTGACTGTTGTTTTACTACATGGGAGTGAAATAACGTTTAAGTAAATGTATTTTAATTATAAAGACAGCACTGTGTATTTTTATTGTTGCTTTTGATTTTAACATCTGGTTTAAGATCCTTGTATGGAGTGAGTACCACTATTCATCAGAGGTTATAGCTTTACCCAGCTTAAAAGAGAAACTTAAAGGTCAACCCATGAAGGTGAGCAGACACAAGAGTGAAAGATAAATTTATACTTGTCATATGTTTATGGACATTAGTTCACCGTTTAATAGACATATAAATGTTAGCCTTTTGTGGTTTTCCATTATGATATACACACTTTTGATGATACAGTTATTGCTTTTAACAATTGATTTGGGACAGGTGAGCACAGCACATATTTATATATTTAGATAGTATTATGGTGAGGTTAAAGGTTTAGTGTTAGGTCTAGGATAAAGTGTATGTTACCCCAAAATTTCACATACCTGATATGTACAGTATGTTGTACGATGTATTTCTGTTAAAAGTATCCTGTTCTTTGTATTTTTTCCTTTATATGAAATACCTGGTGATCTTGAAAGTCACCCTTTTTTTCCTATTTCACACTGATCACACTAGGCATAGAAACACATTCATCCAAGCATGGTTCGTTTTCTGGCTGTACTGGGTGCACAGCCTATCTGTCCTCCAATGGACAAGACCAGTGCTGACATCCTGCACAGCTCTTCCCTGGTAGGATCAGTGTATTGCTCCTCCTCTGCCTCCTGCTGACACGCTTCCATGTAGTATCCACCCCCATCTTTCTAATCCTCTTATGCAGCTGAGAACAGAGTTTATGTGAACACTTATACAACAGAAACAAGTATTTAAAATGTGTATATATATATCTATATATATATATATCTATATATATATATCTATATATATATATATATATATATATATATATATATATATATATATATACACACACACACACACACACACACACACACACACACACAGTATCTCACATTTTTGCAAATATTTTATTATATCTTTTCATGTGACAACACTGAAGAAATGATACTTTACTACAATGTAAAGTAGTGAGTGTACAGCTTGTATAACAGTGTACATTTGCTGTCCCCTCAAAATAACGTAACACACAGCCATTAATGTCTAAACCATTGACAACAAAAGTGAGTACACCGCTAAGTGAAAATGTCCAAATTGGGCCCAATTAGACATTTTTCCTCCCCTGTGCCATGTGACTCGTTAGTGTTACAAGGTTTCAGGTGTGAATGGGGAGCAGGTGTGTTAAATTTGGTGTTATCGCTCTCACTCTCTCATACTGGTCACTGGATATTCAACATGTCACCTCATGGCAAATAACTCTCTGAGAATCTAAAAAAAAATAATTGTTGCTTTACATGAAGATGGCATAGGCTATAAGAAGATTGCCAAGACCTTGAAACTGAGCTGCAGCACGGTGGCCAATACCACACAGTGGTTTAACAGGACAGGTTCCACTCAGAACAGGTCTCGACATGGTTGACCAAAGAAGTTGAGTGCACACCCTCAGCGTCATATACAGAGATTGTCTTTGGGAAATAGATGTATGAGTGCTGCCAGCATTGCTGCAGACGTTGAAGGGGTGGGGGGTCCGCCTGTCAGTGCTCAGACCATACGCCGCACACTACATCAAATTGGTCTGCATGGCTGTCATCCCAGAAGGAAGCCTCTTCTAAAGATAATGCACAAGAAAGCCTGCAAACAGTTTGCTGAAGACAAGCAGACTAGGTACGTGGATTACTGGAACCATGTCCTGTGGTCTGATGAGACCAAGATACACTTATTTGGTTCAGATGGTGTCCAGCCTGTGTGGAGGCAACCAGGTGAGGAGTACAAAGACAAGTGTGTCGTGCCTACAGTCAAGCATGGTGGTGTCATGGTTTGGGACTGCATGAGTGCTGCCAGCACTGGGGAGCTACAGTTCATTGAGGGAACCATGAATGCCAACATGTACTGTGACATACTGAAGCAGAGCATGATCCCCTCCCTTCAGAGACTGGGCCACAGGGCAGTATTCCAACATGATAATGACCCCAAACACACCTCCAAGATGACCACTGCCTTGCTAAAGAAGCTGAGGGTAAAGGTGATGGACTGGCCAAGCATGTCTCAAGACCTAAACCCTATTAAGCATCTGCGGGGCATCCTCAAAGCTCTAACATCCACCAGCTTTGTGATGTTGTCATGGAGGAGTGGAAGAGGACTAGTGGCAACCTGTGAAGCTCTGGTGAACTCCATGCCCAAGAGGGTTAAGGCAGTGCTGGAAAATAATGGTGACCACACAAAATATTGACACTTTGGGCCCAATTTGGAAATTTTCACTTAGAGGTGTACTCACTTTTGTCGCCAGCAGTTTAGACATTAATGGCTGTGTGTGGAGTTTTTTGAGGGCACAGCAAATTTACACTGTTATACAAGCTGTACACTCACTACATTGTAGCAAAGTGTAATTTCTTCAGTGTTGTCACATGAAAAGATATAATAAAATATTTACAGGAATGTGAGGGGTGTACTCACTTTTTTGACATACTGTGTATATATATATATATATATATATATATAAAGTGGTGTGAAAAAGTGTTTGCCCCCTTCCTCATTTCCTGTTCCTTTGCATGTTTGTCACACTTAAGTGTTTCGGAACATCAAACCAATTTAAACAATAGTCAAGGACAACACAAGTAAACACAATGCAATTTGTAAATGAAGGTGTTTATTATTAAAGGTGAAAAAAAATCCAAACCATCATGGCCCTGTGTGAAAAAGTGATTGCCCCCTAAACCTAATAACTGGTTGGGCCACCCTTAGCAGCAACAATGCAACCAAGCGTTTGCGATAACGTGCAATGAGGCTTTTACAGCGTCCTGGAGGAATTTTGCCCACTCATCTTTGCAGAATTGTCCTAATTCAGTTACATTAGAGGGTTTTCGAGCATGAACGGCCTTTTTAAGGTCATACCGCAACATCTCAATAGGATTCAGGTCAGGACTTTGGCTAGGCCACTCCAAAGTCTTCATTTTGTTTTTTTCAGCCATTCGGTGGTGGACTTGCTGGTGTGTTTAGGATCATTGTCCTGCTGCAGAACCCAAGTTTGTTTCAGCTTGAGTACACGAACAGATGGTCAGACATTCTCCTTCAGGATCTCTTGCAGAATTCATAGTTCCTTTTATCACGGCAAGTCCAGGTCCTGAAGCAGCAAAACAGCCCCAGACCATCACACTACCACCACCATATTTTACTGTTGGTATAATGTTCTTTTTCTAAATGCAGTGTTCCTTCTACGCCAGATATACTTGGACACACACCTTAAAGAGTTCCACTTTTGTCTCATCGGTCCACATGTTGTCCCAAAAGTCTTGATCATCAAGATGTGTTGTGGAGAAATTGAGACGAGCTTTGATGTTCTTTTTGCTCAGCAGTGGTTTTCTCCTTGGAACATGCAGGCCATTTTTGCCCAGTCTTTTCCTGATGGTGGAGGCATGAACGCTGACCTTAACTGAGGCAAGTGAGGCCTGCAGTTCTTGGACGTTGTTGTGGGGTCTTTTGTGACCTCTTGGATGAGTCGTCGCTGCGCTCTTGGGGTAATTTTGGGCGGCCTGCCACTCCTGGGAAGGTTCACCACTGTCTTCGCCATTTGTGGATAATGGCTCTCACTGTGGTTCGCTGGATTCCCAAAGCTTTGGAAATGGCTTTATACCCTTTCCAGACTGATAGATCTCAATACTTTCTTTCTCAATTGTTCCTGAATTTCTTTGGGTCTCGGCATGATGTGTAGCATTTAAGGATCTTCTGGTGGACCTTACTGTCAAGCAGCTCCTATTTAAGTGATTGTGAACAGGTGTGGCAATAATCAGGCCTGGGTGTGGCTAGAGAAATTGAACTCAGGTGTGGACCACAGTTATAGTATGTTTTAACAAGGGGGGCAATCACTTTTTCACACAGGGCCATGAAGGTTTGGATTTTTTTTCACCTTTAATAATAAACACCTTCATTTACAAATTGCATTTTGTTTTACTTGTGTTGTCCTTGACTATGGTTTAAATTGGTTTGATGTTCCGAAACACTTAAGTGTGACAAACATGCAAAGGAACAGGAAATGAGGAAGGGGGCAAACACTTTTTCACACCACTGTATATATATAGATATAGATATAGTATAGATATAGATATATACACACAGTATGTTTTGTGATGTATTTCTATTGTAAACTGAATGGGTTATTTTACAAGTTAAGGGTACACATCATATACTTTAAGTGAAACTAGCCAGATTAAGTGTGGTGAGGTGGTTAGGAAATAATGTAGGGATTACGTTTTAGTGCTCAGGTGAAGAGAGGGTAAATATATAGTTAGGGTTAGGCAACAGACGGTGCAGGGGGACGTTTTTAAGTTGTTTTTAGCACTGTAGAAGCTACCAGTAATTTGTTCTCTGCACCAAAAAAATTACATACTAGATATTTTCTTTTCTATTTGAATGTGCATTGAAAAAAAAATAAAAAATTACAACAAAAATAAAAGAAATAAATAAAAGAATGGTTGTGTGAAACTTATCATTGTTGTTCACGGTGTCGCTGCAAAGCTTTTAGGCCTCATGCACCCTGTAAGTTTTATGCAGCTGCTCCTAGGGGCATCTGCCATTTTATTTGTCTCTAAAAGCCCCTCCATGTTAGCTTATGTGTTCATACACACATAGACTTTTAGCAACGTTTAGTCACAGGAGAGTTTCGAGGCAGGAATAAAAAACCCTCTGCCAGTGGATCCAGGAGCAGCAGAGTTTGGGCATAAAAAAATAGAGCTTGAGCTTTAATTCATTTCAATGGCCAGAATAAATTATTTACTTTGGCCAATGAAATAACTTAATGCCCAAGCGATTGATGCCTGTAAAGACACCTACACACTGCTGGCTTCTAGGAGAGATAAAAACAAAGTCCTGTGTCCATGAGGCCTTAAACTGAGCAATTTCAATTGCACCAGCAACAAGAATGTTGCACATCAAGATGCAATATTCTTCCTTTATTGAAATTGCCAGCAGGGACAAGTCCTATTCTGACATGTTTTGCACTAGGCACAGTGCTTTCTCTTAGAATGAGCCCAATCTCACCTGGAACAGCATGTGAATTATTTGATATTGGTGAGGGTGAATTTCAGGCTTTGAAAGCAAACAGAAAAGCTGAATTCAGGAACCAACAAAGATAAGAGCTAGAAATTCATGAAAATGTCTGATTATATGCACGATAAATGACAGATAAACATTTTTTTACGATCAGGTTGGAAATCATCAGGAAGTCTGGTGGTTGAGCAAGCATCAGGCTGACTTTAAAATCTCCTACCCAGTAGGTCTTATTTACCTTGTCTTCACTTCCCCACTGCTTGTTTCAGACATACAAAGTGAATAAAATACAAATTTTCAAGGTATGGATGGAAAAGTGCCTCATGCCCCCTCTGATAAATAATTCATAGAAATATTCTTCATGACTAAGTTAAATACAAAATAATTACCGGTACTTAATTTTTGTACAGGTAAGAGGATATTCATTTACCAATTTTAAAGCAAACATATAGCAAATACATAAATAAATAACATCGTACTTACAATACAGGCACTGTCAGATATGCAGATAATAGGTCTGAAACTTCTATGATTTTGGAATTGAGAGAAGTTCTAATGTAAAAACAGGGATCAGCTTCCATGGTTGCTGACTTTGGCTCACCAGCTCTGCACTCCCTCCCTCTATGTTAGTTAGGCCACCCATCACAATAATGCAGCAGCACTTTAGGCTGGGTTCACACCTATGCGAATTGGATGTGGGTTTCTCCGCATCCAATTCACATAGCAGGAGAATGTGACTGGCTCTCTATGGAGCCGGTTCACATATCTCCAGGGGGCGGCTGCAGAGTGAACGGCACAGAAACCCTGTGCATCTTTGGCTCCGTTTCAGGGCTGAATTCAGGCACAGATTCGGCCCTGATTCGCCTCTGAACTGGAGAATGGGGACGCCCAGCAGTCCTGCGCAGGTTCCAGTGTGAACCAAACCTCAAAGTGGGAGTTAGTGGGGGTGGATCAGAATCAACAGCCGCAGAAGCTGGCTGCTGTTTGAACTTTTAAGCATCATTCTATTCAAGGATCTCAGAAGAACAGACCTGGGTGTAGGGATCTGGAAATGCCTGCAACAAAAGGTAAACACATTTTTTTCACCATATGTCCACTTTAAGTGACCTACTACACCATCACTCAGCTGTGTCACACTGTCACCCTGCTTCCTGAATCACATTCAGACTTCCAAGACAGGTTTAAATATGATCATTGACTGCCAGAAATGTCTTACTACTCGCTTCTGTTTATACCAGTGTTTCTCTTTTGTCTTGCGGCGCACTAAAAAGATCTAAAAATGTTCGCGGCACACCTGAAAAGATTTAACAATTTTTGTGGTAAAGCACTTATTTATTTTTACATATATATATTTAATTAAAATTGTAATGTGAAGGACTCTAAGACAGTGTAGTAGTATCTCACAATATTTATTAAAAGAATCAACTCACATGAGGGAGGAAGTATACAGGCACATCATACAATAGGTGCTTCTGTGGTGCTGGTGAAGTTGGTACAGCGGTTGGTACACAGGTACAGGGCTCTGAGAGCTTGAGAAAGGAGAAAGAAGCATTGCGGCCTCTCTGGACTATCGGGCATGCTCTGAAAACAAATTGCAATCTTTCCTCCCGTTGATCCACTTTCCGGTGGGGGCCTGCATGTCCAACACTTGCAGACTGCCATTAAGTCCTCCCACCCAGGCCCCGTGGGTCTGACCGTCCGACCACTGTTACAGTCTTTGCTGAAGGCTCCCCGAAATATGCCACGGCACACCTGCAAAGCACAGCACACTAGTTTGAGAATCACTGGTTTATACTAACCTTTCATAAGAGAGACATCAATGGGGCATACAGTGCACATGCTGATGACCATCTTTTCTACATCACTGCAGCAAGAGGCTGCAGATCACCTGAGTACCTACAGGATGAATTAGGGTTGCGCTTGTGTATTACAATTATGCCTAGATCAAAAGCTGTAGTACCAAACATGTTGCTTCCTCTCTGAATGTGTCTCAAGGCTTAATTTTTCATATTGAGTTGAGTGTTCCTTCAAATACAGTGTTAAGCCCCATACACACGGTCGGACTATCCGCGGACCATGTCGGTCGGATCCTGTCCGTCGTACTTTGTCCGATGTTGGTGTTGCGTACACACGGTCAGACTACGTTGTCGGAATATCCGGTCTGCAAGAACGTCGTGACGTAAGTCGTCTTCCACGAGATTAGAAAAGGGAAGTTCAGCACCACGTCAGGCACCCGTTGGGCTCCTTCTGATGATCCCGTGTTTATCGCGAGTTAGTCGAAGTTTGGTGACTTAAGATTCGCGCTTCTCAGTTTTCTGACTCAGATCGTTACTGCTCTTCAGTTTGTGCTTGTCGTGCGTATCTGTTTATTAGTGCGTGTAGTCAGTTCGCATTTGTTGGTCATTGCGGCCTATATCTTGATATAGGACGCTTTGATTTGCACTGCTTATTGTCTGCTCGTTTCTGGTATTCATTTCGTTCTTTCAGGCCTTGCTGTTTATCGGTGCTTTCTGTTTGTCCGTTCTGACCAGCCGACATTTTGTGACCTTGTGAGCGATGTTTCCCGTGCGTACTCGTCGCCGAGTTCGTGCTGTACGCGGAATTGGTGTCGGGCTTTTAGCTTTGACCCAAGACCCGTCCATGAACAGAGTGACGAGGAGTATGTGGACCAAGAATTGGTTGCTTCAGCGTGACCAATTCTCGCACATGCCTTTGCTTCGTGAGATCCGGGTGAATAATCCTGATGATTTCAGGAACTTTCTCCGGATGACGGACCCCGATTTTCACCGTCTTTTGGCTTTGCTGACCCCCTTTATCAGCCGGCAGGATACCTGCATGAGACAAGCCATTACTCCGGAGCAGAGGCTTGTTGCCACGTTGAGGTACTTGGCGACAGGGAGAAGTCTTCAGGATTTGAAGTTCTCTTCAGGTATCTCTCCCCAGGCCCTGGGAATCATTATTCCAGAGACCTGTTCTGCCATCATCCAGGTCCTGCAGGAGGACTATATTAAGGTAACATTTATACTTTACTATTCCCTTCTATGTATGCTCTGTTTGCTAATGTCTTCTATTTTTGACCTCCTTCCCTAATTACCATGTTTGCAATATGTTCTAATATGCTGTGCCCCTTTTCTCCTTCATGCATTTTTCCCTTCACTTACCTGCCCAGCATGCTCTTCTGGCCCAATAGACACCTATGGCCTAGTCACTTAAGCAATGTCTTTTGTCTGCTGCATAGTATTGTTTGCCCCCAAACACAACAAATGTTTGCTGTGTGGTTTACTTCATGTAGAGCCCCCTTTTTTTTCTTTTTTTTTTGTGGGGGGGGGGGGGCAAACTCATTAGGAACCCCCTCCCCCAACTGCTCTGTCAGATGGTACCAATCCTCTATCTGCTGGCTTTCCCAAGGTCAATACACACTATATACCTACCTCTTTATAGTGGGCATCTTTAGGGATGAATTCAGCAAAGCATGTAGTGCAAGGGGCTGCCTCCATACTTTCTATTTCCTATTTTTGGGGGTTCTTTCCCTCCTATTAGCTTGCTTGGTAATTTCAGAATGTCACAATGTGCTTTCCTTTTTTTTGTGGGGGGGGGGGGGGGGGGTTGAAATGTTAGTTTAGCTTTCCTGGGGGCTGCCAATAGTGTTAAGTACAGAGGGTCTGGCCAAACTAGCACACATTATTGAGCCATTTGCCAATCAATGAAGTGCAGAAGGTTACCTGTCCAACACCACCCCCCCCCCCCCCCAAACCCTAGTTATTGCCAATGGCCCATCAGAAGTGGGGGGATTGATGGGGGGTGAGTAATCTGTGAAGGTGAGCCTCTACTTTTCTGTGCAAATACTTTCCTGCCTCCAATTTTATACAATGCTCTTGTTCCAAGATGTTGATTGTCTAATCTGCTTGCAATGTTTATGTGCAAAGTGACTAATTAGTTTTTCTTGTTTCACTCCACAGTTCCCTTCCACGCCACAGGAATGGCAGACTGTGGCCTCCCACTTTGCCAGCCGTTGGGACTTTCCTAACTGCGGAGGGGCAATTGATGGGAAACACGTCCGCATCGTCCCACCGCCCAACTCGGGGTCCTACTATTATAATTATAAAGGGTTTAATAGTGTAGTGATGTTGGCGGTGGTGTCGGCGACATATGAATTTATGTATGTGGACGTGGGGATGAACGGCCGGATCTCGGATGGTGGTGCCATTGCGCACACGGAGTTCTACTCGCGTCTCCAAAGTGGCAGTCTGTGCTTGCCACCTCCAGAGGAGAATGCAGAAGGACTCCCCTTCGTCTTTGTCGCAGATGAAGCGTTTGCGTTGACTCCCCATCTGATGAGGCCGTTCCCGATGAGGACCCTCACCCCAGACCAGAGGGTCTTCAACTACAGGCTGTCCAGAGCCCGAAGAGTTGTGGAGAACACTTTTGGCATCCTGGCCAGCTGCTTCCGCCTGTTCTTGACGGCAATTAACTTGGCGGAATACAAACTGAACCACATAGTTCTTGCCTGTTGCATATTGCACAACTTCCTCAAAAGACATAACAGGAACTATGTGGTGCCCGTTGGCCCAGATGTGGAGGGCCCTCCAAATGCTGACCTCACAGCCCTTCAAGTGGCACGTCCAGGCTTGCCCCCTCTAAATGCCCGCGCGGTCCGCGAGCAATATATGGACTACTTTGTGGGTAGGGGGGCCATTGCTCTGCCTGACGATGTGTGAGAGGCATTTTTTAATAAATCTTATTTTTCAACCAACCTATGATTTCTTGTCATTTCCGTATTCTTTTTAGCTTATTTTACCTTGAAATTTTTTCCCTTTGCCTTCGACAGTGGGAATGCACTTTCTGGGCAAAAGGAGGTAACAGTCTCTTCTTCCCAAAAAGATTATTCTCATGTTGTGTGTTTGATACCTAATCTTTGGTCTAGAGAAGGTTTGTACTGCATAACTGACACCCAAAATACTCCTTTTCATCACCAGGTCAGACATGTGTGTATTCTCAAAAATGCTGTGCTCCGTGTTTTCGTACAAAGCACTGTGGGTGTCATTTACATAAGTCAAATCTACTATGCTCTACAAGTGCAGTGAAAAAGTGCCCTGGAAAAGAAACTTGCAGTGCAAAGTGGACTTGCCTTTAGTAAATAACACCCATTGCCCCCCATATCCTTTACATTTGACATACATAATGCATTGTGTTTTTTAAATAAGGAAGCCACACATTTAGAAAATTAAAAAAGTTTACTTGGAAAACATTCACAAGTGCGTTTACAATCTTCTTGCC
This sequence comes from Lithobates sylvaticus, assembly GCA_028564925.1. Lineage (NCBI taxonomy): Eukaryota > Metazoa > Chordata > Amphibia > Anura > Ranidae > Lithobates > Lithobates sylvaticus. The sequence continues at coordinate 322,833,926 of CM053028.1, read as the reverse complement.
CAAACTGACAACATCTTGGTTATTTACAACATTGTTTACAAACATTCCGCAATTGGTAAAACCAGGCATGGAGCAAAACAGAACCTATGAACTAGGAAAGTTCAACTTTCTAAAGTGAAGACAAGATCAGACATGACTATTATGTTCAAAGTGTGTTTGATCTTGCCTTCATCACATGGGGGGTCACCCCTGGAAAGTGGAAATTTAGAACATGCACACAATTTGGGTATGAAAATGGTCATTAGATGGTAAAACACATGCCTAGAAGCTTCAAAAGTGCCATTTTCCATCATGGGGATGAATGGACGTTTTTTGGGGGTGCAACCCCTTCACCACAACCACTTTCGTAGTTCGTAAAGTGGTTGCACCCCCAAAAAAACGTTGGCATTCATCCACCATGATGGGAGCTAGCACATGTGGACACAATGTGTGCATGTTCCAAATTTCACACAGTTCTTAAGTTGCAAATGTGTTCAGAAGCAGGCACAAATGTGTGTTAATTACTTGGTGCGTTTTCATATTTTTCCTAAAACATCAATGATGTTCTTCAATTTTTGTTGAACATCATTGATGTTTTGCTTTATGTAATCTAGATCTCTATTGCAGACCATTATCTCCCAGATGAGTACGTGGGCACTCTCTGTGGTAAAGTGCGATTTTTCTTCCACAACATCCACGTCACCTAAAAACCACAAACAAACAAAAATCGGGTGTTGGAAATGAGGCAGCCATACATTGATTAGCTTACCAGTAGCTGTGTTCTCCCACACTCACCTGTTGTGGTGACAAGTTCTCCAAGTTCGATGATCTCTCCTTCCTCCTCCTCCTCCTCTGCTTCTGCTCTTTCCCCTTTTTTTGGGAGGTGTTGGTTTGGGGGTTTCCTCAGACGGCCCAAGTTTGCGCTCCCCTATGAGAATGTACAAAAGGAAGATTTAGCAACACAATCTATTGAGGGCAGAAATAGGAAATGACAAACATTGCTTGAAAGTGACGGACACTATTTTTGTTTGGCCAGTTACAAATGCCAACTACATGAATGTAGTCACTTTGTAAAGGTGCTAAACTTACTAGCTTTTTGGTAGAAGTTTGTGTGATGGAGACCCCCCTCTAGTATCCACTGGAGCACATGTGTGGAAAAGCCTAATAAAAAGGGGGTTTGGGTGTACCAGCACTAGTGCTCTAGAGTCAAGATGGGTAAACAGCTACTGAGTGACCTCTCCTTTACATTGACTAAATTTGGTTTACGCTCTTGATGACATCTCTAGTGAGAACAAACTTCCTTTCAATAAAAACTTCACCAAACCTCGTATTATAAGTGGCCGAACGATCGAGGTTGCGTACGATCGAATGGACACACACACGAACATGACAGTGGCAGAAAGATCGAGGCTGAGTACGATCGAATGCACAGACGAACCTGAAAGTGGCCATTTTGGAATGTACAACTTTGTAAAAATCAAACCACATGGAGCAGTATGCAAGCAAGAAATAAAACACAAAACACAACTACTTACTTTTTTGAAGAATTCGCTTGATCTTTCTGTACTGATCGGCCTCCCTCAGTTTCAGGTCTGACCAGCGTTTCCTCAGTTGTTCCTTGGATCGTTGTACCCCAAACTGATTGTACAGCCTCCTCACAACTTTAGACATGATCTTGGCCTTGCGGACATTGGGGTTGAGGTAAGACCCATACTTCCCATCATAGTCGCTCCTCTTTAATATGTCCACCATCTCCAACATTTCTCCAAATGACATATTGGAGGCCTTGAATTTCAGGCTCCGGGATCGGGACGTTTCTGCCTCCGGACTTTCCTCGTCCTCCTCCTCGTTGGTGGGATATTTGGGGCGCACCTGCTGTGTCCCCGACATGTGCTCTCCCCACTGCGCCGTAAAGAGAATGGGTGGGGAATAGACGAGAAAGTTCGTCAGGGGCGGGCGGAGTTTGACGCATGCGCACTGGATATAAAACGTCACACGCCTGTGTCGTAGCCACGATCTGGGAGACGAGGGGAGAGAAAGCTCACGCACGAGACGATCGCTAGAAACGAAGGTACAATTTGACGTTGGTACATAACTAGCCTAGACTGATTCGAACTTGAGGCTTCTTTATGGAGAAGATTAGGAGAGTTTAGCCTGACATAATTTATAGTGTTTTGTGTGGTGTTGTGTCTTGCAGAGATTATGAAGGGATTCAACGACATGAGTTTTCTCCCCCTCTTCATTGCCAAATACAGGGAATTTCCCATTTTATGGCAGGCTAAACACCCCCATTATAGCATCAAAGCAAAGAGGCACACAGCCCTGGAGGAACTTGTGGAATTTGTCAAGCCAAGGTTCCCCACGGCAACTGTTGATGATATAAGAAAGAAAATTGGCAGCCTGAGGAGTGCGTATATCAGGGAGCGCAAGAAGGTCGTGAAGTCGGAAGAAACTGCAACTGCAGCAGATGAGGTCTATGTCCCCAAGCTCTGGTACTATCAGAGTCTACATTTTCTCAAAGACCAGGCTGATGTCACGGAGCCACTCTCGACTCCTCCTTCCACGCTTCCTTGCGCGCAGGCCACCCCTGATGAGGCTTCCGAGGAGCAACCTGGGCCTTCCAGTATGGAAGAGGTGGAGGAGCCCAGCTTGTTCCAGGTATAGTAGTTTTGTTACCATTTATGTGAATAATGAATGATGTTCACTTAATTCAGGATCCCCAATTGCTTAGTTCCTAACGTGTTTGACATATCAACTGACAGTAGTGTTGGAGACAGTTGGGGCCACAATCTAAACTGCAGGGCTGAGAATTGTATGGTTTTCTATTTGTAAACATTTTGCAACAGTCACTAGATGAGAATTGTGTGTGTTTGATGAACAAATACCTGAAACTATGTCCCTTTTTCATACACAGGAAGACCTCAGCCAGGAGGTGGCTGTGGAAGGTGGCAGTCAGGAGGAGGCAGGGGTTAGTGGCAGCCAAGAGGTGGGTAGTGGCAGCCAACAGGGGGGTAGGCGTAGGAGCCTGACTGACTCCCAAATCCCTCTCCTCCGCCTTCCGTACAGAAGGGCGAGAAGGGGGGGTGATGCGGGAGAGTCACCGCTCCGGATGATCAGAGAGGCTTCAGCCTCCCTACATGCCACACCCACCGACGAGGAGACCTTTGGCTCCGTGGTTGTCACTAAAATAAAGGGTATGGAGGTGAGGCAAGGCAACATGTGTGAGGGGCTCATCCTCCATGTCCTAAATAAGGGGAGGGCTGGGGAGATGACTCCCCTCACACATGTTTGCCATAGTTACCATGCTCCGCCTCCTCCTCCTCCTCCTTGTTCTGCCACCCCACCAGCACGACAGCCACAGCGTGCAAGGAAGCGTGGAAGGAAGACCTGAGAGTGACGACCTGGATTCAGTCTGGTCTGAGAGAAGATGGAGCCTCTCGTAGTACCAGAGCCTGGGGACCTAGATGGCATCTGCTGCAGTTCCGGATGCTTTGGACTTCAGGACCAGATTGCACTCCCCTTAATATACTTACTCCTCAGGCCCCCAATTTTCTACGCTTGAAAATTGATGGTTGCCGTGGGGGTCCAAGGCTTTACAAATTCCCCAAGTTTCACCATGGCTGCGTTCCTCTTTGGTTTGTTGCTGAGACCTAAATAAAGGTTTTTGGGATTTGAAATAATCATTGACTATTGTGCTTTACTTTTCTACAATGACAGTTTTTATTTGAGTAGGCAGGTACATTTCACTAATCCTAAAGTAGAATTAACAAGGGGCACCAACAACCAACAAACTCCTATTAAATTTAAGCAACAAATACAAATGTTAATAATGTGGTTTGGCTAAGTTGAGACACACAACCCCCCTCCAAAAAACATTAATAAAATCTCCTTCAAATATGTATTCCCCCAAAAAAAAAAAAAAAAAACATGATAAAAATATAACAAAGATTCTTTTACGATCTGAGTAAAAATAAACATGTAGTGTATAAATCCTGAAAAGTAATAAAGAACTAAGTTTGTGAGAAGTGCGGGTGAATAGGAGCAGCTAAAACATGTCATTCTTGTTGCATTGTAAAGACAAAGAGAATGCGCTGCATTAAAGACATTTTAACATTGCAGCGTGACGAATGTGCTGTGTCGATTAGGAAAGGTAGTTTTACCTGACCGAGCGCTTCCGTCACAGAATTTCTTCTGAGCATGCGTAGCACTTTGTCCGTCGGACAACCGTACACACGATCGGATTTGGTGTGATCGGACCGTGTTGTCGGCAAATCTATCCAGCAGGAGATAAGACTTTGTCCGTCGGACAATCCGACGTACACTGTCCGATGGTGCATACACACGGTCTGATTTTTCAACAACATTGTCCGATCGGACAGAATCCATGAAAAAATCCGACCGTGTGTATGGGGCTTTAGAGATACATTTGTCTGAGGTGTTTTTGAATACATTACAGCCAAGTGTACTTAACTGCAGTTCAAAGAAGTCCATGAAACATATTCACTTGCATACAGCAGAAGAGAAGGCTTGTTGGTTTTGCTGGGAGGATGTTGCCGTGAGATGGTAATACCATAGACTGACATTTAACTGTAATTGAAAACGTCTGTCTTGCGTGCTATCTCTGTAAAGCAGGTAAGATGTTTTATATCTCCTAGCACTGCCACTGCACTGCAAGTCATTTCTCTTGTTAGGATTGTTAAACATCTCCTCCGATGCTGAAAAATTACCCTGTAAAAACATTAAAAAGCAAGAAAGATTAGGAGCATACAATGAACATAGACTTCATTTTTATCAACAACATACAGTGTGCATTATCTAAGGCTATTGAAATTCTTTTCAGAGCTGTATTATTTGTGTTGAAAATATAATGATGTTTTATTTAAGCATTTGAAATATGCTATACTGTATTATTTACGTGATTATGACAAATTGTGACTTTAGGAATGTCATAAAACTATTTCCCAGAGTTTACTACACCTACATCATTAACTTGCAATGCTGAAGTGGGTGAATTTGTGGCCAGGCTCACAGCACTCAGAAGACTTACAGCAGAGTTTGGTCACCAGAATCAGAATAAGATACGTTATGTTATTCTTCAGAAGCTACTGTACAGTATATTAGTTTGAGGGTCATTTCTCTTTCCTTAGTTCAGGTTTAAGAAATCTAGTTTGTAAAGATATAAATGAGCCTATTCAATGCAGAAGTCACAATGTACACAGGGTATAGTATCTTTCCAAAGGCACTGCATTTCAAGGTACACTATATTGTCAAAAGTATTGGGACTCCTGCCTTTACACGCACATGAATATAATGGAATCCCGTAGGGTTCAATTATGAGTTGGCTTACCCTTTGCAGCTATAACAGCTTCAACTCTTCTGGAAAGGCTGTCCACAAGGTTTAGGAGTGTGTCTATGGGAATGTTTGACCATTCTTCCAGAGGCACATTTGTGAGGTCAGGCACTGATGAACGAGAAGGCCTGGCTCAGTCTCCGCTCTAACTCATCCCAAAGGTGTTCTATTGGTTTGAGGCTAGTCAAGTTCCTCCACCCCAAACTCGCTCATCCATGTCTTTATGGACTTTGCTTTGTGCGCTGGTACGCAGTCATGTTGAAACAGGAAGGGGCCATCCCCAAACTGTTCCCACAAAGTTGGGAGCATGAAATTGTCCAAAATGTTTTGGTATGCTGATGCCTTAAGAGTTCCCTTCACTGAAACTAAGGGGCTATGTCCAACCTCTGGAAAAAAAAAACCCACACCATAACCCCCTCCACAACAAAAGATTTGGACCGGTTCACAAAGCAAGGTCCATAAAGACACAGATGAGCGAGTTTGGGGCGGAGGAATTGGATTGGTCTGCACAGAGTCCTGACTTCAACCTGACATCTTTCAGATGAATTAGAGCGAAAACTATGAGCCAGACCTTCTTGTCCAACATCAGTGCCTGACCTCACAAATGCGCTTCTGGAAGAATGGTCAAACATTCCCATAGACACACTCCTAAACTTTGTGGACAGCCTTCCCAGAAGAGTTGAAGCTGTTATAGCTGCAAAGGGTGGGCCACCTCAATATTGAATCCTACAGACTAAAGCCCCATACACACGCGCGGATTATCCGAGGACCAGGTCCGTCGGATCATGTCCGTCGTACTTTGTCCGATGTTGGTTTTGCGTACACACGGTCGGACAAAGTTGTCGGAAAATCCGATCATTCTGAACGTGGTGACGTTTGTTGACTACGACGGGACTACGTAGAAGGCTAGTAGCCAATAGCTTTGGTCTTGTAATGTGATCTGAGCATGCGTAGCACTTTGTCCGTCGGAATTCGCTACACACGATCGGATTTGGTGTGATCGGACTTTGTTGTCAAAAAATCTATCCAGCAGGAGATAGGACTTTGTCCGTCAGACAATCCGATGGAAACTGTCCGATGGTGCCTACACACGGTCGAAATTTCCGACAACATTGTCTGATAGGACAGAATCCATCGGAAAATCCGACCGTGTGTATGGGGCTTTAGACTGGGATGCCATTAAAGTTCATGTGCGTGTAAAGGCAGGAGTCCCAATACTTTTGACAATATAGTCTGTATTTGATACTGCTGGTCCATGGAGATTGAGGCTGTGAAGTTGGAGAGTGCCAGCAAATGAGCAAAATTTGCTTGTCAATGCTTCAGCATTCCTTAATGGATATTTCAATCCACCTAACATATAGTGAACTAATACCCATATTATCTTTACTCATTATCTTGGGGCATTGCAAAAAGCACAGCAGGTTCCTCAATTAGTGTGCGCTCCCTCTGGCTCTCTATTGACTTCAAGTCAGCAGGGTAAGTGAGATCTATCAATGTTATTAGGTTTTATTAGGGCCATTACATCACAGAAAGAAAAGAGCCCCACCACATAATGCAGGATTCCTGCATGTGGAGACCCACTCTGTGCCTTACCGACAGAATAACTGACAAAATATGTTAGCCACAGATTATGGATTTAGTCCAGATTCTTTGTGAACCTAGTCACCATATCAGTTGCTATAATATCAACTACTTTGCCCACAATTAAGTTTTTACACAAAAAACACATTTGTGTTTTTCAACTCCAGATTTCTCAAGCGTCACAATTTACAACCAGTGCATTCGTTCCCCACTACAAAATATAGGCACAGCTACATAAATTATTAATTTGTATAGAAGGACTAATCACTTCTGTGAAGAAAGCTAAAAGGCATGCTGTGGTGTCAGAACCAGAATGGGGTATCTACAGTAAATCAAGTTCCAAAAAAAAAGCAAGCAAAATGTAAAATGCAAAATACTGAAATGATCATAATTTACATAGTGTACACATATAGTAGCTAAACCATTTACACCCAAGAGAACTAGACTGATATTTTGTAGGCAATATCCTAATAGTGTGTTTATTATGTCAAAACTACAGGACAAAAAAATAAAAAAAAAGTTACATTTTAGCTGTATTTTGCATTGGCAATAAAAAAAACGTCAACATTCTACTAAAAGTAGATCTGTTATGCAGAAAAAATGGTTTGTTTTGATGCACAGAGCTGATTAAAATATTTTTTGGAAATTATTTACAGTTAGACTGTTGTACGCTTTTTTTTTTTTTTTTTGTTAAGGTGCAACTTGCCCCAAGGAGTGGGGGAAAAGCACAGAATTACTGAACTACTGATTACTGAATTACTGATGGTTATATCCAGTATTGCAGTGTGACAATCATAGGTGTACGCACAGGGTGTGCCGGATGTGCCTTGGCACACCCTAATCACTTCGTTCGCATCAACATTTATGCTCTATGTGGCAGTGGGGAGAAGGAAAAGATCTCCCACTGAGCGTTTCTGCCTAACCTGTTCCCATCCTGCATATAGTCAAATGACGGCCGCAAGGTGTCTCTTAGTCTGGGAGGCCGTCATATGATGTCCTCGGCTTCCCGCGTCACTCGGAAGCCGCTGCTCGTGCCTGCCGGCCGCGATGTCCGCCTGGCACCCGCGATTGCCGGTCACAGAGCAGGGACGTGGATCTATGTGTGTAAACACAGATCCACATCCTGTCAGGGGAGAGGAGACCGATCGTGTATTCCCAGTGTAGAGGAACACTGATCGGTCACCTCCCCCAGTCAGTCCCCTCCCCCCACAGTTAGAATCACTCCCTAGGTAACACATTTAACCCCTTGATTCCCCCCTAGTGTTAACCCCTTCCCTGCCAGTCACATTTATACAGTAATCAGTGCATTTTTATAGAACTGTTCGCTGTATAAATGTCAATGGTCCCAAAATAGTGTCAAAACTGTCCGATCTGTCCGCCGCAATATCGCAGTCCTGACAAAAATCGCAGATCGCCGCAATTACTAGTAAAAGAAAAATGCTTTAAATCTATCCCCTATTTATAGGTGCTATAACTTTTGCACAAACATATCAATATACGCTTATTATGATTTTTTTAACCAAAAATATGTAGAAGAATACATATCGGTCTAAACTGAAGAAGAAATGTGTTTTTTTTATATATTTTTTGGTGATATTTATTATAGCAAAAAGTAAAAAATATTGCTTTTTTTTCAAAATTGTCGCTCTTTTTTTGTTTATAGCGCAAAAAATATAAACCGCAGAGGTGATCAAATACCACCAAAAGAAAGCTCTATTTCTGGGAAAAAAAAGAACGTCAATTTTGTTTGGGTGCAACGCCGCATAACCGCTAATTGTCAGATAAAACGACGCATTGCTGTATCACAAAAAGTGCGGCGGTAAAAGTGGTTAAATGGCCATTAAAGGTAACCACCCTCACCTGTGATCTGTTTGCTTGTAATTAGTGTGTGTGTATAAAAGGTCAATGCCTTTCTGGACTCCTGACAGACTCTTGCATCTTTCATCCAGTGCTGTACTGGCGTTTCTGGATTCTGAGTCACGGGGAAAGCAAAAGAATTCTCAAAGGATCTGCGGGAAAAGGTAGTTGAACTGTATAAAACAGAAAAAGGATATAAAAAGATATCCAAGGAATTGAGAATGCCAATCCACAGTGTTCAAACTCTAATCAAGAAGTGGAAAATGAGGGGTTCTGTTAAAACCAAACCATGGTCAGGTAGACCAACTAAAATTTCAGCCACAACTGCCAGGAAAACTATTCGGGATGCAAAGAAAAACCCACAAATAACTACAGATGAAATATAGGACTCTCTGAAAACATGTGGTGTGGCTGTTTCAAGATGCGCAATAAGGAGGCACTTGAAAAAAAAGATGGGCTGCATGGTCGAGTCGCCAGAATAAAGCCATTACTACACAAATGCCACAAAGTATCCCACTTACAATATGCCAAATACCACAGAAGTAACCCTTGCATTCATCAGCCAGGAAGCTGCGCATGGGACGTATTTGGACATTCCAACATGACAATGATCCAAAACACAAGGTCAAGTTGACCTGTCACTAGCTACAGCAGAATAAAGTGAAGGTTCTGGAGTGGCCATCTCAGTCTCCTGACCTCAATATCATTGAGCCACTCTGGGGAATGTGTATTTCATGCAAGACAGCCCAAGAATTTACAGGAACTGGAGGCTTTTTGCCAAGAGGAATGGGCAGCTTTACCATCTGAGAAGATAAAGAGCCTCATCCACAAATACCACAAAAGACTTTAAGCTGTCATGGATGTTAAAGGGGGCAATACACGTTTTTAAAAACTGGGGTATGTAAACTTTTGATCAGGGTCATTTGGGTAGCTTCTGTTGCCATTATGATTTAAAAAGAGTAAACACAGAATTTACAGGAACTGGAGGCTTTTTGCCAAAAGGAATGGGCAGCTTTACCATCTGAGAAGATAAAAAGCCTCATCCACAAATACCACAAAAGACTTCAAGCTGTCATTGATGTTAAAGGGGGCAATACACGGTATTAAAAACTGGGGTATGTAAACTTTTGATCAGGGTCATTTGGGTAGTTTCTGTTGCCATTATGATTTAAAAAGTGTAAACACAGTTCATTGATAATAAATGGCTTCAGCCACACACTAACCATGAGTGAAAGAAACTTTTTGTGTTATCATTTATATTCTCTAAAAAATGGCCAAGAAATCATAAATTCTGCCAGGGTATGTAAATTTATGAGTACAACTGTGTGTATATATATACACACACACACACACACACACACATATATGTATGTGTGTTTGAGCTTTGCACACCCTAGCTTTGCACACCCTAATGCAATAAGCTGCACACACCTATGGTGACAATAAAAGACATTGGATCCTAGTGGCTAGGATCCAATATCTCAAGCACTGCAAACAAGGTGACTTGTATAATGAATGACAGCTTAGTTTTAACATCATCCCATTTTGTAAATAGAGTGAATATTAATCTCCGGAATTAGGCATGAGCTCAAAACCAAATTATATAGCAAATCAAGATCCGTTCAAAGTGGGTGGTCGTGGACTGCGCCACAAGTGGGGGCAGGCCAGCTTCTCAAATGTGTGACCCTGGAACCTCTTCCACTGCTGTTGCATCTTAAGCTGTGAGAGTTTTAGTTGTGGGACGTTGGGGACTTCATCACTCTAATGCCCCATACACACGGTCAGAAAATTCCGACCACAAAATCCGTCTGAATTTTTCCGATGGATTTTGTCCGACACTGGTGTTGCATACACACGGTCGGACAAAGTTGTCGGAAATCCGATCCTTCTGAACGTGGTGACGTTCGTTGCGTACGACGGAACTACATAGAGGCTAGTAGCCAATAGCTTTGGTCTTGTAAAGTGATCTGAGCATGCGTGGCACTTTGTCCGTCGGAATTTGCTACACACGATCGGAAAAAGTCCTATCGGACTTTGTTGTCGGAAAATTTGAGAGCAGGATCTCAAATTTTTCCGACGGAAAAAGTCTGATGGAGCCCACACACGGTCGGATTTTCCGACAACATGGTCCGATAGGACATTTTCCTTTGGAAAATTCCGACCGTGTGTATGGGGCATTAGAGAGTGTGGTGGAGTGGACACTAAGGAAAGGACTTTATCACATGTTATATAGATGATACTATGCAGGAAATTCACTATATGAGATTTTAATGCAAAAAAAAAATGATTTGGTTATGGCACTCAAGAAGTGGGATTTATGGTGAATTATATTTGCACTATACTGATATAAACTGAGATTTGAATGCAATTTTTGGCCATTAGTTTATTTTTTTTACTTTTGTTTAAGAAACAAATTGATTTGATTACATACAGTAGATTTATTTTTATTTAGGGGTGATAAAACAGAGGTGAGAGCAGCTATTCTATAGGTTGGTGTAAACTGAGAAGGCCAGAGCAGCCTGGGGTAATATTTGTATTGCACTATTATAATAACAGGCACTAATGTTTAGAACCATGTCTCAGTTGCATGTAGAAAGAAAATGAAGACTTTTAGATCACTGGGAAATATACTACCTGCAGTATAATAGCTGTTATTGAAGCACAGCATTTAATAATAAAGACAGATAAAAGTGCCACTGGTCACTAAGCATTTTAATTGCATATTTTTATCATGAAACATAGAGGTATGCTGTTGTAATATATCAATTAACTTTTTGGCACTGAGCACATTTAATTATTCCCTCTTTTAAGTGCTCTTATAATAGAAATATTGGACTTTATGTATACCTATAAAGTGAAAATAACTATAATAGTACATTTAGGAAAATCTGCCTGTGTATTTAAGAATATTTCAGTACACACATTCTGACATTTAAACATATTAAATATATAGTATTTTTTTTATTTATTTTGTTGTTCTTGTTGTTAAAAATGTGTACCAAAAAAATGGCACCTTGTGGGAATGAGAACATATAAACTAACAGCTGCCCCCTTTAAAGTGAACAAATCACTGGAACTGTGCGAAATTATAAAATAAAGAATAAGGCGCTATACATGTTCATATAAAAAAAAAAAAAACTGGCACAAAGAAAACACTGCATCAAACTCAAATGTGCACATTAATGAGAAAAAAAGCAAGCATAAAGTACATAAGTGAATAAATCCCAACACCAAAATGGAATACTCTGAGATAAAACTTCTAGATCTTCCACCACGAGTGCTCAGTATGAAGATGGCCACTCACCAGAGCTGTTTGACCCCTTTTTACAGGATGGTCAAAAAACACTTTGGGAGCACCAGATTGGTTCCATTAATGGCATGAATCCACTCCAATGGCCACTCAGCTAGAATATTAAAAATTACTCCACAGGAGACACGGATGAAAGTCTCATAGTGTAGTAATTTTTAATAAAGTAAAAACAGCAGCAATGATAGGAGTTACACTCACATGTGATAGTGCCTGGCCTGGCACTAGGTGTAAACATTGTGTGTGAGTCAGCTGATCCCTGGGGTTAGCGTGTGTTCCACGTCTCACTCTGAAGGTGCAAAGCCTGGTGTGGGGTCTCAAATATGGACCCTGAAATGATGGATGATCCTGCCCTCCGACATATGTTTCACTGTCAATGGCTCTTCAGGAAGTGATTGTTCTTGTTGGAGCTGGTGCCTATTTCAAGTTGATACAGTACCATTGCCAATACATCCTCTTAAGTGTAAATACGATTGTATGTGTTGGTTTCCAACTCCATCAAAGCAAGTCACTTAAATTGTGTGTGTACAGTCCATATTTTTTTTTATTTATGAATAGAGTGGTAAAGGATAAAAAACACTGTCCATTTTTTATTACTGACTTTGTCCCAGGAAGGGGGATTAATCCTCTCTAATGGTCCTGTTGATAATTGTCATCATGATAGAGAGATGTTGGAAAATATTCCAATTGGGACACCAATTCCACTGTCAACGTTTTAAGGGAAAATCCTCTAACTTCGTAGAGATTTCCTTTCACTTTCTATATCTATCCAAAATTAAAAAAATCTAAAAATCTTGACTATACATACGCTTTAACCCTTTGCTGCCTAGTGTACGTATATAAACATTCTGGTCAGCAAGTGGTTATATCAGAATCATGGCTGAATCTTTTACAGTATTTAGAAGGGGCCCCCCTCCCGCCACCACCCACTGCCATTCCCGGGCTGTCCCATTCCACCATGGCAAGCAGTGGGGCTGGCTGAACCCAGAAGAGATGGAAGAACATCCATTCCCTGATTTGCTCTGTGACAAATGAAGCCTAGGAGCAACAAGGAGTCTGTCCCATTCAGTTACAGAGCTGTCATTCCCTGGCTATTACAGCCAGGGAAGCAGCTGATCAAACACAATCTATGTTTGATCAGCTGCCTTGGAAGGTTAGGGAAACATCATATATCCCTGATGTCTCCATAAAGAGTACCTCTCATGCCCAAAGCTATCACAAGGGTGCTTGTTCATTTAAAAAAAAAATTAAATGTGTGAAAAAATAAAAAGTTAAAAGCATCCATCTTTCCCCTTTCTCATACACAAATACAAACACGCATGTAGGTCCAGCATGCATATGTAAATGGTGATTGCACCACACATGTTAGGTGTCGCCGCGAATGTCAGAGTGAGAGCATGTTGTTTGTTGAGCTTTTTTTAAAGAGAAGCAATATTAGCTGATGAGTGGTTTTCCAATTGAATTGGTGGATGGACATTTGGATGTGGAATATACACTGAATTTTATGGCACGTAAATGTTTTATTATAGGGATAGTGTTTTGCCCATTCTTCCTTGCAAAACTGCTCCAGCTCCTTCAAGATGGATGGTTTGCACTTGTGAAAAGCAATCTTTAAGTCTGACCACAGATTTTCTATTGGATTGAGGTCTGGGCTTTGACATTTACGTTTTTCCCCTTAAACCACTCAAGTGTTGCTTTAGCGGTGAGTTTGGGGTCATTGTCCTGCTGGAAGGTGACCCTCCGCCCTAGCCTCAAATCACACGCAGAGTGGTACAGGTTTTGCTCAAGAATATCCCTGTATTTAGCACCATCCATCTTTCCCTCAACTCTGACCAGTTTCCCAGTCCTGACTGCTGAAAAACATCCCACAATGAAACATGGTGGTGGCAGCATCATGCTGTGGGGATTGTTTTTTTGGGTGATGTGATGTGTTGGGTTTGCACCAGACATAGCGTTTTTATTTGATGGCCAAAAAGTTCAATTTTAGTCTCATCAGACCAGAGCACCTTCCTTCATTAATTTTGGGAGTCTCCCAAGTGCCTTTTTGCAAACTCAAAACCTGCCATTTTGTTTTTTGCTGAAAGTAATGTATTTCTTCTGGCCACTCTGCCATGAAGCCCAACTCTATGGAGCATATGGCTTATTGTTGTCCTATGTACAGATACTCCAGTCTCTGCTGTGGAACTCTGCAGCTCCTCCAGGGTTACCTTAGGTCTCTGTGTTGCCTCTCTGATTAATGCCCTCCTTGCCCGGTCCGCGAGTTTTGGCGTGCGGCATTCTCTTTGCAGGTTTGCTGTTGTGCAATGTTCTTTCCATTTGGTTATGATAGATTTGATGGTGCTCCTAGGGATCATCAAAGATTTGTATATTTTTTATAACCTTACCCTGACTTCTCAGTAAAATTGTCCATTGTCTATAGAAGAAGGTGATACAAAAAAGGATTGAAATACATTTGATGTTTGCTTTTTTTACTTTCACATAGTGTCACATTGTGTGATGTCTATACAGAAATTGTAGCCCTGTATTCAAGGGTAAATCTTTAGTCTTTTCAGTTTGATATAGTTGGGGAGTGATGATAATACAGCAGCAACTATACATAGAGAGTTCACTGTTGGGGATATTTGGGTTCACAGCGCAGAGTTGGGGCAGTTCATAATAGTTTACATTTAACTCTAAACTGATAACCTGTAAAGGCTTTCAAAGTGTCAACTATGGATAATTTTAGGTGCAGTAGATTTTCTCATGTGCACAACTCCATATCTTGAAATGTTTGCTTTTTTTAATTTTTTTTAATGCAAAGTCATATTTTATATTTTATATTTTACCAAAATATTGTGTATTACACTTAAATTAAAGATGTACTCTCAGTATATCATTATGGCAATACACTTTTCCACAACTAATACTCTTTACAATGGTGTTTTCTAAAGAACTCTTAAGCCTTCACCTTAAAAAACCCAACCAAGGGCAGTGTCTCGTTTAAAGGGTCCACACACCTTTATTACCAGCACCAGCCCATGCACGCGTTTGTAGCACTTAGTTGTTATTATTATTTAATAGACACTTTTTTCTACCTTAGTGCGGGCATACAAAGGGTAGTGTTTACCTTACCAAAAACGTATTTATGTTTTTTTTTATATCTATACAAAAAATGTTTTGCCTTTCGTTTCTATTTTAAACTGAAAGGGATGTTTTACAAGGTAATTGTTTACAGTCACTTTAAGTGTTCAGTATGGAAGGACTGAAGGTAGACTTCAAAATTGTTACTAGTCACAGTTCCCACAGTAAGCAGCATTTGCTTTGCTGTTCTAGGTATAGATTTATTGTCCTCAGGTAAAGCCTCATGGGACAGCTGATATTATTTGCTATTATTATTAATATTATTTCAGCAACTATAAACTTGTAGGAAAGAATAACTTTTTCCTTGCTTTGGACCTCTCCTTTACGGGATGTGACTTGTTGTTCCTGCTCTTCTGGCACAACCTTATAAACAGTATCTCACAAAAGTGAGTACACCCCTCACATTTTTGAAAATATTTTATTATATGTTTTCATGTGACAACACTGAAGAAATTACACTTTGCTACAATGTAAAGTAGTGAGGGTACAGCTTGTATAACAGTGTAAATTTGCTGTCCCCTCAAAATAACTCAACACACAGCTATTAATGTCCAGAGGTTCACAGGTTGCCGCTGGAGTCCTCTTCCACTACTCCATGACAACATCATGAAGCTGGTGGATGTTAGAGACCTTGTGCTCCTCCACCTTCCGTTTGAGGATGCCCCACAGATGCTCAATAGGGTTTAGGTCTGGAGACATGCTTGGCCAGTCCATCACCTTTACCCTCAGCTTCTTTTGCAAGACTTGGAGGTATGTTTGGGGTTGTTATCATGTTGGAAAACTGCCCTGTGGCCCAGTCTCCGAAGGGAGGGGACAATGCTCTGCTTCAGTATGTTCCAGTACATGTTGGCATTCATGGTTCCCTCAATGAACTGTAGCTCCACAGTGCCGGCAGCACTCATGCAGTTCCAGACCATGACAATCCCACCACAATACTTGACTGTAGGCAAGACACACTTGTCTTTGCACACTTCACCTGGTTGCCACCACATATGCTTGAAACCATCTGAGCCAAGTAAGTCTCATCAGACCACAAGACATGGTTCCAGTAATCCATGTCCTTAGTCTGATTTGCCCAGCAAACTGCGTGCTTTCTTGTGCATCATCTTTAGAAGATACTCCCTTTTGGGATGACAGCCATGCAGATCAATTTGATGGAGTGTGCGGCGTATGGTCTGAACACTGACAGGCTGACCCCCCATCCCTTCAACCTCTACAGCAATGCTGGCAGCACTCATTCATCTATTTCCCAAAGACAACCTCTGGATATGACGCTGAGCGCGTGCACTCAACTTCTTTGGTTGACCATGGCAAGGCCTGCTCTGAGTGGAACCTGTCCTGTTAAAACGCTGTATGGTCTTGGCCACTGTGCTGCATCTCAGTCTCTTAGCAATCTTCTTATAGCCTATGCCAGTGATGGCAAACCTTGGCACCCCAGTTGTTTTGAAACTACTATTCCCATGATGCTCAACTACAATGCAGAGTGCATGAGCATCATGGGAAATGTAGTTCCAAAACATCTGGGGAGCCAAGGTTCGCCATCACTGGATTAGGCCATCTTTATGTAGAGCAACAATTCTTTTTTTCAGATCCTCAGAGAGTTCTTTGCCATGAGGTGCCATGTTGAACTTCCAGCGACCAGTATGAGAGAGTGAAATTTAACACACCTGCTCTCCATTCACACCTGAGACCTTTTAACACTAATGAGACACATGACACTGAGGAGGGAAAATGGCTAATTGGGCCAAATTTGGACATTTTCACTTTTGTTGCCAACGGTTTAGACATTAATGGCTGTGTGTTGAGTTATTTTGACAGGACAGCAAATTTACACTGTTATAAAAAATATACACTGTTATAAAAACTCACTACTTTACATTGTAGCAAAGTGTAATTTCTTCATAGTTGTCACATGAAAAGACATAATAAAATATTTACAAAAATGTGAGGTGACTTTTGTGAGATACTGTATATAGGCCTCTGGGAGAAGGGAGAAAATTGTGTACATGACTGAGAAGAGATGAGTCAAGTGGAACCCTATTTGATTTCCTCACATGGGTCTCAATAGGTATTATGATTTGAATATGTAACTGTATTTTATTATTTTCATTTTAGGTTTAGTTGCATTTTAATCACTTCAGCCTCTTTTTGAGACTTGTTGTTTACAAGTTAAAATCTTTTTTTTTTTTGCTAGAAAATTACTTAGAACCCCCAAAAATTATATATTTTTTTCAGACACCCTAGAGAATTAAATGGTCATTGCATTACGTTGTCACACCATATTTGCGCAGCAGTCTTACAAGCGCATTTTTTTGGAAAAAAATACACTTTTTAAATTAACAAATAAGACAACAGTAAAGTTAGCCCAATTTTTTTCTATATTGGGAAAGATAATGTTATGCCAAGTAAATTGATAACCAATATGTCACATTTCAAAATTGCGCCTGTTCGTGGAATAGCGATAAACTTTGGCACTTAAAAATCTCCATTGGCGATGTTTAAAAATTTCTACAGGTTACCAGTTTTGAGTTACATAGGAGGAATTATGGGTGTAATGTAAACATCCCTTGTAATAGAAAAAAAAAAGCATGACAGGACCTCTTAAATGTGAGGTCTGGGGTCAAAAAGATCTCATATTTAGAAAATATGCAATTAAAAAAAATATATATAATGTCATTTTGTTTTACAAAAGAAAATATCCCATTTAAGAGCATTGGGCGGAAGTGATGTTTGCTATAGAGTCGAGTGCGGGCCATCTTTCCCTCACTCGGCATCCAGGCTGTGAGGGGAGCGGACGCGATCGTCTCCGCCACTACCGATGGCTCTGGTAAGTGGCGGAGACGACAGGAGTGTGGCGGGGGGCCTCTCCCACTCCTGATAAAAGTGATCTTGCGTCGAATCCGCCACAGAGACCACTTGTATGTTAAAGAGAACAACACGCCGTTCCTGAAAATACTGGGGTTATGGCAGCTAGCTGCTGCCATAACAACGGTATTTAGCATCAAAGTACTGATGTACAGGTACAGCAATTTGCGTGAAGTGCTTAAGGGAAATACAACTATAGAAATGTTTAACTTTTTTTATGACACATTTAGGTTAAGTTGCCCCTTCCAGCATGAGACTTTGCCCTTATGCAAGCGCTCCCAGTAATAAAGATTGGGTGACTAGTTTTGCTTTCTTCGCCCCTCCTGTATATTTCAGCCTGTACTTGATGGACCTTTTAGGTGCCTCCCACAGCTCTGCTCTCTGTACAGTCTAGTATGTGCAACACAGTAAAAACATAACTTCTACATTTACAAGGTAATAACTGTGCTTTCAAAGGAATTTTGCACACACAACATGAATGTATATCCTTTGTGGCTATTGAGGTATATAATTGAATGGAAGTTTTTGTGCCTGGAGTTAAGCTTTAATGAAGAACTATTTTTTTAATGTATTTGGTTGTATATCCTGTACACAGTAATATTTGCCACCAGTCTATGCTGAACTTAACTTTGTGACTTTTAACTTTGTTTTTATTTATTTAGTGTCTTGGGAAGTTGTATTTCTGTAGACACCTTAATTTTATGGATCCTACCCTCTTTATATTTAGGGACGAGATTTAGACTTGCAGTGAATCTGGGGGTGGGAGGATTTCAAGGTTGGTGGTGCCTATGAATTTATGCTGAAATTCACTCACAGTGCCCTGTCTGACCTTTTAACGGATGTCAGTAGGGTTAGAATGGTCAATAATAGAGGCTTTGGTATATTGTGCTAGCCCCCTCACCATAAAGTTGTGAATTTCAAACACAGCTTTTGTCAAGGTAAAACTGTAGTGTGAGTAGTTTAGTGAGAGCTGACAGTCTGTATATAGAGAGAATGTTTGCTATACCATCCTGAATGGTGCTACATTGCATGTACCCGTACCGCCCTCCTTCTCATCCTATCACTGCTTAGAACCATATCCCCCCCCTCAGAGAAGTAGCAAGAGGAGACAGAGCAGGTTTCAAGGGGGATATTTCACCCCTCCCATGGCTAAGGTGTTGTATGTGGTTTGGGTGAAATTGATGAGGATAGGGATTTTCCTCAGTGGCACTAAGTTCTTGGGGTCCTCTGCTGCAGGCAGTTTGTGGGGAATAGAGTAATTTATGCTGATACTGTATGCCTGAAGAAGGACCCTAGGATCCGGATCATCAAAGAAACAGATCACTACTGGGTGCCCACCTTATAAGATCCCCAATACAAGGGTAAAACGGCCATTTTCCCACCACTAACCTAGAGGGAGTTTACAATACAGCACTTTGAGTAGGTTTTGCATAAGTTACACCTACTGTACCATCATCACCCGCGCCTTTCACCTCTGCTGGCCTATTTTAATGTTCCAGCACTGTAGCGATGTCACACAATTTTTCACAGCTTCATTTCAGCTGCCGAATTTCTAATGTTCACTGCATGGCGAATCCTACTTTCTGTCTTAAAGATTGTGGCCTGTTCTTGTGTTCTGGTCTGCTTACATCGTGTCCAGCTACTATAAATTGTTTGTGGCTATTGTCTCTCAAAGACGGCTACAGCACGGTCGGCTTATTCTGGGTGGAACCTTGCTCCCAGAACCTTGCTCCCGCGCGCCCCCTGGGGCGCGCACTCGGGAACATCCGGGAACATCCGTAATAGCGCCCGTTTACCACGTGATCGCTCCGCCAAATGAATGGTGCCCTCCTGTGTTCACTAAGCATCAGGGAAATCTCTCAGCATGGGACCTGGAAGCTAGTGGATATCATTGTAACAGCAGTGCCTACTACAGTGATTCCCAGATTTTACAGGCATCAGCCAGGTAAGTCACATACATACTTACATTAGTCCAAGTTGGTCCACCTTTGAAAATAGGGATGCGACTTTAAGGAGAAGTTTAAAATGTACTTTTGGACGCAGATGTTTTTAAATATAGGGGTTTATAAGTTTCTATGTTCAGTTTGGATTAAATTCCACAGCCAAAACGTCATACTAAGTAGGGTTTCTAGCAGTAAAGCAGTTGTTGTTACTTATTAAACACATATCACAAATTGGCCAAAGACTGAACTTTATAAATTAGATTTTTCATAATGCCAGTAATGCCCACGTAATAGCATTCATGTGTCATTTCAAAGACATTTAAACCATTTTACCATGGTACCTTTGTAGGTTTGTGATTTGCCTGAAATACAAAGTAAAATAACAGAACCCGCTTTAATTTCACAGTTTATGGTTTTCTTCATAAAACTATGGAGGAGCAATTATTTGCTATGATTGCTATGCTCAGACGGAGGTAAATGATTAATGTAGCAATAGTTCTGCACACAATATTACTGTGAATCCAGTTAACAATTTTGATGATAAGCAAAAGCTAAAATGATGCAAGATAGCAAACTCAAGCTTACTAGACTGCAAATATATTTATACTACTTTTGCAGGCAGTCCTTGAACTTCTTCTGAGTTAGGTACAAGGACTGCTTTGTATCATTCAGATAAGCTCATGTATGTACATTTTATTTATACAGTTAATTATTGGGGAATGCATCTGAAGTAGATTTGTTTAAGGTATTAAAGAGTCAATTCAATATGCAATTTTTATTAAACACTTGACCTCTGGAAGGTTTTACCCCCTGCGTGACCAGGCAATTTTTTGCTATTCAGCACTGTACTACTTTAAGTGGCAGTTGCTCAGTCATGCAATACTGTATGCAAATAAAATTCATATAATTTTTTTACAAAATAGAGCTTTCTTTTGGTGGTATTTGATTACCACGTTTTTTTTTTTTTTCTATTTAAAAAATACTATAATAAATAATAAATAAATGTTGACAAAAAAACACTATTTTCTACTTTAAAACATAAAACATATCCAAAAAAATAAAATGTCTTCATAAATTTAGACCAACATTTTTTTGTTACATGTCTTTGGCAAAAAGAAAATCCCAATAAGTCTATCTACAAGTTACGGTATATATATATATATAGGAAGGCCAGCATGGTGGCCTGCAATTATGGGAGGAGCCCGGAGGGTATATATATACCAGACCTCTCCACGCGGCTGGTGTCGGTTCTAGCGCGCCGTATTCCACGTCACCAGGCCGACAAACAACTCAGTACATGTTCCTGAGTTGTCCTACGTTCCTCGTTTCCAGATTACTGATTCGATTCCCGATCGCACCCCCAGTTCGTTCCGCTTCAGCGCCGCAGGTAGGATTTATGCTTTTTCGTCGTTACATCGAAACCCCTGTTTTTCCCACCGAGTCATCTCGACCACCATGCCTTTTTCGTTTGTTGCCTACCACACAATTCACCCCACTATCTCTGGTCGTTACGCACCGCTATCCAGTGCAAGCACCCCCTCACTCACACATACACCGCTTTTTCGTCGTTACATCGAAACCCCTGTTTTCCCCACTGAGTCATTTCGACCACCATGCCTTTTTCGTTTGTTGCCTACCACACAATTCACCCCACTATCTCTGGTCGCTACGCACCGCTACCCAGTGCAAGCACCCCCTCACTCACACATACACCGCAGCCCCCCCCCCCCCCCCCCCCCAAACCCACCAGAGCATCTGTCACCCCCCCCCCCCCACACACTTCTTGTAGTCACCGCAAGCCCGTGTAAATGGGCCCCCACACCTTGCAAACCTCAGCAAGACACTCCACTCCTTGCCTTTCACGGCAACCCAGCCAATGTGAGGCACAGCCGCCCCCCGCACACCTTGCTTCACCGCAGGTTTGGGCCCGGCTCCCACATCCACCCTCCCCTACACCTCTGCAATCGTTGCAGCTCGACCTCCATTGGCCTCGCAGCCACAACTTCCCCAGTAGCAACTCAGCTACTCACGCCTTTCTCTATCCCTTTTCACCTTTTCCGTAGGTCAGTAAGTCGTCCCTGGTCTCCTATACAACAGGATCGGACCACCCCTTTCTTTTTCCAGGTAATTTTTGAGGGCTTGCATCTCTTCACCAGGGGGTCAACTACGGCCCCAAATCAGCTCTTGCAACCCATCTCTCACAAATAATTTCATGTCACCCCACAATAGGCACCAGGTCTCCCAGGTTTTGACCCCAACAGAGACTCTATCACTAGGGCAGCAAGCAGGTGCGTAGGTTGTTGTTGTTTCAGTTTTCCATTCTCTTCACACACCTTTTCACTACATATCCCTGTCACACATACTTATTTGGCTCAGCACCCAGGCGTTAGTAACTGTCACATACTTCTATGCATGTCACTCTGTTTTCGAAGCTCAAGTCTTCACTACGCAGACAAGGTCACCTAGTCTCATGACTTGCTGGCAGTGCAAGTATTAGCTGACCGAACCCACGTCAAACTACTACAGACCGAAACATCCCTACTTAGCAACCAACCAGCAGCCACTCTCCCCAGTGCCGCCCTGGTGGGGCTCTGGTTGATCTAGTCCGTGCCGAGCACAGACGGACACCCGAGCATCGGTTACCTGGTCAGTCACCTCCTGACTTACCTCGGTTGTCACGCATTCTCTGAGTTCCACAGGCCAAAGAAACAAACTCACCCAGCGCTCACGCACATCCCCGATTGTTACCATACCGTCGAACGGTATCCTGCTTCGTTCACACATCTCCCCTCCCCATCCAAGCAGAACACCATAGTTTTGATTAAAATCTCCAGGCGTTAGTAACTGTGACATACTTCTATGCATGTCACTCTATTTTCGAAGCACAAGCCTTCACTACGCAGACAAGGTCACCTAATCTCATGACTTGCTGGCAGTGCAAGTATTAGCTGACCGAACCTACGTCAAATTGCTACAGATCGAAACATTCCTACTTAGCCAACCAATCAGCAGCCACTCCCCCCAGTGCCGCCCTGGGGGGGCTCTGGTTAACCAGTCCGTGCCGAGCACAGACGGACACCCGAGCATCGGTTACCTGGTCAGTCACCTCCTGGCTTACCTCGGTTGTCACGCATTCTCTGAGTTCCACAGGCCAAAGAAACAAACTCACCCAGCGCTCACGCGCATCCCCGATTCTTACCATACCGTCGAACGGTATCCTGCTTCGTTCACACATCTCCCCTTCCCATCCACGCAGAACACCATAGTTTTGATTAAAATCTCCAGGCGTTAGTAACTGTCACATACTTCTATGCATGTCACTCTATTTTTTCGAAGCACAAGCCTTCACTACGCAGACAAGGTCACCTAATCTCATGACTTGCTGGCAGTGCAAGTATTAGCTGACCGAACCCACGTCAAATTACTACAGATCGAAACATTCCTACTTAGCAAACCAATCAGTAGCCACTCCCCCAGTGCCGCCCTGGGGGGGCTCTGGTTAACCAGTCCGTGCCGAGCACAGACGGACACCCGAGCATCAGCCACCCGGCCAGTCACCTCCTGGCTCACCTCGGGTGTCACGCATCCTCCGAGTTTACATATAGGCCCATGGAACATCCCACTCAGCGCACGCGCGCAACCCGTTTGTCCCCATACCTGTCACACAGGTATCCCGCCCTGCCCCCCCTCCCCTCTTCATATTTCCGCAATCTACAATCACAGATATATCCTCTCCTGCCCTTCAAAACTCAAAAAAAAAAAAAAAAAAGTAAACGAGAGGAACATGCATCCCCCCCTCCCTCCCCCCCCTCTTTTATTCTAGCAGACGCCATGTCTCTGGCCGGCAGCGACGATCTCACCCCCGCCCCATCACCTCCCGAAGCGGGCCCGGCAGACAACTTCTCACAAGCCTTCAGAGTTTGGACCATCCCCAGACTCTCAGCCGAGCTGAGGCGCAGGAACATCCCCTTCCCCATCACGGCCAGGAAAGCCGAACTGTACAGACTACTGTTCCCCAGCCCATCCCCACCAACCCCACCAGACACTCAGGCATCACTACAGTCAATTGCCTCGGCAGTGTCCCAGCTACACACGCTGGTCTCCTCCCTATCAACTACCATCTCTGACGTCCAGGCCAGAGTGGGGACCTTGGAGCTCCAGCAAGTTACCCCCACTCCACCAGCTGTCGCCCCCGCCACCCCCGCATCATGCATTACAGGAACCCGGAGCCGATCCGACCATGTCCGCTATCCCTCACTGGTCTCAACTAACCCTAGTCTGAGTCACCACCTTCACGGCGCCACCAGTCTCATAAACTTCTCATTGTCACACAACACGCTGAAAGCCTACCAAGCTGCTTGGAGGATGTACCTACGGTTTCTGGACACAAGCCACGGGGGGTCACCAGGGGACCTCCACCATATCCTAGCCTTCATTTCTCACTGCTACACTCGGCTGGCGTTATCACACAATACCATCAAACTTTATCTAGCCGGTATCCAGCATTTCATTTCCTTACAAGACCCTTCTAAACCATCTTTGTTCACCTCCCACGCAGTCAAGGCAATCCTGTGCGGCATCCTCAAAAAACAGCCGCAGGTCAATACCAAACGCCTCCCAGTAACCGGTGCCATTTTCCGGGAGTTATCAATCATGCTTTCGCATTCCCCTTTTGGCCTTTTTCCCAGCCTGGTCATCCAGGCAGCCATGTACCTGGCCTTCTACGGCTTCTTACGGCCCAGCGAGTTCTTAGTTACCGGCCCTAGCTGCAAGACGCTACGCAGGCGGCATCTCATACGCCATCAGACCTTTTTCATCCTGCACCTCGAGGCATCCAAAACGCAGCAGACTGGCCCAGGCACCGACATCAAACTGTTCGAAACTCTCAATGCCTGGTGCCCCGTGGCAGTTCTAGACCAGCTACTAGCACACCTACCTGATCCCTCACCTGACAGCCCGTTGTTACCATTTCCGGTCAGACCCCTTAGCAGCAATCAATTCGTCACGCACGTCAGGATCCTCCTCCGCAACTTAGGTCTTGACCCAGCGAAATTCTCAGGTCACTCCTTTCGCATCGGAGCAGCCTCCGCGGCCTCCCGCAATGGAGTCCCCGATCACGTGATCAGGATGATGGGACGGTGGAAGTCCACCTGTTTTGCCCGTTACATTCCCGATCCCCAGACCGAAATGTCCCGGGCCTTCAGTAACCTTGCCTTGTAGCATTTGCCTTTACCAAACAAATAAATCATTACCTCCCTAAAAACAAGCCTTTGCGCCCTTTTCTTAACTACTCTCCTAGCAGAAAGGGCCTCACGGCCCAGCTCACCAGGGCTTACCTTACGGTAGACCAGGGCACACTTCAGGTCTAGTTTGTTGTCTGTCTTGTGGCGTGTTTATGTTTGCTCCTTCACATCGTTATGGACCGAGGGCTCCGACCATAAATAGGAAGGCCAGCATGGTGGCCTGCAATTATGGGAGGAGCCCGGAGGGTATATATATACCAGACCTCTCCACGCGGCTGGTGTCGGTTCTAGCGCGCCGTACCCGCCCACCCATACCCCTTCTCAGAACACTCTGATATGTTTCTCTACAGAAACAGCCATTACTTCTCAGGTAAGCGCCCTTTTCTTAACTACTCTCCTAGCAGAAAGGGCCTCACGGCCCAGCTCACCAGGGCTTACCTTACGGTAGACCAGGGCACACTTCAGGTCTAGTTTGTTGTCTGTCTTGTGGCGTGTTTATGTTTGCTCCTTCACATCGTTATGGACCGAGGGCTCCGACCATAAATATATATATATATATATATATATATATATATATATATATATATATATTTGAAAATGTATAATTCCTGATGTGCTGATGGCCTATCTCATTTCTTGAGGCCCTTAAAATGCCAGGACAGTACAAATGCCCCCTAAATGACTCATTTTTTAAAATTAGACAGTCTGGGATATTTAGTAAGAGACATGGTGAGTTTTTTGAAGTTTTTTTTGTCACAATTTTTTGTAAAATTAAAAAACGAACACAATTTTTTTTTAACATGCTGTCACCAGTGCAGTACAGAATCACCATATGACTAGTGTGGTGGTGATCCGGGATACTGACTGGTGTCAGTATGTTAAAAAAAAAAAGGAAATAAATACATTTTTATTTAATTTGTTGTTTTAAAATTGTTTGCATTTTTTTGCTTTTTTTTTTTACATACTTTCATCAGAATAGTTCAGTGTCACCATAGTGACTCTGTACTACTTTGGGGGGTGATTAGGGATTTTTTTTTCTTTTACACTTTGATTGCTGTTACAGTGATTATGACAACATGAAGTACTTTGTCCCATATTCCTATGTGCTGTCTAAGACTAACTGTGAGGTTGAACAGGGCACCCCTCTTCCCTCCATGGCTATCCGTCAACTTAGCTAGCAAGGAGACGGCTGTTTTCAAAGACGGTGCTTTTCACCATTGCTTTGGTCAAAAAGGGCACAGTGAATTGTGCAATAAGTGCTTATTAAACACGTACAAAACATATTTATACAAGCTGCTCTATTGACTGAAAAAGCTTAAAATATATCAGGTGACTGTTCTGCTATGGTATTTTCTCCTGCTATTTAGTGCAGCTCCATTTATGCCTGGGTCTATGTTATACATGAAACACTGCAAGCCCTAAATGTAAGTGATGATCAGTCAAGAGAACAGCCCACATTCCAAGCACTCATGAGTGTATTAATGTGCCCCAGCATGCTGGACCAAATTCTGTTCTTTTAACAACAGCACAGATGGTCACTGCAGTAAAAGTTTTGCTGGGTTATGGCGTAGTTAGTAAATAAAACTTTACTATTTCCGTTTGTTTTTTTCTGGTACATAATACATAAAGGCATGCAGGTCAGAATCACTATAGCAAGGGAGAGGAGATCAAAGAGCCTCCCCCTGGTATGATGATAGCAGCCCACATGCCCTTCAGCAGTTCCCTCAAAACATGGGCTCTTTTGTACTCCCAGTACCCGGGAAAGATAGGCAGCACTGTTCATTTTTCAAAAAGCGCTTGAGCACTGAAGAAGTTCTGACCACTGGCACATTTTAACTGCCCAATAGAACTCCGGGTAAGGGGTTCCACTCACATCACTGCCTATATTTGGCCTAGGTTCAAATATGGCAATGATGTCATAGGCCATATATGGGCAGAGATGTCACCTCATTGTCCACAAATTTAGTGAGTAAGACCAAAGTAGAAGATGAGTTGAAGAAGTGTAGTGATAGTAGAACTGTCAATGTACGTGGGTAAAAATCACACACATTGACAGTGGGAATGGAAAAGAGAAAGGAACTGGAGAAACCATGAAAAAAGCTGATCCAAAAAAAAAAGTTGGATCTGAAGGTTGATAGTGGGAAGGTGAACAGATGGATAAAACAGAAACCTGAAAAATAATATAGAGAAAAGGATGGTGTACGTGTGACCACATGCATGCAACAAGGCTTACACTGAAGAATACAAATTCCATTGTTTAATATTTTTGGGTCTATGTGAAGGTTGAATTGCAAGTTTCTATATAAGGGAAAAGTGAGTGCAGCAGTGCTAAGGAGAGCCAGCCATGATTTGGTAAGGCATAGAAAAGTAAAAGTGATTTAAGTTATTGTGTATAATTTTTTTTTTTTATATACAGAACACATTACAGAAAGTCCAGGTTGGAGGAAAAGGCTGAAGAAGAATGGATATGTAGTGTATGTTACAGTTGTTAGCAAATATGGAAAAAAGAGCTGGATATAAGGTTAGGAATGGGCTAAGTCTAATGCCGCATACACAAATGTTCGATATGAGCTTGTTGTCGGAAAGTCCGACCGTGTGTATGCTCCATCGAACATTTGCTGTCGGAATTTCCGCACACAAATGTTTGAGAGCAGCACTGGCTATTGAACTTCCTTTTATAGTCCCGTCGTACGTGTATGTCACCGCGTTCTTGACGTTTGGAATTTCCGAGAACATTTGTGTGACTGTGTGTGCAAGACAAGTTTTAGCCAACATCCTTTGGAAAAAAATCCACGGTTTTGTTGTCGGAAAATCCGATCGTGTGTACAGGGCATAAAAGGGTGGCCTAAGTTTGGAAATATATCAGCAGCTACATGAAGGTGAAGTAGTAACAGTTAGTGGAAATGTGAGTAGAATTTAAAGGTGAAGGGGTTTTGTTTAGAAATACAGCAAAGAGAAAAAGTGATTAACTTCAATCAGCAGTGACATCTAACATCCACATGTGGCCACTGTAATGTGGCATGGTTACTTAAATTCTCACTTACAGAATTCAAAATATTTTTTCTATTTTTTACTATTAACAAAGTTTAGGGTAAGACTGACCATGAGTTTATAGTATTGAGAAAGTACATATTATTTAAATATCAGCAACCCACACTCAATACAGATGGAAAGTACAGTAATAGGGGAAAAGGACAATATGTTATGGAGCAAAACAGAGTCGCTACAATAAAAGGCAATCTGGAAACCAATCTGACAAATATGGTGAAACCAAATATTTCTATCTACATATCAAGTGCATTTTTATCTCAGATTTGGGTGAGATGAGATCATTAAATGATATTAAAGAAACTGACTTACACATGCATGATAGGAGTTTTAAAGTACAGAATCCAATGTACATTCTATTTCATGCTGAAACCAATGTTAATAAATCCTGCACATTCATTATCTTTCCCGAAATATTCTTGACAAAGTACACCAAACTAAAAAAGTGAAAGTTATAAAAAGATGACCTTACTTTTTAGTGATCATGTATTTAATCAAGCATTAAGCGTAAAACTTTCTTGCGTGTCATCTACTGTTCACTTGACGATGCTCATACATCAAAAGTTATATGTAGCCGAAGACAGAAGTTTAAACAGAAATGTGTTTGGGCTGACTCATAACTATGACAGCTTAAGTGTTGACAAAATATTGATGTTGCTGCTTTCCTTGGAATGATAGCTGCATCGTGTGCGAGAAACAAATAATGGCAGGCAGGCTTGCTTGTTGCAAGTCCCTTTTAAACTATGACAATGTCTCTGAGTGGAAGGTCATTATATGTGCTCTGACAAATGACTTCCCTCTATTTTCCCTCCTGGTTCTTTATTGCTTTTCTTACAGCAAGTGAAAGGAAGATAGCAGACACAAATGAAAGCTGAGCTTGATGGATATTCCCCACAAAGTCGGGTTTTCATCTAGATAAGGTGTAAAACTTAGGGCTCTGTTATCTTATGTGTAAGCACTGGTACCAAAAGTTGAGCTATTTTCTGTCACCATGACATGCTGCAGTGTGCTGCTGGAGAATGCATCCTTTGAGCAAGAAGGATTGATTTCGCTGACTCCAGTCAGGCAACTATTTCATGATGAATTATATAATGTGCTATATATCATTTTCCAGTCAATGCACAACCATCAATGCACAAACAAAAAAATAAGGACAAGCTAAACTTTGGTACATGTCCAGAGATTGGGTCAGATCAAGTTCATACCCTTGTCTACCTCTTTGAATTAGGACAAATATATACAACTTTAAAGAATAACTCCACTTTTGTAGGGAAAAAAAAAGCAATAAAAAAATATAGCATATACAATTATGACACAAGCCATATTATAATTAAAAATGACCTTTCCTTTTCAAACTGCAGCACTGTAGTTTTATGTAAAATGCAATGCAGTGTGGCAAACTCTAGGTGCTCTGTACACAGATGGTGTACAGAATGCTCCCTCAAAATTTTTATTTCCTGCTTGTGTGATTGGCTTACTGATTTTCCCAGAAGTCAGATTTTTGGCTTTCCCTACAACAAAAATTAAATTTTTGGTGAGATACTTCCAAAGGGAAATTTTGTCCAAAGAGATGCAGACCATGCAATGTGATTATGAAATCACTCCCATGAACATTCATTTTGCACAATGGACAAACAGCTATTTCTTCAGAATAAAAAAAGGTAGGAATCTGCAACACTGTTTGTTAAAATTCTTGCAATGTACATTGATCACCCAGAGGGGAATGTTTTTTTTTCTCAACTAAAGTGGAGTTACTGAAAGTTTGTTATTTATTGCTTTCACGCTTACCCCTAATGTAGGTGGTCAGACACTATAGCTGGCTTCTGTGTTCTTCACCTATAGCAGCCCCCTTTCCCATAAGGCAAGCAGGCCTACCTGTACTTGGTTGCCCCCAGGACTTATACACAATGCTATAGTGCCTGGCCACAACGCCAGGGCAGGCGCGAACTGAGCAAACCAAACAGGTACTTGCGGTGGGCAGACAGGCAAAGTGGCTCAATGACAGTCCAGGTAAAAGGCAGACAGAGCTCAGAGATTAGTCGCTATCCAATCCAAGGTCATACACAGGGAAATCTAGCAGAGCAGGTCAGACAAACAGGTAGCTTGAACAGATTTTACAAACTCTATCACAAGCATGAGACTGCAGGCTTGGCTGGCTTAAATCATGTTTGGGCTCCACCCAGAGTCTAGGGACACTAATAACCTTGCAGGTGGACAGACAGACAATGAGAGTGCAACAGCAAAAACCAGGATGTTGGAAGCAGCAGTTATGATTGAGAAGGAGCGCACACACTCCTGACAATTGCCCATGTGATATATTTGTAAGTGTATTTCTTTAGGTGATTTCTGGGTAGCTTTTGAAAGTTGAAGGGGTACAATCGAGCTAAAAACATGAGAATTAACTTTTTCCTTTTTTTATTTTGTTCTGGGGAAAGGTTGGAAGACAGCAGCAGCAGTAGTAGCAGCAAGTGACATTGGTGGACAAAAGAAAAATGATATCTGTTAGGCCCCTTTCACACTGGGGCGGTTTGCAGTCGCTATTGCGCTAAAAATAGAGCCTGCAAACCGACCCGAAACAGCTGTTACTGTGTCTTCAGTGTGAAAGCCCGAGGGCTTTACACGGAAGCGGTGCGCTTGCAGGACGCTGGAAAATGTCCTGCAAGCCGCATCTTTGGCTCGCTGTAGGAGCGGTATATTTACCGCTCCTATAGCGCCGTTCCCATTGAAAACAATGGGGCTAAAACGACGGTAAAGCGGCGCTAAATATAGCGCCGCTTTACCACCAGTGCCCCCAACGCCCCAGTGTGAAAGTAGCCTTAGAGAGAAATACAAGGAGGTGTTTCCTTACCTTTGCTTATCAGAATGGGTTTTGTAGTTTTGCAAGACCTCTTGTAGAAATCTGGGTTCAGGGACTTTTTGTATTGCATCAACTACCAAATAAGCTGGTCATGCTTGGTTTGAAAATCAGTAGGGACCAGTCAAATTTCACTCAATGTATCGGCAGGTAGTTGTACAGATGTCAATCTACCAATTAACTTTTGTACAACAGCCTTATCGGATTTTCCATGCTCAATCTGGGCTGGAGGCTGAGTCTGCCTCAGAGCCTGTTGATGGGGTTCAGTCGGCCTCAAAGCCTGCTGATAGGGTTCAGTCTGCCTCAAAGCCTGCTGAAGGGGTTCAGTCTGCCTCAAAGCCTGCTGACGGGGTTCAGTCTGCCTCAAAGCCTGCTGACGGGGTTCAGTCTGCCTCAAAGCCTGCTGATGGGGTTCATTCTGGGTCAATGCCTGCTTCTGATGATCCACTGTCTACTGCCAAGCCTGCCTCTAGTGATCTGTTGTCTGTTGCCAAGCCTATCCTTGATGATCTCTTGTCCGCTGCCAAGCCTGCTTCTAAAGTCAACTGCCAAGTCTGCCTCTGATGATCTGCTGTCCACTGCCAAGCCTTCCTCTAGTGATCTGTTGTCTGTGCCTCAATGCCTGCCTCTGGTTATTTGCTGTCTGCTATCAAGCCTGCCTATGCTGATTCTCGGCCCATTGCCCAGCTAGACTATGCTGATTCCCAGGTCTTTGCCCAACTGGACTATGCTGATTCTTGGGCTGCTGCCCAGCTGAACTATGTGCTGATTCCTAGGCTGATGCACAGCTATAATATGCCGATTCTCTGGCTAATGCCCGGCTGGACCATGTTTACAAGGTTAAGCTCTCGCCTGCTGATGGGTCTAAAGCTTCCGAGTATCCATTGTCATGTGGCTTGCATTGGTTACCTGTTTGGTTTAAGATCCCTATTGTTGCCTGTTCTGAGTTCTTTTTGCAGCCATTTGCTCCTGTTGCACCAAGGCCAGGAGGTCCAGTACCCACATTGAACGTGAAAGATGCACCCACTATTATAGCCACAGTAGTAGAGGTCCTCTAGGGAAGGGCAGAGTTCTAATTGAACCTTGTCTTGACCTTGGTGTTAACTTTGTGATCCTAGGTGCATTAGGGGACCCGGATTGGGTAACCTAAGGCTTGGGTAGACCTGCTATCTCACCTTGCCACAGTGTTTTGATTTGCTTGTTGTGCTAGTCTGTTGCATTTGTCCTGCCTCTGCTACCCTTGTTCCTCTACCCGGTCATTCTAAAAGGCCCACAGGATTAAATCCTGCATGCAAATAGCATTTGCAGTATTAAACAATTATATAAATAACGTGCAAATATGCATTTTTCCAATAAAATTGGAAACTAGTGTCAATATATCATATAAAAAAATTAAAAAATTATAAGAAATGTATAAAGCAAAGTGCTCAGTCCCAAAGCAGTATGGTGGTGTGTTGAAAACAAGTACCTCATCATATAATAAAGTGCCTTGTGCTCTCTTCAACTATATCCACTCCTTGTGTCACCAGTACACTGCTTGTGTGATATAGGTCCTCACTCACCAGATGGAGTTGACCCTCTTGCCATATGACATAGAGAAGTCAAAGATCCCTTTGGTGGTCTCTCCTAGAGAGGCCACCAAAGGGATCTTTGACTTCTCTGTTATATGAAAGTAGAGGCTCCTGGGTGGCATCCAGTGACTATTAGCCAGAGAGGCTGGCAGAGCCAGTAGGTCATGTTGAGTATTTCATCTGCTTCTGTCCTACCTCAAATTCTAATTAAAGTAGTAGAAATACATCTTCAAGCTTGGATTTCTTACATCGAGAAAGCATAATGCCGCGTACACACGATCAGACTATTCAGCCGGACTATCCGGCGGACTTAATCCGGCGGACTTAATCCGGCAGACAATTCCGCCGGACTTTCCAAACGTGCGGACTTGCCTACACACGCCCGGACTTTTACACGGAGTAAAGTCCGTTCATTTAGAACGTGACTCCAGGTAGACGGGACTAGCGAAGGAAGTCAATGCCGCCGCCTCCATCGGCGAGATTGACACCTTGCTAGCCCCGTCGCCTGGTATGGATTTAAAGGGTAATCCCTACGCTGAAAAAGCCCCCCCCCCTCCTGAGCCGTACCAGGCCGCGTGCCCTCAACATGGGGGGGCATTGTCCCTATGTTGATGAGGACAAGGGCCTCTTCCCGACAACCCTGGCCGTTGGTTGTCGGGGTCTGCGGCGGGGGGCTTATCGGAATCCAGGAGCCCCCTTTAATAAGGGGGCCCCCAGATTCTGGGCCCCAACCCTATGTGAATGAGTATGGGGTACGATGTACCCCTACCCATTCACCTGGTGAAAAAAAGTGTAAATAAAAAACACAACACAAGTTTTTAAAATACTTTATTAGACAGCTCCGGGGGTCTTCTTCCGTCTTGGGGGGTCTTCTCGCCGGACTCCTCCGCTATCTTCTGCTAGCTCTTTTACTAGTGGAGGAGCCCGGCTTTCTTCTTCGTCGTCGCCGCCGTCCGGGGGTGTTCTTCCGACTTCGTGGTCTTGTCCCGCTCTTCTGTTCTTCTTGCCGGGCCTCCGTTTTCTTCCAGCTCTTTTACTAGCGTTTGCCCGGTCTTCTGTCGCTGTCGCTGCCGCCTTCTGCTTCTTCTTTCTTCTCCCGATGTTGACACAACACTGTCTCCACTTGTAATGGCCGAGACGTGTTGCGCGGCCACTTATATAGGGACAAGGGGCGGGGTCACCGACTCATGTCACATGGTGTCCCGCCCCTTATGATGTCACAGTCCCAGCATCCTCCGGCTTGAGACCGTTGTGGATTTTACTTGACGCCTGTGTTTTATATGTACTATGTTGTGAGTATAATAGATCGTGAATAATAAATTGTGATTGGTCTGAGCAGTATCACACTATGTATGGTCTCTCTTTTCATACATACAGTACATTGTTGGAGGGATTTTGCAGAAACATCTGAAGGCGGATTACTGTTTGAAGAGTTGATCTAACATCTGAGATCTCTCAAGTGCGATTGCCATTCTTGAGAAAGTGTGGCCATTTTTATTGCTGAGTGTATGTTCATATGTGTGCTTGGTGGTTCTATGGTCATTTGTGTGCTTGATGTTTCTCTTTCCATTTAACTATCACATAGGAATGAATCAAGAAGATTTTATGCAAGTGTTTTGCTTTATGTTATGAACATTTTTTTTACTTTGTTTCTAGTGTATTTCACTTTGGACACTGTTGAAATTTTCTATGATGTATTTTATATATAAAATATAGGTTTTTATGTGATGTACATCTTTTTGGGATTCATATATAGTTTGTTTTTTATATATGTTTCTTTCTGGCACAGTCACAGGAGCACAAAAAATATACCTTTGATACATAGTGCTTTATTTGACTGGAACATTCTGGTTAATCATTCATTTCATGGGGTTTTTAAATACAACTGCTGATTATTAGTATGTTCATTATTTTCTTATTAATACTATGCGGTTAAAAATATTTCCCTGCATGTTTATATACTGCATATGCATGGGAATTTATTTGTATATAATTGAGGGCTTACAGAAGCACGGATTGACTTATATATTGTTTCTCTAACATACTTTTCTAGTTTTGAAAAGGGCATAGTTTTTACCAAAAGAGAGGGATGGCCTCAGGACCAGCCTCATCACCCCCTTTTTATTGGGGAGCTGCAGAAGGCATATTATGACTTACCGGTGGCTGGTGCGAAAAATGATGCCAAGCTGAAGGGGGAGCTCTTTTTTTTAATATTTACTTTTTAGTCAAGTTTTTTTTACAGTTTTACAACATACAAACATTACATCAACACAAAACACTAATTCTACAAAATATATGATTTTAAATCCCAGACTCTTATTTCAGACAATCTACAAAATATCTATATGCCACAAGGGAAGAAAAAAAAAGTATTAATATACGTGTACCTCTAGCATATGTAGAGTATACAGCATGATACTGGGTAGGGTATATTTTATTCTGCAATAAAGTAACCTCTCTCTCTGCTCCAGGGCCCCTCCCTCCTCCAATGTCTTTTCCTGCTCCATCTCCAGCATCCTTAACCCTCTTCCCCATCGCTCTGGTAACCACTCTGGTGGCAGAATGCTGATACAGGGTGGATCCCG
Source organism: Lithobates sylvaticus (assembly GCA_028564925.1). Classification (NCBI taxonomy): domain Eukaryota; kingdom Metazoa; phylum Chordata; class Amphibia; order Anura; family Ranidae; genus Lithobates; species Lithobates sylvaticus. The sequence continues at coordinate 322,798,623 of CM053028.1, read as the reverse complement.
TTGATTACCCAGCTAACGGTCTGCTGTAAGCCCCTGGTAAGAGCTCAGTAATAGCCAGTATAATGCCGGTAAAATGCGGGGCAGAAACCACCAGAGATGCCGCACTAATCTTTTAGCTGATTTTCAGTGAAGCATCGGGAGTCAGTGTCTCTTACATGCTAAGCCTAGCCACTCCCCCACAAGCACCTATAACCCTGAAGGGGGAGATCTTAGCCCACCTTGTGCTGACTGTTGCTGTCTGAGCAAACCAGATGCATTGCTGGAACTATCACGCTGGCCAGTCACCTCTTTCCTAGATGCATAACCTGCTACAGCTGTCCATAAACTGGTTACAGCCAGAAACATTAACAGGACCTCATATCATGGAACATGTCATCATAGGCCAATACTTGAGGGAGCTACCCGGTGAGCTTCAATGATGGGTCAGCCATGAGGAGCCCCAGATGATTGATTGACTGGCAGAAACGGTGGAGCAACACACCCTGGTGGAATATCTACTGTACTTGGACCTTCTAAGCCCTGAGAGCCCCTGTCAGCATGGAGAGTAAGGCCACTGATAGGGGGCAAAGTCCAGGCTCAGTGTTCCCTGTAGGGGGAACGCATGGAATATGGTACTATAGAGAAGGTGTCTTTCTACACCAAAAGGGTCTCTGCTGCCCACCTGGGTCTGCCTGAGGGGTAGGTTGAGTGTGATGTCTGGGTGAATCAACTTCATGCCAGGGCTGTACTAGACTTGGGTAGTTACCTGGGTGACTGGGAGAGTTGGCTCCATACATAAGACTCTTAAAGTAGTATGCATACATGGGGACACTAAGGAGTGCCCACTACTGCCAGTTACAATAACCCCTGCCTGTGGCATGGTCACACAGAAAGACGGGGTGGTACCAACCCTTATCCACGACATTATAGTAGGTCGGGACTGTGCTCTCTTTATTGAACTGTGGGACTATGTGAGCAAAGGACTGTTTGAACAATGTGACATTTCTGTTTCCTTTGAAGGGCAGGGCAGTACGAGTCAGCAGATTCTAAAGAGTGCTGGGAGTGAAAGTGTAAAAAGTAATGCTGATGATGTTGCACCTGTGATACAGTCTACAGACCAAATAGACCCCTGAGAGGGGAGAAATCTCCTCCTATGCAGATCATAGTTGGGGAGGATGTAGAGGAAACTTCCCCACTACATGTCCAAGGAGGGAGAAGGGGCAGACCCTTTGTGGAAGACCTCCTCAAAAGCGATTTCTCGAGAACCATTCAATAAGTTCTCCAGAACTGGGTTCCCCAAAGAAACCCTGACAGACCAAGGCACTCCATTCATGTAGAAGGTGATGGCAGACTTGTGCAAGTTGTTCCAGATGAAAAAAACGGTGTACTTATGTCTATCACCCACAGAGTGATAGGCTCAAGGGAGTTGTACAAAGATGGAAAAGATTGGGACTGCTTACTCCGAGAACTAATGTTTGCCATCAGAGAGGTACCACAAAAATCCATCGAGTTCTCCCCGATTGAGTTGGTGTATGAATGAAAACCTCATGGATTGCTTGATCTAGTTAAAGAAACGTGGGAAAGCAAGCCTTTCCCACCACATAGGATGGTAGCGGAGCATATCACCCAAATGAGAAAGAGAACCGCTAAAGTGATGCCTCTGGCAAAGCAGCATTTACAGAAGGCCCAAGAAGCACAGAGAAAGTTATACAACCAGTCTGCCAAACTTAGACAGTTCCAGGTTTGGAACCTGATGGCTGTGCTTATACCTACCATAAATAGTAAGTTTCTAGCCAAGTGGCAGGGGCTGTACATAGTGGTAGAAACATTTGGTGAGGTAAACTATAAAGTACACCAACCTGTCAAATCTACCAAATAAATCTGTTAAAACCCTGGAAAGACTGGAAGCATGTAGCTGCCCTGGATAAGGTGAATTCAAAGCCCTCTGTAGGGGTGGACCTAGTCCCAGTTGCTTCCCTCCTATCCAAACCTCAAACTCAACAATAAAAGAGATTTTACAGAGGAATAGGGAGATATTTTCAGGATTGCCAGACAAGCCTAATCGAGCATTACATTGTCATTTAGCCTAATTTCAATATCTGAGTAAAATCCTATTGTGTTGCAGAAGCACACAGAAAAGCTGTATCAGAAGGAGATCAGAAAATGCTAGAACTCTATACCACTGGGAATTCCCAAATACCATTAACCAGGGAAGCCAGAGAATAAATACAATTCTCCACACCTAAAGGCCACTCCCAATATAAAAGAAAGCCGCATTCTGCCTCAGCTACTTTCTGAGGGGAATGGATAGAACACTACGTCTTCCTTGGAAGTACACTTTAGTCTATCTCAATGACAATGTTATCTTCAGTACATACTGGGAGTCCAGTCTCCCCTGAGTTCAGGTAATGTTGGACTCTTTAAAGAAGGAGAGTCTACTGGTAATCCTGAAAAAATGAGTCACTGCCATGTAAGAGACTATGAACCTAGGATAAATTGTGGATAGGGGTTTGGTGAAGCCTCAAATAAACAAAGTAGAAGCCATTCAGGTTTGGCTCTGCCCCATCACAAGTAAACATGCCCAAGCACTCTTGAGCATAGTTGGGTGCTACCAAAAGTTTGCCCCCAACTTTGCTACTCTTTCCGCTCCACAGTTTTACCTGACAAAAGGGTAAGAAGTCAGTCATGTTTAAGTGGAATGACAAAGCTAAGGAGCTTAAAGCAGCCGTGTGCCAGTATCCAGTGCTGAGTGCTGATTGCCTACGGATGCCTCCAGTGAAGGTTTAGGAGTCCTTCTGTGTCAAGAGGTCAATGTGGAGGAACAACCCATTGTCTTTCTCAGCAGAAAGTTGATTGCTACCAAGAAAAACTATGGCATAATGGAGCAAGAGTGCCTAGCCATCAAGTGGGCTTTAGATTCCCAATGCTATTTCCTCTTTGGCAGGAAGTTCCACTTGGTGTCAGACCATTCCCCACTGACCTGGATGAGACACAATAAGCACAAGAATGCTAGGGTAACACGGTGGTTCTTGTACCTGCAAGAGTTTACATTTATGGTGGAACATAGAACTTTGAAGCAACACCAGATACTCTCTCTAGGGTAAACTGTTGAGTGTCCCACATTGTCTGACACCATTGATATTGGGGGTATATGATATGCACAAAATGCCCCAGACAAATCTTGGATGGGAGGAATGTGTCTCCTTTATTTAAATTGTGGTCCCTTTAAGGAGGATGAAAAGAAGCAGTTGGAGTACTCAGGGATTCCCAATCATGTAGAGTGAGGGTTACTGGGTTGATCAGTTAGAGAGGTAAAATGGATTTAAGCTTTCCCATGATTAAACAGACCTGATATAGGACCTGCCATCCAGAGATTGGGAAGGATCTTGGTTGGGAAAGAGCCTCCAACTCTGAATACAGGTATCTTCATCATGTATAGGTTAACCCACAATAAACCCACCTGCGAGAGAGGGCTGAATAGTGCAAGAAGCAGCCAGCAGGTGTTCATGTGATGTTATTGAACAGCACACAGTTGTGAGAGGGCTGTGGGCTGCTGAGATGCTGCTGAGCTCCTGTCACCCTTTTTTCTGGACACCTGAAGCAGGCGGGAACTGACTGGAGTATTCTGGCTGGGGGGCCATCCCCCTGTCAGAACACAATAGCACAGCAGGGGAGATCGATGTACTAACATTAAGTGTTAGTACAGCAGCTCTGACCTAAACTGTCCGTTTTTTTCATTCTACCTCCTGGGGGTTAATTTTCTCCTAGCCTGTGCTTACAGTGCAATGGCACTAGTCACAAACTCAACACCATTTTCTGCAGCATAGGCCACTCACTGTGAGAGAAGCTTGAAGAATAGTACACTGTTGTCACATACATAACCAACTGAAACTCTCCTTGAATTCAAATATTTATACTCAAAACTTTTCAAAGTATGGGATGGGGGTAAAGGGAAAGGAAGGAGCATTTGGGAGGGCCCCTAAAACATGAAGTTGTGCTCTAATTTTAAAAGTTTAAGACATTTACCATGTAGAATGTGCCAAATTCATATTGGGAAGACTATACTTCAGACATTTAAAACAGTAACTGGGAAACATTTTTAAAGAAATATTATACCACCTAATAGAGTAATGTCACATTTTAAATGTTGTTCTCTCCAGAGTTTATTATCTATGGATCTAATGATATTATAATGGAAGATTTTTTGAATATCTAAAGCAGATACTGAAAAAGTGTGAAACTGTAGATGACTTTAGAGATGCATTCTGTTTTGAAAACATAAATAAAATATATAAATATATACAGTATATATATATATATATATATATATATATATATATATATATATATATATATATTGTCCCATACACACAACAGGCAATGAGAGGCAAACTGAGTGGGAAAAAAAAAATTGTCTCTCAACAGCTGAATCATTATCAAGCACTGATCTCATTAGCAGCAGTGCAGCCTTAACATTCACTATTTTAGTTGGTCTTTATATATATATTTTTTCTAATTCAGACCTACACTGCATATACTAAAATCACCTTTTAAAGATATTGTCAAAGTCAATGGAATAGGAAGAACTTTTGTACAGAAACAAAAATGAAATGTACATTTTTATGTTTGTTTTGCCCTCACTGCAAAATAATTCTACTTGCAATATAAATTGCATGAAACTTGTGAACTGAAGTATTGCAAGTAAAAGTTAGCATATAAAATGTCAATTACAGAGGATAACAAATGGGATGGATATCTTGTTTGTGTCTCATTATTTTGATTTGAAGACTCAATAGCAGCAACACAGCAAGTCCTGCAAAACCCTGGAGAAGATGAATGAGTTGATAATAAGAGTATAAAAGTGCCAAAAGCAGCAAAAATTGAGCGCCCTATCTTTCCTAGAGAATGTTTATGTTCCTCAAAGAACAGACTCCAGCTACTATCATATTTCCAGCATTTTATGTATAAAATTATACTGATTATGTCAGAAATAAATCTATATTAAATCAAAAAAATTATATTTATATACTTTATTTTAGAAAAGGAAAATATATTTGTTATGTCATCTTTGGGCAATATACATAGCACTGTTTGTAAAGTATGATAGAATTTTAAATATTTTTTCAGCTGTTGGCATTGGTCATAAGTTATGAAAGCCACAACCGCTTTTAAGACTGCAGTAAAACTGTGTGATAAACAGTTTACCAAATACCAAACTTATTTTCAATTTTTTTTTCATGTATTTATGTGCTTAACCAAATTGTTGCAATGTATTAGTTTTTTTAGCAATTTTATCATTGCAGTACATTTAATATTACATTATTTTGGTGATGGTTATCTCACAAGTATACAACAGGACACCACATCGAAGTACAGGTAAGTTGCAGATCCCTGTTTCACAAAACAGCCCAGTATCCCAGGTGATGTCATTGATCAAATATGGTTATGACATTAACTGCTTCCGGACCAGCCACCGTGTAACTATACATTGGCTTGCGGGGTCCGGATAGCAGGCACGTGCCCGCTGCACATGAGGGGTGCCGATGCTCGTGGCCGATGGTCGTGATGATCGCTGGCCACGAGTGATCGTGAGCTGGAGACACAGAACAGGGATGAGTGTGCGTAAACACACACTTCCCTGTTCTGACAGGAGTGATAGATTGTGTGTTTCTATTAGCTAGGAACCACGATCTGTCACTTCCTGTAGTTAGTCCCTCCCCCTTCAGTTAGAATCACCTCCCAGGCATCACAGTTAACCCCTTCACTGCCCCTTAGTGTTAACCCCTTCCCTGCCAGTGACATTTTTACAGTAATCAATGCATTTTTTATCAAACTGATCGCTGTATTAATGCATATGGTTCCAAAAATGTGTCAAAATTGCCCAATGTGTCCGCTATAATGTTGCAGTCACAATAAAAATCGCAGATTGCCACCATTACTAGTAAAAAAATAATAATAATTAAAAAAAAATGCTATAAATCTATCCCCTGGTTTATAGACACTATAACTTTTGCGCAAACCAATTAATATACGCTTATTGCAATTTTTTTTACCAAAAATATGTAGAAGAATACATATCGGCCTAAACTGAGAAAAAAAATAGTTTTTTTTTTTATTATTATTTATTATAGCAAAAAGTAAAAAATATTGTATTTTTTTCAAACTTGTCACTCTTATTTTGTTTATAGCGCAAGAAATAAAAACCGCAGAGTTGATAAAATACCACCAAAAGAAAGCTCTATTTGTGGGGAAATGTATTTGCGTACAGTGTTGCATGAACGCACAATTGTCATTCAAAGTGTTACAGCGCTGAAAACTGAAAATTGGCCTGGGCAGGAAGGGGGTGAAAATGTCCTGTATTGAAGTGGTTAACTGCTTAAAAATAAAAACTCTGTAATAGAGGGGGGTAAAGTATGGATCCAGAGGAGATGGGATTGTTGATGATTAAAATAGGCTAGCAGCTTCAAAGGGTAATATTATGGAGATGCAAGTGTGTAAGTGATTGAGGGTAAATCGAGGAGAGGACTTGCTACAAGTGGGAAAAAGTTAAGGCTTGCGTTCATTAAAATCTTTCCTTTAATTTCAGAGTAAAAAATTACCAATTCCATTACGCCATCTGGTCAGATGTCATATCATAGAATCCAGGTTGGAGGAAAAAAAGAGATGTAGGAGGCCAAGCCTTTGAGTTGAAAAACGGGATTATGCCCAGGGCTCCAGTCTAGTACCCAAATTTGAAGAGAAACTTTGAATCACCAAGTGAAAATACAAAAAGCCTAAAACTAAAATGAATGCCCCCGCCACATCTAGTACTGGTAAGTTGCAATACATTTTTCGTTTTTGTATCTAGACACACCCTATTTTTCAATTATACTGTATGTCATTTACATTCATTTACTGAGGAAAACTTGTTTTTTGCTTTTTTTTTTTTTTTAAGCAGTGTGGTTTAAATTGTTTTATGTATGTCTGTAGCTCAGCTCAGCTTGAGCAAAAACCTCTGTATTCTGAGAAAAAAGTCATTTCAGCCTGACACAAAAGCCAGTAGCCTAGGGTTCCAAAGATACAGTTCATTTGAAAGGCAGGTCTCCATGCAGTTATACATTAGCATTTAACAGCAATGTCCTGCCCAAGGCCTTACAAAAATGCACTTTTCAAGGTGCTATGTAACTTTATACAAGGAAAACTTGCAAGCTCAATCCTGTGACCTCCCATAGCAGCAATTAGAGGAAACAGCAAAACACTTCTAATCATTGCTGAGAGCAAGTTATACACATACAGCATCTAGGGAAATTGAACTGTCTCTGCGCTCTCTTAATGTTTGTTTCGTTATTCACAAACAGTATTCTTTTGAAAAAGTATAGATAAAAGTACAATCTCTGTATGGAAATGCTTGCAAGGACAACTATTTCCTGAAAGAAGAAAATATTGTCTATCTACATGTATTGTACATGCTTAAAATCTAACAGTAATTATGCACAGTTCTATGGGTGACTTGTTAACAGACACACATGTAACAGACTGGGCAGAATCATTTGTACACTGTGAAGGGATATATATTAAAAAAACTGATTCCCAGTACTTCTGAGTTACAAGCATCCTAGACACCCTTCTGCTTTCCAGATGCATCTGAGGAGACTGATGTCTACCTTCTCTTTAGCCTTACATTGATTTTCAAAATTCTGCATCCCCTGTTCTTTCCAGTCACATTTTGTTCCCCAATGTTTGCACTTTTGCAATGCATGTGCAAATCCAGCAGGAAGAAGTTGGTATATTATCAATAATCATGAGTAAAGATTCATAATAATGCATCCCTCTAACATATGAGTTCCTGGAAGTGTATTTGCTTTACCACTTGCCGCCCACCATATAGCAATATGACGTTGGTAAAGTGGTTGCGATATCCTGACCGGATGTCATGTGACGTCGCCAGGACATCAAGCCGCTGCGTGCCCCTGAGGGCGCGCATCGTGGCGATGGTTGTTGCGGTGGGTCAGTCTGACACACCACAACTCTGATCTAGGTAAAGAGTCTCTCATGGAGACTCTTTACCATGTAATCAGCTGTGTCCAATCATGGCTAATCACAATGTAAACAGGAAAAGCAGTTGATCGGCTTTTCCTCACTCGCGTCTGACAGAAGCGAGTAGAGGAGAGCCAATCGGCTGCTCTTCTGACAGGGAGGGCCTGTGCTGATTGATTATCAGCGCAGCCCCCCCCCCCCGAGGATGCCCACACTGGACCACCAGAGATGCCACCAGGACCACCAGGGATGCCACCACTAGTCACCACCAGGTATGCCACCCATGGCCCCCAGGGATGCCAATCAGTGTCCACAATGGATACCAATGAGTGCCCACAATGGATGCCAATCAGTGTCCACAATGGGCATCACTGATTGGCAGGCATTATTGTTTGGTACTGATTGCCATCCATCAGTACCATCCATTAATGTACATCACCACCTATTAGTGCCTATCCTTGCCACCTATCAGTGCCCATCCGTGCCACCTATCAGTGCTCATCAGTGCTGCCTTTCAGTGCCCATCAGTGCCACCTATGTGTACCCATCAGTGCTGCATATCAGTGCCACCTATCAGTGCCCATCAGTGCCGCCTATCAGTGCCCCATCAGTGCCGCATGTTAGTGCCCATCATCAGAGCATATCACTGCCACCTCATCAGTGCCACCTCATCAGTGCCACCTCATTGGTGCAACCTCATCTGTGCCCCTCAGTGCCGCCTTATCAGTGCCCAGCAGTGCAGCTCCATCAGTGCTCATCAGTGAAGGAGAAAACTTACTTATTTACACAGTTTTGTAACATAAACAAACATTTTTTTTTTTCAAAAATGTTGGTCTTTTTTTATTCGTTTAGCAAAAAATAAAAACCACAGAGGTGATCAAATACCACCAAAAGAAAGCTCTATTTGTAGGAACAAAATTATAAAAATTTAGTTTGAGTACAGTGTAGCATGACCATGCAATTGTCATTCAAAGTGCAACAGCGCTGAAAGCTGAAAATTGGTCTGGGCAGGAAGGTGTGTAAGTGCCCTGTATTGAAGTGGTTAAAGTGGTTGCAAACCCTTACATATAAACAGTGTAATGTCCTGTGAGCCACCACTAACTATGAGCCCAAATAAGGTCTCTAAAACAATACTCCTCTTTTGAATCAGCTGCTAGCGTTGCACATGTCTCATAAGTCATGCAAAGATAATCAAATCAAATATAGTACGCTGCGCTATCAAAAATAAAATCTACATAAAATCTACATAGTAAAATATAATATGCTATAAGGCAACAGCAATAAAGTGATACTCGTGCAGTACATAAATATACATTCAATATAGCAAATAACGTGACAATGTGCATTCACGTGAAAAATGCCATTAAATATAACGTCCATATAGTGAGATAAAAAAGCAATCAAAATCCTTAATAAAAATAAATAAATAAATATATATATAAATATATATATATATATATATGTGTGTGTGTGTGTGTGAATAAAAGATTGAATAGTAGAACCTATAACTATTATATATAACTAAAAAGTGCTGCAGTGTGCTGTGAAATCTTCAAAATATCAGTCCATAGGTGCTCCAAAAAAATCCATGCGATTCAGTGGATGTTGTGAAACTGATCCAATATTAAGGTGCTGTGTTAACACTCAAGTGTTCCCCCGTAGGTATTAGAGCGTGTGACCTTGCTGTTTAGGCTTGGTCAATGCACGCATTAAAACCACTAAATAGTTCAGCAGTGTATCCGAAATCCTGGGTTGGCCTCACTTATGTCTCAGTGTGTCAATGGAATCCCACCTGTGCCTCGGTATATTAATAGAGAGAGGAGGACTTCATGGTGCAGTCTGCAAAATCATTTATTTATAAAACACAATAAAATCCCACACAGGGTACTCATGATAACATGGCACGTCAGGGCACCACTCTAATGCCCCATACACACGCTCGGATTATCCGAGGACCAGTTCCGTCGGATCCTGTCCGTCGTACTTTGTCCGATGTTGGTGTTGCATACACACGGTCGGACAAAGTTGTCGGAAAATCCGATCATTCTGAACGTGGTGACGTTTGTTGCCTACGACGGGACTACGTAGAGGCTAGTAGCCAATAGCTTTGGTCTTGTAATGTGATCTGAGCATGCATAGCACTTTGTCCGTCGGACTACGCTACACACGATCGGATTTGGTGTGATCGGACTTTGTTGTCAAAAAATCTATCCAGCAGGAGATAGGACTTTGTCCGTCGGACAATCCGATGGAAACTGTCCGATGGTGCCTACACACGGTCGGAATTTCCGACAACATTGTCCGATAGGACAGAATCCATCGGAAAATCCGACCGTGTGTATGGGGCTTAAAACAGCGTGAATCAGCAGGATACAATGGCCGATAACGGGGTGGTGTGCGGATCATTTTCGCCAGGTAGCAGGAGTGACTCATGCAGATAGCAGAGGAACAAAGCAGCAGACAGAAATTACACTTAGTATTCTGGACTGAGAAAATTACATACTATAGAGGGATTTTCTTTGTTCATATTTCATGTCATAAGTTTACAACCACTTTAGGGGCCTTTTGTTTCCTTCAAGTGAATTTTGCATTTCTATACTAATCAAAGGGCTTGCAAAACCTACTTGAAGCAGGTCAAATGCAGGTCAGAAGGAGGTCAACTGTCGGGTTAAAAGCACCTCCCAGTGAATTCTGAATGATCTCAGAAGCATCTTAATCTGATGCTAAAAAAGTTTGGTTTGATGGACATTCAATGAATCCATTAGGAAATACATGAACACTGAACAGAACCCTAATGGACTCTATTGGAGCAAAATCTTATTATTTTTTCTGGCCTTTATCAAGGTTACATTGCAGGCTTTTCTAAACCACTTCATAACTTGACACTTTCACCGCCTTCCTGCCTGGGCTAATTTTCCGTTTCCAGCACTGTCACACTTTGAATTCACACTACTGTACTTATTTACTGTCATGCAACACTGTACCCAAATTAAATTTTTATTATTTTATTTTTTAAAACCGATAGAGATTTATTTTGGTGGTATTTGATCACCACTGGGTTTATTTTTTATTTTTTGCTATATAAAAAAAAACAATTAGAAAGGTTAACTATAGCCTAATGATGGTCCACTTGTTCTCATGGTTAGCTGCATATACATGCCATCATTTTGTACGCCTCATTGCTTTACACAGTAGCTGATGGTAGTCAATTGTGCATCAACCATCCATATATGTGTATACACACACGCATGTAAAAAAAAGGAAAGTACACCTTTCTATTCATCCATCAACAGCAAATTGTTCTAGAAGACCTGTCTTTGCCTAAAGGATCAATGGAGTAGTACTGTTCTAATGTTATATGTTAAATGTTCTAAGTGTGCTGAAGAAACAGGCATTGTGTCACATAGTATGCATTCCAACACAGGGACGACATCACACAGCCCAATCAATCCCTCGTTCTAAGGCTTAGCGCCCCATTCCTTATAGCCAGAATGTCAGGATTAAACATCTTTCAATTTTATATCAACTAAAATGTAGTCACTCCCCATCCATTCTATCACTTCAGATGGGTGGAGTTAGTGCAACAAACAAGAAATTTCAACGATCACATGATCCCAACAAAATAAAGCCACACCAGCTTATCAAACATGAGCATTGATATACACATTATTCAGACTCTTAGCCACCTTGCCCAAAATGTATGTCAAAAGTAATGGCCAGATGGTATTCACATGAAATGATAACATAAAATTACACTTTACTGTGTATACACTTCCAGTAACTTGCTTGTGCTATGTGCGTCTAAGTCACCTTTTGGAGAAGTGCACCATCAATCCAAAGTTTCCCCTATGCTGTCCTGGGCTCCATCAGCCTGACACAAGCGGCTGGAGCGCACACAATGGGGAAGATTTACTAAAAAGGAGCACTCAGAATCTGGTGCAGCTGTTCACGATAGCAAATCAGTTTCTAACTTTAGCTTGTTCAATTAAGCTTTGATAATAAAACCTGGAAGCTGTATGGTTTCTATGCAGAGCTGCATCAGTTTTAGTAAATGTCCCCCTCTATGTCTTTGGAGTGCATCGGAGAACCAGAAGTACGTCATCTGGAAGTTTCCTTTAGGAGCCAGAGTTATTGGCGCTTTATAAACACTATGGAGTGATGGCGCTAATCCAAAAGATGATAGACCCTGGGGACAGGGATCCCACTTTTCATTTCATTATGATGGTAGTCAATTGTGTATCAACCCATCTATATATGTATACGGAAAACCCAGGTAAAAAAAAAAGTACACCTTTGGATTCATCCATCAACAGCAAATTTTTCTAAAAAAAAAAAAACTGATCTTTCCCTTAATGTTCAATGTAAAACTGTAGTACGGATCTAGTGTCCTATTTTGAACAGCTAAGCTTTTTAGCTGGTATATCTCCCTTGCAGGTTAAATTGGTACAACCTCTTTCTGATTGTAAATGCATGCACTTTGACACCAGCCATTGTTAAGGCCCGTACACACGATCAGACTTTTTGACAACAAACATGCAAATTAGCTGTTTTGAGGCAACATCCGACCGCGTGTACGCTCCATCAGACAAACTTTTTCGGTTTTCATCTGACTTTTGTTGGCTGTGCGAACGGACAAACTTTCTGGCAACAAAAGTCAGATGGAGCAAAGTCCGATCGTGTGTACACAAAACCATCGGACTTTTGTACAAAGTACAAACACGCATGCTCAGAACCAATTCAATAGATCAGACAACAATACAGAAGTTGACCAAAGGTGGCGTTGGAGTAATAGAACGTCCTCTTTTGAAGTGTCATCAGTACGTTGAAACGTCACTACGTTCGTGTTTGTTGCCTAAAAAGTCAGATCGTGTGTATGCAATACAAACTTGCGGCCAACGCCCTTTGTACAGAAATCCCAGGGAAGGTTTGTACAAAGTACGACCGTGAGTATGGGGCTTAAGAGTTACCTCCACATCACATGATGAAATTTGGGCATGTTGGAGCAGTTAGCATCAAATGACTTGGGCTGAATTTGCTGGGCTGTCCGATCTTAGGCAAATTATCAGTCACTTGTAAATTATTTTTCTTACAGTTAAATAGAAGAAAAATCTAATTATTGGCAACTATTTTAGAACACGATTCTAATTGCATGGATTTAATGTGGTGGTAAATGTAGGGGTGTGTATAAATGGCAGAGAGGATCCACAACGTTATACAGCACCTCATCCCTTTGGTGATTAAGTGTTTAAGGGAAGTGGAAAATAGGGATTATATCGGTGCAAAATTACAAAGAAATAAGGGTTGCTGACAATTCAATGCTTGAGTTTAAAAATCACATAAAGTTTTATTTGGAATGTATAAAACACAATTGAACAAAAATAGAAAATATTTATAAAGGCCTAACAATGAAATGAATACACGTACTTGAAAATCCCCATTTTCAACAGATCATTACATATAGAAGAAAGAATGGTATTTCTCAGATTCAAAATTAGTATCTAATTAGAGAGAGTCTCTCAATTACAATGGATAGGATAACCTGAAGTAGACAATGCAGGCCATTTTAATATCCGACATGTTTCGCCATATCAATATCAATATCAATATCAATATGGTGAAACATGTCGGATATTAAAATGGCCTGCATTGTCTACTTCAGGTTATCCTATCCTTTGTAATTGAGAGACTCTCTCTAATTAGATACAAATTTTGAATCTGAGAAATACCATTCTTTCTTCTATATGTAATGATCTGTTGAAAATGGGGATTTTCAAGTACGTGTATTCATTTCATTGTTAGGCCTTTATAAATATTTTCTATTTTTGTTCAATTGTGTTTTATACATTCCAAATAAAACTTTATGTGATTTTTAAACTCAAGCATTGAATTGAATTGTCAGCAACCCTTATTTCTAATGGGTAGATGAGGGCAGGTGGACTGAAGGGGAGCCACCCCTTCTTAAAAGGTACAGGAGCACACCAAACGCCCAGCAGATTGCACAATGGCTGCAAAGGTGTTGGTGCGTTGCTGGACCAATACAAACACTATGTGTTAACAAAAACGTGTCCACCGCCCCCCACTTCCCTTAAATGTAGGGGTGTGGTTACTTATTCCATGTGACAAGTCTGCATTTTCATTCATTTGGAATACGAAAATAAATGTGCCATTTCTATGTTATATGTCTTTGTTTTAAGTATATCACTTTTATCTGTAGGCATTGTTTGAACGAAGATCTGATGTGTGCATCTTCAAATATGTTGAAAAAGTCAATAATTTCCATGGCGTACGCTTAATATTTTTACATGACTGTACGCTATGAGGGAGATTTACTAAAGCTGGTGCACACAGAATTTGGTGCAAATGTGCATAGTAACCAATCAGCTTCTGGGTTTTATTATATCAAAGATTATTTCAACAAACTAACATTAGAAGCTGATTGGCACAGCTGCACCAGATTCCGTGCACAGCTGCACCAGCAGTTTATATAATGATAATTTTGTTTTTGTGAACTAAAAAAATAAGTTAAATAAGGGTCCTGGAGTATGAAAAGTGTGGGAATGATGGCATTGGCCCATAGCTTTGTTGAATTCAATTCAGATATGTACTAAATCATTACAGAAGGATGCTACAACCTTTATCAAATTTTGCATACATCAGGCTCAATGTGTTTTAGCAGTTCGTGGGGGTGTATTGTTATTCGTTATATATGTATAAGTATCTCCTAAATTTATATTGGTTACTATTTTTTTCTACTGCAGCAAACATTGCCATTTATCATCTCATTTTTTAATTATCTGGTAGGTTTTCTCTGGGTGTTGAGTGTGGTTTAGCTAATTGTGTGCATAAATTAAATATTCTATCAGTAGTAGCAGGGGGGAAGTGTTCTGTCTGTGTTCCTAGTAGCAGTGAAACTTACATTCACCAAATATTCATGTAAGATTAATCATTCCTTTTAATTTAAATTTAATTTAAATTACTCCTTGGAATGGATCCATAGATGAGGCCCAGAATTCAGGCAACCAGTTTTCATAGACAAAACCCAAAGCCTGTCCACTTTGCCCACACAGCAGACAGACATCAAAATAATACAAATAATAATTTATATGAAGACAAGAGATGAAAATTAGCATTAGCGTAAAAAAACTGTAAATGCAGTAAATGCATTACCATCAACAGCTTTACATACTTTGTCAAGTAATGAAGTTAAGTTTGAAATAAACTTATAGGATATTGTAGCTAATGCCAGACTATAAAGCCACTGCCTTTAAGTTCTGTATTATGGTTCTTCATAATTTTCACATAATCTTAATGCAAATAGGAAATCGTCTTGAGAATTTATAGTCCTGTTGAATACTTAAGAACTAATTCATTAGATATTTTAAGCTGTGCCTGAAGCTCCTTTTTAAGCATGCACTGTATTATCTCTTACTGCACTGATACTTGCTGTGAGATTATTCATAATTGTGTGGTGTTTTTATGTCTTTTTCATAGGAAGCTAAATTAATGAGTATATTGAAAGTGGGCATAAGCTGGTTTGTTAAAATGTTTTCCTCATTTTATTCTTTTTGCAGGTTTAAAACAAAATGTATTTTGTACTAAATTAAAGTGTATGCTTTAAAAGCATGCATTTATACAACCTATCTGAGAGATTTCTGGGGGGGTTGGCGATGGGATATCTTGTTTGCCCCCCCAAATTTACAGCACCAGTTGCCACTGCAGTTGATACATGTCATCATTGGAAGATTTCCTCTCATCTACTGTTGACAGCCATAAAAATGTGTATTTCCCGTCACTGTTTCCTGCTGTCAATGGTTACCAGGACCAATAGTGAAGGTGAATCTCTACAGAATCTCTACAGCGGGGACACAGACAGCAAGAAAAACCAGACAGAGATTATAAACTTTTCCTACTCTGCCCAAAACTAGTCATGGTTATACATATATTTTAAGCATAAATATGAGAATAGATGATAAGTGTACTTTTAGTGCATTTATCTTTTCTATACCCCTCCCGAGCACTTTCAGCATAATAAATATCCCTACATTTTTTTTTTTTCTGGAGATCTTCATCGTCCAAAATGCCCAGCATACACAAAAGGCATATTTATTTTTTAAGCAAAACCTGCAGCTGCATACTTCAAGTGGAAGCTCAGTCTATTTCTAACAAAGTCTAAACCTGCTCCCACCTAAGTTGTCTACACTTACATATTCTGATATTGATCCAGTGATCACAGTGCAGAGCTTATGTCACCCATGGGTTTACTATGGGGCATCCATTGTCGGCTGTCCTTCCTGTACACTGAAGCTGCCACTGGCAGTTGATCATATGACCAGATTAATCACTCGCAGAATAGGTAAGTATACACATCTTTCTTTCACAGGCTAGATAAAATAGGGTTTAAAAGGGGAGGGGTTAAGCTAAGTTAGGAATAGGCTGGACATCCACTTTAAATCACAACTCTAAACCTTTTTTTCGATGTTTTCAGGAAGTATTAGAATCTCTGTCACTGTATTTATTGCTGATTGTGTCCCCATGGGCAGATTCCCCAACACTTCCAGTCTTGGTGAAAACAGAGCAAGTCAGAAGAAGCTACAGCAACATACGAAGCAAACAAAACCATATTAACCCTTAAAAAAACCTTATAAACATTCGCTATTGTATATATTTGTGTTGCTTTCTATGTTTCTAATATAGAGGTGGTGCGATGATGTCATGTTCTCCACCTCATCCAATCAGTGAATGCTTTGCATTTATGGTACCAGTGTCCAGTCCTGTGTTCATATTGCAGCAGGGCAGCCACACGGTATGAGACAGCAAAGCTAGTGGAGATCACTGGAATAGCTGTATCTACTACAATGATTTCCAGCTTCTAGAAGGATGCCCCAGATATGGTATATGCATAGTTACATGGGTCCAAGCTGGACCAATAGCTGCCATACCTGGAATTATTCTTATAAGCCAACAAAAAATTTAGGCTAGAGATGGGCTTAAAAAGCTTTTATGCCTTGAAGGACCATAAACTATATTATACTCTACCAAAGTTCATTGTAGCTGAGCTATTCCTACTGTATATTAGCTGCCATTTCAGGCCTGGAAAGGACTGAGCATGGGCCGGCTGTATTCTCCCTCATTTGGATTACTGGAAGGAACATGAGCCGTATGCATGGAAATGCTGTTCCTTCCTCATAAATGATCTTGCAAGTGAAAATACACAATTAATCCCATATGTTTAAGTATTAGATTCTTTGTTTAGAATCTCCACGAATGTAGCATGTTTAGCATGCTTCATTGTGATCTCCAATGATTATCATCACAGCTTGCTGTAGCTGGAGACATTTCAACTTTATGGTTTACCTTGAAGCATAGACACAGGTTTAGCTATAGGTAAATGTGGCTTTGGAAGCCAGTAAGTCTTATAAATGCAAAACAAGCATGTTTTAATAGAATTTTTACCACAGCTAGCACAATTTGTTTTTCCTATGTGTGGTTGAGATTTCCCTGACATAAACAAAATGGCTGCTTAAGGAAGTTAGTGCCTTATTAGACAAATGGCAAAAGGAATTGCATTCATGGTTCGGCCGTTGCAATATAATTAAAATTAACATCTTGCCAAAATTTTTATATCTATTTCAGGCAGTACCTATAAATATACAAATCGTTTTTTTTCGCCAGATAGACACCCTATTTACTAAATGTATATGGGCGAATAAGCAACCAAGGATCAGCAGAAACTTTATGATAATTCCTAAGTGTCACGGCAGTTTGGCAGTCCCGGATATGAATAAATACCATCAGGCAGCACATATTGTCAGAGTGATAGATTTGTGTAGACACACAGAATTCAAATTGTGGACAGAGATAGAACAAAAGCTTAGCCCTATACCCCTGCGGAGAGCAATATGGTGTTATACATCATTACCAGACTCCCTCAAAAAGCATCCACTCATAGGTCCAACACTGCGAATTGGCTCCAAGATGAGCCAAAATCCAAAATATTCTACAACTGAATCTCCACCATTTCCCATTTTGGGAAATCCTAGTTTTAGGCCGAACTGGAGCCGGGGGCCTACCAGGGACTCATAGATCGGGATATATTCAGGCATCACACTTCCTGCAATCAGAGACCTGGCCCACAGTCGCCCTGTTGACGCAACCGGGAGGCCGGTATGAAATAAACCCTTGGCAGTCACTTAAATTTTTTCAATTCACTAGGACCGGTGATAAACTATCAAAGACAACTGACTATGTTTGAAGTATACTGTGAGGAGAAAGAACCTCTCCCTCGGATGATCTCTAAGATATATGCAATGTTGATTGCACCTTCAGAAGATTTTAACCACTTCACGACCGCTCACTGTATATATACGTCATTTTTTTGAAGAGGGATATCTCGGTAACGGCAGCAGCTGCTGCAACAACCGAGGTATCCCTCTTTACAGTGAGCGGTCCCCTTTCCGATAATGGTGGTCATCGCGGCGGATTCGCCGCGAGATCACCGTTATCGGCGGCGGGAGAGGTGCCCCCCCTCCCGCCGCTCTCCCGTGCCTTCCGCCGCTTACCGGAACCGTCGGCAGCGGCGGAGGCGATCGGGTCCGTTCCCTGCCTGTGTATAGAGATGAGTGATGCTAAGATGGCCGCCACTCATCTCTATACCATAGGAGGGCGGAAGCGACGTCAAAAACGTCACTTCCGCCCATACATCTTAAAGGGAAATTTACAAATGTCATTTTTTTAAATGACATTTTTTTTATTTTTTTTATTTTTTTTTCCATTGAAGTCCAAATATGAGATCTGAGGACTTTTTGACCCCAGATCTCATATTTAAGAGGACCTGTCATGCTTTTTTCTATTACAAGGGATGTTTACATTCCTTGTAATAGGAATAAAAGTGATACATTTTTTTTTTTAAACTGTGTAAAAAATAATACAATTAAGTAAAATAAATAATAAAAAACAAAAATTTTTTTTTTAAAACACCCCGTCCCGACGAGCTCGTGCGCAGAAGCGAACGCATATGTGAGCAGCGCCCGCATATGAAAACGGTAGTCAAACCACACATGTGATGTATCGCCGCGATCGGTAGAGCGAGAGCAATAATTCTAGCCATAGACCTCCTCTGTAACTCAAAAAATGCAACCTGTAGAATTTTTTAAATGTCGCTTATGGAGATTTTTGAGGGTAAAAGTTTGACGCCATTCCACGAGCGGCCGCAATTTTGAAGCATGACATGTTGGGTATCAATTTACTCGGCGTAACATTATCTTTCACAATCCAAAAAAAAATTGGGCTAATTTTATGGTTGTCTTATTTTTTTATTCAAAAAAGTGACTTTTTTTCCAAAAAAAGTGCGCTTGTAAGACCGCTGCGCAAATACGGTGTGAAAAAAAAAAGTATTGCAACGACCGCCATTTTATTCTCTAGGATGTTAGAAAAAAAAAAACAAATATATAATGTTTGGGGGTTCTAAGTAATTTTCTAGCAAAAAAAAAACTGTTTTAAACATGTAAACACCTAAAATCCAAAACGAGGCTGGTCTGGAAGTGGTTAAGATGCCAGGGATTGGGAAATGGGAGGGAGATCTTGGGAAAGTATTCACACCTACACAACAGCAGAGGATAATACACCTTGCATTGAATTCATCAATATGCTCGTGGACCCAGGAGTCTAACTACAAGGTATTGACGCAATGGTATTATACCCCGTCAAGACTTTGGAAGTTCTTCCCAGATGCATCAGACCAATGTTGGCAGTGCAATAGGAAACGGGGGACTCTGATTCACATATTTTGGTCATGCCCTAAGATCCGACAATACTGGTTGGAGGTACAAAAGGTTGCCCAAAAATTCACGGCATTCACAATTCCAGATGATCCTGCCTTCTTCTTACTCCATTGTTCAGAAATCCCCTGCAGACATATAAGAAATCTGTACTATGCCATCTAGTAAATGCAGCTAAGGCAGGAATTGCACTTTGATGGAAAGACCCTAGGCCACCTTCAATTGCTATGTGGCTTAATAAAGTTAGAGATGTTGGTGCTCTAGAGGACTTAGTCCTCTCAGCAAAAGATAGAAAAGAGCAATATATTCAAACATGGACAATATAGAACATATTTGTTTACTCAGAAGAAGGGAGGAAACTGCTGGGAAATATAACAGAGGAATAGGTCCGTCCGTTTCTGAACGTCTCCTTGAGTGCTTTTCCGAGTACTTTGAATATCTTTGAGTGCTTTGAACTTTCTGGAAAGTCCTGAATCACCGGAAAAGTTTTTGAGTTCCCTGAAAGTTGGTATATGGGGGGTTCACCCACCGCATCTGGGAGGGGGATTAGGAGGAGGGGTATTAGGAGGAGTGGGAGGAGGGGGGGTTTCCTTTTCCTTTTTTTTTTTTGTGTATTCGTTTGTTTTCCTCGCGGTTCTACTGGTTAGGGGTTTAGAATAATTGGGGGGGGGGGGTTGGGGATTATAAAGAAAAAATAGAAGAAAGTATTAGAATGTATCTGGTTCTATGGGAAGTTAATTAGAGATGTAAATAGAGAGAGGTGAAAAGAGAGAGATTAATGGGGTGGACAAGAAGCAAATATATAGAAAGCAAAAATTATATCGGGAGGGAAAATAAACCAGCTCAACTTGTAATAATAGGAGAGAAGAATGATGTATATTAATTCCGATATAAGTTGTAATGTCTACCTCACTGTGTTATTGGGTATGTACCCACTCTGTGGATATTTTTCTCTTCCTTTGGTTCCTTTTTCTTTTTGTGTGGTATAAATAAAGCAAAGTAAAAAAAACAAAACAAAAAAAAATTGCTGCTAAGCAGATTGAAGTCTCTAGAGCAGTGATGGCGAACCTTGGCACCCCAGATGTTTTGGAACTACATTCACCATGATGCTCAACTACAGTGCAGCGTGCATGAGCATCATGGGAAATGTAGTGACAATAAGAAGTGTGCACTTTGCTCTCCCTGTTTTTTTTTTTTTTTTTTTAATTAATGAGAAAAATTGGCCTTTGTGGTTTTTAAAGCTTCTCATTGCTGCCAAATTGAAGTGCAATTATCATCATATTTTACAGCATAATAGAAATGTAGAGAATGTAAAACAAATCTAAACTGTTCATTCATTACAAAGCTAATAACGTAATTGGGGGGGATTTAATAAAACTGGAGCAGACAGAATCTGGAGTAGCTGTGCATAGTACCCAATTAACTTCAACTTGTTAATTTAGGCTTTAAAAATGATAACTAGAAGATGATTGGTTGCCATTTACAGTTGTTGTAGATTCTATCTGCTCCAGTCTTAGTAAACCCCCCTCAATTTAAAATAAATATAACCGTAGTGATGTGGATGACAAGGTCCTCCAGATGTTTGGAAATAGACACATTCTAGTGGTTACTATTGTAAACTACATATTATGAGATTCTAAACAATGGTAAACTGACAAGTGGAGCTTCAAACAAAAACAAGACAAATGGGGAGCAACCATGATGAACTCTTATGGCATTGGCCCTTTTTTATTTTAGATATGGTGGGGAAGATTTGAATTCCTGTCTGTTTTTTTTTTTTCTGGCTCAGTGTCCCCATTAGTGAGATTTATGCTCTGTGTTTGACCTAGTAATTATTGTCTGGAGGATACAAACTGATAAGAAGAACACATTTTTACAGTTGTCACAGAAAGTGGTAATGTGAAATAATCCAATGTTCAAAATCTGTTCTGGTGACCACTGTTTAAGAGGAGTTATCCCCTCCCTTTAAAAAAATCCTCTTACGTACTGCTGTGTATGTGGGACAGAAAGTGAAGGGAAGTCTCCCCAATGGGACACAGAAAGCAAAACATATAATTTTTCAGAGTTGCGCTAATTACTGAAAAATAAATATCCACAAGTGATGTAGTAATTATTCCTGGTGAGTATCACCGCCATCCACCACCTTGAAATATGAATCTGTGCATCAACACCACTACCAGAGGCTAAAAGACCAAATTACCAGCTCACATGGACCTCTCATCACAAGAGGTCAATAGCGCTTGTGGCTCTATACCCAGCCAGTGCCTTCTATGACTTCAGAGTCTTCCTGCATAGATATATCAATCTTCCTGACACAGAAAGCAAAATAGCCTGACAGGGACTATAACTATCCCCTCTATCCAACACAACAAACAAAAATGGCTTTACATACACCTTAACCTAAATCTAAA
Organism: Lithobates sylvaticus; assembly: GCA_028564925.1. Lineage (NCBI taxonomy): Eukaryota > Metazoa > Chordata > Amphibia > Anura > Ranidae > Lithobates > Lithobates sylvaticus. Next base: position 322,776,440 of record CM053028.1, on the reverse strand, counting down.
ACTTAACCATACTTGATTAATCAAATTACCAAATTAACACTTAAATTTGACACTCTACCTAATCCTAACATTCAATGCTATCCATCCACTAAACCTTATAACCAGGTTCACATATGTGTGGCTCCGTTTTCCAGCCTGGGGTCTGGTGTGTTCTGCCGCGTACACACGAGCGGACTATCCGGCGGGATTTTTCTTTCCAAAAGTCTGGCGGACTTAGTAAGAAGTTTTGACTCAAAATTGTCTGCCAGACTCAGCAGTCCGGCGGATAATCCGGCCGTCTGTGTGCTAGTCCACGGGACTTTTGAAATGAACGGACTTGCCGACACACTGGGTAAAGTCCGTTCATTTATAACATGACTCCAGGTACTAGCGGGACTAGCGAAGGAAGTCAATGCCGCCGCCACCTCGCTAGCCTCGTTACCTGGTATGGATTTAAAGGGGAATCCCTACGCCGAAAAAACGGTGTGGGGTCCCCCAAATCCATATCAGACCCTTATCCGAGCACGCAACCCGGCCGGTGAGGAAAGGGAGTGGGGATGAGTGAGCGCCCCCCCTCCTGAGCCATACCAGGCCATGTGCCCTAGACATTGGGGGGTGCCTTGGGGAAAGGGGGGCCCTGCGCCCCCCCACCCCAAAGCACCTTGTCCCCATGTTGATGAGGACAAGGGCCTCTTCCCGACAACCCTGGACGTTGGTTGTCGGGGTCTGCGGGCGGGGGGCTTATCGGAATCCAGGAGCCCCCTTTAATAAGGGGGCCCCCAGATTTCGGCCCCCACCCTATGTGAATGTGTATGGGGTACGATGTATCCCTACCCATTCACCTGGTTAAAAAAGTGTAAATAAAAACACAACACAAGTTTTTAAAATACTTTTTAACACAGCTCCGGGGGTCTTCTTACATCTTGGGGGGTCTTCTCGCCGGACTCCTCCGCTATCTTCTGCTAGCTCTTTTACTAGCGGAGGAGCCCGGCTTTCTCCGCCGCCGTCTGGGGGTCTTGTTCCGACTTCGGGGGTCTTGTCCCGCTCTTCTGTTCTTCTTGCCGGGCCTCCGCTTTCTTCTTCCAGCTCTTTTACTAGCGGTGGCCCGGGCTTCTGTTGCCATCGCCTTCTGCTTCTGCTTCTTCTTCTTCTTTCTTCATTAGATGTTGACACGACGCTCTCTCTGGCCGTAATGGCAGAGACACGTTGTGCTGTGACTTATATAGGGACAAGGTGTGGGGCCACCGGCTCATGTCACATGGTGACCCCACCCCCTTATGATGTCAAAGTCCCAGCATCCTCCTGGACTGTGACATCATAGGGAGGCGGGGTCACAATGTGTCCGCCGGAAAAGTCCGGGTATGTGTGTTTATGTCCGCACGTTCGGAAAGCCCGGCGGACCTCCGCTGGAAAGTCCAGAGGATTGTCCACCGGACCAAGTCCGACGGATAGTCTGTCCGAAAAGTCCAATCGTGTGTACGTGGCATTCCTGTTCATCAGTTCAGGTGTGATTCAGGTCCGAATTGTTTCCTGAATTTGAACCGGAACTGTACCCAAAAACACACAGGACCCTTTTGGAATTCGCACCACGACCTGCACATGTGTGAACCAGCTTCAATGAGAGCCGGTCACACTGGCATGTCATGCGAATTTGATGCCATGAAAACCCCATCCGATTCGCACATATGTGAACCCGGCCTAAAGGGTAAATGTACTTTCAGAAAAAGTACCCTTACCTGCCCCTCTGCTTGCTGATCTATGTATCACAGACACGGACAACTGGGATTTATACATTCTAAAGACAAATTCTTCCTTCCCACTGTCCATACTCCCAGATCACAATCATTCATGCGGCACATAGTGAAACAATGGCATAATTTGGTCACATTTGTTTGTGAGTTTGTCACATTTTATTTGCAAAATTTCTGACTGGCATTAGTTTCAAATCTTGGCCAGTTCCTGCTCTAACCATGTATAGGCAGGCTGAATGTACCCAAGTTGATTGGTCATTGGTATAGCCGCTAGCAATAATTACTGTCTTCTCGGAAATGGCTCAGCATGAGGGATTCCCACGTCGGAATCAATCGAATCTTGGCTTGCAGAAAAGAAATTCGCTCCATCTATAGTCGGCTTTACATTGTGGCAGTTGTCATATTGCTATAGAAGATGCAGATTAATTTAAAAAAACAAGTTAATTAGAAGATAACACATACTTTGTAAAAGTTACCAAAGCAACTAGGTTCCCAGGTTCTGGGTTTGCGCGCATGTTCACTGAACATTAAAGTGACTCATGCCATTCCTGAGCACAGAGATGGTCGTAAGCTCTTTATTGCTCAATCTCTAGTGTCACAGCTGTTTAGCAACCCCTAAAAAGCAGTTGTCAAAATCAGACTGGGAATCAAACTTTTAAAGGCAAGTTACACTTTTCATGGTCTTTCTGGCTACAGTGATCCCTCCTTTCCCGATTGGCTGGAATTTCTTTGTCTATTGGCTGTGGTAATTACTAAGGCAGTGAAACTGATCAAATCACCTGTGCAAAATAGTGGGAAGCTGGAAAACATGACCTGTTGGGGCGCCTTGAGGGATGAACGAAGCTAAGCTTAAAGTAAGCAAAGGTAGATTTTTACATTGAGTTGTCACAGCTAATATCTAGGAATTTCTTTGTCACAAAGACACACTTCAAACTGCTAGCAGGACAGTGTTCAGTGTAATAGAACATGAGCCTTGATATGTAGGGAATAAAAGGAAGCTACTATAGGCAAAGATCTGAGTGAGTATGCAGGTTACCTTTTAATATGCTTAAAGAAGTTTAAAGGATTACATAACAGAATTAAATGGTGACCTTTCATTTTTGAGATTATGCTAAAGCATTATAGGTAGACCTCTTGGCTAAATTCACTTTAAAAAATTAGAAAAATTAAAAATTAAAAAAATGCAAAATATGTATTTGACTTTACCTGCTTTGTTTACACTGTTTCTCTCATAAATGAAAAGGTTATTCAAATATGATACCAAGGTAATTTTTTTTAAACAAAAAATAAAAATGGGCCACAATAACAAAGTAAAACTTTGTGCGGCCTTCAGAGATGAAGACTTGTTACAGACCACAGGCTGTAAAATAGTTAATGACCTGTAAAAAGCACTGATAAAATAAAGGTAACCTAAGCTGCCAGGGATTTACAATGGAAAATATGTTGGCCTTGCCCTAACTGGCACCTTTTTATGCCCTGTGAAGCAAGGTGCAAAAAAATAAATCTTTCGAACAAGTCAACCTTCAATGTTATCTCCGTTTTCTGTGCCCTTTTGAGCAGTTGGCTGCTCTCTGCAAAAGTCACTCTGTCTCATTAGCCAAAAAAGTGCATGCACCAATTTCTAACCAATTTGACTTTCTGTATTTCTTGAGTTTCCTAATTTGTCACTGACTTGTACTCAAAGTTTTTCTTTGGGGATTTGCAGAATAAGGTATTAATAAAAGGTTTAGGGAATTTAAAAAAACATTTTTTTTCCCTTTCAAATAGATGGGTGATATATTTCAATGAAGGACAAAGATTATATGTTTTAAGCTTTAAAGAAAAATCCCCTAAAGGTGCACAAGACATTGAGAATTCTGTTGTAAATGGTGATGTTTTCTTATTCTAGATCAGATAATTCAACCAGCTCGTATATCATACGTGGCACAGGAAAGTCTTTCCTGACCCTGAAATGATGTGATGATAATTTTTCCCAACTGATGCCTCTTTTTATCTGAAAATATGACTTTCAAAATGAAGATCTGATGCACCAGGAGTCATTCAAATGCAAGACCCGAGCTTGCCAATTCTTTAACAAGTGCAAAATGATTCTTTTGCCCATAGGAATACAAGAGAAGCACAATAGCTAAAGGAACAAAGTGCAGGCTCACTATGAAATGCAATATGTATGTCACATTCTTCTATTTTTGTTATAAAGTTTAGGGAGACCATAACTTTTTTAAGCAATGATGTACAGGTGAACTGCAAGTATTATAATGTTATTTCATAGAGCAGTTCAAGGCTTTTCTTTCTCGTTAACCAGAACAGGTATTTGCCTAAAATGGCTGATAGGGGTCCTTTTCCAAATATGACCTAGTACTAGTGATTGAATACACAACATGTATGTGCTCCAATTTTTCCAGGGTTGTTTTCAGCTAATAAATTACACTCTAATGAGGCTTCTTAGTGTTCTGTATCATCTAAGTGTTAATATTCCCTGCTGTTTGAGATTTTTTGCATTGTATATCAATACTACAGTGAAGAAAGGACTACACTCAGTAATACAAATTAAATAAAAATGGTATTAGCTTAATGTCAAAGCGTTCAGAAATAAGAGTTGACACCAGACAGCCCCTATATAAACATGAGATGAGCAGAGATTCTTAATACAGTTAATGTCATCATTAGTTTACAATGACATCATACATTCTCTTAATTATATCATCATCTATACAAAACTAAAGCCATTGTGCTGGAAGTACTTTGATATGGTCAGTGATAGAGAAGTAGGATGCAGAGGTAGCTTTTATAGGTTACTTGGATGTCTGTAGAGAAGAGGGACAGTTATGGTGAAGTGAACATGTCAAATTCAGTGGGAGGATTATATACTATTGCGACTATGGATCCACAAGGGAGATGAATTTGCAAATTATACGAGATTAGTAAATTGTTGGATGCTGAGAGTTTATAGGGCTAGGGACTATGCCTAGGAGCTATGGATAAGATTTGGGTGCAGGTTGATCATGAGTATGACCACAACGCAAATTGTTTGCAGTTCGAGGCAAACTATTAGTGAACTTTTGCAATTGTACATCACCATAGCTTATAATTATCAATCATGCAGTTCATTTCCTCTAAACTGTGGTCAGGTAGCTTAAAATCAGGGCTCGAGTCCTGCAGGAACGCATGGGAATGGCGTTCCTGTACTTTTTCGATGACAGGAAGCAGCCGAATCCTGCTGGGCTGTGAGCTGTGGCAGGCAGTGTGGTTGTGTGAGAAGGGGAGGGGAGGGAGTCCGTGCCAATGGGGGATGGTCTGCCCCCAGGTGTCACACATTGTGGGGTATGTCATCCTGGTGCGCCCATCCTCCCCTCCCTCAGTCCTCCTCCTCCTCCAGTGGCCGCTGTAAGTGCCACCTCTTAGATTCAGTAAAAGGCGGAAACACTGATCCAATGCCAAATGCAAATTGAATCAGTGTGACATGCTTTATAGGAGGCAGGACCTTGTTACAGCTGCCGCTGGAGGAGGACCGAGGGAGGGGAGGACGGGCATGCTGGGATATTCAAATTTTAAGATCCATCCAGACACTGATCAGGCTGCATTGCTGGGCACTGGTAAGGCTGCATTGCTGGGCACTGATCAGGCTGCATTGCTGGGCACTGGTAATGCTGCATTGCTGGGCACTGGTAATGCTGCATTGCTGGGCACTGATCAGCCTGCATTGCTAGGCACTGGTAACGCTGCATTGCTAGGCACTGGTGAGGCTGCATTTCTGCTGGGCATTGGTAAGGCTGCATTGCTGGGCACTGATGAGGCTGCATTGCTGTGCACTGGTGAGGCTGCATTGCTGTGCACTGGTGAGGCTGCATTGCTGGGCACTGGCAAGGCTGCATTGCTGGGCACTGATCAGGCTGCATTGCTGGGCACTAATCAGGCTGCATTGCTGGGCACTGACTAGACTGCTTTGCTAGGCACTGGTAAGGCTGCATTGCTGGGTATTGATCAGGCTGCATTTCTGGGCACTGGTAACGCTGCATTGCTGGGCACTGGTGAGGCTGCATTGCTGGGCACTAATGAGACTACATTTCTGGGCACTAATCAGGCTGCATTGCTGGGCACTGGTAGGGCTGCATTGTTGGGCACTGGTAGGGCTCCATTGCTGAGCACTGGTAAGGCTGTAAGTGCTGGGCACTGATCAGCCTGCATTGCTTGGCACTGGTAAGGCTGCATTCCTGGTCACTGATCAGGCTGCATTGCTGGGCACTGATCAGGCTGCATTTGCTGGGCATTGATATGGCCGCATTGCTCGGCACTGGTAAGGTTGCACTGCTGGGCACTGGTAAGGCTGCATGGATGGGCACCAATGAATGAATGAATAACTTATATAGCGCTACAATGCGAACTGAATCGCCTCAACCAATGAGGCTGCATTTCTGGGCACTGATGAGGCTGCATTTGATGGGCACTAGTAAGGCTGCATTTGATTGGCACTGGCAAGGCTGCATTTGATGGGCACTGGCAAGGCTGCATTTGATAGGCACTAGCAAGGCTGCAATTATAGGCACTGATGAGGCTGCATTTGATGTGCACTGGCAAGGCTTCAATGATGGGCACTGACCAGGCTGCATTAATGGGCACTGATCAGGCTGCATTTGATGGGCACTGAGAATTGATTGGTTCGGGGGGGGGGGCCTGGGCCCCACTTTGCACAATCAATACAGGCATCCTGAGTAGAGGGGCCCTGGGCGGCACACTCCACACTCCCAGCCACACTCCTCTGCACAGACCAACACATGTGTGTAGACACCTTGGGGCAGGAGGGGGCCCACATATTGGAGCCTGCATAGGAACATAGTGCAGGAGGGGCCCCAAGATCTCAGAAAGACCCTGCATAGAGACATAGTTTTAGAAATTCCCTGCGAGCGTACCATTATCACACATTGTGTTTTTTTTTATAGTATAGCATATAGGTAAATTATTTTGTTGTTACATCTGTTCTATATTTATTTGTTTAAGGAATGTGAATATTGGAGGTGTCCTCGTAAACTGGCACTTTACAATAAATGTTTCACTTTATTTGTTAACCTGTAGCCGACCGCCCACTGTCAATTGACGGCAGAGCGGTGCGGCTCTTGTGGCGGGCTGCCGTCATATGATTGCGCTAACATTTTGGCCACAAGAGGGCACGCGCACTCCGCGGGAGGCGCACGCGTGCGCCGCGGGAGGCGCACGCGCGTGCCCGCCGCTTTGCTGGGGACACGATGCGCGTGCCAGGCGGCCGCGATGTCCGCCGGGCACCCGCGATTGCCTAGTAACTGAGCAGGACGTGGATCTGTGTATGTAAACACACAGATCCACGTCCTGTCACTGGAGAGGAGACCGATGGTGTGTCCCTTGTACATAGGGACACCGATCGGCCCCCTCCCCCAGTCAGTCCCCTCCCCCCACAGTTAGAATCACTAACATAGGGAACATATTAACCCCTGCAGCGCCCCCTAGTGTTAACCCCTTCCCTGCCAGTCACATTTATACAGTAATCAATGCATTTTTATAGCACGGATCGCTGTATAAATGTGAATGGTCCCAAAAATGTGTCAAAAGTGTCCGATATGTCCGCCGCAATGTCGCAGTCATGATAAAAATCGCAGATCACTTTTGCGCAAACCAATCAATATACGCTTATTGTGATTTTTTTCACCAAAAATATGTAAAAGAATACGTATCGGCCTAAACTGAGGAAAAAATTTGTTTTAAAAAAAAAAAAATTGGATATTTATTATAATAAAAAGTAAAAAATATTATGTTTTTTCAAACTTGTCCCTCTTCTTTTGTTTATAGCGCAAGAAATAAAAACCACAGAGGTGATCAAATACCACCAAAATAAAGCTCTATCTGTGGGGAAAAAATTATAAAAATTTTATTTGGGTACAGCGTTGCATGACCGCGCAATTGTCATTCAAAATGCGACAGCGCTGAAAGCTGAAAAATGGCTTGGTCAGGAAGGAGGTGTTCGTGCCTGGTAGGCAAGTGGTTAAAGAAAGGAGTACGTATTATCCATCTGTTGATCTTGGCTGTTGGCACTGTTCTGTGAAAACTCTGTCTGTCACTTCTGGTCACTGGCACTGCTCCGTTTACCAAACTCTGTTTCCCTGAGTTCTCACAGCTGGGCACATCTGAGCATCTCTCTTCAGTGTTCCTGCCAGGTCCTTTGTATCCTCACTGGTCACCTGGGTGTTTTTACCTGTGGCTGGTGGTGATTGGATCTTACTGCTACATCTGCCAGTATCTGAGGAAGTGACCTGCAAATTATTTTAACAAAAACCCTTAAGTGTAGCTGCTACATATAATTTACCCAAGTCAAAAGAAACTTGTTACAAAGATTATTTTAAACACTGTAGCACTTAGCATAAATAAAACAATCAAATAATCACCCGTGTCTACTACTAATGTGAAATAAATGTATATAATACACATCTAGACAAACATGAAAAATAAACATGTGATCTTTGTGTCTTCTTGCATTAATTCCACTCAATGTGATGCATACATGAACGAGTGTAAACAACCAATATGAGACCAAACAGATCTTGGTGTCCTCTTTCATTAAAGCAGTTCTTCAGCATTTTGTATAAAAGTTGCTGACTTTTAATAAAAGGGCACTTACCTGTTCAGGGGTCCAGTGCCATGCTCACCCAAACAGCTATTTCACTGGTCTTCAGGTCCCTAGAGTCAGAATATTTACAGTAAGCAGCTGGCTGTGATTCCTTGCAGCTTCATAGCTGGCTGCCCACTGAACTTGTGCGAGCCATGCTGCACTTTGTGAATGGTCCTGCAGCCTTCTGGGACCTGTGACGTGTCCCAGAAGGTTGCAGATGGGACAGAGGAGAACTTCTGGTGGATCGCAGAACTTATACAACCAAAGTGGGAGCGGGTACCTGTCAAAACCAGGTACCCACTCCCCCCCCAAGGAGTGCCAAAATTAAAGAGAAGGGGGGATGAGGGTATAAAGGGGAACTTTTAGGGTTAAGTTCAGCTTTAATTCCACTCCTCGTTCTTGCTACTCCCTCCCAAAATTACAGATGCACTAACCATTTAATTTGCCCTTTGAATATGGACAAGCAAATCATCTAGTATATATATCTTTGAGGCCACAAATCCTTCAGATGAGAAGTTCTCCAACATTAATCAATTATCTGTATGCAGTTAGAAATTTGTTTTCATTCAGCTAGATCTACTACTCCTCATATGTAGCTCTCCACCATTCTTATATCAGTGGTAGGCATGTTCGGGCTAGGATCTGAACCCTAGTAAGCAACCCCACCTGTATACAAGGGGAATGTATATGTGTGGGGCAGGGAATGCCCCAGCTGAAGATGGTTGCTTGCAAGTTGACAGCTTTCTGTCAGGCTCACATATGTGGGTTCAGGTTGATTACTGATTATAGGTATAAAATGAAACAAATTGCAAATATTGTAAAATCACCAAATTGTATAAATCATAAAAATCAAAACAATAGCAACTCGCTTGTTACTAGTGGAAAATAGAACAATTTGAAGCAGCACAAGCAACATTAATACTACTTTTTGTATAACTCTTTCCCCTCGCAATGTGTTTAGTCCTAATAAACTTTGTCAAGTTTTTTTGCCATTGACAAAGTCCATTAGGATGAAACACATCGGGCAGAGCTTGGACGTCACTAATTATTATTTATCCTGTGGCTGTGGGACTAATTTTTCACTAAAAGAACACAAAAAAGCAAAATAATCAAGAAATGTGTTTAAATGATCACATATCACTATTTTGCTTATTCAATAGTCCAAATGTATGGTTGTTTTAGAGTTTTTATGTTCACACAAATCTCTACCATAAATCTGCATTTTCTTTATGCAGGTCAACAAATACACTCAGAGGATGTACAAAGGACAAACACACTTTGTAAAAAAAAACTTACATAATCAACATTCTTTTTCCTTCACTGATGACTGAAGGACATTTACTGCTGAAAATACAAAGTTATCAAAATCATCATCTCATACCATGCTGATGTAATAAAGAGAGGGACAGAAACATCCTATACAATGATCAAAAAATAAGCAGTGGTATTTTAATCTAAATAAGAAATTCTAGCTCAATTACATTATAAATTACTTTTATGTTGATTATTTTTCTTCCTAATTTCCAACATTTTTACAATCTCTACTGCCAGTAAAGTATATTTGAGTCCAAACATAATTCTTTATTTGTGTTGTGCTTCTATAATGATGAAAAAACATCCCGGCAAAATTATAATCAAGCAAGAGGTTGCTCATCATTACATTTAAGTATCTCCACAATATTTTCATTAAATTTCCCATCTGAAACCAAGTGACCTTAGGCTGAATAGAAATTGCTCTTCTCTACTTTTTAATTTTCTTTATCACAGTGCAACTGCAATGGGAAAGTGAAATTAAGTTTTAGAAGTGTCAATACTAAAAGACAATGCATAACAATGCAGAAGGCACTTTCTTAACCATGTTCTGAAATTCTTAGTGTTTCTTCCTGAACAAATTAGAAAGGGTATATGATCTTTATTTCTCAAGGCACTTTACTGCCCTCTTTTGTGTATTTGTAATTGTTCTCCATATGCACACTACAAAAAGGGGTATTGTTTATAAGAACCTCTGTACAATGAAAAATGATTGTAATTTAATAAAGATTTGCATTGGTGTTAGATTTATTAAAATAATTGTCAGATATTGTGTATTAGTAATTGTATACTGCATTTCCTAGGGCTAGACTATAGGGGTTACACGGTGCAGAATCTAACAAAGGCTGTTGTCTAAAGATGTCTAAATAAATGCTTTATATATATATATATATACCGTATATACTCGAGTATAAGCCGATTTTTTCAGCACATTTTTTTTTGTGCTGAAAGTGCCCCCCTTGACTTATACTGGAGTCAGGCACTTTTCTGCAGCAGAGAATGACATTTTCTGATCCGACTTTGGGGCCACTTGGTGCTAGGAACCCCAGATGGCGTGCAAACCCAGTGGAACTAGCACTACAACATATCCAAATTAGGGGTTTCTAGCACCAAGTGGCCCGGAGATACGGGGCCCAAAATTTTGGTTCGGAAAATGTTATTCTCTGCTGCAGAAGTGCTTGACATTTTCTGACCCGAATTTAGGGCCTCATATCTCAGGGCCACTTGGTGCTAGGAACCCCAAATTTGGTGTGTCAACCCAGTGGAACTAGCACTACAACATTAGGTGTTCCTAGCACTAAGTGGCCCTGAGATACAGGGCCCCAAAGTCGGTCAACTGTGTCCATCTGCAGCAATGTCATTTCGGGACCCTTTGGGTCCAAAGACCCCAAATTTTGGCTGCAGCTAGGGGGCATATATATATATATATATATATATATATATATATATATATATATATATATATATATATACACACAATATCTGTATACTGACTGTTCCTTTATACTCCAGTATCCTTCAACTTACACTTACCTGCTGTGCAAAGTAATTTTGTACAATATGCAGCCAGCTCCATTTGAAAATGTGTTTCTTATGTTCACTGTATTTACTTGTAATTTCAACAAATATACATGACAATTTACAGAGAATGCTTTACGTTTCACATCTGTCCTTACACCACTGGATCTTGTAATATACTAGTCCCATCAAAGTCATACTAGAATTTATACATATGTTCAGCTAAAAACAGCATGGACCTATCCTATTACAAAAAAAGTGCATATATGGAAGGCGCTCCAGACCAAAAGAAAGGAGAGTCTAAATTAATTTATTGGTATTGGGCTAAAAGACAGCCAACGCGTTTCATCAGGGCTACAACAAAACATAATATAATTGTTATTGATAAAATCATGAGCCTAACATTCATAAATCATCGTGGATAACATACATATACTTATGTGTACACATATGTGCATCCAGAAATACCAACATATACACGTACATCTATATAGTAATATAAATTAAAATAAAGAAATATCAGTAAGTGATAATATGTAATGGGTTCATTTTTGGAGTTAATCTTATCAGATTCTACATGGTTGGTAGATTTGCACCATTATACATATAACTGAAATAATACACAAGACAACAAACAATTTATTATAAAATTAAATCCATCATTAATGCACAGATGTCTAAAAAATATCCACCTGCAGGTTTAAAGCACTATTAAAAAACAACTGTCATACAGTAAATGGTATAACAAAACTCTAATATAACAACCATCAATAAAAAATATATATTAAAAAAGTACTTAAAATGTTACCCTATTATACTGCCTTTGTAGTGTGTGAAACACAGCAGAATCCCATACAAACACAGGGAGAATATGCAAAGTCCATGCACATAACATCATGCTGAAACTTACATTTTTAACTGATTTCAAGCAGACTGTGCCACCCATATCTCCTTTACTCTGGCAGTCAAAGGTGCTCAATATCATACAGGAAGATTTTTTGACTTGTTAGAAAATGTCCTTATGACTAAATCTCATTCCTTCTCCGTTCATTATAGAGTGAAGGAACACAAGTACTGAATGTGTACTGCTCTAACAGTTGAACAAGGTATGTACCGGGTCCCAGCATTGGTATAACATATCTCCTCACCTGTCATTCATGTGGAAATATACAATATATCCATTAATTGCCAGAAAAGCTGGTGTCAGTTCCTTGAACGACAGCTGTATTATACCACCAGGAATCGATGGGGATAGGGCATGAGCTGAATGTGAGTTATATAATGTCATGCAGTTTACGTGTACACTTTTCTTGCACTTAGCTTTTTTTTTTTTTCAAATGATCCAACAGCACACTGTGAATGAAAGGCAGCTTCAAGAACAGCTGATCAATGACAAGTAAATGTTTCACATTGAGTATCCCAAACTTAAACAATACAATATTAGCATGAAAGAAAAAATGAAAACCCACAAATTCCATTCCTCAAGTAAAAACCTATGTACAATAAGAAAAAGCAAACAGGGTTACTTATCCAGCGCTCAAGATAAAAAGTAAACTAAACTAAGCAGCTACTATAGTCAAATATAACATTAAGGAGAAAGCAAAAAAGTTCCAAAGAGATAGGTTCTTTCCAGCTTAAGCAGCGCTCAAAAAAAAAATGCATATGAGCAACTAGCACTCTAAAAATATAAAAATTGTGACAGTCCAGGTGTTTTTTTTTTTTTTGAGCGCTGCTTAAGCTGGAAAGATAAAAAGCTCCCAGTAATAGAGTATGAAAAAAAAAATCAGTAAAGGTGGTGTACCAAAGAACTGCAAACAGAATTAAAGTAGTTTCCTATCTGACTATATTCTCTCCTTTGTTAGCTTTCCTTATGTTATCCCTGCAACAGCTTCTAATTCACTGACTTTGTGCTTTCTCTGTGCCCTCCTTTTATAAAGAAGAGGCTAGTTCAACCATACACCCCCTTACTGGCTTCTCTAAGCCTGCTAACAATAATTCAATAGCCATGCAGGGCATTGTGGTTTTAAAATACCTTAAACCCTTAAATCCATGGAAGCATCAAACATGAACCTCATTCTTTAATTGTAATAATATAATGCAGAAATCTCTGGAGAATAGCTGCGTGAATTTGAGATTTATTGGAACATGTAAATAAAGGAGGGACATTTTTTAAATGTACTCTTTTCAAGTTTGCAGGAAAACCACAATGCCATTGTAACACTTGATAATTAATATTTATTTTTTCTTTTGATTTTTAATCAGACAGTTTCTTTTGCCAAGAGCTGGCACACACTAGAGGTCAGTCATTTCATCTTGTGAATGATTCTATAAAAGTCTTTAGTCTGATGTGAAGTAAGGAAGATCTGTCTATTGGGAACATAGCTGTCATTGTGTCCAATAGAGAGATAAAGAAAACACACAGAATGTAATATAACCACCTGTCCATGATTTGGGGGTCACAGATGTTCTGATTCTCTGGACACACCATGTAAATCCTGAAATCCAGTAGATATAGAGAGAGATTTTTTTTTTTTTTTCTCTTCTTTTTCTTTTTGCTGCTCCTCCTCCTCCTCCTCCTCCTCCTCCTCCTGGCCTTCTCTCTCCCCCGTCTTCTATCCTTCAGGGATTACGGTTATACCCCAAAAAACTCTTACTCTTTATTCTTTATTCTTGTCTTTACTTTTTTATTTTAACGCAAAATGACAAGTAAAATTAAAGTGATGTCTTGGAATGTCAGAGGATTGGGGGATAACAGAAAGAGAAGCGCGGTAAAAGAACTAATTGAATTCTATGATCCCGCAATAATCTGCCTGCAGGAGACACATAAGGGGAAGGAGGATGACAAAATGTTTGATAAATTTAAATATAAACATGGATTTCATGCTATATACTCAACATACTCCCGTGGAGTTAGTATTTTGATCTCAAACTCTATTAGGTTTACCTGTAGGCAGTGTATTAAAGACCCGATTGGCCGATATTTAATGTTGTTATGCTCCATAAATGATAGAATAATCCTCTTGGTAAATGTGTATATTCCCCCACCATATAAGGACGATGTGTTAAAAAAGGTTTTTGAAAAGATGGCGCAATGGCCTGATGTTCCTACAGTGATAATTGGGGACTTCAATAATGTATTAAATGAAGAGCTGGACAGACATAGCAACAAAAAGAGTAATGGAGGGGGAAAGACCACAAGATGGGCCAACCAGATACAAGAGATGGGTCTATCAGATGTATGGAGAGTAAGATACCCGGATAGTAAAGAATACTCATGCTACTCAAGTACATATAGATCATTATCCAGAATCGACATGGCTTTGGGAAATGGTCATTTTCTCCAATTAGTCAAAACAATTCAGTACGAATCAAGGGGAATCTCGGACCACTCCCCATTAACTTTGACTTTAGAGTGGACGGAACAGTTGATCCGGCCAATGTGGAAAGTTAATCCACAGTGGCTGTCCCTGATTCCAGAGAGTAGTAAAATAAAGCATCTGCTAATGGGCTTTTTTGGAGATAATAAGGGCTCAGCTTCAGCGTTAATGGTGTGGGATACAATGAAAGCATACCTCAGAGGCTTAATAATTAAAGAAATATCTAAAATTAAACTAGCCACAAGACAGCGGGAGGAAGAGATAACCCAAAGAGTTAAGCAGACCGAACAAGACTACATATTAGATTCTAATGAGGAGAAATTTAGAGCATGGCAGGACGTACAGATGCTATATAAAAATTTGATTATAACTAAGGCCGAAAATACTAGATTCATGCAGAACCAAAAGCACTACGAAATGGGGGAACAGGTGGGTCATATGTTAGCAATGATAGCACGGAACCAGGAAGGCCCATCCAGTATAGTTGCCATTGAAGACGAAAAGGGGATAGTAAAGTATGATACAGAGGGTATCCAAAAGATATTTGTAGATTTCTATTCACGGTTGTATGAATCTGAAATCCTAAATGTAAAGGAAAAGACTGAACAATTCTTAGACAAGTTAACTATGCCCAAATTGAATTCAATGGAAAGAGAATCCTTGGATACCCCTATAACTATGGTAGAGTTGGAGGAAGCAGTGGGACAAATTCAAAACAATAAATCTCCAGGGATGGATGGACTCCCCGTGGAGATATATAAAATATACGGTCAGATCTTGATCCCAGAACTTCTTGAAGTACTGAATGCAGCATATATCACACGGGAACTCCCTAAATCAATGATGGAAACAATAATAATTATAATTTTAAAACCGGATAAAGACCCACTAAAGCCTGGCTCTTATCGGCCAATATCTCTCCTTACATCTGATGTTAAAATACTAGCCAAGGTCCTAGCAAATAGATTGTCTAGATACATTGATACTCTGATCCATAGGGATCAAACAGGCTTCATCCCCTCCAGATCAGCAGCCACAAACATTCGTAGGCTCTTTCTGAATCTACAATTACCAATGGATAACGGGGGAGCTGGTGCCATCCTGTCATTGGATGCTCAGAAGGCTTTTGACATGGTAGAATGGGAATATCTATGGATGGTACTGATTGCCTTTGGCATAGGCCCAGGCTTTATAACCTGGCTAAAAATACTATATAAAGACCCCAGGGCAAAGTTTAGGATCAATGACACTATGTCACCAGCTTTCCCGTTGTCCCGGGGGACTAGACAGGGTTGCCCTCTGTCCCCCTTGCTGTTTGCATTGGCAGTGGAACCACTGGCCGCTGCAGTCAGACAGTCTGCGGAGATAGAGGGATTCCAACGTGCAGGAAGAGAGGATAAAATAGCTTTGTACGCAGATGATGCCTTAATTTTCCTTAGTGACCCCACAAAATCCTTAGAGGAACTCATGAATCTTGTATCTGCATTTGGACAGCTCTCTGGGTTTCGCATCAACTGGGAGAAATCGGTGTTAATGCCGCTACATAATGTAAACACTTCTTTACCAGACTGTGCTAAACAAATTCAAATAAAACACAGAATTAGGTACTTAGGGATTGAGGTAACACGGAAAGTGGGGGATTATATTGACCTTAACCTTAGACCATTATTGACTAGGCTCAAAGATAAATGTCAGACCTGGTGCAAACTTCCATTAACCGTGATTGGAAGGGCAAATCTTATAAAGATGATCTGGGCCCCACAATTATTATATATTTTTCACAACTGCCCGATGTGGATAGCTGCATTTTGGTTTAAAAGGATAGAATCGCTTTTTCGCGAACTTATCTGGAAGAAAAAATATGCACGTATTAAACTAACAACTTTAATGCTGGCCAAAGATGAGGGGGGACTCGCTATTCCACATCCAAAAAATTATTTTTTGGCCTCACAAACCCAGCATTTCTATGGCTGGACAGAAGTAGATGAGAATGATCCGATACAAGCATTATTACTCCCACTGGGTAAAGGATACTCATTGATGTCCCTACTAGAGACAAAAACTTTTCAAAAAGATAAGAAATTCATAACAGGCGGACTATTTAATAAGGTATGGCTAGCAATAAAAAAGATTACTAGTATTGCTGGCTATACCTCCTATACACCAATATGGAATAACGCAAATTATGAGGAAGTACAGAGATTGGAGGGATTTGGGTTTTGGCAAACTCAGGGGCTGAGATTTGTGGAACAACTGTTTTGGAATGATAATATAAAATCATTTGCGCAAATATCTGAGGAATTTAGGATTCCAAGACAGAGGTTCTTTCAATATCTCCAGCTTAGACATGCCTTTCATGACCAGGCCCGTACATCTGTATTTATGCTTAACGAATCCAAAATAACAACACTGTTGAAGAAAAGGGACCAAAAGAAGGGACTTATATCTAAAATTTATGAGATAATGCAGAAAAAATTTGAGGAAGAGGTAGAGGTGCCGGCTAGGAAGCAATGGGAGCGAGACCTGGGAGCACTGACTGATGCTCAGTGGTCGGAGGTCTTGTCTGCGATCCCAAAGGTATCACTGTCGGATACTCAAAAACTAACACAAATCTTTATTACGCATAGATCATACTATACACCTGAGAAATTATTTAAGTGGAAACGCAGAGAGTCCCCTTTATGCCCCCGATGTAGTGGCGCACCGGCTAATTTAATACACATGTTGTGGAGATGTCCCAAACTCCATCGATATTGGCAGGATATAATCCAAAATATAAATAGCGTACTAGGAATAGAAATGCTATTAGATCCAAATCTATGCTTATTAAATATAGTGGCGGAACCAAATATCTCAAAAAATATCCATACCGCACTGACGAGAGGCCTATTTCAGGCACGAAAACTAATAGCCCAGAAATGGATATCTATATATCCTCCGACGGTTGAAGAATGGAGAACACAAATAAAAGAAACTATATTAAAGGAGGAATTTATTTATACACATAGAGGGAGTCGAGACAAATTTGATGCTATTTGGAAAAGATGGGTAGAGACCTGGGATAATGAAAATAAAAGATGAACCAACATGGGTAGAGGTTGATATTTGGAGGGGATGGGAGGATGGGGGGAGGGCTGAGGGGGCTGGAGGAGGTGAATACAGGTGGGGGCGGCAGAGGAAAAAATTCTCCCTTTTTTTTTTTTTTTTATTATTATTATTTTATTTTAGTATTATTATTATTGTTATTATTATTATTATTAATGGTGATGATAATAATAATAATAATATTATATATTTTTTTTTTTGTTTTTTTTTGGGGGGGGGGGGGGGTGAGTGGGTGGCTGGTGTGGCAGATGAATGCTAGAAGTTTATGTATCTGGGATGAAATGTATGCTTAAATGTATAACTTGTATTGTTAAGAAAAGAATTAAAATAAAAAAAGTACTGAATTAAAAAAAAAAAAAGATATAGAGAGAGATAAATTACTATCAATATAATGGCAGTTTTTAAAAGTTTATCAAATATATTCATCTCAATAAAGTTATCATTTTGGTGTACAGAATTTGTATACTTCATGTAACTTTTATGTACACATAACAACATTTTTTTTCAGTATTAAATAGATCAGGGAAGAACTTTACCATTTTTTACTGCTGCCTATGGGAGGCACTAGGGAGTTTCATCCTTTCTATTTATTCTGGTGACCACTGTCCACAGGACTGAATGAGACGATCAATTCCAAATGTTGAGCTGTTACCAGAACTGAAGTAAAGTGGCACACATTTACAAAGAAAAAAATACCATTTAAATTGCCAGCCGCTATATAAAATTTCTGTGAGGAAAAATTTGGTGTGTCAACCCAGTGGAACTAGCACTACAACATTAGGTGTTCCTAGCACTAAGTGGCCCCGAGATACAGGGTCAAAGTCGGTCAACTGTGTCCATCTGCAGCAATGTCATTTCGGGACCCTTTGGGTCCAGAGACCCCAAATTTTGGCTGCAGCTAGAGGGTATATATATATATATATATATATATATATACACACAATATCTGTATACCTTCAGCATATGCGATTGGATTAGCAGGGTCTGCCCTGTGAGCACACCAGCCGACCAGCTTAGGGGCTTTTATGACACTTTAGGTCACGGCTGCATTTAATTCTTTTGTCTGGTATATTTATTTATTATTTGGTATATGTGCACATAATAATTTTTTCCTTATTTACGTAATCACAGAATATATTGTCACTTGATACGTTCATATCTAAGGGATGTAAATTGTTATATGGTGAATTATTTATGGAATATCACCATACACGTGTATAAATTACATTTGCTTTATTAAGTGTGCACGCCACTAAGCACTGTGCTAATCACAATGGCACATATCATGTGGTGACACCAGCACAAACATTTATATGATTTTATATGATTTAGCATCCACACTTTGCTTGAGATTTATGTATTAGGGGGCTCCACTGTTTGATCCAAACAAACACCACTGAGACTATATATACTGGGCCAGTTTTTCGCTTCGTCCTTTTGGTCGACGTTCCACATAGTGAATTCTGACCCCCACTCGCACATTTGCGACTATTATAGCAATTTACAATTTATTTTGTGTTTGATTCTTTAGCCCTTATCCTCTGGAATTAGGTGACGTGCCTTACACATATTTCCAGTGTTCATCTCATAATACAGGTAGCGCCTAACCACAGTATTACTTACCAACTTTTCCAAGGATAACTTTTATCCTTTCCCCTGAGGTGGCAGCAACCTATAAACACTCTACCTAAGCGCGGTTTACCACACATACACCTCTGTTTACTTACTAAGCAACCCGTCTGGGGAGCTTCTTTTTGGTACTGCTGCTATGGATATCTTTGGATATATGAGTAACAGAAATATAGATATTAGTGATGTCTTTAATCAAGAGCTTGTTACCAACACACAAGATATGCAGAGCCTAATGAAACATCTAAAACATACAATGGAAAAACAGTTGAGAGTATGGTGGGACATAGCCACTTTAGAAATGTACGTCAATGCAAAAATGACACCTAGAAGTCTTAGATGGGACATTAACCCCAATGACAGCATTGAAGACACAGCCCTTATGGATGAATGGTATTCCTTTTTTAATGAAAGTGAAAATGACATGATGCACAAAATTATAAAAAGGAGACAGTTCAAATTAAAATTAGTAGTGGCCAGTATAGCAGAGATAAAACAGCAACTAGTACCCTTTGTGAATCATAAGGACTATAAAGACAAAGAAAAAGAACTTCAGGAGATGATTAAAAAATACGATGCTGACATCCAAGCCAAGAAACAGAAAAAATTCAAAAGGGACGTTTTAGATTATAGCAACAACAAAGTGTACAAATGGCAAACAGGATTTCAAGATCCAACCGACGAGATGGAGGAGACCATACCAGACGGGAGTGAAGATGACTCCATGGAAGTCTTAATAGGAGGACCCACAGGAAACACACCACAGCAAACCAATACGAACAACACAGTGCGGAGAAATTATCATATGGGGAGAACCCCCAGGACCCCAAATGAGCACCCAGACACCAGAAGAGTGTACTATCAGGAATCCCCTGAACAATATAGCTCAGATAGGCCTAGATACAGCATGCCGAATAGAAACAGATCCCCAACCTATAGAGACACTCCACCTAACAGACATCCACAACACAGGGTCCAATATAGGGGACAAGGTAGCCCCCACCCAAGAAGAGACCAAATGGAACATAGGGATTTTCCCAGGGACAGCATTCGAGACAGACCTCCAGGGAGGTGGAAAGCACGGGTACCATACAGAAACCCAGGATGGAGAGGAGGATATGGCAACAGAGGAAATACCAGAGGAGGCTATCAGAGGACTACGGAATATTACACACAAGGAACAAGCCGAGAAAACACAGATCGAGGTCCTCAAATGACAAACCAGTACGGGAACTATGGAAGAGCCACAGCAGCGACACAGAGGGACATAGACAGAGAAAACCGAAACGAGGAAAACGGGGAGGCAGGAAGAAAAAGAAGACGGGAACACTAGGGAAAGGTATCTATAACCTTAGTAACATCCAGTTTACCGATGAAGAAATAAAAATCCTAGACCTGGGATTAAAATACGCACCTGCCAAGCCATTGGATAAATTTGAGATATATATTGATCTTAAGAAATTCATGAGAAAATTAAACCTAAAAAAACATTTTGCACTCAATAGCGATAACAGAGTAAAGGAGGCTACGCCATTTGTTCAAACAGACCTCAAGAATAAATCAGTCTATAATCCACAAACTTCAGGCAACCAGTGTATGGGAGCCTTCAGCAAAATGGTTGAGGACGACCTTAAAAAAATTGGAAAATATAACAACAAAAAGTCAAAAAACATCTGGAAAACCATAAAAGAATTAGGTCAAAAAAAGGAAGTTGTAATTAGACCGGCCGACAAGGGGGGAGGATTGGTGGTCCTAAATAAAACAGACTACCAAGAAGAGATGGAAAACCTGCTGAGAGTTGAACATACATATGAAAAACTTAGAGGAAACCCAAAAGCAATATATGAAGAGAAGCTTAGAAAATATGTGAAAAAAGGGAGAGAGAAAGGCATTCTTAATGCTAAAGAGGCCGACTACCTAGTTTCTAACTCGACCAAGACACCAGTGATATACTATACCCCAAAAATCCATAAAAGGCTGGTCAAGCCCCCAGGTAGGCCGATAATCAGTGGTATAAACTCAGTTTTTTCCAGACTTGGGGAATACCTCGACAAATTTCTGAAACCTGTGGTGGCATTGGGGAAGTCATATCTACGAGATAGCTCCCAGCTCATAGAGGAATTACGACAAGTAAATGGGGTAGCAAATTACTTATTGGCCACTATAGATGTCAATTCTCTATACACTAGTATAATACAAAAAGACGGACTCAAAGGAGTTGAAAAGGCCTTACACGAACACACATCCATGAAACAAGAACAAATTGACTATATACTGGAAGGACTTGATCTCGCTATGGGATGTAATTACTTCTGGTATAATCATAATTTTTATGTCCAAAGAAAGGGAGTAGCTATGGGGGCGAGATACGCCCCTAGCGTAGCCAACCTAATGATGGTTATGTGGGAGGAAGAACACATCTACGGGAAGAACATCCAGCAAGTGAAGCTCTACAGAAGGTACATTGACGACCTTATCCTTCTCTGGGATGGTACCCCAGAGTCTTTTGAGATGTTCCTGGAACAGCTGAACAACAACAGATACGGCTTAACATTCACAGGAAAATATGATGAGCAAAAGATCGACTATCTAGATCTAGAGATCTTCAAACAGGGGAATAATCTGAATACCCGTACCTTCTTCAAATCAACAGATAGAAATGGATATATTCCAACATCAAGTTGCCATCATCCAAAATGGAAAAGCAATATTCCAAAAGGTCAGCTGCTACGTATTCGAAGGAATTGCGACACCATAGATGACTACCACATACAAGCAGACAAACTAATAGAGCAATTCGTAGAAAAGGGGTACACTCTAGAAAACCTATTGAAACTCAAAAAAGAAATAGGTGATAAAGACAGGATGGTACTGTTCAGGAAATCTAGGAAAACGTCCAGGCAAGACATCACATTTATTACAGGATACAACACTCAGTATAGAGAATTTGAACACATAGTAAAAAAGTACTGGCCTATACTACAGGAAGATATACTACCTAAGAAGCCCCGTTTTGTGTATAGAAGACCCCCCACTCTACGAAACCACCTGGTGCACAATGTCATAGATGCCCCTAAAGCTATTAAAATATTTGAAGATATGAAGGGTTTCTTCCGCTGCCGCAGGTGCCTACCCTGTAGGGTGAGCAAAGCACAACCGAGAAAAAAAGAGTCTTTTAAATCTAAGACAGATCACAAAGAATATAAAATACGAGAACTCATCACATGCCATACTACACATGTGACATATGTGATAGAATGCCCGTGCCACCTACAATATGTGGGTAGGACCACACGTCCCCTGTTTGTGCGTATAAGGGAGCACATCAATAATATCAAAAAGGGTTTTCCCAAACATAATTTTGTCTCGCCATTTTGACGAATTCCACCGTAGAGATCCCTCGGGGTTAATCTTTTACGGCATAGACTGCATTAAGGATCACTGGAGAGGGGGCAATAAAACTACACTAATCTCCCAGAACGAAACAGCCTGGATATATAGGTTGGGGTCCCTTGCTCCAAGGGGCCTCAACCTAGATATCGATTTAAATTGCTTTATAGCCGACCCCTGATACTTGGGGTTGGTTTGACGCAAAAAACACACATAAGACTATAGTTTATAGTAACAGGCACCAGATAATGTCAATAGTGGATGTTGGCTACAAGCTAGGCGTGCCAACTGGCTGGAGCCATATAAAAACCGCTCCTTGTACCGATCTTTGGTCTACCCTAATGTCTTGGGGGCCTATAGGGTCTATCCCCCCGGTGTTGCCTTGCCCTTCTACGGTATGGTACTTTCTGATTTATTCAAAGGCATATGTCCATCTTGGAAAATCGAGCTGCCAACTTTACCATATATGCTACGCCAATCCCGCCTTGCCCTTCTACGGTATGGTACTTTCTGATTTATTCAAAGGCATACGTCCATCTTGGAAAATCGAGCTGCCAACTTTACCATATATGCTACGCCAATCCCGTTATGTATATATATATGCACATTTGAAATATCAAATGCCTAATCCAAGTATTGATTTTTATAGTATAAGTTACTTACAATAGACCTCTTATATTTATATGAGGGATATAGTCAATAAGCCATTGTTGGCCCTGACCTTTTTAAGGGACACCCAACCCCCACACAGACCTCAACCTTAATATATAACATGGGATTTACTGCCACCCATATAATCATGGACATGACACATGTATAAAACAACAAAATTTCAAATAATTTACCATTAAATCCACAACATACAGTGGGACACCTGCATAGTCTATTTTGGTCCTCAGACATGCCCAGGGACATTACCACCCTGCTTACGGCTAATACATATAGCTGGAGTAGCCCCCCTTCCCTTCCTTTATTCTCTCTCTTTGGCTGATGGGCCCCTGCGTGCTCACACACGCATTATATAACCACCCCCTGGCGACAATATGTATACACACAAGTGTTGGGGTGATCACAGACACAGCTGCACGCACACGTCATAATATTACACAATATACATGTGTGTATATGGAACGCAACATATGAATTTAAGAAACTGTCTAAAATAGGGATTTTCACTACAGTTCACATGTGCTCTGGCATATGTAACTACATTCTGGCCCTAATCACCTTCCTGAATCCTACACTCCCCAGCACCCTACCAAAAACACCGGATGACGTTTACTAGATAATATCTGGGTTTGCAATTTTAAATATAATATTTTCCCTCCTGCATTTCTCATCTAAGCTACCTCTGGCATTTGAACTCTAGATGGCGCTTCACCTATATATGAGGGTGCCTGATTCTGGCTCATTTCGGAGGTGGGGGGACTCCCTGTTTATTGACACAAGGAGGACAGTGTACAATTGCAGGGGATCTCCCGATACCACCTCTGACATGACCCATTCCATGCAAAATGTTGTTTGCCCTGTACTGCTTCATTTACGTTTATATTATATGTTTTTATAAAGTTTTTGCTTTAACTTGGATTTGGGCCGCCCTATGGATCATAAAGCTGTAAAAAGACTAGGCTATGTGTAGCCTTCTCATGAAATTAATCAGCGGGCATGTTGCCTCTTGGCACTTTTGACTAGCTTCACCTGCATCTGCAAATTTCTATTGGTGCTCCGTCAATTAAGGGGCGGAACTGCCTGTGGGCGGCCTGACTATATCCACTGCAAAGCGTAGCTGCGTGGTACCGTCGCTGAGGACGTCATATGACGAAACGCGCCCGACGTAACCACGCTACTACGCTATCACGCTATCATCCAGGAAGCACGAGCTGTCTGACACGCAGGTGGAGCGCAAGCCGTTCCAACCGCAGTGCCCAGCTTCCTAGTCGAAGCTGTTAGATTACCTGCATGCCCTACCAGCAACAATTTATCCCCAGATTGTCCTTGTTCTGGTAACCATATAGGGGTGCATGGTACTACAGCTAACCTGAATTAGCGTTTAACCCTTATTGTTGTTCTTATTTTTAAAAACTTTTTTCTGGAAATCTTTTCTATTTTATTTTTATTTTTTGGCTTTTAATAAACCTTTTTTGTACCTGGCAACGCTATTGCACTATGGGATTTTTTTCTCTTCTCCCCTCAACTCCCCCTTATGAGGCCACCTTCCCATCACCCTGACACATCGGAGCGTTCTCAGCGTAGCCCAGCAGAGGAGGAAAAAGCCCGGACCTGTGACCCTAGCTGAGCCCTTTAGAGCGACCTACAGGCTTGTGACCCCTGCAGGGGTACAGGCATCCGGTGAGTGGGAATTTTGAAGGGGGAGCACTGAAGTCACCTGAAGAACCACTCTGAGCACAGCTTTACCACAAAATCTTCCTTTTCCCTTTGGGAATTTCTGAACGTGGACTGCCTTATTCTCATTAATATATGCAATGGACTCCCTATAGTCTAAATGGTTCTGATCTATGCACTAGAAAACTTTATAACCTGTTGAAATAATTATATACGGAATATAATAATCCAGTACCACTACTACAAATCGCAGCACTGATACCTTATCCAGATAGCCTATGCTGGGGTCCAACAGTTAGCCTATATTGTAGCCCTTCAGCATATGCGATTGGATTAGCAGGGTCTGCCCTGTGAGCACACCAGCCGACCAGCTTAGGGGCTTTTATGACACTTTAGGTCACGGCTGCATTTAATTCTTTTGTCTGGTATATTTATTTATTATTTGGTATATGTGCACATAATAATTTTTTCCTTATTTACGTAATCACAGAATATATTGTCACTTGATACGTTCATATCTAAGGGATGTAAATTGTTATATGGTGAATTATTTATGGAATATCACCATACACGTGTATAAATTACATTTGCTTTATTAAGTGTGCACGCCACTAAGCACTGTGCTAATCACAATGGCACATATCATGTGGTGACACCAGCACAAACATTTATATGATTTTATATGATTTAGCATCCACACTTTGCTTGAGATTTATGTATTAGGGGGCTCCACTGTTTGATCCAAACAAACACCACTGAGACTATATATACTGGGCCAGTTTTTCGCTTCGTCCTTTTGGTCGACGTTCCACATAGTGAATTCTGACCCCCACTCGCACATTTGCGACTATTATAGCAATTTACAATTTATTTTGTGTTTGATTCTTTAGCCCTTATCCTCTGGAATTAGGTGACGTGCCTTACACATATTTCCAGTGTTCATCTCATAATACAGGTAGCGCCTAACCACAGTATTACTTACCAATATCTGTATACTGACTGTTCCTTTATACTCCAGTATCCTTCAACTTACACTTACCTGCTGTGCAAAGAATTTTGTACAATATGCAGCCAGCTCCATTTGAAAATGTGTTTCTTATGTTCACTGTATTTACTTGTAATTTCAACAAATATACATGACAATTTACAGAGAATGCTTTACGTTTCACATCTGTCCTTACACCACTGGATCTTGTAATATACTAGTCCCACCAAAGTCATACTAGAATTTATACATATGTTCAGCTAAAAACAGCATGGACCTATCCTATTACAAAAAAAGTGCATATATGGAAGGCGCTCCAGACCAAAAGAAAGGAGAGTCTAAATTAATTTATTGGTATTGGGCTAAAAGACAGCCAACGCATTTCATCAGGGCTACAACAAAACATAATATAATTGTAACTGATAAAATCATAAGCCTAACATTCATAAATCATCGTGGATAACATACATATACTTATGTGTACACATACGTGCATCCAGAAATACCAACATATACACGTACATCTATATAGTAATAGAGAAAAGTTTTTTTTGCTTTTTTGCTAGCAGGTAAGTTGGGCTCATTTGCTCAAGGAGCACAGGCACATCGCATGAATATCTGCGTGTGCAGGCTCATGGATACTCCTGACTCCAGACTTAGTGCCATATGGCATATTTAAAGACGAGTGCATAAACAGGAGGTTGCTGGATGATCTTCAGCTTTTCTCTGTGTCCTGAATCTGTGATTATGTATTATTTCCCATTGTTGACCTGGCTTGTTTATGGATTCTTCTCTGCTCTGATGTCTTCTTGTGACTTGGCTTAAATCTGACCTTGGCTCACCTGTCTACTTGCTACCCTTGGCATGCTTCTTGACCATGCTCCTGTTGACTACTCGGTGGTGACCTTGGGTTGCTTCTTGACCAAGATCCCACTAATTACCCATTGTTGACTTAGACTTGTCTTTTAACCACGTCTTCCAGGTTGTCAACCACTGGCGCCTTTGACTTTGTCTCCAGCCTCCCGTGGTTTCTGGTACCTCTGTCAGCAGTTGTTTTAGTCTGCTATTCTGTAGCTTCTATACCTGGTTTCCATAACAGTTTAAAAGAGCATCTCCCTGCCAAGTTACCTACCATAAGTGATTACTTGTGGATTGGGATCCACACCATTTCCGGGGTGTTTGGTCCAGCTGTAAGGAAAGCCTCTCAATTCTTAAAAGGCTTAAATCTCTTTATACAACAGCTATGCCGAGATCTGTTTTGTAGTCTACTGTAATAACATAATAGGTCAGTGGGGAAATTGGAGTATAGCGTATGATACTAACATGTGCTTGTCAGTGACGATATGTAAGCTGATATTCCATGTGTTATAATTTTATATAGCAAAACAATTCGATTTTACCTGTTAATATTATGCAATAAATGTGTTGACTGTGTTTTGGTGCCTCTAACGTTCAGCATCTTGGTTCTTGTAGAAATAAATGTATACCCTTAATTGCATATAAATACAATAACTACAATATTAAGAGTTTGCACATTGACTGCTTTGTGGGTAGATCTCAAAGACGGTCTAAAAATCTTTCTGAACAAGATTTGTTGGCCAAGGAGGAGAGGGAAAACATTTCAAAGCAAATCAGGATTGCAATATCTATCAAAGGGATTGCACTACATTAGCTAACCAACTAAAAGAGTGCCCAAACATTTTTCGTATAAAACATTTTCTATTCTATTTATCCAGTCTGCATAGTTCAACAAATGTACAGTAGCAGAGCACAACATTCAAAAATGTTCCCTGCAGAGGTTGTTTTGTGAGAAAATCCAGAAAACATGGCATTTGACCGGGTTCCCTAAACTTTTAATAGGTCTGTATCATTGCCTTAAAATGTTAAACCAAAAATTACACCATTAATCTTATATAGAATATACATTTTGTCTGTCATTTTTATTAGGCTGTTGTCAAGAAAAGCAATCACATCTTGCTGTATATGAAAAAAATGTAATTGTCATGTCTTATTTATAATGGGTTGTAAACATTACTTTAGTCTGAGGCAATACGATTTTTTTCATCCACAAATAGTCTTATGTTAGTGTTGATGTATGAAATGGGCATATTTTAGTATGTATAGCATATTTGATATCTTGATCATTCTTCTTGAGAAAATTGTAATCATTTTGAGACCACACCCTGACTTTTTATTCATAGTTTTATCCCATTTATCCAAGTTAAAGACAGTTTAAACTATATCACTGGTGCCAAAGAACAGTCATTCAGACCATGAAAAGGTGATACAATATGCTGGACCAGCAAAATAAAAAGGTCAGAGGATTAAGGCATACTTATTGCCAAAAAGCTGTCACCAGCAGACAGGTCTGTTTATTGATACCTAAAGAGGAAGATTGGCACATTAAGCAAAGGTAGACAAAGGAGCATCAAAGAAACAAGGAAATAAAATCAGAGTTTGTTATTATTATTGGACTGTGAAACAAATGATATACTGTACATGTTGGGAGAGTCTAATTTTAAAATTGCAATGATTTAAAAAAGATACTAGACAGGTAACTGTTTATGGAAATAACATAGTTTAAAAAAAAAAATCACATTGTCATTGGTCCACTGTTAATTTCCTGTAAAACAATCTAAGCTCTTCATATTCGAACACTGTCTATTTGGGGTCTATAACCTATGTGTACAGCTGTTCCTTCTCCCTGAATTATCCCCTCTAAGAAAAAAGAGATTAGGTTCATATGCTGCATCATGAATAAGCTCCATATGCTGCATTTTAAATAAGAGCAGCTAACAGTACAACATATATCATCATTAAAACTGAACTCTAGACAAGCAGTAGAATATACAGCTAAGTTATAATATATAAGTTGATTTACTTGCAAGTGTCTTTGTAATTTTGTGCAGTCAGTGCTGAGATATACACAGCCTTAACAGACAGCACAGCCAGGATAAGTACCTAACTTTGCTTATAACACAGACACATGCCTGCCTTGAGCTTGTTCCTGGAACATAAAAATGAGTTGCAAGCTGATTAGGTCTTATCTCTGTCTACTTTTGTCGGTATGCTCTTTGTAAGCACATGTGCATGCTGCAGAATTTGATTGGCTCCTAGCATTCTCTCCTACTCCTAATCTGAGTTTTACTGTACATGGAATTATAATAGGCTGATGACAAGATAGATTTCGACACTTGCTTCGGCTGCAATTAAAAATGCATTTTACTTTTTAATTAATAAAACTGTAATAGTGTTGTCTATAACTGCCTGTAATTCAGCTTAATGACTGCTACTGATGTGATGACCCTGTACTGGATCTTTCTTGGTATGTGGCTGGCTTATTGATTTTGAAAGTCAACTATTAGTTAGCTATGGATCACAGCTTTTGTAACATCTTGCTGTCTATGAACGTTAACAAAAAGAAAGAGGATTCATTGTCATACACACCATCCAAGTGCCAGAAGGCTTAATTTACATATTATGTAATAAGACCTTTTTAAATACAGTAAATACTAAATATACCTTTTGGGCTATCCCTAAGGCATTTTCTGTATATTCTGCAGAGAAAAGTTAAAGCAGTATCTATGAAAATTAAAAAAGCATGTAGAAAATGCATCATGTTCAACAGAAACTAACCACACTATTAGGGAGCTTCAGTACATTTTATAAAATAAATTAAAATTGGGGTCTATTTAAACCAAGTCAAATGTCAGATTCACCATGTACAGGCATACCCCACTTTTAAGTACACAATGGGGTTTATTTACTAAAGCTGGAAAGTGCAAAATCAGGCTCACTTCTGCATAGAAACCAATGAGCTTCCAGGTTTTATTACCAAAGCTTAATTGAACAAGCTGGAGTTAGAAGCTCATTGGTTTCTATGCAGAAGTGAGCCTGATTTTGCACTTTACAGCTTTAGTAAATAAACCCCATTTTTCCTAAAAGTGGGGTATGCCTGTATGCATCAAGTAATCATCTGTCTGATTTATAAAGTACATTCTATGTCCATATTATTTGACACATTCACCTGTTCCAGCCAGCCAGCATCTGGATTACTACTTCTCCACTGATATTTGCGCCATTTATAAAACAGCAGCTTACAAGATTTGTCCATACACATTCACCACTGTGAATGTAATTACTGAACAGCTTTTTACCCTAAATAAGGCATCAGGAGGGGGGCTGACGGGGGCTGGAGCCCCAAGTGTGCCCCCCAAAAAGCCCAGGGTCTCAATAGTCCTAAATTCATAATTAGCCCCAAGCCGTTTCCACAGGCAACAGGGAATGATCTCCTGCTTATCCAGCGCGGCCGAGTGACATAAAAAAAATCTGGCCTCCGGGACCCGGCTCCTATGATGGACGTCCCACTGGTCCAATGCCGAGACGGCAGGACTTGTGACATCCTGGCTCTCTCTCCCTGGCGCATGCAGCCTGCTGTGGAGTGATCGGAATGAGATGGGCTACACTACACAGGTAAGACTGAGCTGCAGGAGTGTCAAGAGGTCACCTATCACAGGGGGGTCAATGTATGTGTCAGGGGGGTCAGTATAGGTGTCAGGGGGTCAGTGTATTTGTCAGGGGGGTCAGTGTAGATGCCAGGGGGTCAGTGTATGTGTCAGGGGGGTCAGTGTATCTGTCAGGGGATCAATGTATGTGTCAGGGGGATCAATGTATGTGTCAAGGGTGTGAGTGTATGTGTTAGGGGGAATCAATGTATGTGTCAGGGGAGTCAGTGTATGTGTCAGGGGGATCAATGTATGTGTCAGGGGGGTCAGTGTATGTGTCAGGGGGGTCAATTTAGGTGTCAGGGGGATTAATGTATGTGTCAGAGGGATCAATGTATGTGTCAGGGGGATCAATGCATGTGTCACGGGGATCAATGCAGGTGTCAGGAGCTCAATGAATGTGTCAAGGGGGTCAATGTAGGTGTCAGGGGGGTCAGTGTAGGGGTCTGGTAGGCCAGTTTAGTGGTCAGCATGGATGGGCACTGGTGAGCCAGGCAGCAACCAGCAAGTGAGCCTAACCCCCCCCCAACCACCAAGCAGTCAATCCCACCTCCCACCGCCGAGCTTGGACTTCGGGCTGAAGCCCCTGGTCTTTTTCACACCTAGCAATGCCCTTTCTTTACATAGTGAACATATAAAATAAGAACATTAAACCTAAGAAAGAATACATAACAGTTGGTGCACTAGCAGTTTGATCACCACATATATCGGAAACAGGTCTACATTGTAAGATATGCAAGGTAAGGCAAAAACATATTTAAGAGGACAATGTCATTTGTTGGTCCAGGTGGACCAGGGTTTCCACATGGAGTTAAAAACAGACTTGGTCATGGATTTTTGTTAAAACTTTCCCGTGTAGGAAAGTATATACAGTAGGTGAATGTGCTTTGACTTTTCTTGCATTTACAAACAGAGCCCTAGGTTGCTGAAGGCATGGTTATATTTAAAGATACATTCAGAAATATATTTTCTGTGTTTCAAAAATGCAGGGAATATCAGCTCTAGGGATATCTCATAAAAGCCACATGTAAAGAAATGACAGTATCAGGCAGCATACTCTACAGATACCTCTACTTGCATTCATTGGTAACCTTTTCAAAGAGAGCGCTCCAGAGGTTCCAATATTGATGTGACATATCAAGCACTTCTGTACATCATTCCTCCACAATTCCAATAACCACCTGAAACCAACTCAAGCACTATAATAAAATCAGACCGCAGGATAAAAAGATACTAAGAAAACAAGCACAAATATGTTTCAGGTTCCAAATTATTTACAGTGGAATGGCAAACAAACAAGAAAAGTTTCAGGAAGGGTTAGAAGCTGTGCTAGGTTTGTATTGCTGCTAGATTCCCTGGAAAATTTCTTCTCACTTCTTCTGTGATCGTCAGGCCAGGAAGTACGTAGAATCTCTGTAATAGTGACACACATAAAAAGCATAAAGAGCATGAAAGATGAAAAAATAGGACCTCTGTCGGGTTTTTAATACTGAACGGGAAATATAATGATGATATTACACTGTAACGCATCAGTGATGTGTTGTAGCATGCTTGGCTCTGCACAATCTGTCCTCTGTAGGGGGGTTTCTTTCATCTGTATCCTAAGGTAATTACTAGGAATCTTTGCCTTCAATATGTTATGGATATAAACTGCTTTTGCAGACCCAGGATCAGGGCCTTCACTAATGTGAGCTTTGAACACAGATATCCTGGTTAAGTGGTTCCTTTTGTTACGTCTGATACAAATTATTAACTATACAGGATCATTTATTATTGTTCAAAATTTACAGAAAATCTATTTTTTTTGTACAGTTTATAGGTTGCTCACAATTTACCCTGTGATTATAGGATCAGACCAACAAAGGAAATTCTCCCAATCTTGAATCGTGCCTTCAAACGTCCAAACATGATTTGGATAATGAAAGGAAGAAATTGATTCCCATAGTGATGATCGTCACGATTTATTTTAAAGGTTAAAAAGCCAATGTATCCATTGCAGCATACAATACAGACATATGTGGGAAAACTCTGTATGGGCTCCAGCTGTGTTGCAAAGGCACCCTACGCGTTTCATCAGCACACTCTGATGTAGTTGGAGGTCATGACGATGGATACATTGGCTTTTTAAACTTTTTAAAATAAATTGTGACAAACTTCACTATGGTAGTCCATTTCTTCCTTTCATTATCCCACTGATGTTTGGATGTTTGACAGGACAATTGGATATTGGGAGAATTTCTTTTGTTGGTCTGATTCCTCTGCACTTTTGACTACCTGTAATGGGTGTCATGGTGTTCTGGTGAGTAGGATGTTTGGCAGGTTTTGGTGGTGGAAGATACACACTCACTTCTAATCATTTCACCAGGATTAAGAAGACTTATATACACAAATTTATTTGGACAATAATTTTCTGCCATTTATTTTTGATTTTTTTTCAACCATCGCTATTATGGATACTTTATGTGCCTGAATCTTGGGAATCTTTGCAAATTATGGATTGCAATTAAATATTGCAGCGCTGTTCTGTCATCAAGGATATACAGGGAAATATATTGTGAACTATAGAAATTCTGATATACAAGATATTCACATGTGCCTGATTCTTGGTAATAAACGTCACTGACTTTCCATCAAGGATATACATGAAAATATGCTGTGAACTGCAAACAGGGAACATTGCACATGAGCACTGATAAATTTGCTATAATTTTGATAACTTGTGAAAATGATCAATTGCAATTGAACGTTGTGGCTTTGGTTTGCTACCAATAGTGTGAATGGCAATATACTGCAAATTATAGTTAATGTGGAATTTTTTGCAAGTACAATTGTGTAGATTGCATATCTATTTGGATACAATTACTACATCAGTGGAATCTTCAGCAAGGAGGAGAATATGTTTGCAATTTTTGGGGGTATCTCCACTAAAAAATGATGAGGCTATAAACCTTGAAAGATAGAAGATTGTTTCACATTAAGGGATCGCAGGTCCCAGGTACCATAGATCTTGCTTTTTGGGGATATCTGTCTGTATACGGAACTGCAATCCTATTAATTTGCATAATCATTGAGATTCCAGGCATCAATCTGTTTTTCCCTAATTTTGGGGTATAAAATGAGGATAAAAAAATGCTGTTATTTAAAATATAGCAATCATTGTTTATTTGGTAGCAAATGATAAATGATATATAAAAAGGAGACACTGTATAGTTCAGTTTGATATATATGTTAGGTACAGGCCTTTGCAAATATATCATTTTATTGGTGTATGTGTGTGCTGTACTGCTTTCTTTGGGTGATACCAAAAAATAACTACAGTATATTATAATAAATTATTAATTTATATACAAACAATTTTACCTTATAAATAATAATAGCCAAATTATAAAATATGTTTTATATAATGTGATCATAGGGTGAGTGAATTCCATAAGCCTATTAGAATTTTTTGTTTTTATAGGCTTTTATTACTGTCTGTGTTTCTCTTTTCTGAGATCCCCTATACTTTCTTCATGGCCATGGAACAAGAAGTGATGGAAAGAATGCTAACCTTCCACATTCTATACACTTTAAGATGCATACATGGCTCGCTTGATGTTCGGATTATGTTCCACTTTACAATGAACACATCAACAGAGTTTTATATTGTGCATCACTGGTTGGAGTCTCTTGGGACTACATATACACTGGATCAAGTAACTTATTCTGGAGATGAGCACTAATGAGTTCAATAAATACCAACAAAGTAAAAACAGTACATACATATATCAAAAAAGTGCTCACGAGCTGCTATGTCAATACCTCAAAATCTAAAAATAAAAATGAAAAGTGAATCTCGCACACCTAACACACTCTCAATTGTATGTGTACAAACTATATCAAACAAATGGTGCTGCGCTCCACACTGTAAAATGTATGTCGCAAATCAATCTGTGTTCCACCATAAAGCGTTAGTACGGTCCCTTTAAATATAACTCATGTGAAATATGACCAATTATAAATCAAAATACATATATATCAGAAAACTGGACCAACTTTTGAAGTAGAGGTATAATAAACATGTTCAAAATAATTTTGTCATTCACAAACAGAAAATTACCTTTTATTATTAGATTATCGCCTCTTCAGGGTTGCATTATGAAAGATTCCAGGCATTATCTGATACTTGTTTCACAGTAATGAAGTGAGGTGAATAGAAATGGAACCTTTTTTCCTCATGTCCACATGAATGTAATGCTATTGCATGGTGCAGAAGAAGAAGGCTTCAATAATTTGGATGATTTTTTTTATGTTAGAGATCAACAAATTTCTGCTGATACATAATTCAATGTCTCTGACACCTATCAATGGATTTGTAGGGCAAGCTTCTTGTTCCATGCTGCTAATTTAATATCAAAACAGATTTTAGATGCTCAGGGAGACTGCTTTCCCTACACAGTTTGTGGATCTAATGCAACCTAATATTTCAGATATTCATACTACTCTGAAAAACTGATGTTGTTATTTTGTAAAGGATTCCTTCTTTCCTTAACCTAAATTGGTATGATGGCATTAAAAATATTTCCTATTTGCAAAATCCTTATACATGTGATAAAAGTAAAAGTAAAACAGTCATCTACCGGGCATCAGCTCCACCTCTTTTGCTACCAAAATAAACTGCAAATTTGTTAAAACAAAACCCAAAATGTTATTCTACTACAATAAATGATAAAATAAAGGATGTAATGGTAAAACAAAACTGGCTTAACACACAAAAATCACACAGTAAATTAAGTATACAACAATTTTAGCTTTTGTGTTTTTGTGTGTAATTGCATGTTTCTGCAAGCAAAATCAAAATTGGTAAAAAGAACAGATAAACTTATATTTTCATAATGCTGAACTTTTGATCCCTTGCAATCCAGTCATATCACAGTTTAAAGGGTTTTTTGAGTCTTGAATCTTTGAGTCTTGTCCTTAGCCGCTTCCATCAACTTAGCTTGATATCATTAGAAGCAGGCAAAGTACTCACATT
The DNA here is from genome assembly GCA_028564925.1 of Lithobates sylvaticus. Classification (NCBI taxonomy): domain Eukaryota; kingdom Metazoa; phylum Chordata; class Amphibia; order Anura; family Ranidae; genus Lithobates; species Lithobates sylvaticus. Next base: position 322,740,899 of record CM053028.1, on the reverse strand, counting down.
TAGGAAGGCACTTTTAGAGAGGGGTCCTGGGTCAAGGATTCTTGGCAAACATGCTCTTAAAAAATGCTTTCCTGAGCATTCACTTGCACTGCTTTTATGCCATCACATGTTCTGGTGCCACCTTAACAGGGTTTGTGAGTGGTACCTAAGTCTTCCTTGGGCTTTTTGGTCATCATAGCCACTGAAAAAATAAAAGGTTGGCAATGAGGGTCATTGCACCATTAGAGACAGAAAACAAGCCTGGCATCTGCTCAAACTGAAGCCTAAGCAACACACCAGGCAGTTTCATTTTGAATGCAATTTTGGACTTTGAGTCTATACTGTAAACATCTGAAAACTCATTGTAACTAATAGAAAAAAGTTTAATAAGAAATATTTTTTAAGCATTTTACTTACAAGCTTTGCTAATGCCTTTAAAGTGAAAAAAAAAGCCTGTTGTGCTGGAGTATGATGTCTTAGTAGAACTATTAACAAACTGCCATATAAACAATGTTTTTCTGTAGACAAGATTTGTAAGCCCCTTCTTTTCCATCTTTGATGTAAGGGTCCATTACTTTGTGCCTGTTTTCCATTTCACAAAGATGTGTCATGTGTAAGATGGAATTCCACTTAGTGCAGACATCTTTGATGAGATGTAATTTAGGTTTGATACAGCAAGTGATGTTTGTGTTGCATGTAACCCAGTAACTGATCAAAAGAAAAGCACTGACAACCTCACTCAATTGATGCACCTGTATGGTGATAGCGTTATTCAAAACAGAGTGATGCCTGCTGTAAATAAGCCTTTCTGAGTAATGAAGCACAGGAGCCTCAGAAAAGCCATTATTTTTCTATCTCTTTGCTGGAAATAACTGAATGATCCATTACATAACTGACAGAAGATCTGACAGGCGACTTCTGCTTGTCTGATCACGAACAGTAACTACTTTACTGTTATAGCAAGCAGACGGCATGAGGAACTACACAACAAATACACCAAAATAGTCTAGAAATTTGATTTACTGAAATAAACTCATTGCTAAATATTTAAATACGTTAGTACTATAAAAGCCTGCAAGCCACATGTATTCTATTAATTTATTATATGAATTTGCTGCTTTGATTCTGTAATGAGTTTGGACAATATAAGGCTGTTATTAGATTATAAATATTAACCCAATAACAGTTAGAAACAACAAAAATTATAAAAGCAAAAGACTGCATACTCAAGCAGATTAGCTCTTAATTGTTGCAGCACAATATACAAAAAAATTAAGGTATACTGGAGAGTCACACAACACACAAATACAGACACACCAAGAGCAGGCACACCAAGAGCAGTTTTGATGTAAAAGCATAAAACAAAACTTTACTTAACATCAAGATACATAAAGTTTCTTACATATAAAGAATTACCATAAACATTAACCAAAATAACAAGACTTAAACATACACTCCTATTCCCAATATCCCAAAGAAAGGTCAAATAATACTTAGCTCTGGCAGTTGAATGTGAACAGCTTACACTGGATTTCTGGAACAGAACAATCAGGAAATTTGGCTGCATACTTTCTTTCCACAGCTCCAAAAAAAAACAACACTCCCTCCCCATGCTCGGGACTCTATTTATAGTCCTGTATACCAGAGAGCACACACAGTATGTAATCATTCCTCTTGACCACTCACAGGTCGTTTTGTGAGTGATGTCAGCAACACATGGTTGCACTTCCCCTTAAACCACATGGTCAATTGAATATGTGGCAGCCATCTTTAAACACACAACGTCAGCTTGCTCACTACACCACGGCGAGAGATATTATTACACATGTATGTGGACATTTGTCATGAATAAGTTAAAAATATCAATAACTGATACAGATTCTAAATATAGTTTTAGGCATAGCACCAAGATATAGTCATTCAGATTATATTTTTTTGGACATCTTCTGCTGGTCAAACAACTTTTTTGTTGGTTTTATCAGAGAAAAAGCTAACACAATATCTGCAAGTAAACCTAGAGATGAACCCCACCCAAATATAAAAGATCCATATTACTGCAGCTCTGCAATCATCAATACCAAATTAATTGTATTATTTTAAAAAAGCAAAAATTGTAGGTACCAGAAAATAACCACTGTACAGATGAGATGAGAAGGAGGGAGAAGCAGCACAAAGAGCACATCAGTTGTGCTGCAATGAGAGTAGCGTAATTATATGAGGAAAAAGCAGAGTTAGGCCGGCCATAGACAGTGCAAATTGCTTTCCTGCATCCCGATTTGCGCGATTTCCTCATTAACACAGACAGTACTGACAGGGAAATCCCATCGGAGGGACGACAGGGGAAACCGCCCCTTCCGGAAGACAGTGATTTTTGCTAGTGGCTATAGCAGTTGCTAGCGATAATTGCAAGTGAATCCGGCAGGCTGGTTGTACCCAAGTTGACCAATTGGTCAACTTAGTACATTCAGCTTGCCCACACATGGTTTGAATCTTGGCCACTTCCTGCTGAACCAGCCAAGATTAAACCATCTATAGCCGGCCTTACAATGAGATGAGTTAATTAGTCTGATGCTTTCCCTTTCACTGTCCAGAAAAAAAGGGGACTTATAAAGGAAACTGAAAGATCCAGTCCCCTCCCCTGCCAGGCAGGATTGTAAGTTGTGCAAATGTTAGAACTGGATGGAAAAAATACAAATCCCTTTGTAGTAAAAAATACTGTAATATATATATATATATATATATATATATATATATATATATATATATATATATATACAGGCAGTCCCCGGGTTACAAACAAGATAGGGACTGTAGGTTTGTTCTTAAGTTGAATCTGTTTGTAAGTGGGAACAGGTACATTTTTTAAGTGTAGCTCCAGCCAAAAAATCTATTTTTAAGCTTTTTGGATAGCATAGGGAAGGGTTATGGAAACATGGACTGGTGATAAAGCATCAGTGGAGACACTTTTTTCCCATATTAACTCTTACAGGAGTGAATTTCCCTTCCTAGGGGTAGATTTTCTCTCACTTCCTGTTGTCTCCCTCCGTTTGTAAGTAGGAGTCGTTTGTAAGTCGGATGTTTGTAAGTAAGGGACCGCCTGTATATATATATATATATATATATATATATATATATATATATATATATATTTTATATTTATTTAATATCATTAACCTTAAAATATGCTTTTAAGTGGGCACTAATCTTTTTTTTTTTAACAAAATGTGAACTTTATTCATGTTAAGTGCATACAGGTCAGTTTACGGTACATAGTAAGGCAAGACGGAGTGAATAAACATCATACAGGTATCTCACACGACGTAGCAAAAATGTAATAAGCAGTCAATAGGGACAATATTAATCATTGTTCTCTGTCCCACAACCTTGGACACTGGAAGGAGGGAGGCAGGAGGAACAGAGTATCTATACAGGGGTTCGAAGGGGAGAACTACTGTAGGGTAAGGAAGGGTAACAGGGGGAGGGAAGAGAAACAGGAGAAAAATAAAAAGAAGAAAAAAGAGGAGGGAGAGAGACAAAAAGGGGGGAGCGGGGCGGGGGGAGGATAAAAGGGAAGGAGGAAGAAGGGGGTGAGTGGGAGAGGGGGGGAGGGAGGGGATGAGGGAAGGGGCAGGGAGAGAGGGAGACCATTCAGAGCATACGCTCTGCATGCTTGGGCCTCCAGATCCCAGCAATTGGATCATACATCGGCCTCCGGGTCTGGGGGAGACAGATCCGGAAGCAGGGAACCCCAGGAGTCTATCCAGGATGACCAAATCTTATCGGATTTGTGTGGACAGTTCCTATTGACATAAGTTATCTTGTACAGTGGTAAAACCATATTTAAGGTGTTTCTCCATGTGGTGATGGTGGGTGGGAGCTCGGTCCTCCATTTCAACAGAATCTCCCTGCGAGCGTAATATGTAGCAAAAGACACAAATAGTTTCTTATACTTCCCAATCGAGGGATCGCCTATCACATTCAGGAGCATGATTTCTGGCTGCAGCGGGAGGGAAAGCTCTGCTGATTGATTAACGTCAGCCAGTACCTGTTCCCAGAATTCCTGTAACGCCGGGCATGACCAGGTCATATGTAGGAAGGAGGTGTCCTCCCCCCCACATCTTGTGCAGTTGGGGGACCTGTCCCTATAAATACCCGCCAATCTCTGAGGTGTGTAATAGGCTCGGTGAAGAAACTTCAGCTGGATGAAGCGGTCCCTAGCCGAAATTAGGGTGGAGACGTACGAAGACACACAGGACTCCCAGTCCTCCTCCTCAAGAGAGGGTATGTCCTCCTTCCATTTTTTATACACCTTGGGTAGTGGGGTAGAAGAGGAGGCTGTCATGTGAAAGTAAATTGTAGATAGGGGGGCCTGTAAGACCCTAGAAGCGAGAGTGGGCACTAATCTTAGTGTATGTGCAACCAAACAACCTATCAAATGTAATATATACAGTATATATATATATATATATATATATATACATACAGCATATAGTTGTTTGACTGGATTTCATACAGTTCAGCTTTAAATATAGCATGATAAAGTAATTCTTATGCCGCGTACACACGAAGGGACTATCCCGCGGGATTATCCCCTGGCCTCAAGTCCAGGGGATAATCTCCTCGTGTGTGGGCGTCCAACGGACTTTTTCTCAAAAAGTCCGGCGGACTAAAGTTTTAAGCTTTGTTTTAAAATTATCCGCTGGACTTGGCAGTCCAGCGGACAATCCCGCCATTAGTAGGCTAGTCCGCCGGACTTTTGAAATGAACGGACTTGCCGCTCATCGGAAAGTCCGTTCATTTAGCACGTGACTTCAGGTACGTAGCTAGCGTAGGCAGTAAATGCCGGCGCGCTAGCTCCGTCACCTGGCATGGATTTAAAGGGAGAAAAACAGTCCCGGAGGATGCTGGGACTGTGACATCACAAGGGGGCGGGGTCATCATGTGACATGAGCATGTGACCCTGTCCCCTTGTCCCTATATAAGTCCCAGCACAGCGCGGCTCTGGCATTCCGGCCAGAGAGAGCGACGTGTCAACATCGGAAGAAGAAGAAGAAGGCGGAAGAAGAAGAAGAAGGTGGCGCAGAAAGCGACAACAGCGGCAAGAACAGAAGAGACCCCGGAAGACCCCGGAAGACCCCCGAAGGCGGATCGAGACCCCCAGACGACGGCGGCGACGACGAAGAAGGTAGCCGGACTTCTCTGCTCGGTAAAAGAGCTACGTAAATGGCAGAGGAGTCCGGCGAGAAGACCCCCAAGATGGAAGAAGACCCCCGGAGCAGTGCAATAAAATATTTTTTCAAAAGTGTGTTTTTTTTACTTTACATTTTACACCTTAGGTGAATGGGTAGGGGTACATCGTACCCCATACTCATTCACATAGGGTGGGGGGCCGGGATCTGTTGGCCCCCTTATAAAAGGGGGCTCCCAGATTCCGATAAGCCCCCGCCCGCAGACCCCGACAACCAACGGCCAGGGTTGTCGGGAAGAGGCCCTTGTCCTCATCAACATGGGGACAAGGTGCTTTGGGGTGGTGGGGGGGCCGCACGGCCCCCCTTTCCCCAGGGCACCCCCCATGTTGAGGGCACGCGGCCTGGTACGGCTCAGGAGGGGGGGCGCTCGCTGGTCCCCACCCCTTTCCTGGCCTGCCGGGCTGCATGCTCGGATAAGGGTCTGAAATGGATTTGGGGGGGACCCCACGCCGTTTTTCGGCGTGGGGATTCCCTTTAAATCCATGCCAGGTGACGGAGCTAGCGCGCCGCATTTACTGCCTACGCTAGCTACGTACCTGAAGTCACGTGCTAAACGAACGGACTTTACGATGAGCGGCAAGTCCGTTCATTTCAAAAGTCCGGCGGACTAGCCTACTAACGGCGGGATTGTCCGCCGGACTGCCAAGTCCAGCGGATAATTTTAAAACAAAACTTAAAACCTAGTCCCCTGGACTTTTGGCGCCAAAAAGTCCGCCGACGCCCACACACGAGGGTATTGTCCGCTGGACTTGAGTCCAGGGGATAATCCCGCGGGATAGTCCCTTCGTGTGTACGTGGCATAAGAGTACAATTGCAATTTTCTTAGCAGGTGTTTTAGTAACATCCTCTTTAACAGAAATCCTAGCTACCAAACCTTTTTAGCTGCCTTTCTGTTCTTGAAATATGAATCCTTCCCACTTGTCAAATGCTTCTATTTCAGAAAAATCCTTCATTTGGCTCAATACATTGCATGCTTAAGACCTACTCACATATTTTCAATAATATAAAATTATGGGTCTGTGAAAGTAAATTTTTTTAAACTTGAGTAATGCCAACCTGAATGCTGCAGGGATTCAAATCTTTTTATTTAAACTAACATAATACTGAAGGTAGATATATTCCAGAGTGCAGCAAAAAAACATGTTTAGCATATTGGGAAATTATATGTAAAGGTGTATGTATACTAAACAAGTCACAAGCTGACCCCTAACGTAGCTCATGTATGTGCTGTATACTTAAAGCAGAACAAATGGCAACATTTTTTTATTTTTTTTCAGATTTTGAATAAAGTAAGGAAGGGTTAGCCCTGCCATTTTTGTGCCACGTGTCTCATAGGGAAGATTTCCCTTCACTCCCTGTCCCATAGCCAAAACAGGAAGTGACAGGATATCCCTTCAAAGTGAGGTAATACCTGGTTGTTGTCACTAAGGTCACAAGAACTAGCGTCCCATTGGAAGATTTCTCCCCTAATACTGTTCTGGGAACAACCCAAAATTTGGGATTTCTTTCACTTTCCTTTGAGATTGGTAAACATGACAAATAGAGAGGATGAATCTTGCGAACGTGGGCAAACACAGCAATAAAACTCTCACATATATTCTAATCCCTCTCTACTCTATCTGAAACTAAAAACAAATGCATTTAGTTATACTTTAATTCAGACCACAATCCGTTATCTTTTGTTTCTGGGCCCTAAAGAATAAAATGTTAGCACTAGTTCTGCCATAGTGATCTTTGCCCTGATTGGTTCACTGTTGTAGATAAGAGTTTCTTTTTTTTTTAATTATCCATGACAAGTGTACATTTATTATATTTACTATTTGATGGTACTGAATATTATTTTTCTTGTCTGATATATTGGATAGCATTAATGTAATTTAAAAAGGATAGCAATTACAGAGACCTACTAATAGAGTTAGCTGCAAGTGTTTACCATCAAGATAACAATTAAGAGTCCCTGTGTTCTCTCCCCCACCCATCATTTCATTTAAACCCATTAAATGAACTCTTCAGAAACCACATGTCCCAGAATGCATTGCCTACCTTTTTGCAAGCAGCAATGCTAACAGAAATTACTCTTTTTGTTAAACAGAATCTCTTCCATTTCCTTGATTTTTGTTTTATATCTAACTGGATTTTTTGTCACCTACAAGATCACATTGTCACAGTAAAAACAGAGAGATTTAACTTTAACTTGTTTTAATCAAAGAGGGTGTCAGCTTCTAGACACAGAAGACAGCTACAGGGACAAATTGCTTTGAGATACTAAACTGAATTAAAGTTGTGATTTCTTTTCAGTGCTTTTCTTTAGTATCAACTTTGCTGACTAAAACAATGAGAGCTGATTTATTATTTTTGGCAAACTTACTCTATCACACTAATGCTGTTTCCTAACAATAGCTAGGAATAAATTGATCAGCACATCTAGTCAAGACTGTTTATACCTTGTGATCATCCTGAGCCATGCAACTTTTTATTGTAAGTTATATAATGCACTCTGTTTTTTTTTTTAATTTGTACAATATTATATGAGTAACATAGCTTTAAGCTACAAATCTTTTTGCTCCAAGAGTAAAAAAAAATTGCACAACAAAAAAAATTAAATATCTTTTTACTTTTTAATTTATTTTTAGGGAAATATAGCCTGACAGAAATGTGTTTAGGTATACATCGAAATGAGATCAGCTTGATGTGTGTCATTGTGTGTTATTGTTTTAATAGTCTGTTTTTGCCTATTGCATGGGCTCTCATCTCAGCCTGCAAACTCATTGGCCATGAGCAAGCAGTGCTCATAACCAGCCGTAAACACTTGCAGCCAACTCTATTAGTAGGACTCTGTAATTGGTATCCTTTCTGGTGCAACATTGGAATAATATCCATGGTAAGCAATGAGCTGAATAGATACAACAAAAAAGAGGGGGGATTTTGTGACTTTGAATGAGGCACATATCTGGTGTGCCTCCATCCCTAGTACAAGTAAATAACAATGGAAAAGTATGCACTTTTCTACAACAAACTAAGAAGCCATATACCTCCATATGTGGCTACCAACCAAATACATGAGACTGAAACAACCTTCTACCAAATTGGACCCTTGATTCATCGGTCCTTACAGAATTATTGCTTGAGTTGGGCCAGTCCCCTATAGGGTGAAATTGCCCTCCTCTCTCCGGATACACCCCATATTCCACGCTTCCCTCCTCAAAAAGGCATTTTTCAATCGCTACTCCAGAATGCAACAGCTACCTCCTCCTGTTCTTGTTGATGGACAAAATGAGTTTGAAGTCTCTAATATTCTTGATTCCAAAAGACAGGGTCGTGGCCTACGGTATCTGGTTCATTGGAAGGAATATCCCGTCACAGACCGTTCCTGGGTCCCAACCAAAGATTTGCATGCTCCTGCTCTTATTTGAGACTTTCATGCCTCCTTTCCCACTAAGCCCGATAGCCCCCTGGAAGGGTCCACTGGGGAGGGGGCCCTATCATGTACCAGGATGTATTCGAATCAGGATGTTCCTGGTCCCACAGCTGAAGTCTTACTTGTTGTGCCACAGAGGAGCTCTGGAGTTATGGCTATGTTCTCTTAGTTTGATGCATTACTGTGGACTCACTAGACCCACCTTCTGCCAGCTGTGGACAATCTACAATCAAAGCAGCCCATAAATAGCACCACTCCTTTCTCTCAGTGCCCGTTGGTGTGGACTAGCTCCCTGGGTGTTGTGACTGCTTTGTGACTCTGAATACTGTATATATACTTCTTCCTGAATTCCTGACTACTCTCTAGCCTGCTGATTTTGTACTTCACCGCCAGCTCATGTATGACCTTTGCCTGCCTGACCACTCTCTGGATTTCAATCGTGTACCACTTTGCCTGATGTGTTGCCAACCTGATCTGACTAAGTTTTCGCCTGAATCCTCATCACACAAGCTCCATTTCGGACACTACCTATCACAGGTACCTTACATTAATACATGTGTAACCTGTGAAAAAAACTCCTATATAATTGGTGAAAAAGTCACTAATTGGCCAAGAAAAAGGAGTTCATAATGCTGGAGCGATGTAGGCAGTCAGCATTGGCAAAGTAGTCATAACAGTAGTCAAAACAGAAATCAGTCGTTTGGGCTCTGTGCATGCAGTAATTCCACAAAAGGCGGTGGGCTGGCCATACTAAAAGTGGACAGTGGCATTTATTCCAATTTGGTAATGGTGGCTGGGAATGGACACTGTAAATTACATTGTGGTTTGGTGAACAAGATGCTCCGAAGAAAGGACTGAAAGGGTTGAGGACTTAAAATGAAACTGTGACCAGGCTATGGACATTCAGCTATCTACATATTCTTAAGCTGTAAATAAACCTTAAAACAAGTCCTCATTGGCCTCCATAACAAGCACTATAGAGAAATTCATATAAGATAACAGGAGCACTCAGCAGGCATGAGTTTAAATAGCTTATTTTTCCTACATTTAGGTGTTTTGAATCTCATAGATACACACGCACTTACACAATACACTTGCACTGATGTTGTTTTACTACTGGTGCTCACTTCTTTTTGTTTACTCCAATGACATTGTAACTTTATTTCATTTCCAATAGTTTTTATTAGCAGATTTCAGGTAATACATATCAAACAGGTACAAATGATAAACAAAGAGAGTTATTATTCAACTAAATCAACCAATGATGACTAGACATGTGCATTCGTTTGCGCCCGAATTTCAGGCATTTTCGTTATCGTTTTAACAAACGATAACGAAAGTGCAGAATCCGAAAAACAAAAGATCCAACATAAACAAATGCTTTATTTTCGTCTTCGTTGTGACAGCAGTTCGATACAGATAGGAGATTCGACATGACGCTGACAATAACAATCTGTGTCTATCGAACCTATGGTCGAATGTGCCTAACCTTAACTCTATTAGTCCAAGATTATTCTACATAGAGAGAAAAGATTTGACAGAGAGAAAAGATTTGACATAGAGAGAAAAGATCGCTGGTGGAATTGGGTGGGGGAAGTAAAATAAAAATAATGATGATGATGAATGTTATTGGCTGATTGTAATCAAAGAGGAGGAGAAGTAAAAGTGCTAGAACTAAGTACGCACATACACACAACTTACTTTTACTTACGATTGCTAGCAGAGAGAGACACACAAACTGAATAATTTCAGAAGACAGTCAATCCTAGCTGGTCCGTTTGTCAAAGAACCTGAATTATTTAGCAATTAAGCATAAGCACAGCAGCAGAACAATAGTGAAGCAAGCTACAGTTCAACTTTTCATAATAATCTGCTGCTATTGTGTTAGTTTTTTGAACTTGATAGTGATACTAGTGTTGCTAGTGTTGTGATAGCCTCAGAGGCTGCCCGTGTTGTGAGGGGGGGGGGGGGGTTATTATTATAGATTCCATATTATAGATTGAGATACTATATAGATTCTATATACCCTATCTTGTTACCTGCCTGATCAGTGATCACTATCACCAGTCCATTTTCTGTTTGAACTATATACATTCAACATGAACGACAAAGATTCGACAAAGCAGCGAAAAACATACAAACGTTGAATCTTTGACTTATGGTGTCTGTCGAAAGTTCAAAGAAGATTTGACGGAGGCGTCGTACAGTTTAGCTGCTCCGTCGAATCTTCTTTGAACATTCGACAGACACCATAAGCCTTCAATGACAGATTCGACCTTAATTAATTTGGACGAATGCAATTTTTAACAAAAAACTAAATAAATAAAAACTAATTTTGGGAGTAACTAAATAAATGTATTTTTCGGATGAAAACGAAATTCCGAAACAAAATATTTCAGTGTGCACATGTCTAATGATGACATACAAAACAGGAGGAGGCCTGGGGGTGTAGTCAAAGAAAAAAAAAAGGGAAAAGGAAACAAAAAGAATAAGTAAGTTATTTAGTGTGATTTTAATCCAGTATTTTAATTAAAAAAATGTCTTAGTTTGCATACATTTGCAAATACATGGGAAATTCAGCATTTATTTTGTGTGACCTAAAATGTAGCAAACCAGAAAGCCCCACACAATGTGCAAAAGCCTTAAAACACATTGATTTTACTAGTAATGGAGAAGTCTACACTGGGACAGTGGGGTTGATTTACTAAAACTGGAGAGTGCAAAATATGGTGCAACTGTGCATAGTAGCCAATCAGCTGCTATCTGCAGCTTGTTCAATGAAGCTTTGACAAACATCCTGGAAGTTGATTGGTTTCTATGCCAAACTACACTTGATTTTGTTCTCTCCAGGTTTAGTAAATCGCACAGATAATTTTCACAGGGCAACCTAATATTGCAGTTGTCTGCCATCAGCGCCACTGCGTTCAGGGTACCTAAACCACACACACAGGAAAAAGGAGGGCACTATCTCTGAACTTATAACTTGGTCTCACTCACTTGTGTTTTCCCTTCTGTTTCAACCCTGACCCTTGATGACTAACAGAACATTAAAATATAACAAAAAATAAATACTGCAATCTGTGAAACTAAAAATTATAGAAACTCATATGAAAATAAATAGAAAAAAACTCTGCTGCAACTTCATGTGAGACACACACAATACCATACAAAATTGCGTACACGTGGTGACATCAGCACGTCGCTCCTAGCACATCGCACGAATGCTGACTGCATACATCGCTGCAGCATTATGAACTCCTTTTTCTTGGCATATCGCAGATAAACTAGAAACTGCTCTTGACAAGTTGCTTCTAGACTTGTGCACTGTCGAAAAATGTGTTTGTTTTAGTTTCATTCTTTTTTTTTGTTTTTCTGGGTCATTTGTTATGATCGCAATTCGTAAATTAGAAAATTCGTAAATTTGAAAATGTGAAAATAAGAAAGAAAATCCGAAAATTCGAAAGAATAAATAACTAACTAATAATAACTAACTATTAAATTATAGGCATTGGAATTTCCTTTCAAATTTGGCTGTTAGGGAACCTAACGAATACGAATTTATCCAAAGCTACGAATTATCCAAAATAACAAATGCTGCATCTAAACAAATGGAACTGAACAAATTAATAATAAATAATAATAAAAAGTTTTTATTATTATTGGTATTTATTATTCTTATCTCATTATGTTTCATTCGTTATTTTGGATAGTTCGTAACTTCGGATAAATTCGTATGCGTTATGTTCACTAAGAGCCAAATTTGAAAGGAAATTCCAATACCTATAATTTAATAGTTAGTAATAGTTAAGTTATTATTAGTTAGTTATTATTTCAGATTTTCGAATTTTCAGGTTTTCGGATTTTCGAATTACTGATTTTCCAAATTTACAGATTTCTCAAAATTCATTAAAAAATGAATTCGGAACGAAATGAATTGCACATGTCTAGTTGCTTTGTTGGTTTCCTTTACTATTGAAGACTACATCTTGGAGTATAATTTAAAAAGCAAACTTTTAACGTGAAAATGCTTTCTGGATTACATTTAGTGACTTTACCTGTTTACAGCTAAATTAATCTTTTAAAAATAGATGCAAAGATGGTAAGAAAGCGGAGAGTATAAAATTGCCCTATGTGGGAATATAAGTAGCTGAAGTTTACCATTATTTTTGGGATGGTCCCAAGTTACATATGACAGCTTAAAAAAACGTCAAGTTAACATTAACCACTTTACGACCGGCGCACGACGATGTACGTCCGTTTTTTGAAGAGGGATATCTCGGTAACGGCAGCAGCTGCTGCCACAACCGAGATATCCATCTCTTCAGGCGCCGGTCGGCATTTCGATAATGGTGGTCATCGCATCGTATTCGCCACTTCCGCCCATACCTCTTAAAGAGGAATTTTCAAATGTCATTTTTTTAAATGACATTTTTTATTTTATTTTTATTTTTTCCATTGAAGTCCAAATATGAGATCTGAGGACTTTTTGACCCCAGATCTCATATTTAAGAGGACCTGTCATGCTTTTTTTCTATTACAAGGAATGTTTACATTCCTTGTAATAGGAATAAAAGTGAGCCAATTAAATTTTTTTTAAAAAACAGTGTAAAAATAAATAAAATAAAGAAAAATAAATAAGAAAAACCCAAAAAAAATTTTTTAAAGCGCCCCGTCCCGACGAGCTCGTGCGCAGAAGCGAACGCATACGTGAGTAGCGCCCGCATATGAAAACGGTGGTCAAACCACACATGTGAGGTACCGCGATCGGTAGAGCGAGAGCAATAATTATAGCCGTAGACCTCCTCTGTAACGCAAAATATGCAACCTGTAGAATTTTTTAAACGTCGCCTATGGAGATTTTTGAGGGTAAAAGTTTGATGCCATTCCACGAGCGGGCGCAATTTTGAAGCGTGACATGTTAGGTATCAATTTACTCGGCGTAACATTATATTTCACAATATATAAAAAAATTGGACTAACTTTACTGTTGTCTTATTTTTTTATTCAAAAAAGTGAATTTTTTCCAAAAAAAGTGCGCTTGCAAGACCGCTGCGCAAATACGGTGTGAAAAAAAAGTATTGCAACGACCGCCATTTTATTCTCTAGGGTGTTAGAAAAAAAACAATATATAATGTTTGGGGGTTCTAAGTTTTTTTCTAGCAAAAAAAACTGTTTTAAACATGTAAACACCTAAAATCCAAAACGAGGCTGGTCTTAAAGTGGTTAATGAGATTACCGGTATTCCATTTCCCTGGAGTAGGTCTACTTTAGTTTTAGAATAATGCTTTTCCTTGCATAATAGAAAAGCATTCTCAAAAATATTCCAGAGTATTCATTAATATGTAAATATCCCAATATTTTCGAGAGAATAATCTTTGAGTAGCATATGCTAGAATATGGAAATCAAATTTGTTAATTAGTTACTATTGTTAGTGAAACAAATTGTATTTGTGTACAGCTTCATATTTAATCATAAACAACAGCTCCTACAGTCTGTAAAATTTTGGTCTGTACTAATTTTACCCATTTTAAAGAAACACAATGTGAGATTGTCATGGAAATATTTGAGCCGGATCAATCCAGCTTATGTTATTCGTCTTTACTTATTTTGAGGACTATATTAGCAGCTTGTGAATTCGCTTGCTTCCTGACTTTCAAATATACTACATGTATGAAAATTGCTTTCCGAGAGCTGACGAAAATGAAGTCATTAAGATGACTAGCAAAACAAATGCTGCACTCAGCAGTTCTGCTTCAGTAAAATTCACACTACATCAAGTATCTTATGCAAAAGACCATCACTGAATTAGCATATCATTTCTATTTTGTAGCATCAAACTCTTTATGATAAACTCTACATCTAGTGTAATATATGATGCCCAGTTCCATCTGATAATCCCTGTACTCAACACCAAGATCAACAGGAACATTGAGTCTGATTCACGAAAGGAATTTGAGAATTTTCACACAGTATATTGTCAAATCATCAGCAGATGACATAGGAAAAAAAGCACGTTCTTTTCACATGAACTTTTAGTAAATCAGCCTAATTATTTTGAAATGTTTAACATTCCATTTACTGGCCTGGCTTCAGCCCCCTAAGATTAGTCAGTTGTAAATGTGGTATACACTATATACAATAACCCGACACTAGTTAGTTTCCACAATTCATGACTTAACTTCACAGTTCACACAAATACGTTTTAAATTCAAACTGTAGCACTGACGTAAGTAATTATTTTTTTCACAGTAGCGTGACAATCCCTCCACCTCCGGTCTAACTAATCACTCTCACCTTATGGCATGGACCCTTGTGCAAACAGGTGGTCATGCAAGCAGGTATCAAAATGGTTAACACGGACCATAAACTTCTCTCACGTCTCCTTAGATATCAGCAAGGACACTCGGTCATGGGTAGGAAGAAAAGATCTAAGTGCTCACCGCTTAAGTATAAGATTTAATTTTTGTGTTCAAACACAAACTACTCACATAAAGAAAAACACAGCATGTAAAGCCGACAATCGTGTTAGTTCTGTAGGGCAGCCGCAGGAGACGCTTCTCCCCTGTACGCATTACGTTCAATCAGAACTTCGATGTCACCGGACTTCCCCCCTTCCCTTCATTAGCAGACGGAGGCACATGGGGAAGGGGGAGGAGTCCGGTGATGTCGATGTCCGTGACGTCACCGGATTTCTGACGGAACTCCCTGAAGACCCGGAAGCCAGCGGAGAGGTGAGTACAGATCAAAAGAATTTTGATCGATCAAAAAAATGTACGATTAATCGAGGAATTTATCTTTAATTTCTACAGCCCTAATATATATATATATATATATATATATATATATATATATATATATATATACACACACACACACACACATACACTATGGGAAGGCTGTTCACAAGGTTTAGAAGTGTGTCTATGGGAATACTTGACCATTCTTCCAGAAGCGCATTTGTGAGGTCAGACACTGATGTGGACGAAAAGGCCTGGCTCACAGTCTCTGCTCAAATTCATCCCAAAGATGTTCCATCGTGTTGAGGTCAGCACTCAGTCAAGTTCCTCCACCCCAAACTCGCGTATCCATGTCTTTATGGACCTTAATTGTGCACTGGTGTGCAGTCATGTTGGAAACGGAAGGGGCCATCCCAAAACTTTTCCCACAAAGTTGGGAGCATGAAATTGTCTAAAATGTCTTGGTATGCTGACACCTTAAGAGTTCCCTTCACTGGAACTAAAGGGCCAAGCCCAAACCCTCAAAACAACCCCACAACATATTTCTTCTCCACCAAATGATTTGGACCAGTGAACAAAGCAAGGTCCATAAAGACATGGATGAGCAAGTTTGGGGTGAAGGAACTTGACTGGCCTGACCCTAACCCAACAGAACACCTTTGGGATGAATTTGAGCGGAGACTGTGAGCCAGGCCTTCACGTCCACATTAGTGCCTGATCTCACAAATGCGCTTCTGGAAGAATAGTCAAACATTATCATAGTAACACTCCTAAAGTTTGTGGACAGCCTTCCCAGAAGAGTTGAAGCTGTTATAGCTGCAAAGGGTGGGCCAACTCACTATTGAACCTTACAGACTAAGACTGCGATGCCATTAAAGTTCATGTGCTTGTAAAGGCAGATATCCCAATACTTTTGGTAATCTGCATATATATACATATATATACAGTATCTCACAAACGTGAGTACACCCCTCACATTTTTGTAAATATTTTATTCTATCTTTTCAATCTTTTCATGTGACAACACTGAAGAAATTACACTTTGCTACAATGTAAAGTAGTGAGTGTTCAGCTTGTATAACAGTGTAAATTTACTGTCCTCTCAAAATAACTCAACACACAGCCATTAATGTCTAAACCTCTGGCAACAAAAGTGATTCCACCCGTAAGTGTAAATGTCCAAATTGGGCCCAAAGTGTCAATATTTTGTGTGGTCACCATTATTTTCCAGCACTGCCTTAACCCTCTTGGGCATGGAGTTCACCAGAGCTTCACAGGTTGCCACTTGAGGCCTCTTACACTCCTCCGTGACAAAATCACGGAGCTGGTGGATGTTAGAGACCTTGCGCTCTTCCACCTTCCGTTTGAGGATGCTCCACAGATAGGTCTGGAGACATGCTTGGCCAGTCCATCACCTTTACCCTCAGCTTCTTTAGCAAGGCAGTGGTCATCTTGGAGGTGTGTTTGGGGTGGTTATGTTGGAATACTGCCCTGCAGCCCAGTCTCCAAAGGGAGGGGATCATGCTCTGCTTCAGCATGTCACAGTACATGTTGACATTCATGGTTGTCTCAATGAACTGTAGCTCCCCAGTGCTGGCAGCACTCCTGAGCCCCAGACCATGGCACTCCCACCATCATGCTTGACTGTAGGCAAGACACACTTGTCTTTGTACTCCTTACCTGGTTGCCGCCACACACACTTGACACCATCTGAACCAAATAAGTTCATCTTGGTCTCATTAGCCCACAGGACATGGTTCCAGTAATCCATGTCCTTAGTCTGCTTGTCTTCAGCAAACTGTTTGCAGGCTTTCTTGTGCATCATCTTTAAAAGAGGCTTCCTTCTGGGACGACAGCCATGCAGACCAATTTGATGCGATGTGCGGCGTATGGTCTGAGAACTGACAGGCTGACCCCCCACCCCTTCAACTTCTGTAGCAATACTGGCAGCACTCATACATCTATTTCCCAAAGACAAGCTCTGGATGGACGCTGAGCATGTGCATTCAACTTCTTTAATCAACCAAGGCGAGACCTGTTCTGAGTGGAAGCTGTTCTGTTAAACCACTGTATGGTCTTGACCACCATGCTGCAGCTCAGTTTCAGGGTCTTGGCAATGTTCTTATAGCCTAGGCCATCTTTCTGAAGAGCAACAATTCTTTTTTTCAGATCCTCCGAGAGTTCTTTGCCATGAGGTGTCATGTTGAACTTCCAGTGACCAGTATGAGAGCGTCAGAGCGATAACATCAAATTTAACACACCTGCTCCCTATTCACACCTAAGACATTGTAACACATGAATCACATGACACCGGGGGGGGGGGGTGGCTAATTGGGCCCAATCTGGACATTTTCACTTAGGGGTGTACTCACTTTTGTTGCCAGGGGTTTAGACATTAATGGCTGTGTGTTTAGCTATTTTGAGGGGACAGCAAATTTACACTGTTATACAAGCTGTACACTCACTACTTTACATTGTAGCAAAGTGTAATTTCTTCAGTGTGGTCACATGAAAAGATATAATAAAACATTTACAAAAATGTGAGGGGTGTACTCACTTTTGTGAGATACTGGATACTGCGGGTAAAATAAATATTGAAGACGTCACCATTTTTCTGAGTAAATATATTTCTAAAGGTGCTTTTGATATGAAATTTTCACCACTTGTCGGTAACACTAACAACCAATGCAATCCATACATACAAAGAAACCAAAACAAATAAATTCATAAATTAAGTTATGGGTAATAAAATGGAATGACACAGAGAAAAAGTATTCGATATTGAGTTGGTCCACCCTTTGCAGCTAAAACAGCTTCAACTCTTCTGGGAAGTATGTCCACAAGGTTTAGGTCTATGGGAATCTTTGACCATTATATTAAATGTTTTTATTATGTGGTGATTAAACTTAAGTAGTAGCTGTGTTTACCTTAATAAATACTAGTGACCCATGTGTGAGATAAATGTTTAAAAAAAAAAAAAATTGAAATAATATTAGTATAAAAAAAAATGTAATTGAAAATAATAACAAAAATTAAATTAAATTTATAAAAAAAAAAAAAAATTGTAAGTTAAATAGAGAGATAAAAAGGGAAAAATTAATAAAAATAAAAAATGAAAATAAAGATAGAAATAAAAATAAAATAAAACTAATATATATATATATATATATATATATATATATATATATATATATATGGAAAAATAAAATAAAATAATGAAAATTAAAATCAAATTGTGAAAATGAAAATAGAAATAAATACGGAAATAAAGATAAAAACAGTAGCTAAGAATAAATAAGTATGTGTAAAATGTAATTGTGCTAAATTTTAAAAGTATGTGATGGTGAGAAAGTATTTAGATAGTGTATCCCTATACCTACCTCTCCTATGTGAGAGTGAACTCCATGGTGCTCTGCTCCTCACACCACAGCAATTGATCTGAATACAAATTAAATTGGTAAAAAATAGTGAAACAGCTGATATCTATATTGATGTTAAGTCGCGCTGGACTGAAGCTGCCTAGTTCGTGTATCCAGCGGGTTTCGTTCTGAGATACCGCTCGTGTCATGTTGTTGCCCCTCCAGTGGCCTTCTATGTTATCTATCCCACATATATATTACACATATTTTGACCAAACTAAGATCTCTATCGTAATGTATTCTATAATGCTGTGACAAACTATGATATCTGTATCCCTTTTTGATATTATTGAGGTGTTCACATATTCTTATACATAGACCTCTGGCAGGCATGGGAACACAGTCCGGTTAGACGCTTTGGGTGCCAATCTTTCTCGGAACCAATCAGTGAGTGTGTTGTCTCGCTGTGTATTATGGGAAAGGGTACTTAAGGTACTGAGGTCACGTGATTCTGGGTTCCGGTCCAGAAGATCGTTCTGACTGCTTGGTCCTGGTCCTCCTGACCAGCCCCCAGGGGCCCTCATGGCCTGGGGCGCGGATCCATCCATTTCCAAGTCTCGAGGCTGGCTAGCCCAAGGCACAGTAACTGGAAGGAGGATTTCAAGGTGGTCCTGTGCCGTCTCAGTTTTGGAGAGGACCAGCATCTGAAACTGCAACCAGGGGAGGACTCTTCAGAAGAGGGCCATGCACAAGGCTGGCTGCTCAGAAAGAGCCTGGAAGCTAAGCTGGAAAGGACACCAGGTGAATCCACACTCATACGGTATCCCCGGACCAGCTGCAAAATACTGGTACTGTGTGAGAGTTTTCTAGGTTTATCCTTTAGTTCTACAACCAAGTCTGTGGCAGAGACTTTTCATTATAAAGGTTCTACAACCAAGTCTGTGGCAGAGACTTTACTTTATCCGAATCACCTGTCAGTTGCTAAGTTCACCAAAAAAGGGGATTTATCCTATAGCTGTAGTGTCCAGTTGTGAATGGCTATTCCCTGGATTGTATAGTGAGAGACATTCAGGTGTCAGCAGTTCCAAGAGTACCAGAACTTCCCTACCCATACCCTCTACTCCCTACTGAGAGACTGTGTTCTGTTCAACATTTTACAAATAAAAATCCCTAAAGTGGATCCATTGTCAGTCTCTGCAGTTCTGGGCCATCTACCTCAGGAAACCCCTAGACGCACACAAGGTGAAGAAGGTAACGGTAAGCCCAAATCAAACCAGCAGCTCCTTCGGGGGTGAGTGCTACATGTGCTAACAGTTGGAGGGGCTTAAAACTTGAGCCTATTCACTGTGGTGTACTTGGTAAAATTTGGCATAGAAAAGACAAGAGTCTAACAAGAGTTCAATGCACAGGTCAGTAGGCAGACAAAAAATTCTCCCTATGCCCCAGTTCCTCCAATACAGATTCCCTTTCCTTTCACCAGTGAAGATTGTACCCCCATAGTACAGATACCCCCCAGTACAGCTCCCCACCAGTACACATCATACCCACATAACAAATCTCCCCCCCCCAGTTCAGATTTTCATCCCCACAAGTGCAGACATCCCCCTACCAGTACAGATCCCCCACTACAGATCCCCCTTCCCCCACCAGCAAAGCTCCCCTCCAGTACAGATCTCCCCCCTAGTACAACTCTTCCCCCTTTTTTAAATTGAGGTCACTGAGGGGAAGTCCTTCTTTGGTTGTGTCATGTGACCAGAGCTGAGGAGGAGCTAAAAATAACCTCTGTTTTGGCTTCTGACAGGAAGCAGAAGCGGTTACATAGTTACATAGTTAGCTAGGCCGAAAAAAGACACAAGTCCATCCAGTTTAACCATAAAAAAAAGAAATAATAAATAAAAATAAAAAATATCGTACAATCCAATATACCCAATTCTATACCCACAGTTGATCCAGAGGAAGGAAAAAAAAATCCCTTCCTGATCCCCCTAGAGGCAATCGGATTTTCCCTGGATCAACTTTACCTATAAATGTTAGTACCCAGTTATATTATGTGCTTGAGCACTACAGGTATGTCAGGTATGTATCCAGTATCCAGTGTCAATGCTAGTTGTAGTGCCACGGACACTCTGAGGGGATATTTAGACACCCCTATTCCCCCTTATCTCTGTCATCTCTGCATTGCTCTCTCATTTCAGGAGTGCTATTCAGTGCATCAACCAGAGAAAAACAAGAAGTTTAAGGTTTAAAATTGTTACACTGCCTATGGTAAAAAAAAAATGCTTTATGGTACAGTCATTTTAGTGGAGGTTTCAAAACCAAACCCCTTGGAAGCCTTTATTCCCATAACTTGTGTTGATGATAACTAACAAGCCCAAAACAGTTGTAGACAAGCTGAAATAATAGGATTTTTGACTTACCGTAAAATCAGCTTCTCTGAGTTCATTGACAGACACAGGCTTCTTTATTCAGAACCATAGGGTTATATCGCCCCCTACAGGAATAGGATACTAGGCAGAAAAAAGACTTGGCTACACCCATTGGCAGTCCTAGGTGATATACACCCCCTCTCTTCTATAGGCCTTCAGTTATGCAACAAGCAGTACTAGAAGTATTAACAACTCCATAGAGGGGTGGGTGCTGTGTCTGTCAATGAACTCAGAGAAACAGATTTTACGATAATGCCTCGTACACACGGTCAGATTTTACAATGGAAAATGTTCGATGGGAGCTTTTTGTTGAAAATTCCGACCGTGTGTAGGCTCAATCAGACATTTTCCATCGGAATATCCGTCGCACAAAATTTGAGATCTGGTTCTCAAATTTTCCAACAACAAAATCCGTTGTCGGAAAATCCGATTGTGTGTACACAATTCCGACACACAAAGTTCCACGCATGCTTGAAAATCAAGCAGAAGAGCCGCACTGGCTATTGAACATTTTTCTCAGCTCGTCGTACGCGTTGTACATCACCGTGTTCTTGACGTTCGCAATTTCTGATCAACTTTGTGCGACCATGTGTATGCAAGACAAGTTTCAGCCAACATCCGTCGGAAAAAATCCATGGATTTTGTTGTTGGAATGTCGGAAAAATGTGCGATCGTATGTACGCGGCATTAGTCAAAAATCCTATTTTCTCATTCATTCATTGACAGACACAACCTTCTTTATTCAGAACCATAGGGATGTCCCAAAGCAGCGCCAAACAAGAAAGGTGGGGCAGCCAACAAAAAAACAACAACCTGCTCAGCGAGAACAACTGGAGCTCAACCTGAACAGCAAAAAAAAACCTTCACAAGGAAAAAACCCTCTAGACCGCAGCCTGCAGAACCTTGCAGCCAAAAGAAGCATCCGCAGATGCCAGCACATCCACCTTGTAAAATTTTGTGAAAGTGTGCACCGATGACCAGGTGGCCGCCTTGCAAACTTGCGCCACTGACGGTTGATGATGGAAGGCCCAGGAGGCACTCAGCGCCTGAGTAGAGTGCGCCTTCACCGGGAAGGGAGGAACCCGACTCTTGTTAGAATAGGCCAGAGTCATGGTCTGTCTGATAGCAGACAGACGGTGCCAAGATAGCAGATAGCCCCTTCTTTGGTTCGTCCATGATCACGAACAGGGAGTCTGACTTCCAAAAGGACTCAGTGGCTGCCAAATACACCCTGGTCGCCCGTACCACATCTAAGGTGTGCAAGGGTAATTCCCTCGGATGTTGTTGCCTGGGACACAGAGAAGGCAACACAATGTCTTCATTTAAATGCAAATCAGAGACAACCTTTGGAAGGAATGAAGGACAAGGACGAAGCACCACCTTGTCCTTATGAATTACCAGGTAGGGCGTGCGACAGGATAGCGCTGCCAACTCCAACACCCTGTGAGCAGAAGTAATAGCCACCAAGGCCACCTTCTGTGATAGCGTGAGCAGGGAAATTTCTCAAATATTTTCAAATGGAGGCTTCTGTAGAACCGAAAGTACCAGATTCAAGTCCCACGGTGGTAAGGGAGATCGCACTGGTGGAACCACATGTCGAACTCCCTGAATGAAGGTACGCACCAGGGAATGAGAAGCCAGGGAGCATTGAAAGAAAACAGCCAAGGCCGACACCTGGCCCTTGACAATACGAAAAGTCAAAATTCGAGCCACCAAAAAGGAAATTGGGTGAAACCTGACTCACACCATGAAATGTACGCTTTCCACGTCCGATGATATACCTTCTTGGAAGGTATATCATATGCCGCGTACACACGAAGGGACAATCCCGCGGGATTATCCTCTGGACTGAAGTCCAGCGGATAATCCCCTCGTGTGTGGGCGCCGGCGGACTTTTTGGCGCCAAAGTCCGGCGGACCAAAGTTTTAAGTTTGGTTTTAAAATTATCCGCTGGACTTGGCAGTCCAGCGGACAATCCCGCCGTTAGTGGGCAAGTCCGCGGGACTTTTGAAATGAACGGACTTGCCGCTCATCGACAAGTCCGTTCATTTAGCACGTGACTTCAGGTTACGTAGCTAGCGTAGGCAGTTACTGCCGCCGCGCTAGCTCCGTGACCTGGCATGGATTTAAAGGGAATCCCCACGCCGAAAAAACGGCGTGAGGGTTCCCCCCAAATCCATGTCAGACCCTCATCCGAGCACGCAGCCTGGCAGGCCAGGAAAGGGGTGGGGACGAACGAGCGCCCCCCCCCTCCTGAGCCGTACCAGGCCGCGTGCCCTCAACATGGGGGGTGCCCTGGGGAAAGGGGGGCCCTGCGGCCCCCCCACCCCAAAGCACCTTGTCCCCATGTTGATGAGGACAAGGGCCTCTTCCCGACAACCCTGGCCGTTGGTTGTCGGGGTCTGCGGGCGGGGGCTTATCGGAATCTGGGAGCCCCCTTTAATAAGGGGGCCCCCAGATACCGGCCCCCCACCCTATGTGAATGAGTATGGGGTACGATGTACCCCTACCCATTCACCTAAGGTGTAAAATGTAAAGTACAAAAACACACACACTTTTGAAAAAATATTTTATTGCACTGCTCCGGGGGTCTTCTTCCGTCTTGGGGGTCTTCTCGCCGGACTCCTCCGCTCTCTTCTGCTCTTTTACCTAGCTCTTTCACGAGCGGGGGGAGTCCGGCTACCTTCTTCGTCGTCGCCGCCGTCGTCTGGGGGTCTCGATCCGCCTTCGGGGGTCTTCCGGGGGTCTCTTCTGTTCTTGCGGCGGTCGTCGTCTTCCGCGCCGCCGGCGCCTTCTTCTTCTTGTCCTTCTTCTTGTCCTTCTTGTTCTTCTTCTTCCGATGTTGACCCGTCGCTGTCTCTGCCCGGAATGCCTGTGCCGCTCTGCGCTCGGACTTATATAGGGACATGGGGGACAGGGTCACATGCACATGTCACATGGTGACCCCGCCCCCTTGTGTTGTCACAGTCCCGGAGGATGCTGGGACTGTGACATCGCAAGGGGGCGGGGTCACCATGTGACATGAACATGTGACCCTGTCCCCCATGTCCCTATATAAGTCCGAGCGCAGAGCGGCACAGGCATTCCGGGCAGAGAGAGCGTCGGGTCAACATCGGAAGAAGAAGAAGAACAAGAAGGACAAGAAGAAGGACAAGAAGAAGAAGGCGCCGGCGGCGCGGAAGACGACGACCGCCGCAAGAAC
The DNA here is from genome assembly GCA_028564925.1 of Lithobates sylvaticus. Classification (NCBI taxonomy): domain Eukaryota; kingdom Metazoa; phylum Chordata; class Amphibia; order Anura; family Ranidae; genus Lithobates; species Lithobates sylvaticus. The sequence continues at coordinate 322,716,528 of CM053028.1, read as the reverse complement.
AGAAGAGACCCCCGGAAGACCCCCGAAGGCGGATCGAGACCCCCAGACGACGGCGGCGACGACGAAGAAGGTAGCCGGACTCCCCCCGCTCGTGAAAGAGCTAGGTAAAAGAGCAGAAGAGAGCGGAGGAGTCCGGCGAGAAGACCCCCAAGACGGAAGAAGACCCCCGGAGCAGTGCAATAAAATATTTTTTCAAAAGTGTGTGTGTTTTTGTACTTTACATTTTACACCTTAGGTGAATGGGTAGGGGTACATCGTACCCCATACTCATTCACATAGGGTGGGGGGCCGGTATCTGGGGGCCCCCTTATTAAAGGGGGCTCCCAGATTCCGATAAGCCCCCGCCCGCAGACCCCGACAACCAACGGCCAGGGTTGTCGGGAAGAGGCCCTTGTCCTCATCAACATGGGGACAAGGTGCTTTGGGGTGGGGGGGCCGCACGGCCCCCCTTTCCCCAGGGCACCCCCCATGTTGAGGGCACGCGGCCTGGTACGGCTCAGGAGGGGGGGGCGCTCGTTCGTCCCCACCCCTTTCCTGGCCTGCCAGGCTGCGTGCTCGGATGAGGGTCTGACATGGATTTGGGGGGAACCCCCACGCCGTTTTTTCGGCGTGGGGATTCCCTTTAAATCCATGCCAGCTTGCGGAGCTAGCGCGGCGGCATTTACTGCCTACCCTAGCTACGTAACCTGAAGTTACGTTCGAAATGAATGGACTGCTCCATGTGTGGGCAAGTCCGTTCATTTTCAAAAGTCCCGCGGACTTTTGGCCGGCGGATTATCCGCTGGAGAAGTCCGTGCGTGTGTGGGCAAGTCCACACGCTCGGAAAGTCCAGCGGACCCAGCTGGAAAGTCCCGCGGGATTGTCCGCTGGACTAGGTCCGCCGGCAAAAGTCCGCACGTGTGTACGCGGCAATAGACTTCCTTGCTTTGAGTAGTGACACAGATAAGCCCCTATCCGTCAACACCTGGCTTTCAAAAGCCATGCTGTTAAAGCCAGCGACTGTAAAGCAGGGTGGAAGATCAGCCTTTGGGATAGCAGATCCTCCCTGAGAGGCAGCCGCCAGGGGGGCGTCTGTGACCAGACGCACCAGGTCGGTATACCAGGACTGACGAGGCCAGTCCGTGGCCACTAGAATGACTGGAATTCCTTCGGCCTAAATTCTGTGCAACAGCCATGGCAGAAGCTTGAGAGGAGGAAAGGCGTAGATCAGATGATACTGGCCCCACTGAGCCACCAGAGTGCCTGAGACGTCTGCCAGAGGGTCCCGAGACCTGGCCACAAACCTCTGTACCTTCCTGTTGATTCGGGTTGCCATCAGATTTACCTCTGGAGATCCCCAGTGTAGACAGATCTGTTGAAATACCTCCTGATGAAGGGACCTCTCCTCTTGGTCCAATACTTGGCAACTGAGGTAATCCACCTGACACCCCCGGAATGTGAACAGCGGAGATGGCCGAAACACCGTAGAATTCTGGCTACTTCCAGGCTGGCTAACACACTCCTCTTCCCTCTCTGGTGGTTGACATAGGCCACCACCTTGGCATTGTCTGACTGGATCCATATCGGGAGCCCCTGAAGTCGATCCGTCCAATGATCCAGACAGAGTCTAATCGCCCGGAGTTCCAAGATGTTGATAGGTAGCCTGGATTCCTCTAGCGTCCAGTGACCCTGAGCCGAGCTCAGGCCCAGGACTCCTCCCCACCCGGACAGGCTGGCATCGGTGGTGACCACCGTCCAGTAAAGAGGAAGAAAGGATTTCCCCTGCCGTAGAGTCGGGGAGCGAAGCCACCAGATCAGGGACCCTTTGGTTCCTTGACTCAGCGAATCTGACTGTCCAGAGACTCTAAAAATTTGTCCCATTTTAACAAGATATTCTTTTGCAGGGGTCTTCGTATGGAACTGAACAAATGGGACTGCCATGAAAGTAGACACCATCAGGCCCAGCACCCGCATGCAAGTCTGCAGGGAGAGTAAGCAGGTTGCCGCCTGTAATTGCTGGAGTTTGTCCTGCGGAAGGACCACTCTGGCCCGAGCGGAATCAAGAGTCAGATCCAGATAAACAAATTTCCAAACTTGAATCAACGCAGACTTTTGATAATTTATCAGACACCCAAACTCTGACAGAGACTGAACAGTGATCTCTACGTTGTCCCCGCAAACTGATAATGCTCCTCTCCCACAGCAAAGCAGAGGAACCGCTGGTGCTTTGCACAAATTGGAATGTGCAGGTAGGCATCCTTGATGTCGATGGAGGCAAGAAAGTTCCCCTGATGAAGAGATGCCACCACGGAGCGAATGGACTCCAATCTGAACTTCTGCACCCGCACATAGCGGTTCAGGGCCTTGAGCGACTTGGCTCCTTCCCCTTCTTTGACTGTGGAAGAAAAGTACTCCATTCCAGTTCTGGTAGATGAAGCAGGGGAAGGTGGGGGACACTTCTTGCTATTCCGTCGCCCAAAAGCCACGTCCACTTGGGACCAAAGGACTCCAGGGCCGCCGTCAGTGCGTCAACAGATGGCTGGGACCCAAAGGGACCTGCAGCCTCTGATAGGGGGTCAGGTGGGGAAACATGCTCCTGAGACTCCACAGGAGAGAAAAAAGAGACCCCCACACCAAGAGTGACCACTGTAATGGGACACCCCACACCGGTAGCAGTACCGGATCACCAGGACACCCCACAGACTGCAGCAGAGAGAGGAGGGATCCCCCAGACTCACCACTCCACCAGCGTAGCGCTTGCTGCTTCAGGTGTAGACCCGCACACACGTGGTGTCTGAGGAAGAAGAAAACAGGAGTCAGCGCCGGGTTAAAAGGAGGAGCTTCTGCCTGCTAAAAACACTGTCCTGGGCTACACAGTAATGACCGCCATTGCCTGAGCCAATATCCACTATATCATGGCCGCCGAGCTACACAAACATGGCCGCCGGCACTAGGGGAAGGGACGCCGGCTACGGCAAAATGGCCACACTACATGAGGCTACCACAGATGCAGGTGAGAACACTGTAGCCTTCCAGGATGAGAGCGCGAGAGAGAGAGAGGATCCGTGCACCAGACCTGGTGCCTCCCCCCCTCAGTAAGCTCAGCACCCAGTGCCATGCACCTCAGCCCACCAGTACTCAACCCCGTCCCCCAGGATCCACCAGGGCACATGACACCATATAGAGGGGGAAAGGGGGGTTACCAAGGGACCTCCAGGGCCAGGAAAAGAGAGTGCAGGGACAGAGGGGAACCCGCAGCACCGACCAACCCAGGGAAGGGGCCCGCTTCTGCCACAAAAAAGAGAGAGGGGAGAGGGGGACATTTACTCACCATACTAGGACCAAGCGGGCACCGCTCCAGACAGAACCTCCTCGGCACCGAAGTGGGGGGCTGTCGGCTATGAGGGACGCTGCGACTCAAGCTGAGACCCGGTCGTAAGCGACCTTGCAAGACGTTTAACTCGCAGGGCCAGCCCCCGTCCAGTCTGGCAGTTGATTGTAGATCTCACTGGAAAAATCCAGGCAAAACAACAAACAAAAATAAAAATTGCCAGGACTAGAGATGCCAGCAAGGAAATAGGTCCTTACTCCTGACTAGGCAGAAAATAAAATGAAGGCCTATAGCAGAGAGGGGGGTGTATATCACCTAGTACTGCCCATTGGCGTAGCCAAGTATTTTTTCTGCCTAGTGTCCTACTCCTGTAGGGGGTGATATAACCCTATGGTTCTGAATAAAGAAGGCTGTGTCTGTCAATGAATGAATGGGAAAAATGTTTTTTTCTAATTTCAGGCTGTTTTTGTGCTAAAGACCAATAGATTTAGATACACAGCTAGTCACTGGGGTATACAGACATGATTTCACTCTACCCATTATTCCAAAATGTGGGTTAAAACCTATATCAGGGATAAGAAAGCTAAGCACTGTATCTTTTGAAGAAATACAAATCCCATGAGGCATTGCAAGACTGACAGCCACAGGCATGAATTCCCAGTGGCATTATGGAATATTTGGTTCCACCACAGCTGGAGTTCTGATGTTGCCTACCACTGACCTATACGTAAGATTCACTAAGCAATAATAACTGTTATCTGGCATAATAACCGTTATTGTCAGCAATGAATCCTGAACATAACAATCATAATAGCAAAATAACACATACGTAATTACTTAGTGAATTACATTTATTGTTTTTTTTGATTTGTCAATTTAACATTAAAATACAGGGACAGCAATGGAATCTTTGATATCTATGCATTACTGATTCAGCAGCCATAGTCACATATTCCATTTTCTCACAAAAAAAGTTTTTGGATATCAAGTGTTCCTTCAAACAACTTGTGTTAAAGTTGGCAAACTGTACATTAGTTTCCAATGCATCTGAGACCCAGAAGCATTTACGTCTATCAGAGAAACACTGATCAAGGAGGAAAATATAATTAGATAATCCCCAAGTACTACTGAAGACATAAGATTCCACTTATTTCAGGCTTCAGCACTTTAGAAACAATACACATCCACATTAACAGCAACTAGCTCAGCAGGTCCCTGCTGAAGACTATCGTGGCTCTCAATTCTCAGCTCAATCATTGTACAAACCTGCACAGTGCACTTAGACATCGAAAAGGTGAAAGCATAACTTCAGTGATACAGGATTTGGACTTTTCTTGATTCTTGATTTAAATGTAAGAAGGACTATAGCAAGAGAGGAAAGTTCTTTCATTTAAACTTTTTAAGATATTACCCCTTATAATAGACTTATACACCTAAATGGAGCTGATACTGGTGGACTTAACCACCCACTGGCATTATTTAATAAAGGAGAACAGAAAATAAAACTAGAAAAGACAGCAAGAGGAAAGCATTGGATGTTAATTACATCTATCTCTGTGCTATCCTTTCTCAGGTACAGCTTTCTGAGCACTCTGCCAGAAACAACAGACCCTTAAGCTGGCCATACTCTGTGTGAGTTTCAGCTGGTTCCTGAGGAATAAAACTATATTTGTTCTGTGGGTGGCCCCTTCCATCCCCTACAGCAGCGAATGTTCAGGTGTTTTGACAGCCAGCAGAGCTGGTTGTCAATATACAATGGCTGCAGCAGGAAATTTGTTCATCCATGCTGTATAGGGTGGATGGAGCTTGGATTTTCTGGAATGTGTATTGCAGGATAGCCTGTCCCTGGACACCTGGGAATTTTGGGAGGCAAAACCATGTAGCATTGTAACTACTATAAGTTATACTTGGTTAATACACTTGTACTCCTCCTCCATGGCTTTCTAAGGGAACTGTATCGGCTCCTTTTCACCTGACATATACAGCCTCTAGTTTTTGATTGGCAGAGTTGTCTCTTCCCTGTGTGGTGGCTGCGGGCCTCCAATTCTACAAACAAGCTTCATGTGAATTTTTATAAGATATATGCCAGTTCTCCCTGAGGAAGCGGGCCTTGTCGGAGATGAAGATATGCATGTGAGATCTTCATGATGATCAATTTGTGATATAGTCACTAACACTGGCATGATCTGTAATTGCAATTGTTGAAACAACATCTGGATGTTTCATATTCATATTTTAATCTTTCTTAAAGCGGGACTGTACTGAAAAATTTTTTTTTTAAAAGCCAGCAGCTACAAATACTGCAGCTGCTGACTTTTAAAAAACGGACACTTACCTGTTCCAGGGTCCAGCGGTGTCGGCAGCAGAGGCCGATCGATCGCTCGGCTCTCTGCTGTAGCCGGCGCCATTCTCGGTAAGGGAATCAGGAAGTGGCTTCACTTCCCAATTCCCTACTGCGCATGCGCAAGTCGCGCGGCGCAATGAGAATCTTCAGCGCTGTCTGCCGGGACACGTGTGTGTCCCGGCAGACAGCGCGCTGGGACAGGAACTTGCGTAAACTCCCGTGGGAGTTTATGCCGGAAGTGGGTGCAGATACCTGTCTTAGACAGGTATCTGCACCCCCCTCCCCACTGAAAGGTGCCAAATGTGACACCGGAGGGGGGGAGGGTTCCGAAAAGCGGGAGTTCCACTTTAGGGTGGAATCCCGCTTTAATGTTGTGTACAATAAAAATGTGAATTGTTATCTTTAATTTCTTTTTAGTGTGGTACCTTTAAAGTCCTAGTAGTTTTTTCATGTTTAGTTTCCTAAAATTAGTGTGATATTTTTTTCCTCTACTTTTTAGTTAAAGGAGCTGTTCCTCACATCAAGCCTCCAATTAAAACAGTGCTTGGATCGCCTAGGTTATATGAGCAGAAGATCGCTGCTCCCCCTCTTTGCCCACAGCTATCTGGGACATGTCAGAGGTCCCAGAAGGCTGCAAAACCAATCACAAAGTGCGGTGCAGCTCACGTGTGCACAGTGAGAAGCTGGCAAGCTGCAAGAAGTTACAGCAGGCTTCCCAAAGTAAACATGCCAGAGACCCCAAGACCAGTGAAGAAGCAGCCCAGGTGAGGACAGCACTGGATCCCCGGACAGGTAAATGTCCTTTTATTAAAAGTCAGCAGCTACAGTATTTGTAGCTGTTGACTTTTATTTTTTTTATTTTGGGAGGGGGGTACTGAAAAACCTCTTTAAAGGGAATGTAAACCCTAAAGATGAGCTCCCCTTTGGTCTGTTATACCCAAACACTGATGATTAATATTATACAGGATTTATATAGACTAATGCCGCATACACGCGAGCGGATTTTCAGTCGGAAAAATCTTGGATGGTTTTTCCGACGGAATTCCGCTCAAGCTTGGCTTGCATACACACGGTCACACAAAAGTTTGCTGAACTTTTGACCGCCAAGAACGCAGTGACGTACAACACTACGACGAGCCGAGAAAATTAAGTTCAATGCTTCCGAGCATGCGTTGAAATGTTTTTTCCGAGCATGCGTATGAATTTTGTGCGTCGGAATTGCTACAGATGATCGGAATTTCCAATCAGAACTTTTTCCGAACAAAAAATTGAGAACCTGCTCTAAATCTTTTGCTGGCAGAAATTCGACCAGCAAAAGTCCGATGGAGCATACACACGGTCGCATTTTTCGACCAAAAGCTCTCATCGGTCTTTTGCTGGCCGAATTTCCGATCGTGTGTATGCGGTATTATAGTTTGTTCTGTGTTGTCTAGACCCTTCTACAATTTGAATGCGTATGCCCACAGCCGCAGGGAAATCACAGGCAATATTAACTAGACCTTTACCTTTTTTTAGTCCAATTCCACCTTAAAACAGAGCATGGCTATTATATAAAATAGCAGAAGCCAAGTGTCATTTCTATCAAGCCAGGTACCCCCTTGTTACAGAAAAATGATGTTCCTGTCTTACAATTCTGTACCTTGAGACAAGAATATGACAGCCCCACTCTGCAGGAAATGCAGCTAATTGAGAGCATGTAAAGGAAAGGGAGGCTGAACTGTATTGTCTAAAATAGTTTCATTACTATAGGACAAAGCAGAAAGTCTGGCATTTTTGGGGAACAATGTTCTGGCTCACAGCTAGTATAAAGAGAAACCTTAAAAGTAAAAATCCTGCTTTTCTCCTGTGTATAAGGAGAACGCATTCATTTTCTGATGAATTTTGTACTTTAAGAATTGTTGCAGACCCAGCAGAAATCTATAAGATAATCAATTATTCAGCAGATTACTCAGCAGGAAGATTGAATGGAGTCTCCTTCAAAAAGAGATGGTATGAAAGTTGTAAATAAGAAAGGTATTTTTTTTCCCGCTTCATGGATTTTCACCCACGGCTGGAAAGGACATAATTTCGTTTTGCATTCATTTTTTTTATTTTGGCTTATTTTCTCATGTTCTTCTTTTTATTTATTTTTAATGCAGAAATGCATTGTTCTCTTAGTGAGCAAGTAGCTACGTTTCTAAAATGAAATAGGAGCTTCTCAATTATTACTACTACTTATTACTACTACTACTACTATTATTATTACCTCTCTGTGTACATTGCAGACTTCTGGGGCGACATATTCAGGATAAAGGTAGCAGGCCAGAATGCCACATACCCAGGCCTACAAAGTTAGCTAATATAGATCACTGCCATGGATAGGGGCCTTGTATGGATTGTTAACATTTCATGATATACACCGCTCTTCTGCTTTAGGAACTCATAAGCCACTGTACTGTATTAGTTGCTGTAAATTCTAGCATTGTGATAAAGTCTCTTTTTTTTTTTGTATTTGCGGCACCAGAATATAAAAAAAGAGCAATGTATACTGTAGGCTTTCATAGAGCAGTGCAAAGCATTCTGCCAGCTTTAAACAGCTATGGTTTTAAAGCAGAAGTAAACCCATCGATTTAACAGTTTAAAAAAAAAAGGCATGCCAGGAATGCTAACTGCACATTGGCTGTGCTCTCAACCAAACAGTCAAACCATCCAATGGCTGGTGTTATAACGGATCACATGTGCAGCACCGTGGCAGTTGAAGATTAAACAGAGGCAAAGATGGCAGCTTCCTTGGCTGAAAACGATAGGGGGGTTTACTTCCACTTTAAAGCAAATTGCAGGTGCTAGCAGGCTGTTAGCAAGTTCCAGCAAAACTTGAAACTTATTGAAAGCCTGCTGATGCAAGGCAGCAGCTTGTTTAAGTTGCCAGCCAGCATTTAAATTATGATCACATTATTCTTTAACATCTTCAAGGTGGAAATGAAGGGTGCCTTAAAGACTTAAAGAAAGCTGCTTGAAATTGGCTGAAAACTTTGCAAATGCTTTATAGCAATTTGGCCACAAATGGGTTTTGGTTTTTACAAATGTGTAATGTGTAAAGTAAGTGTTCAGCGAGCTTTTACAAAGCTTTCAACAGCTTTCTTAGGGCTCGTTTACATGGGCGGTTGATCTGTGGTTTTACTGCCCACCAGCCACCTACACGTTGTACATAAAGAAGGACATGCAGCCTAACAGGGCTGTACAAAAAATAAGCCAATGTTGCATTTGGCAGGCAGTACTGCCGCTGATTTGGATGAGGGCTGCACTGCAACCACTTATCAACTTTTGGTTCTGGCTTTTCAGGGTTAAAAGATTCACTGAGGAGGTGACTTTAACCACTTGCCTACAGGGCACTTACACCCCCTTCCTGCCCAGGCCATTTTTCAGCTTTCAGCGTTGTCACACTTTGAATGACAATTGCGCGGTCATGCTACACTGTATCCAAACACATTTTTTATCATTTTCTTCACACAAATAGAGCTTTCTTTTGGTGGTATTTAATCACTGCTGTGTTTTTTATTTTTTACAAAAAGAAATAAAAAAATTTGAAAAAAAAAAAAAAATGTTTTTTTACTTTTTTTCTGTCAGTAAATTTTGTAACTAAGTAATTTTTCGCCTGCACTGATGTGCGCTGATGAGGCAGCACTGATGGGCACTGATAGGCAGAACTGGTGGGCATTGATGAGGTGGCACTTATGGGCACTGATGAGGCGGCACTTATGGGCACTGATGAGGCGGCACTTATGGGCACTGTTTAGGTGGCACTGATGAGGAGGCACTAATATGCCGCAGTTATGGGAACTGATAGGTGGCAATGATATGTGGCACTGATGAGCACTGATAGGCAGCACTGGTGGGCACTAATAGGCAGGACTGATGGGTGGCACTATGGGCGACACTGATTGGCATTGATTGACAGCAGTGATGGGCATTGATGGGCAGCACTGATAGGTGGCACTGATTGCCAGCACTGTCTGGCATCGCTAATGGGCACTGATTGCTGCCACTGGTGGGCAATGATAGTTGGCATTGGTGGGCAATGGTGGGCTCTGAATGGTGACACTTTTTTTCTTTATTGTAATCAGGGCACTGATGATCAGTGCCCTGATTACATTCCTACATGTCCCCCTGTGAGGAGATGATCGGCTCTCCTCTCCTCACACTCTGTCAGTGTGAGGCAAGGAGAGCCGATTACCGGCCCTTCCTTGTTTACATGTGACCGGCTGTGATTGGACACAAGGATGCTGTTCAGCTCTCTGGTAGTTCATTGGTTCTTCCTGGCAGACAGCCTTCACTGACTGTCTTTTGGAGTCCAGCATGGCACTCGCAATCTGCTGATTGGCAATACTTTCTAGGCAACTACAAAAAAAAATTGTAAATGCATATTTTTTTACCTGCAAAAAAATACACTTATTTTATTTTTTGTAGTAAAATTATCCTTTAAAGCTCTATCCTTCCCTTCTGCCCTGAAACATTCACGTGTGTGCTTTGTGCCCAGGGTGTTTAACCCCTCTTGTCTAAATAGACATAGTACATGTTCCTCAAGAGGGATTAAACAGTTTCATCCACCATTTTAAGGCTAGGTTTACTATAGAGCTCATAACAATAGATACAGCTTATTATACTGGATATAAATTCACACATTGAAATAGTACATTCACATCTATGCATTTTTAATACTGGCTTTTCTCAGAAAAGAACACTGAGAAGCAGAATATGGCTCATTAGCATGCTGCCTGACATTAATTAGATGTGGATATATTCAATAGCAAAAATTTTACATGAATAGGTGTGTCGGTTATGAGTTAGGAGATAAAATGCACTGAAAAGTGAAATAGCTATACCTTTTACAAGCAAAATGTTATTTTTTTACACTACAAAAGCTTATTTTATAGAGAGGCACTAGAAATGTATTAATTTAAAACATAACCTGCATAACTCAATGAACCCTAATTCCTAGGAAAAGAAAACTTATACTGAACGTGTGATGCAGCGCAGGGCAATATGCATTATAGTGTGCTGCCAAAATTCTATTTGCACCTTTTGATGCAATTTGGTGCAGGCCTTTCAAATGAATGTGCTGCCCTAATGCAACACATTGCAATGGTATGAATGAGCCCTAATGTGTTTGTTACCCCGACATTTCATATTATTTATAAGTGTTTGTTGTACCATGTGCTTGTGTTCAAGAGTATCCTGTTCTCTTTGTATTTCTTCCTTTGTGTGAAATTCCTTGTGATCATGCCAGTCCCCATGCTTACCTATTTCAAACCGACCATGCTAGACATGAGAGCACATCCACCCCAGCATGGTCAGTTTTCTGGCTGTACTGCTGTTTCTCTGCCTCCTGATGACATGTGGCTGCAAACAGAGATGATAAGAACACTTATATAAAAGAAAAGGTATTTATAATGTTTTTTTTTTTTTAAACGGAATGGGTTGGTTTACAAGGTAAGGGTTCACATATACTTTAAAGCCTGACTCTGGACAGGAGAAATACCCCTCCCCCCCCCCACTTCAATGGATAAATGCTCTCTCTAGGGGGAACGGTATAAGGTAAAATACTTGCATTACATCCTGGGAGACTGCTGGGGTTGCAAAGGATAAAGTATGCATTGAGCTTATTTCAATACCCCTAAACAAAAAGAGCCATTAACCCTTGCGGTGATGTAGGGTCGCTGTAAAGCATAATTTTACCCTACTTTCATAACTCATTTAAGAAAATGTATATCCTTAGCTCTTTAGTACCATTTTGCAATTTAGACAGCTAAGCTTTTTTTTTTTTTTTTTTTTTGCAAAAAACATACATTGCATATTTAATCGTTCACTAATGCCCCTTAACCGCTTGCCTATCAAATACATTTTTTTATTTATTTTTTGCACAATCAGCATTTTTTTCTAGAAATAACTGTAAACCACCCAACAAGTATATATTTCCTGAAAGCAGAAACCGTGGAGAATAAAATGGTGGTAATTCAATTTTTTTTATGTTGCACAATATTTATGCAGTTATTTATGAAGCGCATATTTTCAGGAAAAAATATACTAAAATGAATTTTAGTGCACACAAACACATTATGCCCATTTTTTGATAAAATACAGCAGCTAGGGTTGTGTCATGTAAATACCAAACATGTCTAATCTCAAATTTGCTCACGCCCATAGAATTGCAAAAAACTATAGCATCCAAAATTCTCTATAGCCAACGCTTTAAAAGCTTTTACAGGTAATCAATTTAGAGTTAACCATAAACTATGGTCCTAGAATTGTTGCTCACACTCCAATGTTTGCGCAGGTACCTTACACAATTGTGTGGCACAATTGATGTGTGCAAACACTCGCCCTAAGCTGCATTTTCTATATGGGGTGTGTGCGGGGGTGACGGGATTCTTTAAAAAATATTTTTAACGGCTTTTATATATTTTAAGTAATTATTTTTCTTTTGTACTTTTTTTTATTGCAATCACAGATTGTGCTTGAATAGCTGCATCCTTGGCTACCCTAGCTGAGGAATGACAGCTGTGACCCCAGAAGTGACGTAATACACATCTCTTCCTAGTCATTATTCGCCAGAGGGACTAGGGAATTGATGTTCCCCAAGTACGTCCTGCTTTCACCAGAGATGAAGTTTCCCACTGTTCCGAATGAACGGGAAAACCCTGAAACCACTGCGGGTGCCGCCGTTGGGGGGCCCTTTGCGAGCCCAGTAAAAGTGATCGGGTTTGCTCTAGAGCCACCTAATCATTTTTATCAGAAAGCCCTTCATAGGCTATTAAAGCCTTTACCAAGCTCACAGCAGCTATTAGTTTAAATGAACCAGTTGTCTACCATGCCATTTATAAATGCAAATATAAACCGAAATATAAGCAGAAATGGGTCTGCTAAATAAAAATTTTAACATAAATGTGTAAAGGCAGCCAGCACTCTACTGTGTATCACTCACAGATCAACATATAAATTAAACAAATACCGTATATCAAATTGTGCAGCGCTAAACCTGAATGTGTATAATATAAATACTGTGATAAACAAATGTCCATAAATTGAATATGGTAGAATAAATCAATCTTCATATTATTTCCTCTCAAATCCATGTGAAAAAGTGATTATAGTAAAAAAAGATAAATCTCAATACAGTAGTGTACTTGAATACCACTGCTTCTTATCATTGACATGGTGTGAACCTCCTCCAACATCACAATTGTGCTTGTGAGTCTGCTCACTTTAATTGTAACCTCCAAATTATAAGCAGTTTAATGGAACCAAATATCTGAACTCTAGTATCATGACGATGCAGCTTTCAATAATGGCAAGGGAATCCTTCTCAGCTTAATCTTGCATGGTAAAAGAGCCTCAATGCAATAATTTCACATTTAGTGTTTTCTGTAAAAATCTTTATTGCTCAAAAAAACAAATATATATTCTAAAAAATAAAACACTTGTAAGCCGGAAAAATAATAGTACTTATAACCTGGATCTGCTTCCTTAACTAGTTAAGGACTGGAAGGATTGGCCCCCTTAATGACCAGGCCATTTTTTGCGATACGGCACTGCATCGCTTTAAATGACAATTGCGTGGTCGTGCGACGCTGTACCCAAACAAAATCAATGTCCCTTTACCCCACAAATAGAGCTTTCTTTTGGTGGTCTTTGATCAACTCTGCGGTTTTTTTTTTTTGTTTTTTTGTTTTTTGCACTATAAACAAAAATAGACAATTTATTTTTTTTTACTTTTTGCTATAATAAATACCCCCCCCCCCCCCCAAAAAAAAAAAAAATCTTCATCAGTTTAGGTCAATATGTATTCTTCTACATATTTTTGGTTAAAAAAAAATCGCAATAAGCGTGTATTGATTGGTTTGCACAAAAGATATAGCGTATAGATTTATGGCATTTTTTTATTCTTTTTTTTTTTTTACTAGTAATGGCGGTGATCAGCGATTTTTAGCAGGACTGCGACATTGCAGCGGACAGATCGGACACTTTTTTGGGAACAGTTACATTTATACAGCAATCAGTGCTAAAAAAAGCCATTGATTACTGTATAAATGTGCCTTCGCAGGAAAGGGGTTAACACTAGGGGCGGTCAAGGGGTTAAGTGTTCCCTAGGGAGGTGTTTCTTAGACCCCATACACACTATTAGATTTTCTGCAGATTTTTGTCTTCAGATTTACCAAAACCATATAATATGAGGTCAAACCTTAAGAGGTTCAATTTGTTTGCAATCAGGCAGGCCCTTGCCCTACATGTTTTGGTAAATCTGAAGACAAATATCTGCAGAAAATATAATAGTGTGTATGGGGTCTAACTGTGGGGGGAGTGTAGTGAATGGAGGAGGAGACAGATCGCTGTTCCTAATCACTAGTCTCTAGTCTCTCCTCCCCTGACAGAATGGGGATCTGTCTGTTTACATTGACAGATCCCGATTCTGTCTCTCTTAGTTACATAGTTACAAAGGTGGAAAAAAGACACAAGTCCATCAAGTCCAACCTGTGTGTGAGCGCTTTTATGTCAATGTTACATTGTATATCCCTATATGTTTTGATCGTTCAGGTGCTTATCTAATAGTTTTTTTAAAAATTTTCTATGCTCCCTGCTGAAACCACTGCTTGTGGAAGAGAATTCCACATTCTTACCGCTCTTATCATAAAGAACACTCTACACAGTTTACGGTTAAATCACTTTTCCTCTAATCTTAGTGAATGGCAGCAATTTTAAAGGCCCTTTGGCGGAAAACTTTATCCCTATTGTGGGGTCACCAGTACGGTATTTGTACATTGAAATCATATCCCCTGTCAAGCGTCTCTTTTCCAGAGAGAATAAGTTCAGAGCTAGCAATCTTTCCTCATAACTAAGATCCTCCAGTCCCTTTATTAGCTTTGTTGCCCTTCTCTGTACTATCTCCATTTCCAGCAAATCCTTCCTGAGGACCAGTGCCCAGAACTGGACGGCATACTCCAGGTGCGGCCAGACCAAAGTCTCGTAGAGCTGGAGAATTATCATTTTATCTCTGGAGTTAATTCCCTTTTTAATGCATGCCAATATTCTATTGGCTTTGCTTGCAGCAGCTTGGCATTACATGCCCTTGCTGAGCCTGTCATCTACTAGGACCCCCACAGAGGCGGCTCTCTAATTAGGCAAATTAGGCGGTCGCCTTAGGCCTCACACTCCCAGGGGCCTCGTGGTCACCCAATTTGCCTGACGTGTGTGGGAGTTAGAGGGTTTGTCCACTTGAATTATTTTTCCTGTTTTGGGCATGAGTGGGTCTTAGATTTGCCTAAGGCCTCACAAAGCCTAGAGCCGCCTCTGGACCCCCAGGTCCTTTTCCATCCTAGATTCCCCCAGAGGTTCTCCCCCTAGTGAGTAGATTCCATTCATGTTTTTTCCATCTAAATGGATTATTTTACATTTTTCTACATTAAACCTCATTTGCCATGTACAGTGCCTTGCAAAAGTATTCGCCCCCCTTGGCATTTTTCGTGTTTTGTTGCCTCACAACCAGGAATTAACATGGATTGTTTGAGGATTTGCATCATTTAATTTACAGAACATGCCCACAACTTTGAAGATGTTTTTTTTTATTGTGAAGCACACAACAAATAGGACAAAATAACAGAAATATTCAATGTGCATAACTATTCACCAACCTAAAGTCAATACTTTGTAGAGAAACCTTTTGCGGCTATCACAGCTCCAAGTCGCTTTGGATAAGTCTCTATGAGCTTGCTACATCTTACCACTGGGATTTTTGCCCATTCCTCCTTGCAAAACTGCTCCAGTTCCTTCAAGTTGGATGGTTTGCGCTTGTGAAAAGCAATCTTTAAGTCTGACCACAGATTTTCTATTTGATTGAGGTCTGGGCTTTGACTAGGCCATTCCAACACATTTACATGTTTCCCCTTAAACCCCTCGTGTTGCTTTAGCAGTGTGTTTGGTGTCATTGTCCTGCTGGAAGGTGAACCTCCGTCCTAGCCTCAAATCACACACAGAGTGGTACAGGTTTTGCTCAAGAATATCCCTGTATTTAGCACCATCCACCTTTCTCTCAACTCTGACCAGTTTCCCAGTCCCGAATGCTGAAAAACATCCCCACAGCATGATGCTGGAGTTCTTTCGGTGATGTGATGTGTTGGGTTTGCGCCAGACATAGCGTTTTCTTTGATGGCCAAAAAGTAAAATTTTAGTCTCATCGAACCAGAGCACCTTCCTCCATACATTTTGGGAGTCTCCTACATGCCTTTTCTCAAACTCAAAACGTGCCATTTTGTTTTTTGCTGAAAGTAATGGCTTTCTACTGGCTACTCTGCCATAAAGCCCAACTCTATGGAGCGTACAGATTATTGTCGTCCTATGTACAGATACTCCCCAGTCTCTGCTGTGGAACTCTGCAGCTCCTCCAGGGTTACCTTAGGTCTCTGTGCTGCCTCTCTGATTAATGCCCTCCTTGTCTGGTCCATGAGTTTTGGTGTGCGGCCGTCTTTTGGCAGGTTTGCTGTTGTGCCATGTTCTTTCGATTTGGTTATGATAGATTTGATGGTGCATTGTGCTCCTAGGGATCATCAAAGATTTGGATTTTTTTTTTAAAACCTAATCCTGACTTGTATTTCTCAACAACATTATCCCTTACTTGTGGTGCCCTTTGCTGAGGTGTTGCAGCCCCTGGGGCCTTTCAAAAAAGGTGTGTATATGTAATGACAGATCATGTGACACTTAGATTGCACACAAGAGGACATCATTTCACATATTATGTGATTTTTGAAGGTATTTGGTTGCACCAGAGCTTTTTATGGGCTTCATAACAAAGGGGGTGAATACATACACACATGCCAATTATCAGTTTTTAATTTCTGAAAAATAGTTTTATGTATTTATTTTTCTAATTTCACCAACTTAGACTATTGTGTCCCGATCCATCACATATAATTCAGATTTAAAAAAAACATTGGACTAAAGGCTGTAATGTAACAAAATAGGTAAAAAGCCAAGGGCGGTGAATACTTTTGCAAGGCACTGTAGTTGCCCACCCCATTAATTTGTTCAGATCTTCTTGCCAGGTCTCCACATCCCGCGAAGAAGCTATTGCCCTGCTTAGCTTAGTATCGTCCGCAAATACTGAGATTGAGATGTTTATCCCATCCTCCAGGTCATTTATGAATAAATTAAATAGGATTGGTCCCAAGATAGAACCCTGAGGGACCCCACTTTCCACACTGGACCATTCCAATTACTCCCCATTTATCACTACCCTCTGACCTCTCCCTTGTAGCCAGTTGTCAATCCAGGTACTTACCCTTTGGCCGACTGACCTTAGCTTGTATAGTAAACGTTTGTGGGGAACTGTATTCAAATGCCTTTGCAAAATCCAGATCCACTACATCTACGGGCCTTCCTTCATTTAGATGGCAGCTCACCTCCTCATAGAAGGTTAAAAGATTTGTTTGACAAGAACGATTTTTCATGAATCCATGATGATTACTGCTAATGATACCGTTTTCATTACTAAAATATTGTAAAACCCTTATCATCCCTTCCAAAAGCTTGCATATTATTGATGTTAGGCTAACTGGTCTGTAGTTCCCAGGGATATATCTTGGTCCTTTTTTAAAGATTGGTGCTACATTGGCTTTTCTCCAATCAGCTGGTACCATACCATTCAGTGTTCGTAAAAATTAGGAACAATGGTCTGGCAATTACTTGACTGAGTTCCTTAAGGACCCTCGGGTGCAAGAAAGCTGGTCCTGGTGACTTATTTATGTTAAGTTTTTCAAGTTTCTGATTTTATCCTCTGTTAACCATGGGGGTGCTTCCTGTGACGTGTCATGAGGATAAGAATTGCAGTTTTGGTTACTGAAGCCCCCCGTTTCCCTTGTGAAGACCAAGGAGAAGAATGCATTCAAAACCTTCACCATCTCACCCTCCTTTGTAACCAGACTCCCTTCAGCATTCTTTATGGGGCCAATATGATCTGTCCTCCCTCTTTTACTATTTATGTAATTAAAGAATTTCTTGAGATTTTTCTTACTCTCCTCAACTATGTGCCTTTCGTGTTCTGTCTTAGCCGCCCTGATTTCACTCTTACATTTCTTATTGCATTCTTTGTACAGTTGGAATGCTGGTGATGATCCCTCAGCCTTGTATTTTTTGCTTTTATATGAATTTTAAAAGCCAGAATGTTAAGCCACCCAGGGCTTTTATTTGCTCTTTTAAATGTATTACCCTTTGGGATGCACTACCTTATTCCCTTATTTAATATGCTCCTAAAGCACACCCATTTTTCCTCTGTGTCCTTTGTTCCTAGGATTTTATTCTATTTAGTATCTTCTAGAAAAGAGCGTAGGTTCTGGAAGTTGGCTCTTTTGAAATTCAGGGTCTTTGTATTCCCCTTATGTTTCCTATTTGTGCGATTTATGCTGAAACTATTTGACCTGTGATCACTGTTTCCTAAGTTGCCCCGTATTTCTACTTCCGCAATCAAGTCTGTATTGTTAGTAATCAGTAGGTCTAGGAACGCATTGTTTCTTGTTGGTATATTTTACCTGACCCATGAAATTGTCCTGTAAGACATTTAGGAAATAGCGACCCTTAGATAAATGCGTAGTTCCTTCCGCCGAGTCTATGTCTGGATATTTAAAATGCAACATTATTACACTTCCCATCCTTGCCGCCATTCCAAACTTCGAAAGGAGGTCCATCTCCCCCTCCTCCCTCAGGTTAAGGGGCCTATAGCATACTCCCAGTATTACTTTCTCCTTGGTTCCTCCCTTTTTAACTCTACCCATAAGGATTCCATCTCTTCCCTTTCTCCATTAGTAATGTTATCCCTCACATTCACCTGTATATAATTTATACAGGCTCTCTCAGGAGCGATCGTGGGTGGCCGGCGGACATCGCGGCCATCAGCCACGAGCATCGGCTCCGGCGTCCGCCCCCTAGAGCTCTTAGAGCGACCGACATACAATGACAGCGATTTACCCAGGAGAGCCAACCTGCCACAGTACAACTGCAGCGGCTGGTCTTAAAGTGGTTAATGGTCAGAATGGGACAGAACAAACAAGCTGCCACTACATGGGTAAGTTGTAAGCTGCCATGCGTAAATACCTCACTCCGTAACTTCACCATGATGTGTTGCATTCTTCAGTGGGCGCTGACTGTGGGCATGATCCATGAGTGAGAACAAAACAATAATTTGGGACTTTATATGAGACAAGGACCAAAAGGTCCTATATCTCCATCCCTATCTAGTGAAAATCAAAAGGAAAAGGACAGGTGGGAATAGGTGGGACTTTATATGAAGCATGCAGTCTAGGGGACCACCAAATAATAATAGTATAATCGCTAAAGTAGAATACATTAGGCACATAATTAGCAAGATCAGATCAATGGGTGATAGTGGTACTGTAACCTCTGGATCAAGTTTAAAATACACCTATTTGTGCATAAAGTACACTGTCTGAGAGACCACCAACTATCAATGGTAAACCATATAGATCTGTTTATTGAGATGAAAATAGGGCCATAATTGATACAATAAAATTAAATTAAAATTAAAAAAAATATTGTATCAATTAAGGCCTTATTTTCATCTCAATAAACAGATCTATATGGTTTACCATTGATAGTTGGTGGTCTCTCAGACAGTGTACTTTATGCACAAATAGGTGTATTTTAAACTTGATCCAGAGGTTACAGTACCACTATCACCCATTGATCTGATCTTGCTAATTATGTGCCTATGCCTATATGTAATCTACTTTAGCGATTATACTATTATTATTTGGTGGTCCCCTAGACTGCATGCTTCATATAAAGTCCCACCTATTCCCACCTGTCCTTTCCCTTTTGATGATCCATGAGTGGTTTGTTTACATACAGAAGGCTGGGATCCGCTTGTCATTTATCAGTGGTAGAGCAACAGGGTAACATCATGGGTCTACATTACTGGATGATGTGATTGATGCTGGATTTACATGGTGGAACAATATTATAAGTTTTTTGTTCTTTAATAAAATACTTTGTATGTTTATTTACATTTTACAGATTTTTGGGGGAATAGAAAGTTATCATCCCCCTGGCAGCGGATATGTTTGGGTCCCCTTATTCTAAAGGGGGGGTTTCAAGACTCCAATACTTTCCGTCTCCCATCCCATATCCTCTTGTGATTTTCATGTCTGGATGAGGCATTTGGAGCCAAAAAAAATGGGGACAAGGTGCCTTGCAAAGAAATGGGGCACTTTGGGTACCCCCCTCAATGTTGGGGGGGGGGGGTTCTTGATGCCCTAGCTTTATTTGGCCACTGAGGCTGCATGCCTTAATAATGATCTGATTTAAATTTTAGGGAAAACCCCACCTTTCCCCCCCATACGCATTAAAACAAAATGGAAAATTAGAAAGCAGCGAGCATGTGCCCAGCACACACCTAAACCATACATGCTACAGGCCTTTCAACGTTGGGAGGATATTTTGCAAGGCGCCTTGTCCCAATGTTGAGGAGACAAGGGACTTATTGCTCACATTCAGTCTTCAAGAGGTTGGTGGGTGAGGATTTAAAATCTGGAAACCCTCTTTATAATAAAGGGTCCCTCAGATATTCCAACCAGAGGAATGAGTACAGGATACAGGAATACAAGTTTTACAAATACAGAAACAAAGATAATCACACTGTAAAAAATACTTTTATTAAAAGAAATATATAAATAATGTCCAATAATGTAAAATCCAGCGTCAATCACATCATCCAGTGATGATTGCCCAACAACAGATAATGTTGCCCCACCATCAGGATGACCCGCCAATCAATGGTGTTTCCCTGTTGCCCAACTGCTGCTAAATAACAGGCTGATCACTGGATGCCATATGTAAACAAACCAGCTGGGGATCATGGGTAACATCATCGACCAAATTTGGATTTAATCTATTTTAATAATAGTAATTTTTAATATTGTTTGCATTGGTACATGTCCCCTCTACAGCCATGTAAAAAAAAATAATTGAACAAATGGAGAACCCCATAGGTTCTCATTACATATTGTGGAAGACTTGGTATTACTGGAATGAGTTTTTCACTACCCCAGAATATGAATCCCTTGGCAAGACTACCCGAACCCTCATTAGAAGAGATGGGATGGGAGAGAGACCTGTCCCATTTTGCCTTGACCTTCCCTACCTTTTACTTTCTTTTCTTTTGTGGCCTTACTTTCCTCCTCACTTCTCCAACTCATAATTTTCAAAATGTTTCAGGCAGTGGTTATTAAAATTGTTTGGACTCTTAATATAGCAGGTTTTTCATATCCTAATGAGAGGTACTGTAAATGTCAGATTCCATCATACCGAAAACCAAGGTGATGGATACAACTGAATGTATACAGAGATGTGTAGGCTTTATATCAAAAGGTATGCAGTACCTGCATACCTGTAACTTTACGGCATATATTCATAATCTCTGTAAGTTATCCTTTGTATAGCTGCTCACTAAAATAACAAATACAAAAAACGAATAGCTGTTATTACAATTACAAGTGGCCAAAATTTACAGTGGGCAAGGTTTTTGTTTATATTTTCGAATTTGTGTGTTTAAATCTCAGTTTATTGTATAGATATTGAGATTTTTGCAAAATCTTTGACATAACATTGGGCACTTAATTCCAACCCAACTATTAGAATATTGCTCTTGATATCTGAGTGGTGTAGGCTATAACAGAAACAGCAAGATGACTGTACATGAACAGCTAACTACATCTACCAGCTGTAACAGCAAAATGGTACAACTTACTGAAAGTCATAATCGAGTCAAATGTCAATAATTCTCAGCTGAGAATAGTCATACAAAATGTTTAAAAATCTTTTCCAGCCCGATCCTTGATCTTTCAAAGCAAATTTTTACTTATCTATATCAAACTGCAGTACATCTAGATGCATGTGTCATTGTTTGTTCATCTTGATTCATATAGCCCAGCTAAAATGACTTGGTAGTACTTTAATATTATCTGTTAATCAAACAGTTCATAATTATATGAGTATTTTGATACAAATATACACTTCAGTTTTGAAGCTCAACCTGTCAAAAAAAAGTTTGACACCCTGCTATAAAACCCAAGACTGATATAATTCATTACCCAGATTCAAAAATGAAGTCAGCAATTTGTCAGCTGCAGAAGTATGTTTCCCAAATGTTTTCCTTTCTCAGCTTTAAACACATTTGAAATTGCATTATAGATTTTATTCCCTTGATGGCCATTCAACAAAATGTGTTGGCAATAACAATTTTATGAGGTTTTTTTTCATCTCTTCAATACATGTCACATGTACTTTTTTTATGCTAAAAGGCTTAGTTTTTGTGCAGTATGTAAAATAGTGAAAATACAAGAAGAAGCCAAAAACAAAGTTATTGACAAAAAAGAACAATCTCATGTACTGCTTCTTCCTCTTGTGACTAAAAATAAAACTTATGAAGAGATTTATCATCAAATTACAGATCCATAAAGTGCTTTTTTTTACCAATATTATTAAAGTGACACTAAACATATTTAATTAAGTACTTATTCTTCAACTTAAAAAAAAATCTACCTTCTATTGCTCTTAGCCTTCTCCAAATTCCTTTTAAGCTACTGTGATCTGACTTTCTGTTAGAAGATGGCAATATTCGTTCTCCATAGTCCCACTGTGTAAAGGATGTACCCTCTCTTGTTTACTCCAGAGATGAACTATGGAATTAGTAGTGTGTATAGAGCAGTGTAGATGACTACAACTAACATGTACTGCTTATTCCAAAATGGATATAAGGGGTTAACAAAGATTTTTAGGTCACAGAAAGCACTTCAAGGAGGCAGAAAAACCCAGTAATAAAATATTTCCTGAAAACTAGATTACAGGACTATTATGTAGTGGATGTATATAGATTATTTTTGTGAAATAAAGATATTGTTTAGTGTCACTTTAGGGATTGACAATTAAAGAATGACTTTTACAGGTACCGTAAATGTGTCATCTATTTGTAAAAGAGAAGAAAGCAGGTATTGCAGTGCTGCAAGTACCGTATTTATCGGCGTATAACACGCACTTTTTTCCCCTTAAAATCAGGGGAAAATCGTGGGTTTGTGTTATACGCCAATCCCCACCAGTCCCCCGCTGATTGTAAGCGGAGCAGAGCGATCGCCGCTGAGATACACATAGCCGAGTGCACTCGGCTCTGCTCACAGTCACGCCCAGTCCAGCCATTGGACCTGTGCAACGTCCATCATAGGGCGGGACTGGGTGTGACTGTAAGCGGAGCCGAGAAGAGCCGAGTAGACTCGGCTATGTGTATTTAAGCTCTGCCCAGTCCCTGCGATCTCAGCGGCGCTCGCTCCGCTCAGTCTCGGCGGCGCTCTCGGCGGTGCCAATTTTAAATCCATTCAAGGCTGCAATGGACACTGGGGCAAGGCTGCACTGACAAGGCGGCACTGACAAGGCTGCACTGACAAGGCTGCACTGGGGCAAGGCTGCACTGACAAGGCTACATGGGGCAAGGCTGCACTGACAAGGCTGCACTGGGGCAAGGCTGCACTGACAAGGCTGCAAATGACACGGATGAGGCTGCATTGATGGGCATTTAAATGTAAAAATTTTTTTCCTTAAAATTCCCTCCTAAACTTGGGGTGCGTGTTATACTTACTACTAAATACAGTAAGTCACAAAATACCATCTTGGCCTAACTTGGTGCTGAACGGCACTGTCTCTCAAAACGTTTTAATTTTGGAGAGATTTATCTGAGCAAAACAAACATCCATCCAACTGAAAATTCTTATCTCCATTTTTAAAGAGCTGTTCCATGTTCTTTAGCACTAATCTATTCATGGCGAATGTTGCAAGAACCTCCTGAAAAGTTACCTCTGCATTCTACCTTTATGATGTTTACGCAAGTACCTATTTGGAAAAATCGATAGTTCAACAAATTGAAAAGGTAAATTAAATAAAATGTTTTGAAGCTACAAAATTCTGTCATATAGGATACAGACTTGCTGAAAATTTTTAGCCTATAGACAAGATTGATGTAATATGTGAGGACAACTCCACTGTAGTTATCTTCCCCATTTACCATACCTTGTCTAACAGAACAGTCAACACTTTACTCTTTTGAATTGGCTACTAATGAAGAGGTTACAAAACTTTTCTCAGATGCCCACCTAACCAAATGTCCCCTGGATCCTGTTCCCTCACAACTACTACAGTCACCCTCTTATTATATCCTATGCTCCCTCATACCTTCAATCTCTCCCTCTCTACTGGCACCTTCCCCTCCCCTCTAAAGAATGCACAGATCACTCCCATACTTAAAAAGCCCTCACTGGACCCCACCAACCTGAACAACTTAAGACCCGTCTTATTGCTCCCATTCCCCTCTATACCTTTAAAACACTTAGTCTACAACTGTCTTAGCTCCTAACTCCACAGAAAAACTAAAACTCACTAACTGCTAAAACCAATGGCCACTATTCCATACTCTTACTACTAGACCTCTCTGTGGCCTTCTCAATAAACTCCACTCCCTTGGCCTCTAAAATTCTGCTCTATCCTGGTTCTCCTCCTACCCCTCACAGTGCTCCTTCAGTATTATCTACAATTCTGTCTCCTCCTCTCCACTTCCACTTTCTGTAGGGGTCCCCAAGGCTCTGTTCTTGGACCGCTTCTCTTCTCTACCTACACCTCCTCCCTTGGTCACTTGATAACCTCCCATGGCTTCCAATACCATCTCTATGCCGATGATACGCAAATCTTTCTACTCCTCTGCTTATTCCTTCAGTCTCCGCTCCCATTACTAATGGACATATCGGCATGGATGTTGCACCATTTCTTTAAACTAAATCGCTCTAAAACTGAGCTGATATTGCCCTGCTTGTGCCCCCCCCCCCTCCATACATCAAAATCGATAATGCAACCATCAATCCCTCCCTTCATGCCAGGGTACTAGTTGTAATCCTAGACTTCAAACTGTCCTTTCAGCCCCAAATCCAATAGTTGTCAAAAGCTTGTAGACTTCACCTCTGTAACATCTCCAAAATTTGACAATATAGTGTATATGAAATGATGCTAAAAATGACTTGCATATTGTATTTACTGAATGAAATTATTTATACATTTTAAGAAAACCTTTAAATTAAATCCAAATTAAAGGGTATGCTAATGCTAGACAGAAATCTCCCTAATGTGGCAGAAAGCATTAATTAATGAACACAAGTTTAATATAATGATATAGAAAGGGGCAAATATTGATTTAAAGTGGTTGTAAACCTCATTCATGGAATTTGAGCAAAGCACAAACCGTATCAAATCTGTAGTGTTTTCTTGTCTCTCCCCAAAGCTGTAAAGCCGAGTATACACGAGACAAACGTCGGGAGACAACAGCCAGTAAAAAAAAAAAAACATTTGGCCCGTTCGTATGTCAGTCTTTCCGACAGAAACCAGGCAAATGGGGGTTAAATAACAAAAACGAATAGTGTGTAGCATAAAAAAAAACGAATAGTGTGTACCTGACTTAAGTGCCGTTGCTCTGGTGCTTTTTTCTGTTATCAGCATGAGTCACAGATAAATTTGTGTTGGGGAGGGAGCTCAGCAGAGAGCTTGTCTTTTCACAACACAGTTCTGCTGTGTGGAGGGGGGTGTGTTCCTTTCCTCCAATCAGCTCTCACACACTAACTGCAGCCTCCCTGCCCCCTCCTCTGTGCTACTGACAGATGAGGAAAGATTTTTAACATGATCTAACCTTTTGAAGGGGTGTTGAGAAAAGAAGACTGCAGATCTTTGTATCATCTGAGGCTGTTCACTTCACTTGGTAAATGTGAGGCTTTCACTTTATAGTTTACTAATAAAGGTATGTGAGCACAGCAGAGACCTGACCTGCAGTGCGGCATAATAACCAACATTGTATCCCATCTATACTTACTTCATAGGGCGTACAGAACACCGTTACAACTGCATAAGTGGGGCCTCAGAGACTCGCCCATATGTCCAAAATGTGAAAGAGACAACGGAGACCTCCTCCATATGCT
Source organism: Lithobates sylvaticus (assembly GCA_028564925.1). Classification (NCBI taxonomy): domain Eukaryota; kingdom Metazoa; phylum Chordata; class Amphibia; order Anura; family Ranidae; genus Lithobates; species Lithobates sylvaticus. Next base: position 322,690,832 of record CM053028.1, on the reverse strand, counting down.
CTGGAAGTGCCCGAAGCTCTTCAGGTACTGGAAGGAGATAACAGACACAATATCCTCAATTTTTAATGTAAGAGTACCACAGGACCTGACTATATGTCTGCTAGGGGCACTAGATGAGAAAACATTGGGTACTCCTACCTATACGGCAATATTACGCCTTCTATACATAGCGCAAAAACTGATAGCTCAGGTCTGGATCACTCCAAGAATCCCCTCCAGGAAGAAGTGGGTGGAAAACGTCAACAAACTATTGATCAGAGAAAAAATAACATATCAACATAGAAATGCCCCACGGAAGTTCCAGGCAATGTGGTCACAGTGGCTGGAAACTCCCGGCTTAGCTCCGCACCAACTAATTCAGGACAGGTTGCTAGCAGGATGAGTCAAAGGAGGCAACTAATGGGTGGTGGATACATACCTATAAACAATGGAGGCGAAGAGGCCGAGGAGCTGGTAGACCTAAAAAGACACAGTATACTGCTGGGTTGGATAGAGGCATGGTCTATACAATGGTTGTTGTTGTTTACATATAATAAATCAGTTATACCAATAGTGCCTTAAAGATTGACAAGGTCATTTGAAGAAAGTTTTGCACTGCATTTAATAAAGTTATGTTCTAGGCTTTATATGATTTCATGAGCCTTGCAAGCCTCAGTTTCAGACCTCATAGCCACTGTTGTGTTTTTTCTGTAACTGAACAATGTGAATGATACCCTGTAAACTGTGCAAAACAAAAATAAAACTCTTTTCTGATTAAAAAAATAACCAACATTGTATTGTGTTCTTGTTTGGGAGATTATATGTAATTGTCGACTTGTAATTGGAATCTCCCCATTTTCAGGCAACAATAAAAAAAATTGATAGTACTGCAAAGAAAGCTTAGAACCTCTGACACAATTTTTGTTGCTATGAACCCACGGGGGAGATATCCCCTCACTTCCTGTCCTGGGGAGGGGTTTCAGACAGAATAGAAAGAGGAGAAATTACTTTATGGGGAAAACAGATTTTAAGACTGACAATAAAATTTCATCAACGAGTGCACATATAGCATTCTAACTATTCTGTCCTTCATCCTGGCTGAAGCTACAATCACATGGACGATTAGCACCCCCTGTAAATTCCTGCAGCTGGAATGGAAGGTGTGTGCAAAGATCTTGTGGCGAGTTGTACTTGCTTTGTGTGCAAACCGTTACGATGAGCTGCAGACGCTGTCAGCCTGTCATTTCATTATATGGGTTGAGTGGCCACTTTGCACACACTTTCCATTCCAGCAGCAGGAGTACACAGATCCTTGCCATTGTAATGCACTGGGTGTGCTAATTGCTCAAGTGAATGCAGCCTAAAACTTGTTCTTGAACCCACCCCAATATGCTGGCTGGACAATATAGAAGCAGCACACCGATATAGTCACCATTGTGTTCTCCTCTTCCACAATCATACTCACTGTGTTGGATGCAAAGCAATAGAGCCCTAACAGGTGTATAGCACAAATCTTTTCTCTGCCACCCAGGCATCAACTCTGCAGGAGATTGCACAAGGCTTAAAGCTGAACTCCAGCTCTGCCATCACTTCAAATAGTTTTTTGGGCCAAGCTGGCCCAAAGGAACTATTTCCATTACTAAGAAATGCAGCTGTTGTCAGCTACATACAGTATACAGCGCTGTGTTTTGGCAGCGGTACAGGGACTTCCTGTCACATTCCTGGAACAAATTCAGGTGGGCTGCTCAGTCATTCACAGGTAACCTTGCATTTTTATGAATGAATAAGGCTTCCTCTGATTTGCTGAGATGGAGATTGTGGCATCATCTACCCACCTCAGCCTGTACTGCTCCCGAAACACAACACTAATACCCGCAGCCACATTTCCCAGTGTAGGAAATAGTTTGTTTGAGCCAGTTTGGCTCAAACTAACCATTTAACCGCTTCCCGACCGCCTCATGTAGATATACGTCTACAGAATGGCACGGGCAGGCAAAAGCACGCACGGGTATGTCCCCTTTAAGTTGCCTGCCCGTGGGTCGCGCGCGCCGCCAGCGGCTCGCGACCCGGTCGGGAGCTCCGTGACCGCGGCCGCGGGACCAGCGGACCCGATCGCCGCTGGTATCCCGCGATCGGGTTACGGAGCTGAAGAACGGGGAGAGGTTTGTGTAAACAAACCTCTCCCCGCGCTTCCTACTCTGCCTGTCATTGATCGGCTGTTCCCTGTCATCGGGAAAGCCGATCAATGACGTCAGACGTACAGCCACGCCCCCCTACTGTAAAAAAAAAACAACACGTCACACTGACTCCTTCCCGCCCCCTAGTGGTTAACTCCTTCACTACAACTGTAATTTACATAGGAATCAATGCTATTTAAATAGCACTGATTTCTGTATAAATGACAAATGTCCCAAAAATGTGTCAAAAATGTCCGATGTGTCCGCCATAATGTCGCAGTCACAATAAAAATCGCTGATCGCCGCCATTACTAGTAAAAAAAAAAAATATTAATAAAAATGCTATAAAACTATCCCCTATTTTGTAAACGCTATAACTTTTGTGCAAACTAATCAATTGCTAATTGCGATTTTTTTTACCAAAAATATGTAGAAGAATACGTATCGGCCTAAACTGAGGAAAAAAAAAGTTTTTTTTATATATTTTTTTTTGGGGATAGTTATTATAGCAAAAAGTAAAAAATATTGCATTTTTTTCAAAATTGTCGCTCTATTTTTGTTTATAGCGCAAAAAATAAAAACCGCAGGGGCGATCAAATACCACCAAAAGAAAGCTCTATTTGTGGGAAAAAAGGACGCCAATTTTGTTTGGGAGTCACGTCGCACGACCGCGCAATTGTCAGTTAAAGCGACGCAGTGCCGAATCGCAAAAAGGGGCCTGGTCCTTTGGCTGCCAATTGGTCCGGGGCTGAAGTGGTTAAAGTGATAGCAAAGCTGGACATCTAAAGAGACACAAATTGCATTGTTTAACCTCTTCGCGCCCGCGCTATAGCCGAAAGACGGCTGCAGCGCGGACGCTCCCTGCCAGGAGGACGTCCCTGGACGTCCTCTTGTTTACTTCCCTAATGCGCGCTCCTGAGAGCGCGCATCGGGGAAGTTCTGTGCTGGCCGTGTCCGTAGGACACAGCCGGTCACAGATCGCTGTAAACGGCCAATCACAGCGGCAGTTTACAGCGAGATCGGTGTGTCCAATGAGAGATGATCTCATATGGAAACATATGAGATCATCTGTCAGCACCGCTCTCTCTCCTCACACAGACAGCATGTGGGGAGAGAGAGATCAACGGCTTCAGCAGCCGTAAGTTAAAAAAAAAAAAAAAAACTGAAATGTGCGATCTGTCTCCCCATCTGTCCCCATCTGTGTCCCCATCCATCTGTCCTCATCCATGTGTCCCCATCCATCTGTGTCCCCATCCATCTGTCCCCATCTGTGTCCCCAGTGCACCTGTCCCCAGTGCCATCTGCCAGTGCCATCTGTCCCCAGTGCCACGTATCAGTGCCATCTGTCCCCAGTGCCACCTGTCATCAGTGCCATCTGTTATCTGTCATCAGTGCCACCTGCCATCTGTTATCAGAGTCACGTGTCATCAATGCCACGTATCAGTGCCATCTGTCATCAGTGTCACGTGTCAGTGCCACGTGTCGGTGCCATCTCTCATCAGTGCCACATATTAGTGCCATCTGTCACCAGTGCCACGTATTAGTGCCATCTGTCACCAGTGCCACGTATTAGTGCCATCTGTCACCAGTGCCACATATTAGTGCCATCTGTCAGTGTCACGTGTCATCAGTGCCCCGTATTAGTGCCGTCTGTCATCAGTGTCACGTGTCATCAGTGCTCCATACTAGTGCCATCTGTCACCAGTGCCACGTGTCATTGTCCTGGTGCTCCATGGCCTTCAAAAGTGTAATAGGTAGTCAACAAGTTAGATGTGTAATTTATGCTTCTAGAACACGTGATGGCGCTCCCTGCATGTTGGGCCTCTCTAAGTGGCCAGGCTGTGTAAAAGACCCACACATGTGGTATCGTAATACTCAGGAGTAGCAGAATGTATTTTGGGGTGTCATTTGTGGTATACACATTCCATGTGAGAGAAATAACCTATTACAATGACAATTTTGTGGAAAAAAAAAAAATAATTCATTTTGCAAAGAATTGTGGGAAAAAAAAATGACAACATCAAAAAGCTCACCATGCCTCTTACTAAATACCTTGGAATGTCTACTTTCAAAAAAGGGGTCATTTGGGGGGTATTTGTACTTTCCTGGCTTGTTCGGGTCACAAGAAATGAGATAGGCCTCAGTACATTAGATGTGATCAATTTTGTATAATTCGCACCACAGTTTGTAGAGTCTGTAACTTTCACAAAGACCAAATAATATCCACTAATTTGGGTTATTTTTACCAAAGATATGTAGCAGTAGAAATTGTGGCCAAAATTTATGAAGAAAAATTTAACGCAGGGACCACCACTTAGCAGTTGATCCAGGGACCAACATCCGACCGCCCCTCGGGGGGTCAGGAAGGAATTTTTTCCTCTGCTACAGCAATTGGCCGCGCTAGTAGGGGTTTTTTTCGCCTTCCTCTGGATCAACGGGAGGGAGGGTGTAGGTCTACAGGGTTTTCCCACAGATCCGCAACATCTTCAACTAGCCTGCGCAAGACCGTTATCGCCTCAACAACAGCATCAGCGTTTTTTCAACGCATCATCTCGTCCACAGCAGGGAATTTTTTTGGAGCACCTCAACATGTGCAATTTCAAATACTCAGCAGAGTCCCTATGCAGACTAAGAAATTTGACCGCAACTCTACCGACCGACATTCAAAAAATATTACAAAAAGAACGACTACTAAGAATCGATCCACAAGCAACGATCAAACATAAGAAGACTACAACTCAACCGCAACAGTTAGCATGCGCTTTGATTAACACCAGATCGGCAGTCAAGCACAGGCACGAAATCCATGACTTCATCACACAAAACAACATAGATTGCCTCTTCATCACGGAAAGCTGGCTAACACCCGACTGCAACACCATCCTAACAGAATTAGTGCCAGAAAACTACAGGATCCTAACCGAGCATCGGAAAGGAAAAAAAGGAGGAGGCCTAGCAGTGATCTTCAAAGCTCATCTAGCGCTCGTCAAACCTACGGTACAGAACAAAGCAACGTTTATGGAGACACTTACTCTACAGATGCAAACCACACCACAAGAAACCATCCACATGCTGCTATGCTACAGACCACCAGGACCAAAGACAAATCTACCGATACCACTCATGGAATTCATCTCGGCACACACCCTGAAAAACAACAAGATTCTGGTACTCGGAGATTTCAACCTCTGGGCGAATTCCACCGAAGACCCCATCGCCACCACCTGCATCAATCAACTGGAAGACCTAGGGCTTCAACAACTAGTAAAGGCTCCCACACATGGGTCGGGTCACATCCTGGACCTCATCTTCAAGCAAAATACGGACATCAGCATTCAAGACAACATAGCGCTACCATGGTCAGACCACCACGCTATCAAATTTGAGATCGCCACCAACATCTCCCTGCAAAAACCAAACCCAGCAGCAACAACACACTGGATTAGATCGCAGAAGAAACTACATTCGGAAATCTTCAAAACCACACTAACACACAAAATGGGTACACTAAATCAAAACCACTCAACAGAACGAATACTCAGCTTCATAAACAAGGCACTTCTACAAACAGCAGACGCAGTCGCCCCGAAACATCGAGTACCCATCCGCAAGAAAAATTCTGGTTGGTTTAATGGCACGCTTACTCTACTGAAACGGGAACACAGAAGAGCAGAAAGAGCCTGGAGAAGAAACACCACAAAGGAAAATCACACAAACTACAGAATACTCACCAAGAGATATCATAAAGCAATTTTCACAGCAAAAAAAGAACATGTCTCAAACACCCTCTCAAAAGCCTTAAACCGACCACGGGAACTTTTCAAACTAGTCGCCCAGACTATGAACCCCACCTGCCTTGAGCCCCTAGGAAACGAAACTCAAGAATACTGCAACAAATTATCAGATTTTTTCATCAACAAAATAGACAACATTCAGAAAATAATTCAACAAAAAAAAACAACAACCAGCTCTACTCAACTCAACCCAGGTAAGGAATTTTACATCCACAGCGCACAAGCACCACATTTTTCACTTACCCCGATCACAACGGATGAAACCAAAAATGTCATCAAGAGCCTCCGAGACAGCACCTCGCCAAACGACATCATCCCCACAAAACTCTTGAAAGAATGCTCCGACATTCTGGCCCCCGCTATCACACACCTAGTAAATCAGTCGTTCAAAGAAGGATTGGTTCCGAATTCCCTCAAGCAAGGCATCATCAAACCATTACTAAAGAAACCCAACCTCGACCCCAAGGATCCGAACAATCGCAGACCGGTAACAAGCCTGAACACCATTTCCAAGATCATGGAGAAAGCAGTAGTACAACAGCTTTAACTTCATCTGGACACACACAAGCTCCTAGACCCACTACAATCGGGCTTCCGCCCAGGCCATGGCACAGAAACGGCACTTCTGAAAATATGGGATGACGCCCTAGAAGCAGCGGATGAGGGAGAATCGTGTCTTCTGGTATTGCTGGATCTCAGTGCGGCGTTCGACACAGTGGACCACAACATGCTTCTCAGCCGCCTCAAGGAAGTGGCAGGAGTTACAGATGGAGATCTGCCATGGTTCGCTTCCTTCTTAGGAAACCGGTCACAAACAGTGAAACTAGGAGCCTTCACTTCGGAAACTCGGGCAATCACTTATGGAGTCCCTCAAGGATCACCATTGTCACCAGTACTGTTCAACATTTACATCCGACCACTCTTCAAAATTATTAGCAAATTGGATCTGTGCTTCCACTCATACGCGGACGACACTCAACTGTACTTCCGGATCACCGGACAAAAAGACCAATACCAGGAACTAGGAAAATGTCTCACATTGATAGATGACTGGATGACCACTAGCTCCCTCAAACTAAATGGATCAAAAACAGAATTACTGCTCCTCGACGCAAACTCAAGGAAAAAGACGAAGACCCCTTGGACACCACCAACCATCTTGGGACAGACCATCCTTCCAAGCAACAAAGCCAAAAGCCTCGGAGTAATCTTTGATTCAGAGATGACAATGGAGGCACAAATAGGATCCGTAATCAGCGGATCCCACCATCTCCTTTGCATGCTACGCAGACTCATCCCCTTCATCCCGGAAAAGGAAAAAGCGGTAGTAGTAGGAACGATCATCAATTCACGGCTCGACTACGCAAACTCACTCTACATAGGATTACCGGATTACCAGATTGCGCGCCTTCAAATTGTCCAAAACACAGCAGCAAGAATAGTCACCGGAAAGAAACCCTGGGAATCCATCTCCCCATCCCTAAGGATGCTCCATTGGCTCAAGGTAAAAGACAGGATCACATTCAAGACCCTCTGCCTCACCCACAAATGTACACAAGGAAATGCGCCTCAATACCTTTGTGAGAAAATAGAAAAATACATACCGAATCGCAGACTTCGATCAACAAACCAAAATCGCCTTCTCCTCCCCATCCGCATGGAAGAAAACCATCTTGCTAAATTTTATCACAGAAACAAAGAAAAATGCAGTTTTTTTTTTCATTCATTATAATTTGCTAAATTTTATCACAGAAACAAAGAAAAATGCGCTTTTTTTTCAAAATTTATGGTCTTTTTTCATTTATAAAAAAAAAAAAAAAAAAAAAACCCAGAGGTAATCAAATACCACCAAAAGAAAGCTCTATTTGTGGGAAAAAAAGGACAAAAAATTCATTTGGGTACAGTGTTGCATGACTGAGTAATTGTCATTCGAAGTGTGAGAGCACCGAAAGCTGAAAATTGGTCTGGGCAAGAAGGGTGTTTAATTGCCCAGTAAGCAAGTGGTTAAATGAAAAATATTGTGCCCCCCCCTCCTCTGCAGCAGCATATAGCATGTAAAATAAGTATTGAACACATCCCCATTTTTCTAGATAAATATATTTCTAAGGGTACTATTGACATGAAATGTTCCCCACATTGGTAACAACCCATGCAATCCATACAAAGAAACTAAAACAAATAAGTTCAGAAATTAAGTTCTGTGTAATAAAATGGAATGACAAAAGCGAAAAAGTAATGAACACATGAAGAAAAGGAGGCGCAAAAAGGCATGGAAAGCCAAGACACCAGCTGAAATCTATCCGTAATTAGAAAGCAATTCTACCCCTTGTCAGTGCAAATTACTATCAGCTGGTTCAACTGATGACCTATAAAAAGGTGTCTTATTACCAAGGTGTCACACAAGAAACATCTCATGATGGATAAAAGCAAAGAGCTTGATTACAGAAGGATTTCTTAACTTTCTTACAGCATTGATTACAGAAGGATTTCTTAACTTCTGAATGTTCCAGTGAGCACTGTTGGGACCATAATCTGAAAGTGGAAAGAACATAATTTCTCCATAAACCAGCCATGACCAGGTGCTCCTTGGAAGGTTTGACAGCACACTTGTGGAGAGCTTCATAAACACCTGGAATTAGCAGGTTCAGCTGTTTCAAAGAAAACAATAAGCAATGCAGTCAACTGCCATAGCCTGTATGCATGCTCACCACACAAGACTCCATTGCTGAAGAAAAAGCATGTTGAAGCTCATTAAAGTTTGCTGCACAACATTTAGACAAGCCTGTGAAATACTGGGAGAATATAGTCTGGCTAGATGAGACCAAAATGTGTGGAAGAATGGGCCAAAATCACACCTGAGCAATGAATGCGACTAGTTTCTCCGTACAGGAGCCTGTGTCTTGAAGCTGTCATTACTAACAAAGGTTTTTGCACCAAGTATTAAAATACATTTTAGTTAGCGTGTTCAATACTTTTTCCCTGTGTCATTCCATTTTTTTACCCATAACTTAATTTCTGAACTTATACGAGCAGGGCTTTCTTGTACCTTTTGTATTGTACTGTAATTGTGTTGTTCCCCCCCCCCATACTTTGTAAAGCGCTGCGTAGACTGTTGGCGCTATATAAATTGTTTATAATAATAATTTGTTTTAGTGTCTTTGTATGTATGTAAGGGTGCATCGATACCACTTTTGTAACACTGAGTATCGATACTTTTTTGTAACTACTTGCCTATACCAATTACCAATACCTATTGCGTAGGTAGGGGGGTTAGTTTGGGAGGAGGGTTGTTAGGCAGTTGGGGGAGGCTGGGGTGAGGACAGGGTGGGAAGTAGAGGGGTAAGTGAGGGTAGGGTAGTTGAGGGTGGGGTGAAATAGGGATTGTGGGGTGGGAGAATTGAGAAGAAAAAGGCTATGATTGCTGGGGGAAGAGGATAGGAGGGTTATTGAGAGACATGGGGCAGAGGTGACAGCTGGTGGGGGGGGAGGAGGAGGCAACACAGGGAGGGCGCAGTACAGGGCTTTAGGAGGGCGCGGTACAGGGCGTTAGGAGGGCGCGGTACAGGGCGTTAGGAGGGCGCGGTACAGGGCGTTAGGAGGGCGCGGTACAGGGCGTTAGGAGGGCGCGGTACAGGGCACAGTACAGGGCGTCAGGAGGGCGCGGTACAGGGCGTCAGGCGGGCGCGGTACAGGGCGTCAGGCGGGCGGGGTACAGGGCGTCAGGCGGGCGGGGTACAGGGCGTTAGGAGGGCGCGGTACAGGGCGCCAGGAGGGCGCGGTACAGGGCGTCAGGAGGGCGCGGTACAGGGCGTCAGGCGGGCGCGGTACAGGGCGTCAGGCGGGCGCGGTACAGGGCGTCAGGCGGGCGCGGTACAGGGCGTCAGGAGGGCGCGGTACAGGGCGTTAGGAGGGGGCGCGGTACAGGGCGTTAGGAGGGGGCGCGGTACAGGGCGTCAGGAGGGCGCGGTACAGGGCGTCAGGCGGGCGCGGTACAGGGCGTCAGGCGGGCGGGGTACAGGGCGTCAGGAGGGCGCGGTACAGGGCGGTACAGGGCGCCAGGAGGGCGCGGTACAGGGCGTCAGGAGGGCGCGCGGTACAGGGCGTCAGGAGGGGGCGCGGTACAGGGCGTCAGGCGGGCGCGGTACCGGGCGTCAGGCGGGCGCGGTACAGGGCGTCAGGAGGGCGCGGTACAGGGCGTTAGGAGGGGGCGCGGTACAGGGCGTTAGGAGGGGGCGCAGTACAGGGCGTTAGGAGGGGGCGCGGTACAGGGCGTTAGGTGCAGACCAGTCTGTAAGGTACACTGACACCGTACCTTACATTATTTACAGACTGGTGTGTATAACATATACAGTACAGTGTCAGGGTACAGACTGGTCTGAATATACTGTATGGTGCTAGTGTAGAAGACCCTGTACCCTGCTGACACTGTCCTGTACATACTACACTAACCTGTTTGCAGGACTTGCTCTCCTCATTACTCGGTTCTGCTTCCAGGGACGATTCCACAGCTGCCTCACATAGAAACACACATGCTGAAGCTGCCCAGCCCCTTGCCCTTGGCGACCCACCCACTCTGTTATTGGATAGCGACCAGTCATCCAGCTAGCTCTCTCTTTGTGCAGGAACAGGATGGGAGGAGTCATGACATCACCCACCCTCTTCTTGTTTACAAAGGCAGTAGAGGATCCCGTTCCCACTGTGCTGTGGATTTTCCCGACCCCCCCTCGTCCGGGTGCCGTAAGGCGCGTACAGCTCCGATCCCCACTGCCGGAGGGGAGGAGGTGTCACGCCCCCAGCTGACGTCACTTATCGGTTTGTAGCATTTTCCCGAGTACTGCTACTCGTGAAAATGCAGAGTATCGGCACCGATACCAATATGTATTCTGCATGTTTTTGGCAAAAAAATATATATATTACAATAAGCCTATATTGATTGGTTTGTGCAAAAGTTATTGCGGCTACAAAATAGAGGATAGATTTATGGCATTATAATTATTCTTTTTTTTTTTTTTTACTAGTAATGGTGGCAATCTGCGATTTTTATTGTGACTACGACATTGCAGCGGACAGATCGGACACTTGACACTATTTTGGGACTATTGACATTTATACAGCGATCAGTGCTATAAAAATGCACTGATTACTGTGTAAATGCCACTGGCAGGGAAGGGGTTAAAAACTAGGGGGCGATCAAGGCGTTAACTGTGTTCCCTCACAGTGTTCTAACTGTAGGGGGGATGGGCTCACCAGAACATGACAGATCACTGGGAGCAGTAGGTCCCTGTCATGTTGCTAGGCAGAACAGGGGAATGCCTCATTTACATTTTCACCTCCCCATTCTGCCTCTCCATGCCACGATCCCAGGCCACCGGCGGACAGAGTCCACGGGACCTGCGGGAACGCTCCAACAGTGTGTGCGCCCGATACCCGCTGATGACGGAATGACTTACGGGTATGTGGTTTTGTGCACCCGTGCCACTTTGCCAACGTATAACGGCGTGAGCTGATCGGCAAGTGGTTAAAATGGTCGGTTGAAAACTGTTCTGTGGCCAGACGAATCCAAAATCGACATTCTTTTTGGCAACCATGGTCGTCGCATCCGTCTGGACTAAAGAGGAACCTTACAGCTTATCAGCGCTCAATTCAAAAGCCTGCATATCTGATGGTATGGGGTTGCATTAGTGCATATGGAATGGGCAGTTTGCACATCTGCAAAGGCACCATCAATCCTAAAAGATATATCCAGATTTTAGAGCAGCATACTGTATGCTCCTATCCAGATGACATCTTTTTTCAGGGAAGACTTTGCAAATTCCAGCAAGACAATGCTAAACTGTATACTACATCTATGGCAACAGCATGGCCGTTGAGTCCAGGTGCTTAACCGGCATGCCTGCAGTCCAGACCTTCACCAACTGAATGAATGGAAAATTTGACAAGGACTGTTGAGCAGTTAAAAATCCTATATCATGCAAGAATGGAACAACATTTCTCTCCCAAAACTCCAGCAACTGGTCTCTTCAGTTCCCAAACATTTGTTGTTCCCAGTGTTGGTAAACATGGCCCTGTCCCAACTTTTTTGAGATGTGTTGCTGCCATCAATTTCAAAATGCCCTAATTTTTCCAGTTTAAATATTTTATAAGTTTTCCGCTTTCCATTGTGAATAAAATATATGGGCTTCTTAAGATTTGCAAATCATAACATTCAATTTTTATGCAGTTTTTACACAGAGCCCCAACTTATTTAGAATTAGTGTTGTACAAAAGTAGTACAAAAAATACTTGCTAACCCTGCAGGAAATTCAATAAATGTGTCATATGTGCTCTGTTTCTGCTTCTCTGACATCTTAAGCAGTTTTATAACCCCTATCAAGCTGGATATGTAACACTAAATTAAACTTTAAAGCAGTACTAAACCCAAAACGAAACATTTATTATATTACAGCTATCAAATCATTAGACATGGTGGCTACATTAGTTTTCTTTTTTAAGCTTTTTCCCCCTCTGTTTTTACCTAGTGATCTGGCTAATAACACACCTCCTGTATTAGAGTGCCCCCCATTGTAGATGAATGAGCACAGGGGGAACAGCAGCATTGTTAACCACTTCCGGTTCTGCCTGTTTACTTAACCAGAGGAGACATTTTGGGTCTAATAGACCACAGATCTCTCCATAAAGAGGACCTGTCACAGCCCATGCTGTCACAAGGAATGTTGTTCATCCCTTGCGATAGCAATAAAGTTAACAAAAAATTGAATTAAAGTGACCGAGCAAAAAAAAAGTTTATGATAGAAGACAAAAAATTAAAGTGACCCGTACCGTGCGTATGCGCAAATGCGAACACATATGCAAGTCCCACGCACATATGTAAACAGTAATTGCACGTGAGGCATTGTGGTGAACATTAGAGCAATTATAGTACCAGACCTCCAAAGTAACTTAAAATTGGTAATCTGTTAAAACTTTCAAAACGTTGCCTGTGGAGAATTTTAAATATCGTAGTTTGGCGCCATTCCATGGGCATACACAATTTTAAAGCGTGACATGATGGGTAGCCATTTACTCAGCGTAATGAAATGTTTTTACATTTTTCCCCCCAAAAAATGGGCATTATATTGTGTTTGTATGCAATAAAATTCATTAAAGTGCTTTTTACAAAAACATTGCGTTTGAAGAACCGATGCGCAAATACGGCGACATAAAAAAATTGCAAAACTCATAATTTTATTGAGAAAAAATAAAAAAAGGTATAAACTAGATGAAATTTTTTTTTTTACCGATGCAAGAACTTCTGCCAGTGTGATCTGGCCTCTCCCTACTCCTTCAACTGCTACTTTTATTAGACAGTCTAGCCTGTTACAGGAAGTGGATCTACTGGCAGAATCAAAAAGACATGGCTGACAACACTGCATAATTTTCAATACAGAAGGGGCAAAGTTATCTGTCCAATCAGGAGCACACTGCATTTGTCAAGATCAACTGTCTTTTTTTTAAATTTTTTTAGTATTGGGGTTCTTTCACACTTGTACAACCTGCAAGTTGTGCGACTGACATATCTTGAAGCAATCCCTGTGAAATCTTGAGGTCTATGGAAAGTCAGACCAAAGTAGTGCCTGGACTACTTTGAAGTCGCACAGATATGAACTGTACTCATTGAAAATCATGGGGTACGACTTGCCATGCGACTTTGCAGTCTCAAGTCGCACAAGTGTGGAAGGGGCTTTATAGAGATGTCCTGAGTTTTCTTTTTTGCTTTTTTACCCAGACATAAACTTTAATTTCCCCCTGATTTTGAGTTCTTGTAGTGGATTGCCTGCCATTCAGTTTCACATATAATTAAAACCATGTAATAACATACAATACTATAAGAAATACCAAATCAAATCAATACTTATTATTCATGTGATAACTTTTATTTGAAGGTTTTACAGCAATTTTTATTACTGTATTAAAAAACAAATCAAACACCAGTAAATACAAAAAATATGAACAGTTTGCTCACACTAGTAGTTTTATTTGTCCTCCCTCCTTTGTAAATACTACAGTGAAAACACTCATAATTGTACCTGATGAGACAAGCACTATGTGGAATACATTGGGCAAGCAATGGTGTTTTTTTTCAGTCCGGAACTGATTGGTTGTTGGAGACTCAATTTTTGCTGTTTTAATGAACATAAAATAAGCCCCACAGAGGAAATATGTTCACTGTGGGGCTTATTTTCTATGTTCTAGCAAACCCAAAACCTAAAACAAATTACATTAGTAGCTTAGTATTCATACATTAGTAGTTTAACATTCATTAAAAAACTGTTCTAGATCTTCCACCTCGTCAGACTGTGTGCTCATGAGTGCACTGGACGAACTGGAAGCTATCTGACTTTGAGAGTTTGCTTGAGAACTATCCACAGATGCTTGCTCTTTCTTGATCTCCTGACCACCAGTAAGGAGTTTCTCACTTTCTATGAAGTATTGATTAGGATGGTTCAGTGAAAAGCCACAATCATCCACCTGTTAGGAAAAATAAGAAAATTGTTAATGGCTATAACACTACTCGATTTGAGACTCCAGTAAAACTACTGAAGCAATATGTTTCTTAAATAGCAAGCTGATCATTGTATTAGAATTCTCTATGCAATAAAGAGTCCCCCGTTTAATAAAAAAAAGAAAAAAAACATATCGACGGAGCAAAAAAGATTTTTTTACATTTTTTTTCTCCTATATTCCTAACCAAAGTGTTTACCATATCAATAGTTATACCGCCATTGATTTAACAAAAAAAGTTCCATTTATTTTTTTCAGTTTGGACATGTATAACAATATTTACCAAAAATCTACCGAGACCCCCATATCCTATCTGCATTACCAAGAACAAGTTGTCCCCGCCCTCTCGTACCCTGAAGTCCCACCAGAAAATATTTGCTCTGGTTCAGTGAGCAGACTCCACAAACGCCACTTTCCTGAGAACCCCCCCCATGTATTATTGCCCCCAATGTCCTTCCCAACCAGGCCTCTGTATAGGCGTCTGTTTCCGCCGTTACCATACTTCTCTACATTATTAGGGAAGTATGGTAAACATAAATCTCGTTTCCTGTCATTTTCCTCCACACACCTTATGCCACTACACTGAACTGTACATTCCTTTGCCTTCTCCGGAACCGATCCTGGCTTGTTACACATCCATGCTTCTGCCTAACGCTAAACATACCTCTGCCTTCTCCAGAAAGGACTATTGCTTGTTATACGACCATGCTTCTGCCTAACGCTACACTGTAACTACCTCTGCCTGCTCTGGAATTGACCCTGGACTGTTTGACCACGTTTTTTGCCTGCCTCTTGGACTGATCTTCAATTCTGAAGGGGCTCCAGAATGTTTTTTCTGGATGAAGAAACCTACATTTTTTTTAGTTTTCCCATTCCCGGATTAGGAGGCGTCAAAGAGATTTGGGTGGGAGAAGCCTCTACTCCTGTCCCCATTCTTTCTTGGCCTGCTACTTGGACCATGTTCCTGCTTACTACCAGGACCAATATTTTGGCACTGCCTTTGCCCAATGCAGCCTCACCTGTGCAAAGGAAGAGGCAAGCCATCCGGATCAGCAGAGAGCGGGATTGTCCGCTGTAATAGCTTTCATTTAAATTTCCCGTCTTCCCGGGGCTCATCATCACATAGCCCCACCCTTTGATGACGTCACACATCCCGCATTGGAACGGCGTTCTGTCTATCAAAGGCCCCGGGCCAAGAGGTGGAGCTATGCGACGATGAGCCCCGGGAACACAGGAAGTTCTAATGAAAGATATTACAATGGGCAATCCCACTCTCTGCTGATCCGGACAGCTCGCCTCTTCCTCTCCTCTCCCTCCCCTAGGCTGGGAGACCGTACCGGCGGTGGTCCCCCCCCCCACTCTGAGGCAGCCCCACGCTCGATAACAGCAATTTTCCAATCGCAGTGTGTGAGTGGAAAATTTGAGGGCCGATATAACCATGTGCATATGTGTAACCATTTCAATATATGTCAAGATTTATTTTTGTGAGCGGAGATAAGAATTAAGTAACCAAAAAAATACATTAATAAATAGCTCCGTGCCTCTTTCATTGTCATTATCAGATAAATGGCTCAGTATGTCTCAGTGATTATAATGCTTGTTACAGACTATCTCTCCTTTTTCTTGAGTTTCTTTACATTTTATGCACTGTGACCTTTTTAAACAGCAAATCTCAAATTTCAGGCTCATCAAGTGTGGTTTTACAGCAATTCATGCTCTAATGCAACATTTAGGACTTTCTTTTGCGTTTAAGTAAGTGGTTTGGAGAACACATGTGATAGTGAAACCGTTCAGGTTACAAAAATTACAATCCATGATGCTTTGTGGTTACCGGTGTTAAGAACTGGATGATGTGGTTTCACATTTAGAGGGCACAGATTTAAAATTCATGGTAATTGTTTTTTTTTTCTTTTTCATTTATGTCATTTGATAAGAGGTATTTATTGTGGTAAACCAGTTCCAAAGACTTACAGCAGTATTAAAGCCAAAAGCAAGCATTTATTATATTGCAGCACACCATTTGTCCTTTCTTCTATTTTATCTGGTGATCTGGCCAGTGTGTTATTTTTCAAAAGAACAAGCTCTCTTGTAGTTACAGGAAAGCGACAAACCATTTAACCGTGGCAGGTGTTCTCACAATGATCAGCTTTTATTTAAAACCTTTATCCCAAAAAGGAAAAAAAAAATGTTTGCTGTAGCTACTTATAAAGTGTTGGCTGGAGTATGGTTTCAATTTATTAGTGAATTTAAGTCTGCTAGTATATCTAACAATCCCCTCCCCCCAGACTGCCAATGTTGTTTAAATGTGCCCCCTGTACTCATTTATCCTGAGTGTGGGCACTCTAATAGAGGAGGTGCGTTACTGGCAAAATCACCAGGGGAAAACAGAGGGAAAATAAAAAAAACCTAAAGCAGGGTCTCTAAACTTTCCAAAGGGCCAGTTTACTGTCGTTTGGAATTTAGGAGGGCCATACTGTGGCCATTCGAAATAGAAAAGGTCCCAACATCAGTGGAAATAAACAATTCCCCATTTTTTGTGTCAATGGGAGGAATTCAGCCCAGTAGTTGGTGTCATTTGGAGGAACTGTCTCCCACTGTTAATGTCATTTGGAGGAATTCTGCCCCACTGTTGGTGTCAGTGGGGAAGAGCTATGTCCCATTGTTGGTATCAGTGAATGAAAGAGTGACCCAGGAGCCGGACAATGGCAAAGGGCTGCATTTGGCCCCCGGGCCACAGTTTGGAGACCACTGCCCTAAAGAAAAGAAAATGGATGTAGCAACCACATCAAACGATTGGTAAACTGCAATATATTACATTCTTGGTTTTGGGTTTAATACTGCTTTAAGAGTTAAGTATATAAACTTTAAAAACTGGATTCTATTATTTTTGTGTCCTTTGGTCTGCTAAATATACTGTTGAAAAAAATGTTGTATAGTTTGTGCAAAAAATATCTGTTAATTCTGCCAAAATCTTGTTAACAGATAAGGCTCTCATCAGGTACACTGTTCACATGTATTTTTAAGGACTACAGGAGTTCTGTTATGGAAACAGGGTAGGTAAAGGTAGCTGCAACCCTGTCTTATGGTGATAATGCTGCTTCCCCATAGGTACAAAACTGTTGTAAGTACTGGAAAAAGGCCTGACAAAAAAAGATATATTAAGCATCCGACTACTGGTAACCTGCAATATATTAAATTTTTGATCTTGGGTTAAAGAGGTTGGCCACCTAAAAAAAAAAAAAAAAAAAAAAAAATAATATTAAAAGCCAGCAGCTACAAATACTGCAGCTGCTGACTTTTAATAAATGGACACTTACCTGTCCCAGGGTCCAGCGATGTCGGCAGCTGAAGCTGATCAATCGCTCGGCTTTCGGGAATTGGGAAGTGAAGCGTTGCGGCTTCACTTCCCGGTTCCCTACTGCGCATGCACAAGTCGCGCTGCGCTTCCTAACTGGTCCCCGCTATCTCCTTTGACCAGTGTGTGTCTCAGCAGACAACCCCAGGGGGGGGGGGATGGGATGAGAGACAGGAAGAGGCGTAGACTCCCGTGGCATTCTATGCCCGGAAGTGGGTGCAAATATCTGCACCCCCCTCCCCCTTGAAAGGTGCCAAATGTAACACCGGAGGGGGGGCGGGGGGGGGCGGGTTTCGAAAAGGGGAGGTTCAATATTTGTGTGAACCTCCGCTTTAAGATCGACTTTAAAAGTAAAAGGTAAAGTTGATTTTCAATGAACACTTTGAGTTACTGTACTTCTCCTGTGGGTCTTAGGAGTGCACTAACCATTGTAATCCCGTGACTGCTTTCAGCTGGTGGCGTAGAGTATCTCCAGGTTCTGAAAACATCCCTACAACATTGTAGCGATCCACTCCAGCGTGCAGCTGGGAGCCAGGGCCTGCTGTGCTCAGCCCCTCCGCTGCCCCATACTCCAGTGAGCACTGGATGAGCAGAAGGGGGAGCAGACCAAGAGTTGAGCGATCAGTAGTCATGGGATCATTCAGTTTTTGGTCTTAAAGCTGACATGGGACAGTTGTAGCATCACAATGATGTTGCAGCATAGGGGTGAGTATGGATGATTATTTTTTATATAAACCCATACATTTAACTTTTATGAGACTTTTACTCTTTACAACCACTGAGAGAGAATTTTCTCTACCACGCAGGGAGTGTATTGTTCTCAATTCAGACTTTAAAGCACAACCCTTGTGCAGTCCTACAAGGAAGGGAGCAGAGAGCATGCATATGTAACAAGCTAATATAGCTGTTCTGATGTACATAACAGTTACAAAATTACCAAAATATTATATTTTTAGCCTAATATTATGTTTATTAAATATTGAATAGACTGCACTTTACTTTTTTTTTTTTTTTTTTTAACACAGAGCCCTTACAGAAATTTTACTTAATATTAGGTTAGTTGCACTTGTTTTAGTTCCAGTTAAAGGAAACCTATACTAAAGAAGTATGTAGGTCACTGCAGATTAATACCTTCTGATAATTCTAGCTTCTGTGCTGTTCTAATGGCTTCAGGGGTTTGAGTCACTGAGCTCAATTCAATGATGAATGGAATTGGAATCGCCAAATAACAGGAATGTTGTTTGAAAGCCAGTGAAGACAACAACTTTTCCATGCCCAAAAAAGCATCAAAAATTACAGACAGAGAAAAAGCTGTCAACTTCTATTTTCATGTTTGTAAGTTTAGAGTGATGTGATCTACCTTTTGGTTCTTTAAATACTGTTTCATTAAAAACTTTACATTTAAAAGTTTAAATTAAAACTAATTCAAAAATAAATATTTCATACAGGGTCACTTATGTCGTTGATTTCAAAGAACATTATGGGTTTTCTAAATAGAAGTAGGTGACTAAAGCAAAACTTTACTCTTCCTAATGTGTTTAACCACTTAAGGACTGAGCCTCTTTTTGAGATGTGTTGTTTACAAGTTAAAAACATTTTTATTTTGCTAGAAAATGACTTAGAACCCCCAAACATACATTTTTCTTTATAACACCCTAGAGAATAAAATGGCGGTCAATGCAATACTTTCTGTCGCACCGTATTTGCGCAGTGGTCTTACAAGCGCACTTTTTTTAATAGAAAAAATACACTTTTTTTAATTAAAAAAATAAGACAACAGTAGTTAGCCTAATTTTTTTTTCATATTGTTAAAGATAAGGTTACCCTGAGTAAATTGATACCAAACATGTCACGCTTCAAAATTGCGCCCGCTCATGGAATGGTGACAAACGTTTACCCTTAAAAATCTCCATAGGCGACGTTTAAAAAATTCTACAGGTTGCATGTTTTAAGTTACAGAGGAGGTCTAGAGCTAGAATTATTGCTCTACCGATCGTGGCGATACCTCACATGTGTGGTTTGAACACCGTTTTCATATGCGTGCGCTACTCACGTATGCATTCGCCTCTGCACGTGAGCTTGGTGGGACGGGCGCGTTTAAAAATTTATATATATATATATATTTTTTTATTTAAAAATTTTTTTTTACACCGTTTTCAAAAAAATAATTAAAATTGTGTCACTTTTATTCCTATTACAAGGAATGTAAACATCCCTTGTAATAGAAAAAAAAAGCATGACAGGACCTCTTAAATATGAGATCTGGGGTCAAAAAGACTTCAGATCTCATATTCACACTTGCAATAAAATGCAATAAAAAAAAAAAAAATTGTAATTAAAAAAAAAAAAAGGCCATTTAAGAGCTATGGGCGGAAGGGACGTTATGACGTTGCTTCCACCCTGCATTGTTATGGAGACGGGTGGGGGCCATCTTCCCCTCACTCGTCTCCATGCCCAGCAAGGGTGAAGATCCGATCGCCTCCGCTGCTGCCAATGGCTCCGGAGAGCGACGGGAGAGGGGGGCCCCTCTCCCGCCACCGATAAAAGTGATTTTGCGGCGAATCCGCCACAGAGACCACTATTATCGGAAACCTGTCCGCCGGCCGAACAAGAGGATACTGGGGTTATGGCAGCTAGCTACTGCCATAACAACGTTATCCCCCTTCAAAGTCAGGATGTATATCGGCGTGCGGCGGTCCGGAAGTGGTTAATTGTCAAAAAAAGACTGCATACATTGACGTCTCCACCCAAAATGAACCTTCCTTGTCCTGTTTCACCACTGTTTCTTGCTCAAAAGGCAAGCTGTATGTGTAAGTTTGAGCTTAAGCTATAGAGCCCTCTATACAACAAATTGTTTTCATCGAGGATTCATGTTTGCCAGAGGGTTTCAAAATGTGAAAATGTGTAACCACTTAATAACTCAAGTGTACCCCTCACTCGTCTCCATGCCCAGCAAGGGTGAAGATCCGATCGCCTCCGCTGCTGCCAATGGCTCCGGAGAGCGACGGGAGAGGGGGGCCCCTCTCCCGCCACCGATAAAAGTGATTTTGCGGCGAATCCGCCACAGAGACCACTATTATCGGAAACCTGTCCGCCGGCCGAACAAGAGGATACTGGGGTTATGGCAGCTAGCTACTGCCATAACAACGTTATCCCCCTTCAAAGTCAGGATGTATATCGGCGTGCGGCGGTCCGGAAGTGGTTAATTGTCAAAAAAAGACTGCATACATTGACGTCTCCACCCAAAATGAACCTTCCTTGTCCTGTTTCACCACTGTTTCTTGCTCAAAAGGCAAGCTGTATGTGTAAGTTTGAGCTTAAGCTATAGAGCCCTCTATACAACAAATTGTTTTCATCGAGGATTCATGTTTGCCAGAGGGTTTCAAAATGTGAAAATGTGTAACCACTTAATAACTCAAGTGTACCATGGTGTGGAACCACAAATGGAAGCTATTAAAACAAAGTAGTAATTCCTGGTCAACAAACCTTTACCAATCTCCCTCCAGAAAAAAAAAAAAAAAAAAAAAAAGTTAAAATAAAACATATACTTACATTGTGCGTCAGCTCAAAATATTTCTGGCATGCCAGCTGGTAATGCATACCTTTAACAAGGTCCAATATCTAAAGCAAAAAAAAAACAGTTAAAAATCTTTGAATTTGACAGTAATTGAAACTGAAATATGCTTCTGAGTTTTTGATAATATACCTGGAAAAGAATTTAGAATTTTGTTATTCTACTCATTTAGTTCACATATAGTAAATCACAATTTTTAGCCAGGAGGGTTAAAGCTCAACTTAAAAGGGAAGATAAACCTCCCTTTCATGGTTTCCATGCACTTTTAGTAGTTAAAAGCCTATTTAGGTCTAGGGAAACAGGATTATTTGTTACTCCCCGCAAAATCCCTTTCTCTTTCATTTATTGACGGAAACAGCATTTTCCCATTATTGATCATAGATTATATTGTCCCCACAGGAGTAGGACACTAGTCAGAAAAGAAAAAGCGTAGCACCATCTATAGTCCCAGCTGGTAGTAAACCCCTACCTGCTGTAGGCAAGCTTAGCTAGTCACAAAACAGTAGCATAAAAGAAAAAAAGAATCCAATTTTCTCTTTCATTCATTGACAAACACACAGTCCCTTCCCTATTTTTAACCTTAGGGATGTCCCAAAGCAGTGTCTCAGCGAGGGGTGAGAAGTCAGGAGGAATGTGCAAGAACCATCAAGAAGTCCCCTAGAAGTGGAATAAAAACCTAAAACAGAGGGCAAGCAAAACCTAGCAGCTGAAATATGCATCCGAAGATGTCCAAACATAAACTTTGTAAAACATGGCAAAGGTGTACACAGATGACCAGGTAGCCAACTTGCAAACTCAAAGCATTGACCCCTGATGTCAGAACAACCAAGAGACACTAATCGCCCTAGTAGATAGTGCCGTGATGGGGAAGGGAGGAGCCTGATCTTTCTAGCAGAAAGAGGGTTTACTATCAGCTGCGACTGCCAATAGGTGGTGCTCAGCTTCTTTTTTCTGCCTAGTGTCTTACTCTTGTGGGGGGCAGTATAACCTATGGTCAAGAATAAGAACAGGCGGAGTCCATTAATGAACGAAAGAGAAAAGCAGTTTTTCTGAGGCCTTCCTCCATGCTTCTAGACCTGTCCCCACAACCTCTTTTCCCCTACACTTTAGTGGTCATAGGTCCAAAGCCCTGCGCTGGACATAAGGATGCCAGGGCAAAGTCTACCTCTGGAGTAATAGTGAGTGCCGGATGCAGATAGGGTAGGGGATCAGATAAGTAAAACAGCTTTCCAGGTCCCCTAGACCTAAGCAAGCATTTCAATTCTAAGGTATAAGGGCAGCCCCCATCACCCCCCCCCCCCCGCAAGGAAGGACTTTTACTTTCCCCGGAGATATACCAAAAATTCTCTTTTGTCATCTGCCTGTTTATTTACCAAGAATTAAGTATTATCAGAATTCCGGGGTCCTACCTGACCTCCGGTTTGCTTCCTAAGCTTCCCATTCTCCATTTCATCAGTCTAATCACTGGCTTTTTTGCTTGCAGAAAATTTTCTTACATGCACAGATATCACAATGTCTGACTATTTATGAGCAAATATTGCCCTGCAATCTGACTTTTTAGCTACGTGAGCACTGCTGTTCAAAGACCAAAGTTCCTTTGAGAACATGTTAAGATGACAACCCTTTAAAAATACAATTTGCTCCTTAATTTTATTTTATGTAATCTCTTCAGAGTTGAATGCTCTCCAATTCTTATCAAGCAAATGCAATGCTGGTTGACCTTTATAGCATATAGACAACATCCCTTGCTAAGTCCCCTACAACAATAAAAAAAAGTCCTTTGCCAGCTTATCAAAAGCAGGAAATTGCTGCTATGAAGAGATAACCTCTACAAGAGTACACAATTGAAGAAAGGTGACATTTTACCCCTCCTTTCTAGAGTCAGGATTTTCCATGTCAGACATAGAAATTGAGTCATCCTCAAATCTTTGCGGTCCACATTATTAGATACTGCCTTACTGTTACTGAAGGTTGAAGATATAAATTGCATTTGCTGAAAGGATTACACTAGAAGATATCGACAGTAACTGCTTTTTTTTTCCAGTTACATCAAAACAGGTTATTTTTTTGTGCCTTGTCACGAATATTCCTGACGTAGTTTAACAAATGTACTAATATTCCTTCGTTGCCTCTACATACACTTGCCAATTAATGAATTCATTTTTTTTTGTTTTCTTCGTCCACCTAGGCTTTTTGTACAACTTTGCAAAATCAATAACCACTGTAACTTCTGGAAAGAAAAGCAGGCTAGCATGTTAAAATCACCTCTGGTATCTAAGCCCAGGGCAGCAGAAGTATCCTGTTAAAGTGATTGTAAGGGGATGTCTTACTTTATTAAAATATCAAACTTGTTATACTTACCTCCTCTTCTCGGGTCCCCTGCCAGTGCTTCTGGCTCCACCACAGAGCCAAGTGCCCCTCAGGGCCATTCGGGTTATCATTATGATTTAAAAAGGATCCAAAAAACGAACAGAAATCACCCAAATGGCCCTGATCAAAAGTTTACATACCATGGAATGTTTGGCCTTGGAATGTTAGATCTTTCTTGATCTACCTGACCTTGGCATCAAGAGATCCCCAAATGTTCCACTTATTAAATGATTAAAAAGTACTGACTGACATATTCAATACTTTGGTCATCTTTTTATATCCTTTTCCATCTTTGTAAAGTTCCATTACCTTTTTACGCAGGTCTTTTGACTGTTCTTTTCTACCTCCTCATGGCTCAGTGTCTAGCCTGTTTAGTGCATCCATGTGAGAGCTAACAAACTCATTGCCTATTTATACACAAACACTAATTGTGATTTTAAAAGCCACAAATGTGGGAAATTAACCTTTAATTGCCATTTTAACCTGTTTGTACCACCTTCTGTCTCTGTGCCAAGGCCAAACATTCCAGGATCTTTTGATCAGAGCCATTTGGGTGATTTCTTTTATCATTGCGATTTAAAAAGTATCCAAAAAAACTATGCAATAATAAATGGCTTCATGTGATTGCTATCCTTAAATAAAAAAGACAGTCTTTTTGGCATGATCAGTCATATTTTCAATATTAATGCCAAAATGTCACAATTTCTGCCAGGGTATGCAAACTTTTGAGCACAACTGTATGTCAGCAATATAAAAAAGATCAGCTGCAGGGAGCCTAAAGACAATACTGGTGATGAGTTATTTGCACTCTACTTTCTTTTCTGGGCACAGCTTTTACAGTTTCTGTCCTCTTTAAGTGCAACATCTGTACAGTTTTTATGTAGTAGCCATTCTATAAATTCTTCTTTCTCTATATGTTTGCACAAACAGGTTAAGAAAGATTATATTTTAAACAAAATGTATCTTATAAATGAAAATTCTGAATATGCAGCAGTTATATTTTGAGACAACACACCGAGGTCAGGAAGCTATTTACTCATATTAAAATCCAAGGGCAAAACAGTATAAGCAAAAGAGATCAGTATATGAATCAATGTGCTTTCATTTTACTGCTACTGTAATTTATCACTCTTCACTACCAAAAGAACCTTCTTGTTATAGACAATTTTACTTCTGAAAATAAACAGGGATGAGTTGAATCATTCAGTTGTTTTCTTACTATCAGAAATGCAAACAGGATACCAATCATCCCTGGAAATTTGCAATATAATGCCCCATTCACACGGTTGGACATTCCGACCACAAAATCCATTGGATTTTTTCAGACGGATTTTGGCCGAAACTTGTCTTGCATACACACGGTCGCACAAAGTTTTTGGAAAATACGATCGTTCCGAACTAAGTGACGTACAACACATACGATAGGACTACGAAGAAGCAAGTAGCCATCAGCTTTAGTCCCCAAATGTATTCTGAGCATGCGTGGCACTTTGTGCGTCGGAATACTCTACACACGATCGAAAAAAAGTCTGATCGGATTTTGTCGTCGGAAAAATTTTGGGTCCTGCTCTCAAACTTTTTCTGTCAGAAATTCTGACTGAAAAAGTCTGCTAGAGCCCATACACGATCAGATTTTCCGACAACATAATCCGATCAGACTTTTTCCGTCGGAATTTCCGAACGTGTGTACGGGGCATTAGATGTTAGGCCTTCTCTTGGTTACAATAATATGTGAAATTACTGCGTTAACCCAAATGGTGATAAAAGCAGCTAACAAAAAATTTGACAACATTTTAAAGAGGATTTGTAACAGAATGTAGCGCTAAAGTGATAAACCATATGAAGTGAAAAATGTCATACAGGGATGAACCATATAATAATGTGATACAACATACAATAGTGAGGAACATGTATTATGAATAATTAAGTGCTATTCAAATGAAAATAAAAATAAAAAAATAAAATATAAAAAAATTGAAATTAAGAATGCCAAAGGTCTGAACCTATGATGGATCGTTATATCGTTTAGTAAGTTCAAAATAAAATAGAACATGGGACTAGTCCCTCATTATGATGGAATTGGTATTCAGAGGTAGGATGAACAGCCATGACAGCACACAACACCAGGGATGATGCGACCTCCACCAAAGATAAGGGGTAAATTTGTCTTACCAAATGAAGTGGACTCACATGTCAGTGACAGTGAATCAATCTCACTGAGAATGCCAGAACATGGAACTCCAATAGATGGAGATGAAGCTGGAACTCGAATGGTGGTCAATCCATGTGTAAACATCAAAAGCCAGACAGTCTCATCCAAAGGAATATGGAAATAAAAAGATGCCTCCATATGGCATAGATCAAAACAGATGGGTTTTATTTAAAATACCAACATCGATCCATAAATGTAAATATAAAATTGTGATCACAAGATAAAAGAAATGTGGGGAGTTGAAAAGCGAAATCCGACGCGTTTTGTCCCAATGGACTTCAACTGGGGCATAGAACAGCTCTCCCACATTGCCCATATTTATAGAGAACATTTACAAACAGAATGGAGCAATCAGAGCGGCGTGGCTCCGCACATGGCGCCAAGACAGGAAGCGATATTATCGGTGTGAATTGCACGCCTCACTCTGATAATCCACGAGCGGAGCAACGCCGGTCACATGGCCGTAAACGCGACGTCCAAGCCTCATTGTGGCCAAAGCGCAATCTCATCAATGCAGTGACAGGGTGCGTGCCAAACCTCAGTCAGGTCTACCACGCCTCATTTTGAAATGAGCAGGAAATGATGAACACATGTGGACATGTTGGGCCAAGTGTCACCCTAAAAATGGGAGGCATATATGAATATATTTAATAAAAAGAAAAAATATATATTGGAGGCCCCAGTGACGGACGTCTTACAGTCAATACATGGGATCATACATACATTAAATTCTGAACTAATAAAAAATAACATTCATACAGATAAAGTATCTACCGAATGGTAATCGGAAACATTGAATGTAGAAATTAGGCTTGATTAATAAAGGAATTTATATCCCAATCTACATTCATATCGAATGGTGTATAAGACCCAAGCTCATGTATCCAATAAGTTTCAAGATGAGAGACCCCACGTAAACAAGACTTACCTCTCCAATGTGGGACACATTTGTCTATTACTTGGAATTGGGTTCTTGTGGGGTCTTTATTATGATGTTTCAAATAATAACGGGGGACGCTGTGGTTAATACGACCCTTCTTGATGCTGGCCAAATGCTCATTGACCCTCACGAGAAGGTCCTTATGGTGCGTCCTATGTATTGCTTTTTAAAAGGACAAGTCATCAGATATACTATGAACTTAGTGGCACAGGTAGTAAAGTGTTTCATAGAATAAGTACGTTGAGTAGATGTAAATGTATCTTTTTTACATCTCCCACAAACATTGTGGAGACACACATTACACTTACGACATGGATAATAACCCTTACATTGATGGGGAAAAAAAAAAACTGTTTCAGGAGGATCAATAACGTTGGGTGCAATTTGTCCCTGTATAGACTGAGCCCCTCTGTATACGATACCCGCATATTCAGGAATAACAGGACCAAGGTATCCATCACTCTGGAGAACCCTCCAGTGTTTGTTAAATATCTCCTTTATTTGTCTGTGTTGGATAGAATAGGTGGTAAATGGGGCCACCAATAAACATTTTTTCTTTTTATTACATATATTCATATATGCCTCCCATTTTTAGGGTGACACTTGGCCCAACGTGTACGTGTGTAGTCACCATTTTCCTTTTCACTTCAAAATGAGGCTTGGTAGACCTAACTGAGGTTTGGCACGTGCTCTTTCACTGCACTGATGAGATTGCGCTTTGGCCACAATAAGGCTTGGACGTCACGTTTTAGGCCATGTGACCGGCGTCGATCCACTCGTGGATTATCAGAGTGAGGCCTGCAACTCACGTTGACGGCACCGCTTCCTGTCTTGGCGTCATGTGCGGAGCCACGTTGCTCTGATTGGTCCATTCTGTTTGTACATGTTCTCTATAAATATGGGCAATGTGGGGGAGATGTTCTATGCCCCAGCTGAAGTCCATTGGAACGAAACGCATCGGATTTCGCTTTTCAGCGCTTTTAGCTTGTGATCACAATTTTATATTTACATTTATAGATCGATGTTGGCATTTTAAATAAAACCCTTTCGTTTTGATCTACACCATATGGAGGCATCTTTTTCTTTCCATATTCCTTTGGATGAGAGTGGCTGGCTTTTGGTGGTTACACGTGGATTGACCACAATTCGAGTGCCAGCTTCATCTCCATCTGTGTGAGTTCCAGGGTTCGTTATCGGAGTTCCATGTTCTGGCATTCTAAGCGAGATTGATTCACTGTCGCCGACATGTGAGTCCACTTCATTTGGCAAGAGTATTTACCCCTCATCTTTGGTGGAGGCCGCATCATCCCTGGCGTTACGTGTGCTGTCATCGCTGTTCCATCCTACCTCTGAATACCAATTCCATCATAAAGGAGGGACTATTCCAATGTTCCATTACATTTTGAACTTACTTCATGATACAACGATCCATCATAGGTTCAGACCTCTTCATTTTAATATTTTCGTTTTATTTTTATATTTATATTTTTTTTCTCATTTGAATAGCACTTCATCATTCATCATAAATGTTCCTCACTATTGTATGTTGTATCACATTATTATATGGTTCATCACTGTATGTCATTTTTAACTTCTCTTTTTTACAAATAAAAAAAATAAAAAACACAAAAAACTTCTGTTTTTTGTGTTTTTTTTTATTTTTATTTGTAACCACTTAAGCCCCGGACCATTTTGCTGGCCAAAGACCAGAGCACTTTTTGCGATTTGGCACTGAGTCGATTTAACCGACAATTGCGCGGTCATGCGACGTAGTTCACAAACAAAATTGACGTCCTTTTTTTCCCACAAATAGAGCTTTCTTTTGGTGCTATTTGATCACCTCTGCGGTTTTTATTTTTTGCGCTGTAAACAAAAAAAACTAAAATTTTGAAAAAAAAAAAAACATAATTTTTACCTATAATAAATACACCCCAAAAATATATAAAAACATTTTTTTCCTCAGTTTAGGCCGATACGTAGTATTCTACATATCTTTGGTTAAAAAAAAAATTGCAATAAGCGTTTATTGATTGGTTTGCGCAAAAGTTATAGTGTCTACAAAATAGGGGATAGTTTAATGGCATTTTTATTAATCATTTTTTTTTTACTAGTAATGGCGGTGATCAGCAATTTTTATCGTGACTGCGACATTATAGCGGACACATCGGACAATTTTGACACATTTTTGGGACCATTGGCATTAATAATTGATAAAAAGTATACCGCGCTAAATGCTAAAAAAAAAATGACATACAGGTAATAAATGATACACTGGTAACAAATAAAATTAATCAAACAGTCCCCAGTGAAAAGAAGGTGCTCGTGCTAGTGAAACAATATACAATGCTGTGACTTGAGCAATAGATGGATGATTCCGTGCTTCTTAAGTGCTTTAGATAGGGTGCCCCCCTAGTAGATGTGCACTCACCCCTGGGAGTGGACCAACTATCGCTATTTAGGTGAAATGCGCGTGTGGGGCGACCCCTATGGATATCCTCTGGACCGATGATTGGCAGCGGTGAATGTTCCTCATATAAATAAATAAATATAATAGAAAAAGCCTCATTGCGCAGTACCGTTGATGAAGAGCTTTTTATTCCAAAAAATATATAGATATTCAACTCACATATACGAGTGCCTAATGTCCTGGCACCCGGAGTGAACAGCAGGTATAAGTAACTCTGTGAAATTCGCCTGGTTGGTTCATGCAGCTGCTGGCTCAGAACAGGCTTGATTTCCAGATTGAATGTGTGGGCGGAAGTGTGTCACAATAAAGTGACTCAACCTCTATGCATTTCGGCATATCAGATTGGCCGTCCTCAGGAAGTTACAATTACACCATTTTAACTGAGGGCATAAATACCCTCAGCATGAATCACATGATTTGGCATGGCCAATAGCATTACTTTCCCTGCTATTAACTTGGGACTGCTCACAATCTGACTAAAAATGCCCTTTTAGCATTGTTAGTATAATTAAAATGGATTTTAACCGATTCCCGACCGGCGTGCGACGATGTACGTCGGCAGAATGGCATATATATAAGTCCCTTGTAAAATGCCGCCGTGCCATCGGGAGCGCGCCGGTCGGGACCCCCGTGAGGCCGATCGCGGGTCCCGCGGACTCAATCGCCGCGGGGACACCCGCGATCGTCTCACGGGAAGGCTGAACGGGGAGATGCGGAAATAAACAGCATCTCCCCGTTCTGCCTAGCAACGCCGATCTCTGCTCCCTGTGATTGGAGCAGAGATCAGCATTCACTAGCTGACAGCCACGCCCCCCCCACAGTAAGAAACACACCCCTAGGCATACTAACCCCTACACTGCCACCCCTGGTTAACCCCTTCACTGCCAGTGTCATTTATACAGGAATCAATGCATTTAAATAGCATCGATTGCTGTATAAATGACAATGGTCCCAAAAATGTGTCAAAAATGTCCGATGTGTCCGCCATAATGTCGCAAGCACAAACAAACAAAAAAAATAAATCGCTGAAAGCTGCCATTACTAATAAAAAAAAAAATATTAATAAAAATGCTATAAAACTATCCCCTATCTTGTAAATGCTATAACTTCTGCGCAAACCAATCAATAATCTCTTATTGCGATTTTTTTTTTACCAAAAATATGTAGAAGAATACGTATCGGCCTAAACTGAGGAAAAAATATGTTTTTTTTTATATATTTTTGTTATTATAGCAAAAAATAAAAAAGAATGTGTTTTTTTTCAAAATTGTCGCTCTTTTTTGTTTATAGCGCAAAAAATAAAAACCGCAGGGGCGATCAAATAACACCAAAAGAAAGCTCTATTTGTGGGAAAAAAAGGACATCAATTTTGTTTGGGAGCCACGTCGCACGACCGCGCAATTGTCAGTTAAAGCGGCGCAGTGCCGAATCGCAAAAAGGGGCCTGGTCCTTTGGCTGCAAATTGGTCCGGTCTGAAAGTGGTTAATAATGTGCAATCATAAAATACATTAGAACGATTAAAAAGTTTAAAGTGTAATGGCAAAAATTCCCATATAGACAGTACATATTCAACCATGGGATAAGTGTGGCGACATCTAGTGGTAAGCATCTATACCGATGATCTGTGCACATTATTCCAATCGAAGGCAAGGATGTGAAACAGTCATTCCTATATTACATGCCACCGAGTGGCCCCCTAATGGCCATGGATGGTAACTAACCAAAATATGTTAGTCAGGGATAATGACGATAAAAAAAAATGTATAAAAAAATATATAAACAATATCTAAAAAATGTATATTAAAAATGATTTACTTCCAAAGACTCAAAATACCGGAAAAAAAGGGGCAAACCTCCAATTTGGAAACTAGGGTCTAATAATTAGTAATACAAAAATTAAGGTCCATCTCAATATTTAACCCTTGTGGCGTAAGAGTCTGGAGCTCAAAAATCCACCTGGATTCATTCTGGGAAATGTGTTTTATCATATTGGAACCTCTCCAATGCCTGTCCACGTGATCAATAGCGTAGAAAGACAGGGATGAGGGGTCCCGACCATGGGCTGAAAGAAAATGGTTTGATACGCTATGTTTTGGGAAGCCATTGCGTATATTTGCAATATGTTCTCCAACGCATATAGCTAGAGACCGGGAGGTACGACCCACATATTGAAACCCACACTTGCATTCCAGCACGTAGGTAACATGCCTTGGTATTACAAGTGATGAAAATTTTTATGGGGTATTCCTTGTGAGTCTGATTGGATTTAAAATGTGTGCGTTTCCTGGGTCCAGTCAGGGTGTTCCTACAAGGTAGGCACCTCCCGCACCTGTAAAAACCTTTAAAATCAAACATGGTGGTTTTTGGTCGATTGGGGGGGGGGGGGGGGGGGGGGGGGATCAGGTATATTTTTAACTAGTTTAGTTCTAAGTCCAGGGGCTCTGCGATAGATGAACTTGGGTCTATTTGGTAAAATTTCTCTCAAAGTGGGATCTTTTTGTAAAATAGGCCAATACTTTTTAAAAAATTTCTCAAGGTATTTGTACTGTTTATTAAAACCTGTGATAAAAGTAATGTCTCTTGTGGCGTCTTGTTTTCCTTTTGTTGCCAGGAGGGGCTCTCTATCTATTTGGCCTATTGATTCTCTCACATCCAATAGTTTATCATGGGCATAACCTTTGTCTAGAAACCGTTGGATAAGCACATCAGTCTGGTTTACATAGCGGACTATGTAAACCAGACTGATGTGCTTATCCAACGGTTCCTAGACAAAGGTTATGCCCATGAACCAACCAGGCAGATTTCACGGATTTACTTATACCTGCTGTTCACTCCGAGTGCCAGGACATTAGGCACTCATACATGCGAGTTGAATATCTTTATATTTTTTGGAAAAAAAAGCTCTTTATCAACGGTACTGTGCAAT
Organism: Lithobates sylvaticus; assembly: GCA_028564925.1. Classification (NCBI taxonomy): domain Eukaryota; kingdom Metazoa; phylum Chordata; class Amphibia; order Anura; family Ranidae; genus Lithobates; species Lithobates sylvaticus. The sequence continues at coordinate 322,658,497 of CM053028.1, read as the reverse complement.
GAGGCCTTTTCTATTATATTTATTTATTTATATGAGGAACATTCACCGCTGCCAATCATCGGTCCAGAGGATATCCATAGGTGTCGCCCCACACGCGCATTTGACCTAACTAGCGATAGTTGGTCACTCCCAGGGGTGAGTGCACATCTACTAGGGGGGCACCCTATTTAAAGCTCTTAAGAAGCACGGAATCATCCATCTATTGCTCAAGTCACAGCATTGTATATTGTTTCACTAGCACTTTCTTTTCACTGGGGGTTCGATTAATGTTTGATTAATTTTATTTGTTACCAGTGTATCATTTATTACCTGTATGTCATTTTTTTAGCATTTAGCACGGTATACTTTTTATCATTTATTAATTGTTCACACCAATTTCACACTGCAGCTGCTTTAATTATGTGGTAAAGCAATTCGTTCTCTTTATCCATATTAACACATACATGAGGTTTTTTCACTTATTTTCATCCTTTGGCGCTTTGGTTCATTTTGATATTTTTTCACATTGGCATTAATACACCGATCAATGCTAAAAAATTGTATTGATTACTGGGAGCTGTGATCAGTGAGTGTGTGTGTCATTAGGCAGAACGGGGAGATGCGTGTTTACATTAGCATCCCCCCGTTCTTCCTCACCGTGAGACGATTGCGGGTATCCCCGCGGACATAGAGTCCACGGGGCCCCGCTCAGGGAGCTCCCAGCGTGCACACAAGTCGCCTCTTAAAGGGCAACGTACAGGTAGGTTAATCTGCTGGTACGTGCCCTTCTGCCACAGTATATCTGCATGAGGTGGTCGGGAAGCGGTTCAAGAACAGAAAATCAAAGAAACATAAAGAACTGATAAATATGGTACTACCCTTGTCAAACAATATTAACCGCTTCAGCCCCAGAAGATTTTATCCCCTACCTGACCAGAGCACTTTTTGCGATTCAGCACTGAGTCGCTTTAACCGACAATTGCGCGAGCGTGCAATGTTGCACCCAAACAAAATTGACCTCCTTTTCTTCCCACAAATAGAGCTTTCTTTTGGTGGTATTTGATCACCTCTGAGGTTTTTATTTTTTGCACTATAAACAAAAAAAAGAGCGACAATTTTGAAAAAAAAAAAACCCACTAAAACATGATTTTTTACATGTTGCTATAATAAATATCCCCCAAAAATATATAGAAAACATTTTTTTTTCCTCAGTTTAGGTCAATATGTATTCTACATATTTTTGCTAAAAAAAAAAAAAAAAAAAAAAAAAAAAAAAAAAAAAAAAAAAAAAAAAAAACAAAATCGCAATAAGCGTACACAAAAGTTAGTGTCTACAAAATAGGGGATGTTTTTTTTTTTTTTTTTTACTAGTAATGGTGGGGATCTGCGATTTTTTTGGGGACTGTGACATTATGGAGGACACATCGGACAATTTAGACCCATTTTTGGGTGCTATAAAAATGCATTGATTACTGTAAAAATGTCACTGGCAGGGAAGGGGTTAACACTAGGGGGCGATCAAGGGGTTAATGTGTTCCCTTGTGTGTGTTCTAACTGAAGGGGGGAGGGGACTGTGCAGGGAGATGACAGATCGCGGTTCACCCGGTTCTCCGCGTGTCAGCGGTGATCGCGGGAGCATTCGGCTCGAGGGGCAAGTGTGCGAGCACCCTAGTGGCCCCGGACGAAACAACGTTACATAAGGTCGTTCCACCCAGCCGTGTCATTCTGACGCGGTGCAACTGCGGGGGCTGGTCGGCAAGTGGTTAAGGTGTCGTGAGAGAATTCATCCATGTAGATTGTAATAGATTTGCCTGATTTTCAAACAACCAACACATGATATGTCAACAGCAGCTGTTCGACTTTATATTTGTAATTATTATACAGAATTTACATAGTGCCAACAGTTTGCGCAGCACAATGTAGATGAAGAGGTGACCTAATTTAGGATTGGTAAAATAGCATACCCCTTTGGATTTGTAAATAAGTATGAAATGGGCAGGTTTTTTTTTTAAACTTTACGCATTAGTATATTGAACAGAAAAGGATTCAAATAAATCTATTTAACAGTACATAAGGGTAAGGGGCAGTTCCCAGATTTATTGTGGTCCAGAGATACAGTATATAGAAGATGCCAATGCTAACTAGAAAATCTTTTTAAGCTCTAAAACACTGATAAATAGCACATGATCGCTTCCCACCTCCACAGGGATCCTCAATGTGCTGGGGCATGACAGTGCAGCAAGATGTAACATGGAATGTACTTTTAAGAAAACATAATATGAGAGAAGCATGCAGGCTGCCATTGCAGGAAATGCTGGTTGCCTCTGTCATACTGACCCTCTGGTTCAATACATCAGTGCAGATGTGTACCTTTTTGATCTGCATGGTAGCTCTGGGTCAATGACTCTCAAATTACTGAATTCAGCGAGTGAGCCTAACCGCTAGGAAGCCAGCATTCACAAAAAGAAGTTCAGCAATAAAAAAAGCCCCAGCCTTCTCTTGAGACGATCTTCCTCTAAGCTGATCGGCTGCTTTCCGGCAAGGGGGGTCTGCGCTGATAATCAGCGCATTGATCATCAGTGCAGACCCATCGAGGATGCCCACTGGAGACCACCATGGATGCCAATCAGTGCCTATTAGGGATAGCACTCTGTGCCCATCAGTGATGTTTGCCAATGCCTTCTGATCAGTGCCATCTACCAGTGCTGCCCATCAGTGCCGCCCATCCGTGTCACCTATCAGTGCCCATCAGTGCTGTATATTGGCGCCAACCATTAGTGCTGCATATAAGTGCCTCATCATCAGTGCCAATCAGTACTGCCTCATCAGTGAAAGAGAAAACTTACTTATTTACAAAGTTTTGTAACAGAAACAAAGAAAAAAGTTTTTTCAAAATTTTCTGTCTTTATTTGTAGTGCAAAAAATAAAAATAAAAACCCCAGTGGTGATCAAAAAGAAAGCTCTATTTGTGGGGAGAAAAAGCTAAAAATGTTGTTTTGGTGCAGTGATACATGACCACGCAATTGTCATTCAAATTGCGACAGCACTGAAAGATGAAAATTGGCCTGGGAAGGAGGAAGGAGGTGAAAGTGCCCTGTATTAAAGTGGTTAACCACTTAAGCCCTGGACCATTTTGCTGGCCAAAGACCAGAGCACTTTTTGAGATTCGGCACTGCGTCACTTTAACTAACAATTGCGCGGTTGTGCGACGTGGCTCCCAAACAAAATTGACGTCTTTTTTTCACCACAAATAGAGATTTCTTTTGGTGGTATTTGATCACCTCTACGTTTATTTTTTGCGCTATAAAACAAAAAAAGTGACAATTGTGAGGAAAAAAAACGCATTATTTTTTGCTATAATATCTCCCAAAAATAAATAAAACATTTTTTTTTCCCCTCAGTTTAGGCCGGTAAAAAAAAAAAAATCACAATAAGCCTTTATTGATTAGTTTGCGCAAAAGTTATAGCAACTACAAAAAAGGGGATAGCTTTATGGCATTTTTATTAATATTTTTTATAAGTAATGGCGGCGATCAGCGATTTTTATCGTGACTGCGACATTATGGAGGACACGGACAATTTTGGGACCATTCACATTTATACAGCGATCAGTGCGAATAAAATTGCACTGATTACTGTTTAAATGTGACTGGCAGTGAAGGGGTTAACACTAGGTGGCGCTGTAGGGGTTAAGTGTGTCCTGGGGAGTTTTTCTAACTGTAGGGGATGGGATAGCTGTGACACATCACTGATCATAACTCCCGATCACAGGGGATGAAGAATGGGCCATTGCTGGCTTATCAATGGGGGAACAAACTCAGCTGAACAGGAGGGTGAAGATGTGGGTTTTAATTAGCCAAAAAGGCTGTTAATTTAAAATAATTTCACCACTGCACAAAATCTTAATTTGAAGAAAAATTCAAATAGAAAAAGAAAAAAAAAAAGTAAGCCACACAACTCTAAAATTTGATGAGGTATCTAAGGACCTATTGGCATCTCTTGTACTTGATAACATCTGTGTTCATTGGTCTAAGAAGCAAGGTGAATGTAAGGCAACTCTGGGGCTTCTTTGCTACCTAAAACCTAGGAAGGCTAGAAGTTACTGAAAAACCAATGAATTTTAGGCTGCATCGGAAAATGTTACAGCAGACAATGCTGCATGTGTTTATAAAATATGCATTTCCTCAATATTACTTGAATAAAGAGGATCAGACAACAATTTAGGAGAGAATCATGCAGAAATTCAGAAAACTTCAAAAGGTTCACAATCTTTTTCAAACAAAACTGTGCCTATCTTCTAACACACATAAACCAAATTTGCAGTATAATTTGCTCATAATGTGCTAGAAATGAATGCTATTAATCATGTTAGTGGCTGCCAGGCTGATATCAGATCATTGAAGGGGAGACATGCCAATCCCAGATGGTCTTCCCTAAGGTACACTGCACCAAACTTTAATCAGATGTAAAGTTGGTGCCTCTTTCACATGATGCCATCACTTTCATCATAAGCCAGAAGATAAATTCCTCCCCAATGACTGCAAAAAACATGAATCCTTGGGCAGAGCTTTTCCTTACCCTCCACTGGTATGAAATTCACAACTGCAGCACACATAGATTACTAAATTATGGTAATATCAACAAAGTGCTTGCAAGAAAAAAAAAAGAAATTTGGCTCTAAAAGTAGCAACCCCTACAATAATGTTCTGGTCTTTCAAGGTTTTTCATTATATTAGAGAGTTTAAAACACAAGAGTAGCTTTTTAATCAGCAGGAAACTATTAAAAAATACTATATGCCTATTAAAGGCTAAGTTTACCTTTCCTAGTAATAAATACACATTTCTTTGCAGAAAAAAAAATAGGCCTCACTCACATGGCTGATTATGGCTGTGCATAGCCAAGAATCAGTGTAGGATCACAGGTACTTGAATTCAGCCACAGTCAGAAAGGCTATACAAAACAAAGACAGGCTGAAAGTCGCTGAGGCTGTCTGCACGTCAAGCATTTATATGTGGTTCACATATAGAGACTTTTTGGCTGCAGCAAATCGCAAATGTGTAATCTCTACTGCAGAAAATAGGATTTTTTGTACTCACTGTAAAATCCTTTTCTCTGTAATTCACCGACCGACACAGCACCTCTCTAACGAATGGATTGTTAGCCTCATCACTAGGAGAATACTAGGCATAGTTGTAATACAACACTCAGAACTCTTATTTCTGCCCAGGGGGCAGTTCCTTGGGTAACAACTCTCCTCTATGCAGACAGACCTCAGTACGTCAACAAGCAGTATAACAAAGATAAAAGGAGGGGCGGGTGCTGTGTCGGTCTGTGAATTACAGAGAAAAGGATTTTACTGCGAGTACAAAAAAATCCTATTTTCTCTTATATTCACCGACCGACACAGCTCCTCTCTGTAACAAATGGGACGTCCCCAAGCAGTGCCAAACGAGGGGTGGGAAAACAGCATAAAAAATTCATCCACCGTGGCAAGTGGGAACTAGTGAAACTTTACCCACAAAAAACAACAGTGCTGGAAAAACCACCACAAAAATCAGGGTATCCTCAACAGGAGCGATCACCCAAAATGGCATCAAACTGCGGAAGTAATGCAACAGTGCATTAACATAACAGTACTGTGTTTTTATCAAAAAAACAGTAAAAAAACTGAAAATATATATTGCATATTCAATTGCAACTACATGGCCGCCTGCAAAACTTTGCAGCCAAAACAAGCATCAACCGATGCACTGACGTCTACCTTGTAGACCTTGGTAAACGTGTGGACAGACGACCAGGTAGCCGCTTTACACACCTGAGCGGCAGACGCTTGGTGTCGGAAAGCCCAAGACATTCCGATTGCCCTTGAGGAGTGGGCCGTGACCGGAAAGGGGGGCACCTGCCCCTTCAAGGCATAGGCTTGTTCTACAATCTGTCCGATCCACCTGGAAATGGCCGCCGACGAGACCGCCATGCCTTTCTTTGGACCAGCCACCGAAACAAACAGTGAGTCCGACTTCCAAAAGGGAGCCGTGGCAGACAAATACACCTCAAGAGCCCGAAGCACATCCAGAGCGTGAAGGGCCACCTCCTTAGGGTGCTTCGGCTTAGGACACAAAGATGGCAATACAATGTCCTTGTTGATATGAAAAGCCGAGACCACTTACGGTAGAAAAGACGGTTGCGGACACAACATCACCTTATCCTTGTGGATAACCAGATAGGGCGACTTGCAAGACAAGACCGCCAGTTCCGAAACCCTCCTGGCCGATGTGATGGCCACTAGGAAGACCACTTTCAGGGAAAGAGTCAACAGGGGAATCTCCCTGATATTTTCAAATGGCGGTTTTTGTAGCGCCAACACCCGGTTCAGATCCCAAGGGGGTATCGGTGGACGCACCGGAGGGACTACATGTCGTACCCCCTGAACGAAGGTACTCACTGAGGAGTGAGATGCCAGGGGGGGGTCACTGAAAAAAAACAACTAAGGCTGAATTTGCCCTTTAATGGTGCTTAATGCCAATTTCTGGTCTACTCCTTGCTGAAGAAACAGCAGGATCCTGGATAAGGAAAAGGAGCACGGATGCCATCCTTTCTCCTCACACATGGAGATGTAGGCCTTCCAGGTACGATGGTATATCTTCCGAGAAGAAGATTCCCGTGCTCTCAACATAGTTGGGATCACTGAGTCCGACAGACCCCGGTTCCTCAACACCTGGCTCTCAATAGCCATGCCGTTAAAGTCAACGATGGTAAAACAGGATGGCGAATTGGACCCTGAGACAGAAGGTCCTCTCGCAGCGACAGTCGTCAGGGAGTGTCTGCCACCAGACGCACCAGGTCTGCGTACCAGGGACGCTGCGGACAATCTAGGGCAACCAGTATCACTGGGATCCCCACAGCTTCCACTCTGCGAAGCAGACATGGTAACAGTTTCAGTGGAGGAAAGGCGTAGATCAGCTGGTAATGATCCCACAGAGCCACCAGCGCATCTGACGCGTCGGGCCACGGATCTTTTGTCCTGGACACGAATCTTGGCACCTTCTGATTGATACGGGAGGCCAGCAGATCCACGTCTGGTGTGCCCCACCTCAGGCACAGTAACCTGAATGCCTCCGGATGCAATGACCATTCCCCAGGGTTCATCACCTGTCGACTCAAATAGTCCGCCTGCCAGTTCTCCACTCCTGGGATGTAAATGGCTGACAGGGCCGTTACGTTTCGCTCTGCCCACCGAAGTATGTGAGCGAACTCCCGCGCAGCGGCTGAGCTTCTCGTCCCCCCTTGGTGATTGACGTATGCCACAGCCGTGGCGTTGTCTGACTGGATCCTGATCAGGCGCCCTTGCAGTCTCATCGACCATGTAGAGAGACCGATTTCCCAGACTGAATCACCGGGGACCTCAACCACCAGATCAGTGAGTATCTGACTGACTGGCTCACCTGGATCTGTCGATCCAGGGACAACTGAGATTTGTCCCATTTTGTCAAAATCTTCTTCTGCAGGATTCTGGTGTGGAACTGGGCATAAGGTACTGCCTTGAAGGAGGCTACTATGAGTCCCAGTACTCGCATACAAAAGCGGAGCGACAACCACTTGTGGTTCATCCGCTGTTTTACCACAGATCTGAGAGTCGGCAATTTGTATGAAGGGAGAAACACTCTCGCTTCCCTGGAGTCCAGCCGCAAGCCTAGATACTCCAGACGCTGGGTCGGCACAATCACCGACTTCATTAGGTTCAACAGCCACTCAAATTCTTGCAGGGTCTGCATGGTGATCGCCACATCCTCGTCTAATACTGAGGCGGAAGATCGTCTAGGTATCGCATGATCGCGATCCCATGTTGCCGTAGCAACGCCAACACTGGAGCCAATACCCTGATAAAGACTCGGGGGGCTGAAGCCAGACCAAAGGGATGAGCCACGAACTGGTAGTGGGCTTCCCCGACTGTAAACCGCAGCAACTTTTGATGCCGAAGGCATATGGGTATGTGCAGGTACGCATCCTGGATGTCTAAGGACGCCAGGGAGTCCCCTTGATGGAGTGCAGCGACTACTGAGCGAATCGATTCCATTCTGAACCTCTACACTTTTACAAAGTGATTGAGGGCTTTTAGGTCCAAGATCGGACGTACCCCTTCCTTCTTGGGAACCACAAACAGATTTGAGTAGAATCCCTGGAAGCGTTTCCGATTCCGGAACCTGTACAATCACCCCGCACTTCAGCAAATCCCTTACCGCTCCCAAGAGAGCCTCCCGGCGAGCCAGGGATACGGGCATGCTGGAGGGGAAGAAACTGTTTGGCGGCCAAGAGAGAAACTAAATCTTGTAGCCTGTGGAAATCAGATCGTAAACCCATTGGTCGGACAACCGTGAGGACCACAGTGCTGCAAACTCCTGAAGGCGACCCCCCGCCCGAGATATGGGTGGGGGCAAACCTTCATGCGGTAGCACTTTTATTCGCAGGCTTGTTAGGCTTTCGGTTCCCGGGACGTCTTTGATCGTCCGTGGACGTCCTGTTGGGCTGGGACGTTTTGTCGAAGCTCCGGGCGGACGAAAAAGCCATTTGTGAGCGGAAAAGGAGGGCCCTTGCCTACGGCGTGTCTCTTTAGCCTTCCTGGCCTGTACTCTCACCACCGGTGGCATTTTTAACAATGTCATCTAATGAGGCTCCAAAGAGCCGGTCGCCAAGGAAGGGAAGATCCATCCAGGCTTTTTTGGATGCCTGGTCAGCAGACCAGCATTTTAGCCAAATCAGGCGCCTCAGCACCACAGCTGACACTGAAGCCCTGGATAACAGAGGGAGAGTATCCAGGGCCGCGTCACAGATGTACTTACGGCCTTGCACTAGTTGGTCTGCTAGTTCCACGCAGACAGGAGAAGCCTGTTGCTCTCCCAATTCGTGGTGCAAACGTTTTGCCCACTCAGTCAGTGTCTGCGACACAAGTGCGGATGCCAGTACTGGTCGCACGGCTGACCCCACCACCGTAAACGAGGAACGAGCCACTGCCTCGGCCTTGATGTCTGTGGGATCTTTGAATGCAGGAGTCCCCTCAACCGTGATCGTGGTTACTTTATTTAACCTGTATACTGGGGGGTCCACGACCGGAGGAGCCGACCATCTTTTGAGAAGGCTCTCCTCAAAAGGCTAACGCACCGTCATGTATTTGGGGACCGAAGGTCTGTTGCGGGCGACCCCATTCCCTGTAAATGAACTTGTCAAAATAAGTTAGATACAGGAACACCTTTGGGTGAACATGCAGGCTTACGGGACCCAAAAGGGACCGGTACATCAGCAGAGGAATCTGCTGGCTCCTGAATCTTCAGGGAATCACGCACAGCTGTGATAAGTGCTCCAACAAGCCCCTTTTACGCGCCCGGACCCAGACAGGGACTCCTGTCCGAAACGGCCCTGGTCAGCGTCATCTGACAAGACAGAGCAGGGGTCACCAGCCTCATCAGGACCCGAGTCTGCGTCAGCGCTCTCCCCAGAGGACGGGGGGGCAGGGGCCTCTTTAGTGCACCTTCTTCCCACGCACCGCCTCCATCTTGGCAACGAGTAAATTGAGGACCGCCGTCAGGGTGTCCATGGGTACTGCGCAATCCGCAGGTGACCCGGTTAAAATTGCCTGGTTTTCGGGGGAAGAAACACCAGTTTCTGAAGCCATGCTGACCCTATCCTGTCTGCCCCCCAAAGTGGACTTAGGACAGTGACAGTCCCACCCTCCTTGCCGCCGCTGACTGAGGGGCTCTTTCTGCAGGACTCACCACCCTGAGGAGTTCTGCGCTGTCCACAAGTAGTGCCTGTAGTCCCTGAGTGCTCCCAAGTGCAGAGGAAACAAAAACTGTGTCTGTGTCAGCTGCTGGAATGAGTGCTAAAAAGTTCTAGAAATGTGCTCTTGCTTCAATAAAATGGCTGCCCAGCGTCCAGTACACAGACAGGAAACACAGGAAAAATGGCTGTGAGAACACATGAGTCATGCTGCTGCTAGAGAACACCGAGAACATGTTCAGACTTCCAGAAAATGGCCGCCAGTGTCCTGAATAGATCACTTGGAAAATGGCCGCTGGAGTCCAGGAAGGCAAGCTGCCCTCGCCCACACCTAAAATGCAGGCGCCAGCAGCTCCATGAGGTACAGAAAGCAAAGATGATAGCAGAAACACAGCGCCGCACCAGACCACAGCAGATCCTCACAGGCACCTTCCGGGAGCATAACCCACAGGACCCAGGACACCCCCAGCCAGCCAGCATCTCAGGTGAGAGCCCACAAAGATCCCTGTATATACAGACCTACACCGCTCAGCAGCCACATGCAGCACCCCACCAGGGAGGGGGGGGAGGGAAGATAGGGACTGGAGAGGTTAGAGAGGGAGGAGAGGAACCCCCGAATCGACCTCCCAGGGAATGCCCAGCTGCTCAGCCCCACCGAGGCAGGGAGAGCTGTACTTACCAGTCCTGAAGAGCTGGGAGACATTCCACTGCAGAACTACTCACTGATCAGTACATGGTAGCTGCTGGCCTCGGCATACTGTGACGCAGACATCCGTAGCCCGGTCATATGTACGCCCCGGGGCATAAAAGCTCACCGACCACCTTTGGAGCTGAGGTTTCGTCATGGCCTGCCGAGCCGTAGCTGCGACCTGCACGCGCTCGATGGCCGGACTGGGGAGACTACAAGGATAAGGGTATCCAGCCTGTCACCCAGCCGGCTGTTGATAGTAGATCACAGGATCAGTCATCTTGCGCAAAAAGCCAAGCTTCTGCATAAAAAAAAAACACGGACCGATGGGCCTGCAGGGTTCCTAGGTCTTTCTCCTTTACTAGACAAAATAAAACTGAGGTCTGTCTGCAGACAGGAGGGTTGTTACCCAAGGGACCGCCCCCTGGGCGAAACTAAGAGTTCTGAGTGTTGTATTACAACTATGCCTAGTATTCTCCTAGTGATAAGGCTAACAACCCATTTGTTACACAGAGGAGCTGTGTAGGTCGGTTAATATAAGAGAAATATGCTGATTCTTGGCTACCCAAGGCCCTAATGGGCTAAGGCGTTAGACCTAGTTATCTGTAAACACAATGAGGTTGATTTAATAAAGGCATTCATACAGAATGATGCCTGGAGGGGTGTTACTGGCCAGATCACCAGGGGAAACAGAGGGGGGAAGAAAACAAATGCAGCTACTACACCTGGTTGGTAAGCTGCAATACATTACATTTGTGGGTTTGGGGGTTTATTACCACTTACATAGTTACATAGTTGGGGAGGTTGAAAAAAAAAAAAAAAAAAAAAGACTCAAGTCCAACCTGTGTGTGCTTTTATGTTTATATTACATTGTATATCCCTGTATGTTGTGGGCGTTAAGGCGCCTATCTAATAGTTTTTTGCAATTATCGATGCTCCCCACTGAAACCACTGCTTGTGGAAGAGAATTCCACATCCTTACTTTTCTAATGCCCCGTACACACGATCGGACTTTCCGAAAACAAAACTGGATTTTTGTTCGAAGGTTGTTGGCGCTAACTTGTCTTGCATATACACGGTCACACAAATGTTGGCCACGTAGTGACGTACAAGATGTACGACAAGCTGATGTGATCTCTCCATTACGAATGCTAGTTTTACACGACCGAGCGCTTCCGGCTCGTACTTGATTCTGAGCATGCGTGGACTTTTGTGCAACGGACTTGTGTACACACGATCGGAAAGTCTGACAACAAAAATTTGTCGGTGGAAAACTTGAGAACCTGCTAGCCAACATTTGTTGGCGGAAAGTCAGACAACAAAATGTTCGATGGAGCATACTCAAGGTCAGACTTTCCACCAACAAGCTCACATCCAACATTTGTTGTCTGAAAATCCGATCGTGCGTACAGGGCATAACAGTAAAGAACCCTTTACGCAGTTTAAGGTTACATCGCTTCTCTTCCAATTTTAGTGAATGGCCGCGTGTCTTTTTAAATTCCCCTGCGTGGAATAGTTTTATCCCTATTGTGGGGTCACCAGTACAGTATTTCTACATTGAAATCATATCTCCTCTCAAGCGTCTATTCTCCAGAGAGAATAAGTTCAGTGCTTGCAGTCTTTCCCCATAGTTGAGATCCTCCAGTCCGTAGATTAGCTTTGTTGCCCTTTTATGGATCCTCTCTAGTTCCAGCACATCCCTTCTGAGGACTGGGGCCCAGAACTGAATAGCATACTCCAGGTGCGGCCGGACCGGAGTCTTGTAGAGTGGGAGAATCATCATTTTATCTCTGGAGTGAATCCCCTTTTTTTAATACCAATATTCTGTTGGCTTTGCTTGCAGCAGCCTGGCATTGCATGCCATTGCTGAGCCTGTCATCTACTAAGACCCCCAGGTCCTTTTCCATCCTAGATTCCCCCAGTGGTTCTCCCCCTAGTGAGTAGATTGCATTACATTTTTTGCAACCGACAGGAATTATTTTAAATTTTTCAACATTTTAAACCTCATTTGCCACGTAGTTGCCCACCCCATTCATTTGTTTAGATCTTCTTGCAAGGTTTCCAATTCCTGCGTAGACGTTATTGCCCTGCTTAGCTTAGTATCTTCTGCAAATACTGAGATTGAGTGGTTTATCCCATCCTCCAGATCGTTTATGAATAAATTAAATAAGATGACTCCCAGGACAGAACCCTGGGGGACCTTGCTTTCTACACTGGACTATTCCGAGTACTCCCATTTTAACCCCACCCTCTGGACTTGCCCCCATAGCCAGTTTTCAATCCATGTACTCATCCTTTGGTGCATGCTGACAGACTTTAGTTTGTGCAGTAAACGTTTATGGGGAACTGTATGGAACGCCTTTTTCCGAAATCCAGATACACCACATCTACAGGTCTTCCTTTATCTAGATGGCTGCTCACCTCCTCATAGGTGGTTAATAGGTTGGTTTGGCAAGAATAATTCTTCATGAATACATGCTGATTACTGCCAATACAGTTTGTATTACTAAAATCTTGTATATAGTCCCTTACCCCCTCCAAGAGCTTGTAAACTATTGATATTAGGCTAACTGGTCTATAGTATCTCACAAAGGTGAGTACATCCCTCCGATTTTTGTATCTTTTCATGTGACAACATTGAAGAAATTAAACTTTGCTACAACGTAAAGTAGTGAGTTTACAGCTTGTATAACAATGTAAATTTGCTGTCCCCTCAAAATAACTTACACAGCCATTATTGTCTAAACCGCTGGCAACAAAAGTGAGTATACCCTAAATGAAAATGTCCAAATTGGGCCCAATTAGCCATTTTCCCTCCCCGGTGTTATGTGACTCGTTAGTGTTTCTCAGGTGTGAACAGGGAGCAGGTGTGTTAAATTTGGTGTCATCACGGTCACGCTCTCATACTGGGCACTGAAAGTTTAACATGGCATCTCATGGCAAAAGAACTAGGAGGATATGAAAAAATAAATAAAAATTGTTGCACTACATAAAGATGGCCTAGGCTATAAGAAGATTGCCAAGGCCCTAAAACTGAGCTGTAGCACAGTGGCCAAGACCATACAGAGGTTTAACAGGACAGGTTCCACTTAGAACAGGCCTCGCCATGGTCGACCAAAGAAGTTGAGTGCACATGCTCAACGTCATATCCAGAAGTTGTCTTTGGGAAATAGATGTATGAGTGGTGCCAGCATTGCTGCAGAGGTTGAAGGGGTGGGGGGTACCTCTGTCAGTGCTCAGACCATATGCCACACACAGCATGAAATTGGTCTGCATGGCTGTTGTCCCAGAAAGAAGCCTCTTCAAAAGATGATGCACAAAAAAGCCTGCATTATTGTCTAAACCGCTGGCAACCCCTAAGTGAAAATGTCCAAATTGGGCAAACAGTTTTCTGAAGACAAGCAGACTAAGGACATGATAACAACCCCAAACACAACTCCAAGACAGCCAGTGCCTTTCTAAAGAAGCTGAGGGTAAAGGTGATAGAGACTGGCCAAGCATGTCTCCAGACCTAAACCCTATTGAGCATCTGTGTGGCATCCTCAAAACGGAAGTTGGGGGAGCGCAAGGTCTCCAACATCCACCAACTCCGTGATGTGGAGGAGTGGAAGAGGACTCCAGTGGCAACCTGTGAAGCTCTGGTGAACTCCATGCCCAAGAGGGTTAAGGCAGTGCTGGAAAATAATGGTGGCCACACAAAATATTGACACTTTGGGACAAATTTGGACATTTTCACTTAGGGGTGTACTCACTTTTGCTGCCAGCGGTTTAGACATTAATGGCTGTGTGTTGAGCTATTTTGAGGGGACAGCAAATTCACACTGTTATACAAGCTGTACACTTACTACTTGTCATTTCTTCAGTGTTGTCGCATGAAAAGATATAAAATATTTACAAAAAGAATACATTCAAGTGGCGGAAAGATGGTGAAGGTTTTGAAGGGGAAACTGTAGTGGGTTTAGATTATTTTTATTACTATCCAATTATAGCCCTTAGAATCTACCCGTATGTCTTCGGGTGGAAGTGTTTATACCAGAATCCTGGCATTCATGTAAAAGTGAAATTATTAACCTATACAATATCTACATCTATCCTAAACATGAGAAGGAAAAGCAGCAAGAGCTGTACTGAGGTAAATATACCCTTATCACTGTGCACTAAATAGGTTACATAGTAAAAATAGTAACCTGTTTTTTTTTTTTTTTAAACAGGGTGTTCAATGTTTTATGTAATAAATAAAAACATGTACTTACTTGATTTATCCCTGTGGAAGCAACTTTGAAAGACTGCAACTTCTGTTTCAGCAACTCAGGGTCACTGTGCCTAAAAGGACAACCTTTGAGAAAGTAAAGGAAAAAAAAAAAACGGTTTATTTAACAAATTAAGAGAAAAATACTGATACTTACTAAAGTGACTAAATTACTTCTAAATGCATACAAGTCTAATGAAGATAAAGGGAAAGTTAATTCTTCATACTGGAGACCATTGTATTGTACTACCCCCCCCCCCCCCCCCCACCCCTAAATAAGTTGTCTATGGTTATCAGAGCATTGCAGATTAAACATGTCCAGTGAGCATTATAGAAGAAACAAGAAAACAGCATTCGCTTTCTGTGAAGGAAATTACTTAATTAAAAACAAAAACATGCGACCAGTAGAGTTCTATTTAGTAAGCACAAGAAATAAATAGATAATGTTGGTGCTTCTGGACTGAGCATTTTATCTTCATTACCATTTACACAACACCAAACTGGGATGTGTGTCTACTCTAATTCTGTATATACTTCAGCTCAAAGCAAATTAATAATTCAAAGAAATTATGACTATTTTCTGAAGACTGTGCCAACATAAAGGGTCCCTCATAAAAGAATATGAGCCAATATTAAACTCTCCTTTTAAGAATGGATGCCAGGGAAGCTTGGGGATTGTTGACCAGTAACAGGTATAGAGGCATTCTGACATTCAATTATACCACACCTGTTCTTTGTGACTCAAAATTGTCAAAAAGTCAGAAAAAGCCAGGCAACTAGCATTTTTATAAGGTGACCAGGCCCATGCATCTTTCATGAATGCCACTTTAACCCCTTTCCAAACAGCCGCCGCAGTTGTACTGCGGCAGGTTGGCTCCCCTGGGCGAAACTACGTCACCTTACGTCGCTTCGCCTGTTGACCACTAAGGGGGGCGTGCCTCCGGAACCGTGAACCGGTTCTCTCAGGGGAGAGGATACAGATCGTGTGTTCATACTAAGTATGAACACCAAACTCTCTCTCCTCCTAGTCAGTCCCCCCCCCCCCCCCAGTTAGAACACACCTGGGGAACCCAGTTAAGCCCTAGTGCTAACCCCTTCCCTGCCAGTGATAGTTATACAGCGATCAATGCTATAAAAATGCACTGATTACTGTATAAGTGTCACTGGTCCCAAAAATGTGCCAAAAGTGTCTGATGTGTCCGCCATAAAGTTGCAGTCCCCATAAGGAGGAAAAAAATAAAAATAAATCGATGATCACTGCCATTACCAGTAAAAAAAATAATACAAATGCCATAAATCTACCCCCTATTTTGTAGACGTGATTTTTTTTTACCAAAAATATGTAGAATACATATCGGTCTAAACTGAGGAAATTATTATTATTTATTTTAATATGGATATTTATTAAAGGCAAAAAGTAAAAAAGATAGTGTTTTTTGCTAAAATGTTGCTCCTCTTTATAGCACAAAAAAAAAAAAAAAAAATGATCAAATACCACCAAAAGAAAGCTCTATTTGAGGGGAAAAAAAGGACATCAATTTTGTTTGGGTACAGCGTTGCACGACCACGCAATTGTCACTTAAAGCAATGCAGTGCCGCATTGCAAAAAATGGCCTGGTCATTGAGCAGCCAAATCTCCAGGGCTGAAGTGGTTAAATGGATAACATTTTTGGTGCATTTTACTTTAACCACTTGCCGACCTGCTCACGCAGACATACTGCGGCAGGTAGGCTCTCCTGCATGAACCTACGTACCTGTACGTCAGGCTGTGCAAAGACAGCAGGCGCACGCCGCATGGCTCCCGCGAACTCGATGTCCGCCGGCGATCCGCAATCGCGGTGAGGAGAGGCAGAACGGGAAACTGCATATGTAAACAAGGCAATTCCCCGTTCTGCCTAGTGAGATGACAGATCTACTGTTCCCAGTGATCTCTGTCATGTACCAGTAAGCTCATTCCCCCAACAGTTAAAAAACACCTAGGGAACACAGTTAACACCTTGATCACCCCCTAGTGTTAACCCCTTCCCTGCCAGTGTCATTTGTACAGTAAGTGCATTTTCATAGCACTAATCAATGTAATGTCACTGGTCCCCAAAAAGTGCAGGTCTTTAGACAGGAAGTGATCCCCTATATAACCCATCCCATACAGGAAGTACTTCGGTTTTGGAGCAAGCACTGAATCCTCAAAAAAGGAGGGGAAGGATCTCTGTGTCCCATGATGTACTCAAAAGAAAAGGATGACAAAAAATCCTATTTTTTTTCATACATCATGGGACGCAGAGTTAGGCTAATATTCATTACCTACTGGGACATCACAGAGCAATAGCCTTGAGGGGAGGGAGACACCCTGCCAAACAATAGCCATAAGACCTTATACGGCAGCCCGCAGTACACTGCGGCCAAAAGCCAAATCCTCGGCTGCTTGAACATTCACTTGATAAAATGTTGTCAACGTATGCACTGAAGACCAGGTGGCAGCCTTACAAATCTGAGCCACAGATACCCGATGGCGAAAAAGCCCAGGAGGTTCCCACACCCCTGGTAGAATGAGCCATCACCCTAAAAAGGGAGGAGTTTTACATTTCAGACCATAGGCCTGCATGACCAATTGGCGGACCCAATTGGCAATAGAAGCTTTGGAAGCTGACTGCCCCTTCTTGGGTCCTTTTAGTAAAAAAAAGTTTGGCAAAAAGGATGAAACAGGTCGTAACACGACATTGAAGGATAAAGTATGGTTCCCTGCACGAACGGGCCACCAACTCTGACACCCTTCTAGCTGAGGTGATGGCCATCAGGAAGGCTAGCTTACGTGACAGCAAGTCTAATGGAATTTCCTTGATAGGTTCAAATGGTTGTTTCTGTAAATACAGACAGCACCAAGTTCAAATCCCAAGGACACATAGGTGACCTAATGGGGGGGAGGAAACGAGTTGCCCCTTGCATAAAGGTTTGGACCAGCGCATGGGAGGCTAAAGGCCTTTGGACGAATATTGACTGGGCAGAAATCTGACCTCTGATTGTACTCAAGGCCAATCTGATTTCCACAGCTGACTGTAGAAAAGAGAATTCTCCCAATCACACATTTCCGAGAATGACATTTTTTGGCTTCACACTAAGCAATACAAGTCTTCCAGACCTTATGATAGATCTTCCTAGTGACTGCTTTTCTAGCATTCACTAGGGTAGACCCCACTGGTCCCGAGATGCCACGGTCCTTTAACACCCTGGCTTCAATAGCCATGCTGTCAAATTTAGAGACACCAGTATGACTGGAACCCCCTCTGCGAATCCTGCGCAACAAATGTGGAAGGAGAGGGATCGGAGGGAAAGCATAAACCAGGGAGTACTGGCTCAATGAAACTACCAAAGCATCTGCTCAGATTGCCAGAGGATCTCTTGTTTGGGACACAAACTGCTGTAGCTTTAATGGTGAACCTGGATGCCAGTAGGTCGACCTCTGGCAATCCCAAACACTGAACAGAAATGTTCCTAGAACACCTCTGGGTGTAGGGACCATTCCCCCAGGCAGATCTGCTGGAGGTTGAGATAATCTGCCTTCCAAAGCTCTACTCCCAGGATATGGACTGCTGATAGAAAATCGGCACATGTTCCTCTGCCTAGGCTAGTAGGTGGTTCACCTCCTTCAGAGCTGAACAACTCCTGGTACCGCCTTGGTGGTTTATTTAGTCCACTGCAGGAGCGTAGGGCCAGACGTACTGCCTGTAACTCCAGGACGGGCAGGATCTGTTGTGTCCTTGACCATTTCCCCTGAGCTGTGAGCCCCTCTAGGGTCGCTCCGCAGCCTGAAAGACTGACATCTGTAGTCAATACTCTCCAAGTTACCTGGTGGAAGGATTTTCTCTTTCGCAGGTTCCGATCCTGCAACCACCAGTTCAGGCTTAAGCATGCCCAAGGAGATAAGCACATTGGATAATCCAGTGTCTTGTTGTAAAGGCCTGGAATGGAACTGGGCATAGGGCACTGCCCTTGAAGAAGGAAACCATCTTCCCTAGAAGACTCATACAGAATCGAATGGAGGGCTGTCTAGTGCCTCTATCCCTTATCTGACACACCTGATCCTTCAGGGCACAATATCTTATGGGTGGCAAAATTACCCTTGCTTGGACCGTAGCTGGGATCAGACCTAAATACTTTAGGCTTTAAGCTGGTCTCAAGGCTGACATTTGGGTATTTATTATCCAGCCTAAGCTTTCCAAATACTGCACTTTGCATGTTATGCTCTGTTCTAGAGCCTGTGGTGAGTGATCTCTGAGCAGGAGGTCGTCCAGATACCAAGCACCAAGATCCCCTTGGGCCCTTAAATGACCCAGTACTGGCGCTAGAACCTTTGTGAACAACCGGGGAGTCGTGACAAGCACGAAGGGTAGAGCCACAAACTGAAATGGATTCTACTGCAAATCGCAGGGACCTCTGATGAAGCTGAAAGATAGGTATGTGTAAATCCGCTTCTTTTATATCGATGGAAGCTAGAAAGTCTCCCATCTGGAGCAAGGCTACCACTGACAGACTCCATCTGAAAGGACTGGATTCGTAGATACTGATTCAGGGATCTTAGATCCAAAATGGGCCCTGTGTCTCTGTTTGGTTTTTGAACCGTAAACAGGTCCAAGTAAAACCCTGTGCCTCTTTCGGATACAGGAACCTCTACAATCACTCCTTGATGCACTCAATTATGTAGTGCCTGAAACAATAAGTCTCTGTTTGGAAGATCCGAGATTGGGATGCACCGATACCATTTTTTTTTTTTTTTTACAATGAGTACAAGTACGGATACTTTTTTTTTTTTAATTTTTTTTTTTTTAGTACTCGCCGATACAAATTACCGATACATACTGCAACTGTTTTGTTTTAACGTCAGCTGTCAGCAATGTACCATTGAAAAGTTATATATAAAATAAAATAGATTTTCTTTTAATTTAGCACTTTTTGAAAGTGAAATGTGTAAATATATGTTAATATACATGTGTAAAAATATTCACTAACAAAGCAAACAAAATAAATTTGTTTATAAAATAGACGTGAACAAAAGAAAAAAAAAAACATGAACATAATAAATAAATGGAGGAGAATAATGGAGTTAATTAAGGCTGATTAGAGTAAATTAAGGGTTATTAAGGGGTTAAAAGGAGGAACATTTGTTCATCCCTTTGATCTGAGATGAAGAAACAGAAATATACAAAAAGAAACAAGGTTATAAAAATAGCGCCTGTATAGCTCCTGAAAAAAGCCGGTCCTTTCACTCCAGTGTGAAAGCTGGGGGCTTTCACACTGGAGCGGTGCGCTAGCAGGACGGTAAAAAAAAGTCCTGCTAGCAGCATATTTGGAGCGGTGTATTCACCGCTCCTACCCATTGAAATCAATGGGATACCGCGGCGCTTTGCGGGGGGGGGGGGGGGGGGTTTAACCCTTTTTCGGCCGCTAGCAGGGATTAAAACACCCCGCTAGTGGCCGCAGACCGCGGCTAAAACGACGGTAAAGCAGCGATAAATATAGCGCTGCTTTACCATCGCCGCCCGCACCGCCCCAGTGTGAAGCCGGCCTAACACTGGGGAAACCCACTGACAGCTCAAAGAACCGAGCATGAAAGTATCTGTTTCAGGTATCGGTGCATTTGCACGAGTACCGATACTTGTGCAAATACTCGGTATGGGCACCAATACTAGTATCAGTGCAAACCTAATTCGAGGGAACGCTTAGAAGCCTCTGAGGGGGAACCCCCCGCAACTCCAGCTTGTAACCGCGGGATATAGTTGAGGTGACTCACTCATCCTGAACTATTCTCCAAATGTCCACAAAGTGCAGCAGCTTTCCCCCCACCCGATAGAGTGGGGGCATCCCCTCAAAAGGTGGGCTTGGTGCTGGGTTTAGAAGAGTTTTGGACCCAGGGCTTTTTCTGGCCCTGGCCTTGCCCCTGGCTCTAGTGCCCTGTTGGCAGCTGAACTGCCTTGGCGCTGAGATACTTGAGGAAGCAGTCCCTGAGGTTTTAAATGTGCCTGGTGCTTTTCTTCACAGGAAGTAGAGAATTCTTCCCTCCGGAAATCTTTTGGATACAATTGTCAACAAATAAACATTTTCCCATGGGGAAACCTACCAACAACTTTTTGCCAGGAAGCTTGGCTGACCAGTTCTTAAGCCACAAAAGTCTGCACATGTACAGACAAGAGAGCTAAACTAGAAACCTACTGTATTGAATCCTTTATTACCTGTGTCAACAGCAAAACACAGCGCTCAAGGAATATCTGTCTTATTTTCAGCAAGATCATCCCCTCGGTTAGGCCAGTCAATCAGTCTGACCTGATCCTTTATGGACTGGCAGATAACAATTTCTGCAACATCTGGCTGAATAGCTGAACTGGCCAAAGAAAAGGAAGCTTTTAATAATGACTCCAATTTCTTGTCAACAGGGTCTTTAAAGCCCTGTGCGTTATCTACCGGACAAGTTAAGTTCTTATTTAAGGAAGAGACTGCTGCATCTACGGCTGGCATGCTCCACTTCTTAAACTTTTCATCCATGGGATATAAAAGGCAAAACCTCTTAGGAGGAACAAAAATCCATTTAGGATGTTCCCAATCAGCATACACCGCCTTTCCAACAGAGGGTGTAAGGGGGAAAGCCTGTGTGGCCTGAAGAGGCCTCAGGGACTCTAAAGCAGACCAGGGGGGCTCAGTAACCCTTTTATAAAAAGCCTCTGCGACTGAGAGGCAGACATCAACTGGATATCTTCTTGTCCAGATTTCTCAGAAGCAGACTCATCCGCCAGGCCCTCAACCCATTCCTGCTTCAAACTAGGAGGCTCCGGGGAGGGGGATCTGTAATGCTTCTTGCCACCCTGCGGGATGGAGGCAATCATGCCAGCAATCCTGTTCTCTAACCTGGCTAGGGCCAAGGACAGTTCATCCTTGGTGATACAGGGTGAAGCAGCAGCGTTGACTGGAGGCACAATACCAGATAGGCACAGCGGCTCGGATTGCCCAGAAGCCTCTGGTCTTTTAGCGGATACAACACTAGGGATACGACTAAGTTCATCAGGAACTACTGAGGACATAGGTGTGCCCTTCCCTGTAGTGTTAGTCCTGCACCTCTTTTTTGAAGACATTTACAAGCCACAAAGAGAGCACCTGGGTGTAGAAGTAACACACCTCAGAAGGGAGACCCTTTAATAGGGCTCACCAATCCCCATGCAACAATCCTGCTAAGCACCTTTAGCCGGCCAAGCAACACCTGGTGACTCATGTGACCCGGGTAAGGAGAAATGAACAGCTGCAAATGCCTGGTTCAGAGCCTGCTCTGTGCCCCACAGCTGCCTTCTGGAAGCACCGCATGCTTGGCATACACAGCTTAAATAAGCTGGCTGTTCACCGGAGCGTTCTGTGCAAGCTTGCGCAGTGTGGGGTCCCGGCGAATGGGCGTGGCTGTATTCGCGTACGACACAAATCTTCGTGCACCCAGATAAAGGCTATGGTGCATGTACGGCTTTGGGCAAAGTTGCATGCGCCATGGCCGCCAAACAAACGCCTGAGCACAGCAGCGCTCTTGCAAATGCACATGCGCCATGGCGAAACCAGGCAAAATTTTTGTTTGGGTACAGCGCCACACAACCGCGCAATTGTCAGTTAAAGCGGCACAGTGACGTTTCGCAAAAAATTGCATGGTCATTAAGGGTGCAAATTCTTCCGGGGCTGAAGTGGTAAAGTGTAAACTTATTTTTGCTACGTCTGTATAAAATCTATATTTAAACATTTAGTACAGGGTCCAACCCATGAAACTGTGGGCAGTGGTGCTGAATCCGGTATGATGGTACAATTCCTAATACTCAAATTTAGGATTATGGTTAGATCATTTAGAGGACTTAGAACTAAGGCTCCTTTCACACTTGTGCGACTTAGTATCAGACTTGTGAGACCCAAAGTCGTAGGACATGTGAAATGCCATGCATTTCTATGAGAGACATTCTAATTGAACCTACTGAAGTCGCTGCAAATTCAGAAAATTTTCCTGCACGTCTTTGAACCGAATTTGACATGACTTCAATGCCAGAGAGTGTAAAAGTCTTATTAAAGTCTGAAAATCGCGAAACTTTGGAGTCAGCTAGAGTGAAAGGAGCCTTAGGCCGCTTTTAGTCCAGAGTTGCCATGGATGGATCAAGAAAAGAGAGAAAAATGAAGTGCACCAAGTAAAGTGACAAAGGGGTTTGGAAAGTCAAAACAAATTTTCTGAAGTGTAATAGGTGCCCACAAACTAAGTATCTTTCTAAAACTAAGTACATGTGGAATTGCTAGATGAGATTCTTCTGCACGGGCAGTCCTTTAACATAATGTAGTGTAGAAAAATAACAACCCTAACACACCATTAGCTGTATCTTAAATGTACTACTTTCTGATAATTCCATGTCTTTTTGGAGGGTAATTTTAGGTCTTCCATACAAGGAAATGTATCATTTAGTTTTATTTTTTAACTTTTGTTTGGTTGCTACAAGTATTAAAGTAGAAGTGTGATCAAATATTGATCACACTTTAATTTTAATTTTGTCCATACTTCTATGGATCACAGGAGCGCAGTTCGTTCTGCACTCCTGTGACCCTTTTTCAGCCGGTCCAGGCGCTGGATCAATCCTGACTACACAGTCGGTATCCACCCAGCAGCCTGGACCAGCAGTTGACTTAGCCTCTCAGCAAGCCGCTGGGAGACTGAGTCAGCAGCTCCTGCCCCTGCACAGCTCAAAGCTCTAGTGAGCGCTGGAGGAGCAGAGAGCTGGTGACTGACAGTCACCGCTCTCTGATCAAAGCAGATGGAAGAAATTAGAGTTTAGCAGTTTGATCGCTCAGTTCTTAGTGTACAGGTGGGCAAGGGACAGATGCAGCATGGGATTGACGCTGCATCCACCTAGGCGAGTATGCATTTTTTTTTTTTTTTATTTTGGGGGGAAAGCCATACTTCTCTTTTGAAGTTGAACTCAAGGAATTCAGTTCCTTTGTAAAAACTGAAGGCATACCATGGGTTCAACGAGGTGCCTGCCACCTTCTGGACTTTAATTTACATCTGACAGCATTATTGTGCTCCAGGAAGATAGCTTTCAGAGATCAGACGCAGGATGCTTTAGTCTCAACTCCTTCAAGTGTAGAGTAAATGCTGCTGCTATACCTGCCCCTTCCCTCCTCCTGCCCAATCACAGAAGTCTCTGTGTTATGTGAACGTATTGATAAAATGCAAAGGCCTCTGTGAATGGGCAGCAGAAGGAAGGGGGTGAGCATAGCTGCTGTGTCTTTCTCCTCTCACAGCCCCGACTGTATCCTCCAGGAGTGCAATAAACCCGTCAGATGAAAATAATAAAAGTCCAGGTGTTGGCAGGCACCTAGTTGGGCTTAACTCATAGTATGCATGCACACAGTACCAAGTGGCTGAATTCCTGGAATACAGCTTCAAAAGGTATACATGTCCATGTATGCGTGGCTCAAAACAAGGATGTCAGTGATTTACTTTTTGGACCACAGGGCTAGGAAATTCTATAGTTCAGTTGGGAACCACATACTGAAAAATGAGGTTCCACAACATTTCCACTCTGATACCTGTGGTTAAAATATGAAAAAAGCTGTGCAACTTCAATTCTGCATCATAGAATAGAATGAAAAAAATAATGCAGAACTAAACTGTATCTAAGCACCACCAAACCAAAATGATATTTTACTCATTGCACCCATCTATCCATGTCTCCATGCTTTATTTTGTTGAGAACTCACTTTAAAAAAACATCTCCCCCTAGCATTTCTAGCCACAGTCATCTTGAGTAAGTGAAGATGATTTATGTAGCATTTACTTCCTAGAGTCCATCATACCTTAGCTCAGGCACGCAGGCAGGAGTGTGTGCTTGGCTGAGAAATCATCTCCTTCATGAAGACTTATGAGTTTATGACATCATTTTAACATCAAACATCATCAAAGTTTAAAACAAGTAAATATATAGTAATATGGCTGCCTATTTATTTAATAATGCCAGCAGCAAAGGATTCAAAAATAGTTCAGAGAGAGTTTAGTTCCACTTTAACATGGGGCATTTGAAAATAAATATTGCATAGAAAAAAAAAATATATATATATTTTTTCATTTACCATGATAATCTCCTTGACTTGGTGGATTTGACACAATGATCTTCATGCAACTGTATGGTGTGTAGTCTGTTCTCTTTCCTTCTTTACCATAGTTGTGACGAATGCTGTAAGCATACCCTTTGTCAAACTGAAAACAGAGGACTTGTTTTAATGATTTGTACAACAAATTCGATAATGGGTATAAAGCTATTTTTTTGGAACATTTAGGTCTACACCACTGTAACGTGAACTCCCTTTGGTCTGTAAAATAATAAATACACTAGGAACATCCTTTAAAATATTGGTAACTGGCCTTTTGCATTAATGGACTTAATGAATCACTCTTCCCACTCCCTTCCCTCCAAAAAAGAAAGCTGCTGTCACTGATGTGCGACAGGAAAGCAGGAATTCTGTGTGTCCCATGGAACCAATTAGGGCCTGAAAAGTTGCAATTCAGAATTTAGCTATCTTTTTTGTTGCCCTTTACTCAAACATTAGATAAGTGGTGGAAGAGAAGCTTTGCCTATCAACGCATTCCTAACAGAATTTGCGTATGTGTGTCTATGTACCACCACCTGCTGATCAGCATTATTGCTTCCAGGACACAATCCTACATAGCGTTACGAAAAGTTGATGTAAATACTGGGTTAACTAGACAGGAAATTAAACAGAAAGTGCTGTGATATGTAAAGTGCTTTCAAGCCATGAGCACCATCTGCAAATTGATGGATACTGATCAAAAACTTTCACACTGCATTATTTATTCCTAAATGGATGGGAATTCATTTCCAAGTGTTTACACTGCCGAGCACAAACCAAGCCTAGGACAGCTGCTAAGAAATAACATTTTTCCCTTGTCACCATTTCTAGACATTTAAAAACAAAAACAGTTTAGCTATTTTTTCACAGTCTGCCACAGCAATTCACCTCATTACTGAATGGCGATGACATATTAAGTTTATCCTGTTACAGCTATCATCTTGGCAAGACGTGAAATTGATAATGCCTTAATGCCATTTTAAATTATAAGCGTGCAACAGACTACTCCTTAAAACCAAACACAAAAGCATTTATATTCCTGGTCAAATGCTCAATATATTATACTTTAGATTACCATAAGTCTTTGTATTTACATGCTAAGCAGGGCAGGGAAAGCAACTTTTCAGTATTGCTGGTATAAAGAAAATTAATCTCCATATTAAGTGAGTGGCTGGTCGACTTGTGATCTTGGAAGTGAAGTTGTCACCCATAAAATGTCTGGCTTTGCCTTTGAGCAGTCAACCTTTACTGCAGATCGTGCTTGTTCCTGCCATGAACCAAAATTATTCAGTAATCTAATGAGATGTGCTGTACAAATAATTATCCCCAGAGCAGAACAGCCGTACTCGGCAGAAACAGATGGGATACTACCATGCTTATGAATATATAATTTACAGCCAGCAAAGGCATTGAATAAACAGCAGGAGAATAAACTCTCGCCTGTTACAAGATGCTGGTGGAGAGAGCAGTCAATCTTCTACTATCATGTGTTCCATCATGTAACACCTTTCATGCCACTGTGAAGCTATTTAAATGGGCACTTCAGGCAGAGATGTAAAGAAAATATACTTAGGAAGGGTTTAAAAACTTTATAGGAGTCTGCCTGTTTCAGCAAAGCACGTTTTTGGATTTAGGAAGCTGATAAAGATGTGGAGTGATGTACTTTATTCATAGCTGAAATATAGAACGGTGTGCGAAACCGATCAGGAAGCAATGTTGCAAACCAACAACTGAGGTGACCTGTTAAGGGCACATCAAAGCCCTTAACATACCCAGAAACAGGCTGCTAGGAACACGTGCATATCTAGACTTTCTATAAAAATTCTAACCTTGCCCTAATGGAACTTTAAATGCAATGGGTTATCTCACCAGCAGGTCAAAGTGGGAGTTGGTTAAAAAGGATGAATACCAACACACTGAAAATAAGTTTCAAAGGAAAGAAAACAATCATACGCAATTTTGTTTTTTTTCCCAACGTAATGGTTATCTTTTTAGATATAATAGGCAAGACAAAAAAACAGCATGAGATATTGCAAATTCATTTGGTCAACACAACAAAATGATTACAATGTATATGTTCCATTTTAAAAACAGTGGAGGACAAGACTTTAGGCATTATCTGGAGTAGCTACAATGATTAAGCACTTAAGCCTTGGAAGGATTTATCCCCTTAATGACTAGGCCATTTTTTGCCATACGGCACTGCGTTATTTTAACTGATAATTGCGCGGGCGTGCGACGCTGTACCCAAGTAAAATGGATGCCCCCCTCACAAATAGAGCTTTCTTTTTGGTGGTATTTGATTACCTCTGCGGTTTCTATTTTTTGCGCTATAAAAAAAAAAAAAAAAGGGCGACAATTTTGAAAAATATATATTTTTTTGCTACAATACATATCCAATAAAAAAAAAATGTATTCATTAGTTTAGGCCAATATGTATTCTATATATTTTTGGTAAAAAAAAATAAAAAAAAAAAAGCAATAAGCTTATATATTGATTGGTTTGCGCAAAAGTTATAAACATCTACAAAACGGGATAGATTTATGGCATTTTTTTTTTTTTTTTTTTTTACTAGTAATGGCGGTGATCTGATTTTTAGCGGGACTGCGGCATTAGAGGACAGATTGGACACGTGACACTTTTTTGGGACCAGTGACATTATTACAGTGATCAGAGCTAAAAATATGCACTGACCACTGTATAAATTACACTGGCAGGGAAGGGGTTAACACTAGGGGGCGATAAAGGGGTTAAGTGTGTCCTAGGGAGGAGCTTTCTAACTGTGGGGGAAGTGGACTGGCTGGGAGTACAGAGAGATCAGTGTTGCTGATCACTAGAAACAGACAACCTCTCTGTAAATCTAAAGATGATTTCTTCAGAAAAAACAATGGACTCCAAACAAGCACCCGATTCCAGCAAATGAGTGGAGCACTTGGATGGTTGGTGTGATGCATCGTTATTTGATTCTACAAACCCTTATATCTATCTATCTATCTATCTATATTATATGTTTAGGAGCTTATGCCTTATGAACAAAGATTTCTGAAATCAGTGGAACTAAACCTAATAATTTAACAGTTTCCTAAAACAGTTGTCATTCACGGCATGCCCTGAATGATAACTGTCCACATGCTTATGCTCTCAAACAAATTTTCAAGTCATGAAATGGCTGGTGTCATCTGATGTCAATTGATCACAAGTGCAGCAACATGGCAACTACATATCAAATCAAGGCTAAGATGGCAGCTTCCCTGACTGTAAAGGATAGGAGGTTTTAGTTCCACTAGAATTATCCAAAAGAGTATTGTTAACAATGCAACCTGACACAGGCTGGTGTTGAGTTGTAAAGGTATATCCATCAATCAACTAGAATGTGGATTATTTCTAAGGGTGCATTTAGACTTGTGCATGGCAACAATTAGTGTTAAAACACGCTTTACTGTGTTTTCACAGAGCACTTAAATGCATCTGGCAAACTGAAAGTGGCAAAGATACCCTAATGCAGTGGTTCTCAACTCCTGTCCTCAGGACCCACTAACAGACCAGGTTTCCAAGATAACTGAACTAAATCACAGGCAATATCATTTGCTGCTCAGTGATTGCAGTATTCTTGTCTGCATCTCCCCAAGGTAATACTTGTTAGTGGGTCCTGAGGACAGGAGTTGAGAACCACTGCCCTAACTCCTTGCACAATAAATGTCACGTTCAGGCGGCAGATTTCACTCAGCCAGTGTTACATAGTTGGTCAAGTTGAATAAAGACATCAGTTCATCCAGTTTGACCAGGCATGGTAGTTTGTATGCATTTATGTCTCTAGTACTTTCCATATCCCTGTATATTGGTTATGCCAAGATGCCCATCTAAGGTTTTTCTATTAAAATCGTTAACACTTCCCACTGATTGTGGAAGGGAGTTCTACACCTTTACAGTTCTAACAGTAAAGAACCTCTTACGCAGTTTAAGGTTAAATATCCAACTTCATTGAGTGGCCATGTGTCCTCTTGAGCAATCGGAGACTGAACAGTTTTCTCCCCATGCTAAAATCACCATTTGGAGATCATGTCCCCTCTTAAGCATCTCCTCTCCAGGGAAAATAAGCTTAATGTGTGTGAGCCAGCAGAGGGGAACTGCTTCAAAATAGGACAGGCATTCCTATTTGCACCATGGTGTAAGTATTAGCAGCTTTATCCTGTCTTGCAATTAATCGTTTCTACCCCACATGTACTCAAAATTTCAGTTAAGCGGAGTACATGCTGTGGCAACAGTGGGCAGGCCCAGCAACTCGAAATGTGACATTTACCAGAGTTAAAAGTATAGGGTGTAAAATGGCAAGCCCCATGTTTCTCTTATGACAAGTGTACATTCCATACAGGAAATATTTAGGCAGCTCTACACGGCTGTCCTGTAAATTGCTTTTCTTAGAGTGTATTAAGGGACACATGAAGTCATAGTCAGGTTATATTGACTCCTACAGAGGAATTGGACACTACCA
This sequence comes from Lithobates sylvaticus, assembly GCA_028564925.1. Lineage (NCBI taxonomy): Eukaryota > Metazoa > Chordata > Amphibia > Anura > Ranidae > Lithobates > Lithobates sylvaticus. The sequence continues at coordinate 322,629,170 of CM053028.1, read as the reverse complement.
AAAATATGGCTGTATACGACTTCCTGTATTCCTTAATGGACAAAAAATAGAATTGTTTTAAAGTGGTTGTAAACCCACTCCAGTAAAAACCAAAAAAAACCTGCAAGACAAAAAGGCATAATAATGAGCTAGTATGCATAGCACACTAGCTCATTATGAAATACTCACCTTAGATCGAAGCTCCCCGCAGCGGTCTCCATACACTGGTCCAGCCACATCACTTCCAGAGTTATTTCCGGGTATCTGCGCTGCGATTGGCCGGAGCCACAGTGACGTCACTCCCACGCATGCGCTGCCGGTGAGGGCATGTCAGATGAAGCAACGGCATGAATGAGCTGTGCCAATGACGTCGGCTCATGTTGATACAGGGTATATCTCCTAAACTGTGCAGGTTTAGGAGATATCCAGGGTAGCTACAGGTAAGCCTTATTATAGGCTTAACTGTAGTAAAAAAGTGGATTGTAAGGGTTTACAACCACTTTAATTTCTGTAAAATCCTCTTATTGGAAACCATTAAGAGACATGAAATCATATACAGTCAGTTTTCTGCTCCAATCTATCTGTAGGTGGCAGTATAACCCGAAAGCATATTCCTTTTTGTGTCATTTAAAATATTTAAATAATCCCGTCCTTAAGTAGGTTTCCTGTGTTGCTACTAAAATGTGTCTAGAGATACACGAGAAAAAAAATGTCTTATTATCTCGCTATAAAACATATTATTGGTACAACTGACCCATTTTTGCTGAAATAATTATGTCAATACTTAAAACAATAGTTGAAATTTTTTAAGCCCTTTGACACTTTTTTTGTTACAGAACCATCGTGGCCAAATAAGGCTCGACACTCAAACTCAAAAACAGAGAAGTGGTGCTACTCAACTTTTCTCCAGTATGTGATGTTGACAGAGTCCATCCAATAAGCACTTCAATGTGGTGCTGAAAGAGGACAAGCATACTTCCAATGAATCTGGAAGTAATCCTACAAGTTCCCCTCACAGCATAACAATTTTTTTTGGTAAATGTATATATTGATCTATAAAAACACCGGTGTACCCTCACACAAACACAATAGTTTTGATGTGTAAATAATTAGGAGGCTTCACAGCTGTCTGAATCACTTCTACATTCTGGCTAAAAAGATGTAAATCACCAAGCTGATATTGTGGATGCAAGTTTGCTTACATGCGGATACTGCCGCCACTGTAGTAATTAAAGTAGCAGCATAAAAATGAATGAAAATACGTCAGCTGCTATTAAAAGAAAATGATGGGTTTGGGGTTTCCCCCCCCCCCCATCATACTTACCTAGGTGGATGCAGCATCTGTCACCGGGCGCCTCTGCACTGAGAACAGAGCGATCGAACATCACCGATGGCTCGGTACTCTCTGTTCCCCGAGCAGAGAGCTGCTGACTGTCAATCAGAAGCTCTCCGCTCTGCTCCTCAATGCTCACTGGAGCACTGAGCTGTGGATTGGTGGGGAGTGGCCGTCTCAGGCGCTCAGTGGCTCACTGAGAGGTTGAGTTGGGTATCAGTCCCGGCACCTGGCAGATCCAGACTCCCATTGTCGGGATGATGCAGTGTCTGGACTGATTACTGTGATGTCAGCAGAAGGCGGACTTCAGTCAGCTCTATGTTTAAACTTGGTCACAAGAGTGCAAAACGATTTTCACTCCTGTGACCCATAGAAGCCCAGCTAAACGAGCTTAGGCTGGACATCTCCTTTAAGGGCTGCTACTGAAACCCTCCATTTATAAGAACTAGTTGCCTGGCTACTAGAGCTGCATGATTAATCGTCAAGAATTGTTATTGCGATCTTGACAAAAAAGTGTTTCTCAATTCTTTCTCTCTGCTCTTCTGAAACCACAGCCAAAAGAAAGGAAGAGAAAAACTGGGCAGTCTGCCAAGAATTAAAACATTCTTTATCAGTTGAACTTAAGTATAAACATTGTAACAATTTGTCAATGGAATAGACTTTGTGTGTAAGTGAAAAATGTTTAACCACTTAAACACTAAACCTTTTTGACATTTGTTGGTTTCAAGTTAAAATAATTTTTTTTTTGCTAGAAAATTACTTAGAGCCCCCAAACATATATATTTTTTAGTAGACACCCTAGAGAAGATAATGGCGGTTGTTGCAATATTTTATATCACACTGTATTTGCGCAGCGGTCTTTCAAATGCAATTTTCCTTTTAAAAATGACTTTAATGAATTTAAAAAAAAATTAAAAAAAAAAAACGAACCAGTAAAGTTAGCCCATTTTTTTGTTTAATGTGAAAGATTTTACGTTGCGAGAATCGTGATCTTTTTATTGTAAGCAAAAAAATTGTGATTCTCATTTCGGCCAGAATCGTGCAGCTCTACTGGCTACCATGCAAATCCAAAGATACTTGCCCTAAATGAACATTCAGAAAAGGAGCTCTGAATTAATTTGCTACATGTATACCCCTGTTCAGTAATTCACAAAGTACTTTAGTGACAGCTGGCAGACTCCATATTTATTTCAGTACAGTTTTCCTTTAAACCAAAACAGCCTAATAGGTTTAAAACAATAAAAGTCCTCTCCACTGCAGTAAAATACTGCCTTTCACTAAACTTTATTATTTTGCTTCTAATCTCCATATAAAATATGCTGCAGAAAAGACTTAAATCCCAAATTGAAAAAAAAAAAAAAATCAATAATACGGAGATAGGGAAATTAATTTCAAGTGTCAACATTTACATATGATTCCTAACCTTGGGATACCCAAGAACATAATTATTTAGGGTTTCAAGAAAGGAAACATTTCTGTGGGAAATATAGCAAGGCATAATTAAGTTTAATCGGCATTCACATTTGCTGTGCAGAATAATTAAAACTACATCACCCTTAAATCTACATAACTATGTTCTGGAGATATTCTCATTAGTAATACTTTATCTAGTTTTATATCAAATTGGAACCTTCGTTTACAAGGTCACACAATAAATTAGGCAAACAAAATTAAAGAAAAAAAAAAGTTATAGTATTTTAATAATAAATAATATAAATAAAAAAAATATATGGGTTTACAACCACTTTAATGGAAATTTAAGTAATTTCTGATCTTTTCAAATCTGCAGGTTTCTTTCAAATACCACCTACTGATCCGTCTTCAGCTTTTTTTTTTTTTGCAACGTCATATCCCTGTCAATTGTAATGACACACAGAGCTTTATTTAACAAAACGTATTTATTTGGGGTTTTATTCCACTACATTAAGTGGAATTATCTCTGCAATGGAACAAATATTTTAAATTATTTTGGGTGTATAAACATGAAACTTAAAGTAGAAGCTCACAACCAGTGTTAAATGAACCCCAGGGGGAACTATTGCTCAGTAAAGTTTCAGAAAGACGTTTAAAAAAACTTTGTGCAGAGAAGGAAAGAGTATCAGGAGGATAAGATAAGGCACAGACAACAGATAAGCCCGGTACACACGATCAGACTTTGACGGGAAATGTTGGACGTCAGGCTGTTGGTGGAAAATCTGACTGTGTGTATGCTCCATCGGACACTTGTTGTCGGACTTTCCGCCAACAAATGTATGTTGTCGGAATTTCCGATCCTGTGTACACAAGTCCGTTGGAAAAAGTCCAAAGTAGATATGATAAGATATGCTCTGAAGCAGAAGCGGTCGGTCTTGTAAACTAGTGTTTGTAATGGAGAATTAACATTCGTGACGTGGCAAATTAGGAAATCTCCAAATGCAGAGCACAATTCTCTTCTACGTTAATGGGATAATAATGAAGCAGCTTTGCTGGCGATACTGATGGAGTTATTGCAAACAAATTTTCAAAGGCTTTTTTTCTAGTGATAAAGAATAAATATTATTACGTTTTTATTTATTTTTTTATTTGTGCAAGTTACCACAACACCATTATCCTGTAGTTTATAAGATCAAAGATACAACTATGTTGGTGTCCCTTGTCAATTTTACATTGTATTTTTTAAAATGTAACTGCCTACTCCCAAACTGTCAAGTAAAACACATAGCCAAGTATTATTCTCCACAATTTTTTTATTGTGCACTAAAAAAATAAAAATAAATGAGACATGCTATCTGCCAATAGAACGTAACCAAAAAGTGCATTCTATGCATCCAATATATAGAAAATATACCAATTTAAATCATTATTCAACCAAAAAATAATGTCAAAGCAATAACTCCAAGGCCAATAATAAATAACACGCTATCTCCTCCGATTCCGCAACATGTCTGGTTGACGAACGGACGTTCAGAAATGAACTGAAAAGCACAAACTGAAAAGCTCTAAATGAAAAACGCGAAAAGAAAAAGCGCGAATTAACACTCAAACTTCTACTAACACGAAATTAGCAGAAGGAGCCCAAAGGGTGGCGCTAAAGAGCCGAAAAACAATGTAGTACGTCACCAAATTCGTAATTGTTGGCCAACATTTGTGTGGCCGTGTGTAAGACAAGTTTGAGCCAACGCCCTTTGGACAAAAGTCCATGGTTTTGTTGGCGGAAAGTCCAATCGTGTGTACGAGACATAACTCTTAAAGCTGTCAGCAGATTGGCCTCTAGTGGCTCTGTTTTAGGCACTCTGACAAGAATAGGGAGCAACTGAACATGTGCAGTGCAAGGTAAGACTATGCATTACTGGATTTTAAACAGTAAATGCACTACTTTTTAATGTTTTACACAGCTATACCTGCAAGACGGGCCAGCCTGAAGAGATCTATCAGGACTTAATTTTCTGAACAAAGTTCCACTTAAATAAGCAGGTTTTTTTTTTTTTTACGTGTTCTCTACTGCCAGAAAATTGGCATATCATTCTCCTCTGGTCATGCTAATGAATCTCTGTTAATCCTTGCATTTCTTGCCCTAATCAGCCTTGTTTAACCACTTAACGACCTCGCCATAGCCGAATGATGGCTACAGCGCAGCATAACTCTGGGAGGGCATACATCAACGTCCTCCCAGAATCGCGCTCTCGCTTGGGCACGCACCCGGGAATATCCATGACATCGGCCGTATACCACGTCATCGCTCCATCAAATGACACAGCGATCACTTGTAAACAAACCAGCGTCATGTCCGGTTCCTCTCTCCCCTCTCTGTACCGATCACTACAGTGTGAGTGGAGAGGGGAGAGATCGGGTGCAGCAGCTCTGTGGGCTGGATGTGTAGTGCCCACAGCACTGATCTGTGCCCATTGCAGCCTCATCCATCCAATCATGCTCAGCCATCCATCCCTAATCAGCAATACTCATCCATGCTCAGCCATCCATCCATCATCCAGCAACACTCATCCATGCTCAGCCATCCATCCATACTGATCCATGCTCAGCCATCCCCATCCATCCATCCATCCATGTTCATCCATGCCACTTCAGTTCTCATCCATGCCACTAGAGAGCCTCACAAAAGTGTAATAGGTAGTCAAATTAGATTTTAAATGTATGCCCCTAGAACACCCAACGGTGCTCCCTGCATGTTGGGCCTCTGCATGTGGTATTGCCGTACTTGGGAGGAGTAGGAGAATCTATTTTGGGGTGTAATTTTTGGTATGTACATGCTATGTGTTAAAAAATATTGTATAAATGGACAACTTTGTGTAAAAAAAAAAAAAAAAAATAGGATTTTTGTACTCACCATAAAATCCTTTTCTCTGAAGTTCATTGACGGACACAGTACCTTTAATCTTGACCTTAGGGTTATATCGCCACCTTCAGGAGAGGTCTAGGCAAAACATGTAAAAACAGCAAAACTGCACAGTACCACCCAGGGGGTGGTCCTAGTGGCTATAACCCTTCACTCTGCTTCCAGCAGCTCCGTTAATCAAAAAGTAGTACAAACATAAATAGATAAATAGGAGGGGTGGGTGCTGTGTCCGTCAATGAACTTTAGAGAAAAGGATTTTACGGTGAGTACAAAAATCCTATTTTCTCTTTCGTTCATTGACAGACACAGCACCTTTAATCTTGACCTTAGGGACATCCCCAAGCAGTGTAAAAAAAAAAAAAGAAGGAGGGGTGGGAACAGCAAGAAAATAAACTCCACCCATAACAACCAGAACTCCTCAACAGAGGAGTTGCAACCTTAAACAGCCGCCTGCAAAACCTTATGGCCGAAGCAAGCATCCGAAGATGCGCTCACATCAACCTTGTAAAATTTAGTGAAAGTGTGAACGGAAGACCAGGTCGCCGCCTTACACACCTGGGAAACGGACACTTGAAGTCAGAAAGCCCAGGAGGCACCGATTGCCCTGGTCGAATGTGCCGTAACAGTAAAGGGGAATGCCCGCCCCCTTATGGCATAAGCCTGAACCACAATCTGTCTGATCCACCGAGAAATGGTGACCGACGAGACCGCCAGGCCCTTCTTTGGACCAGCCACCAATACAAACAGCAAGTCCGACCTCCGGAAAGGAGCTGTAGCAGACAGATACGCCCGCACCGCCTTATCCTTGTGGAGGATCAAGTAGGGAGACTTGCATGACAAGGCCGCCAACTCAGAAACCTTCCTGGCAGATGTAATAGCCACTAGAAAGACTAATTTCTGAGAGAGTGCCAATGAAGGGAATCTCCCTAATGTTTTCAAATGGTGGTTTCTGAAGCACCGAGAGCACCAGATTCAAGTCCCACGGAGGCAGTGGTGGTCGAATCGGAGGGGCCACATGTCAAACCCCCTGCACAAACGTACTCACCAATGAATGAGTCGCCAAAGGTCGCTGAAAAAAGACAGCCAAAGCTGGAGATGTAGGCTTTCCACGTACAATGATAAATTTTCCTAGAAGATGACTTCCGTGCCCTCAGGTAGATTACAGAGTCCGACAGACCTCAGTCCCTTAACACCTGGCTTTCAACAGTCATGCCATTAAAACCAGCGACGGTAAAACAAGATTAAGTATTGGACCTTGCGACAGATTCGTACTATGTCAGCGTACCAAGGACGTTGAGGCCAATATGGGGCAATCGGAATCACCGGAATCCCCTCGGCCTCCACTCTGTGTAGCAGACGTGGTAGAAGTCTGAGTGCGGGGGAAGACATATGGAGCCACCAACGCGTCTGCCGTGTCCGCCCAGGGATCTTTTGACCTGGCCACAAACCACTGTACCTTCCGATTGAGTCGAGAGGCCAAGAGATCCACATCTGGTGTGCCCCACCTTAGGCAAAGAAGCCGAAATACATCCGGATGTAGCGACCATTCCCCCTGGTTCAGTAGCTGACGACTTAGGTAGTCCGCCTGCCAGTTTTGTACATGGAATGTACATGGCCGACAGAGCCAACACACGCCGCTCTGCCCACTGCAGGATGTGAGCGACCTCCAGTGCTGCAGCCGAGCTCCTTGTACCTCCTTGATGGTTGACATACGCCACTGCCATGGCGTCGTCTGACCGAATCATTACCGGATGCCCCTGCAGCCTCTGTGACCATGTAGGGAGGCACCACCTGATCGCCCAAAGCTCCAGCACATTGATCGGCAGGTGGGATTCTTCCTGTGTCCAGCAGCCCTGGGCCGACTGTACGCCCCAAACTCCCCCCCAGCCGGTCAGGCTGGCGTCCATTGTGATCACCGTCCAATTTAGAGGAAGGAATGACTTCCCGGACCGAAGGGCCGGAGACCTCAGCCACCAAAGCCCCGACTAGCTGGCTCACCCAAATTTGACCATCTAGGGATGTCGTAGATTTGTCCCATTTGTACAGGATCTCTTTCTGCAAGACTCGAGTGTGGAATTGAGCATACGTTACCACCTCGAAATTGAGACACAGAGCTTGCATGCAAAAACGCAGCGACGACCACCTGCGGGACACCAACAACTTCACCGTAGCTTGAATAGTCTGCAGCTTGTCTGAAGGGAGAAAGACTCTTGACTCTGAGGAGTCCAGAATCAAGCCCAGGTACTCCAGGCGTTGAATCGGCACCAACACAGACTTCTAGAGGTTCAACACCCAACCAAACTCCTGAAGAGTCTGTATGGTGATTGCCACATCCTCCGTTAATTCGGAGGCGGAAGCTGCCCTCAGAAGGAGGTCGTCCAGGTAACCCACGATTGCCATATCCTCGTTGCCTTAGCAGTGTCTCAAACTGGGGCTAGCGCCTTGGTGAAGACCCTTGGTGCCGTCGCTAGGCCAAAAGAGAGCTACAAATTGGTAGTGCTCGTCACCGACCCGCAAATCGTAGAAACCTTTGATGACCGACGCATATGGGGACATGGAAGTATGCGTTCTTGATGTCCAAGGACACCAAGAAATCCCCCTGATGGAGTGCAGCGACCACGGAGCGAACAGATTCCATCCTGAACCATTGCACTTTCACGAAGCAGTTGAGGGCCTTGAGATTCAGGACGGGACGGACCCTATCCTTCTTTGGGACTACAGATTGGAGTAGAATCCCTGAAACCTTTCTGGCGTCGGCACAGGTACTATCACCCCACGCAGCAGCAGGTCCTGTACTGCCCCGAACAGGGCCTCCCGACGAGCCGGAAGAATATGAAGGTTGGGAGGGAAAAAATCAGTTTGGCGGACAAGAAAGTAACTATCTTGTAGCCTGAAGAAACCAGTTTGCAGACCCACTGGTCGGAAAGGAGGGAGGTCCACCGGGCTGCAAACTCACCCGAGTCGGGCAGGGGCAAACCTTCATGCGGCAACAGATTTGCTCGCAGGTGTGCGAAACCAAGGACGCTTTTGTACCTCAGCGGGCACCTTATCGGACTGGGAACGCTTACCTGCCGACCCGGGCGGATGAAAAATCAGCTTCCGAGTGGAAAAAGAGGGCCCCTGCCTACAGCGTGGCTCCTTACTCTTTCTGGACTGAGGGAGCAAAGTACTCTTTCACCCAGTAACATTCTTAATAATGTCAGCCAGCGAGGCCCAAAATAGCCTCTCCCCCCCCGGAAGGGCAAATCCGCCAGTGCTTTCTTAGATGCCTGGTCCGCAGACCATCATTTTAGCCAAATCAGGCGACGTAACACCACAGCCGATACTGAGGCTCTAGAAAGCAAGGGGGCCGTATCTAAGGCCGCATCACAGACATACTTCAGGACCTGCAACAACTGGTCTGCCAGTTCCACGCAGACGGGGAAATCTGTTGCTTCTCCAACTCGCGGTGCAACAACTTAGCCCATTCAGTAAGTGTCTGACACCAGGGCCATGGCTAACACTGGCCACAATGCTGACCCCCAGCACCGTAAACATGGACTGGGCAACCGCCTCGGCCCTTCTGTCGGCAGGGTCCTTGAAAGCAGGGGTTCCTTCCACCGGAATCGTGGTTACCTTATTTAACCTGGATACCGGGGGTCAACGACCGCCATCCGTCTCGGGACCAAGAATGCCCGCTGCGGGCTTCCCCACTCCTTGTAAATAAACTTATCAAATTAAGTTAGGTAGGGAAACACCTTAGCAGTGCGAGCAAGATTGTGGGACCCAAAAGGGGCCGACACCTCTGCAGATGCCCCGCCGTATGCTCTATCTTTAGGATAACCCGCACCGCTGTGATAAGTGCTCCTACTAGCGTTTTTTCTCTGCGCTGACCCGAACACGGAGTCATCCTCACTGTCCAAACGATCCTGATCCACATCCTCTGATACATAAGAACAGGGGCCGCCTGCCACAGTGGGGCCGAGTCCGAATCAGAGATTTCCCCAGAAGATGGTGGGCCCGCATGCCGCTTCCACCCTGGCAACAAAGGACTCCAGGACCTCCGACAGAGCATCCATAGGCACCGCAGGTGCAGGGGAACCAGTTGCAATAACAGGGATGTCTGGGGAAGAAGTGCCAGCTTCTGACGCCATGCTGACCCACTCTCGCCTGTCACCACTAGGGACCTAAGGCAAGCCACAAAAATGCCCACCCTCCTAGCTGCCACAGATTGAGGGGCCCTCCGCAGGACTCACCACCCTGACCCAGGTACTGCGGGGTGCTGCCGCCGTCCGCTCTCCCCTGTGCCAGCCACGAGATGTGCTGTGTCCGTTTCACGCTGTTCCAGAATGAACCAGCCGCCCAGCGCTAGAGTACAACAACACTGAAACTACTAGATAATGGCCACCGGCCACCTTGGCAAAAACGCCTGAGAGCGCCGAAAAAATGGCCAGACTTCCAGAAAATTGCAGCGGCTACAAGAAAATGGCCAGTCCCCCACATGGAACACAGATACCCTAAAAAAAAAAGCCTAAAACCAAGGAAAAAGATGGGCAGACCACCAACTGCAAGTGCAGCCCCCTGCCAGGACCCAGAGCCCCCCGGCCAGGTACGTGCACCGCACCCCTTATGCCCAGTCACAGAGTGGCCCATTAGCATGGGGAGGAGGGAAAGGGACAGGGAGAGAAGAGAGGGAGAGACCCCCTAGTCGACCTCCCAGGGAATGCCCAGCTGCTCCATCCTGCCGAGACAGGTGGAACCATACTTACCCCTCCTGCAGGGACTGCTGGACGCATTCCACGGACAGACCCATCTCCCGAGCAGTACGGGGGTGGCTGTCGACCACAGCACACTCAGCAGTAGCCCGGTCATATGTGTGCCACGGAGCATATAGCTCGCCGGCCACCCTTGGATCAGACGGCGCATGTCGTGGCCGACCCAGAGTGTAGCTAAGGTCTGCACACGCTCAATGGCCAGGCTGGGGAGACAACGAGGAGCTATATTATCCAGCCTGTCGCCTAGCCCGACTGTTGATTGTAGATCACTGGAATAAAAAAGCAGAAAAAATTCCCAGGACCAATGGTCCCCACAGGGAGCCTGAGGGGTTATAGCCAGTAGGACTGCCCCCTGGGCGGTACTGTGCAGTTGTTACATGTTCTGCCTAGTCCTCTCCTGAAGGTGGCAATATAACGCTAAGGTCAAAATTAAAGGTGCTGTGTCAGTCAATGAACGAAAGAGAAAATGCGTTTTCATTACAGATTTTCCAAAAACTGGTAGAAAAAAAATTACATGTTCAAAAGATTCAGTATGCCTCATAGATTATACGTTGGGTAGTTTTCTTTTCAAAATGGGGTCATTTTTGGGGCGATTCTATTGTCCTGGTGCTTCAAAAGTGTAAGAGGTAGTCAAGAAATTATATGTATAAATTTATGCTCCAAAAACGCCTGACGGTGCTCCCTGCATGTTGGGCCTCTGTATATGGCCAGGCTGTGTAAAAGCACACATGTGGTATCGCCATACTCAGGAGGAGCAGTAGAATGTGTTTTGAGAAATGTGTTTGAGAAATAACCTGCCAATATAACAATTCTGTGAAAAAAAAAAAATCTTGATTTTGCAAAGAATTGTGGGAAAAAAATTACAACTTCAAAAAAACTCACCATGCCTACTATATATATATGCTTACTATAAATACCTTGGAATGTCTACTTTCCAAAAAGGGGTCATTTGTGGGGTATTTCTACTTTCCTGGCTTGTTAGGGTCTCAAGAAATGATAGGCCACCAGTACTTCAGGTGGGATAAATTTTCAGAGATTGGCACCATAGCTTGTGGACTAACTTTCAAAAAAGTCCAAATAATATACACCGATTTGATTAAATACCACCAAAAGAAAGCTCTATTTGTGTGACAAAAATTTCATATACCGTATATACTAGAGTATAAGCTGACCCAAATATAAGCTGAGGCACCTAATTTTACCATAACAAAAATGGGAAAACCTATTGACTAGAGTATAAGCCTAGGATGAGAAATGCGCAGCTACTGTAAGTGGAAAAGAGGATCAACAATGCCCATTTGCAGCCTCACTGTGCCCATTTGCAGCCATAGGTCCCCCGAACTTTGTAGTTAAGGGTTCCTAGATGCCCCTAGCTGCAGCCAAAGTTTGGGGTCTCTGGACCCAAAGGGTCCTGAAATGACATTGCTGCAGATGGACACAGTTGACCGATTTTGGGGCCCTGTATCTCAGGGCCACTTGGATATGTTGTAGTGTTGGTTCCACTGGGTTTGCACACCAAATTGGGGGTTCCTAGCACCAAGTGGAGCCCGAGATACTGGGCCCCAAAGTCGGGTCGGAAAATGTCATTCTCTGCTGCAGAAATGTGCTTGACTCGAGTATAAGCCGAGGGGGCACTTTCAGCACAAAAAAAGTGCTGAAAAACTCGGCTTATACTCGAGTATATATGGTAGGTACAGTGTTGCATGGACTGAGTAATTGTCATTCAAAATGTGAGAGCACTGAAAGCTGAAAATTGGTCTGGTTAGGAAGGGGGTTTAAGTGCCCAGTGGTCAAGTGGTTAAACTGTTGTTGGTCACAAGTCTGACGTGCCGATTCATTTTTGCTGTTGTAAAATCTCCTTGGATCTCACATTGGTTACAATCGTTAGTCCAGACCTAGCTACAGGAAGGAGAGGATACGCCCCATGGAGAAACTCATAGGGTCGAACTATTAAGATTCACTACAATTGAAGTATGCCTTTCATGTCCAAAGATAGACATGCCTAAACTTCCAAGCCTTGAACATTGTAGGGAATCACAGACTCAAAGATGTCCTGTCCTTCAAGCCTGGGCTTCAACAGCCATGCTGTTAGAGCCAGCGGCCATAAAGCAGGATAATTAATTGCTGTCTGTGCCCCTGTTCAGAAGATTTCACTTCACCTTCTGTCCCAATGACAATTGGATTTTGAATATTTTGGGTTGTTAGGGTGATAAAGCATCAGTGGAGACACCTTTTTCCCATATTAACTCTTACAGGAGCGAATTTCCCTTCCTAGGGGAACAGAACATTGTGATAATCTGGCAGTATCCACAGAGCATTTACCAGGTCACCATACCACACCTGGGCCAGTCCAGAACAGTGAGGCTCTAGATCAGAATGTACTAATTCCACAGAACCACAAGAGCATCCACTGCTTAAACTAAATCCCTGTACCTGGAGACAAACCAACACAGTTCTGTCCACATCCAGCATCCACAACACAGGTCACGGAACACCTCTGGATGTAGGAACAAGTCCAGGCACTAATTGCTGAGGAAATGTGCCAATTGTCTATGCATGGGATGCACACAGCTGGTAAGACTGGAACCCAGGACCAGACCTGAATCCAATCTACCGGTCTTGCCACAGTGAGACTTTTGATTCCTCCCCGATTGATATATGCCACCACCATAGCATTGTCCACTGGATGATACTTCAGAAGTACAGTCCAATAATGCAGAGATAGCAAAGTAGCCTGGAGTCTAGGATGTTATTCCTGAGACAAAATTCCTTCAACCACCAAGTATCCTCCGCTGACAAGGTGCCTGGGTCTCCTCCCCAGTCCAACAAGCTGGCATCTGTTGAATAGATCCTCCAAAAAAAAAAAGAGTTGGAAAGGACTTAACCAACTCCAGAGCCCAACTCCTGAGCCACCAAGACAGGGACAACCTGGTCTTTGGCAATAAACCATTTAGTCTGTCCAAAAGAGTGAATCGCCTCTCCCACAACAACAGAATATTGCATAGCAGAGCTCTGGAGTGAAACTAGACAAAAGGAATTGCCTTTGAAGGAACAGCCATCAGGCCTAGGACTCTCATGCAATAGCAGAGAGTTGAAGGACTACTGGACAGGAGAGTTCAAATTTGAGAAGCAATGTTCTCCTGTGGAAGGAACACTTTAGGCTGAGACATGTCCAGGACTAGACACACCAAAAGGATGAGTTTGTTTCAGTGATGATTAAAAACACATTGTCGAACAGAAACCACGCCAACTGTTCATTCAACATAACCCTTTCACTGACAGCCATTGTTTTTGCACACATTTAAAAAATCATTTGTTTCAAAGATTAGTTAAAACCCCCATACACATATTTTATGAAGGTAGAGACACTGTAGAATAAAATGATAGTTTAAATTCTTAATATCACACAATAGTGCAAAATGTTAGTAACATATACACTAAGGTTAATTTCAGGGCACACAAACAATATACAATGTGAACCCAGCCTAAGGGAGTGCAAAACTATCAGAGAGGAAGAAGACTTTACAGTCTGTTCCTTAGGTTTTAATTTCCACTGAGGAAGATGGGTGCTTTTCCACTAGTAGTATCCTTGATTGTTAAGAGCTAGTCTGTAAGAGACCTTGTTCCTTCAAAGCTATATGGATCAAATGCTTCTTGCACAAAGGTTCCACAGTCCAGCACCTAAGCCAAAGTGACTTTGTACTTTCATGAGACCCAAGAGAGAAATAAGACAAGAAACTTACAGAAAATGCTCACAAACTGAAGCAGTGACTAGACCTCTTTTTAAGGGATTTTGACCAATCAGACATGGTCAGCATACTAAGTGTCTCGTTAAGACATGGTACGGCTGGATCCACATTGGAAATGGACCGTTCCATACAAAATTCTCACCACATATGATAAGGGCTTGGGAGAAGCAAATAAGCTATCGAGATGCTTCCAATCTCCACACAGAAATAGTTGTAAAAGCAGGAGCAAAGAAACATGCAGCATTTTAAGTTTTAAATGACCAAAGGCTGCATTCAGGGCTGTGCACATGCATGAAAATTAAATTGGAAGCAGCGACTGTGTCCATGTGCGTCCCAATTGACATGAATGGGACTGCACGGTGTGGGCATACACAGCCTTCCACATAGGTGTATGCTGTAGTACACCAGTGTGAATGAGGGCTTAGGTTCCAGAGAAAGCCTCGAGGTCCTTTAGAGCTGAATTTGGCAAAAATAAAACACTGCCAACAGAAAAAGACTAAACACAAGGAGGAGCATCTGAATGGGCTTTTAAAGTGCTATCTGCTTTACTATTCATGGAATAGAGCATGAACATTTCTAAAAAAAAAAAAAAAAAAAAAAAAAAAAAGTAAACCTACTATTCCTTAATATATTGCAGACATCAAGGATTTCTATTAATTTGACAATAATAACAGGAGAAAGAACACATTATCTATGTAAACACATATAAGGCCAACAAAAACTATATAAAGCAAATATGTGAAAAGAATTACACAAACATCTATAATCAATATCACACTAATGGAAATATGAACTTCCAATATAGCCGACAAAAACGGCTATTGATTTTCCATTGAAAAACAATTCTGAGCGTAAACAACTTTTATACTGCAGAACAAAATCACTAAAAGAATCTCTGCATTTCTCACAAGCTCGATAAACTATTCTAATCTTATTAGAAGAATGTACAGTGGCAAGCAGTACAAAATAGAAGATCCAATTCTTCCAGAACTACAGAAAGCGAGGCCTAGCTATGCATTTTAATATATACTTGAAAGAAACTTTTGTACTTGATCAAAATTTTAAGGATCTCTAGAAGTAGCATGTTTCAAATTAAGAGAGAATGATATCCTTGTGGCTATTGAGAATGAGAAAAGGATGGGCTCAAAGATACCTTTTTGATGACAGAAAACATTCTTTGTAAAAAGGCCTTTCTTGTGTACCATAGATGCAGTTATAAACCTTGTAGCTTAACAAATGGGTTGAATGCAACTGTTCACTTAAAGTAAATACTTACTTACTTAAATATTTAGGTGGATGTGTGTTCAATGTCAATAATCCCAAAATGTTCTTGCACATGACTAATTATCCAAATAAAAAAAAGCTTCAACTTATTAACTAAGCTCACTGAACATTCACTACGCACAGTAAGCAGTTTCTTCCTTTAGCAAATCAACTCCAGTGTATATACCGTATTTTTCCGTGTATAAGACACCCCCATGTATAAGGCGCTCCCTCACTTTTCCAACTCAAAATTTAAGAAATCAATATTTTAAACATAGGTAAAACAGAACACATTTTATATAGTAATTACCCTAATGTAACGTTTAAATACCAGTATATTATGCAGGGGTTGTTCTTCCTGTTCTCTCCACTGTCTGATCATACACTTAGTGGAGGGAGAAACTGTTTCTCTACAGATCTATTCCCATGCTCTTTTGCATAGCTGGCTATATTTGGTTTGAATTTTGCAAAGTAAGACACTCACTTACTTGTATTACCTCTTTTCTGACATCTTGGGCTCAGAACACTCCGGTCCCTGTTGCATCTGCGCACTCTCTACTTCCAACGGGATCGCATCTGCGCACTCTGCACCTCCACCCCCACCTCCAGCTGACGTCAGTAACATACGGCTCGTGATTGAAGGAAGCCGTTTGACAAGCTATGGGCAGCGACACTCCTGTGCGGCTGTCTCCCGGGCTGACTGACCGTGTATAAGACGCGGCTTGATTTTCAGGCTATTATTTTAGTAAAAAAATAGCGTCTTATACACGGAAAAATACGGTAATACATACTGAAATTTGTTGCTATGAAGCTCTTTATTGTTTTTTATTGTTTCAAATGATGCCTGTGTAGTTTCTTGGCAAAATAGAAATTATAAGCATTATGCCACACTTGCCATTTTAAAAACAATGCTATATTAGTTCAATCTTACTTCTTCTACAAAGTCGCTCTCATATACTACACACAGACATAATTTAAATGTTGCTGATGAATTTAGAATTAAGGGCTAAGTTAACCTTTTTTTCTCTAAAATGCAGCGACCATACTGTATGTACGAATATACCAATAATGTACCTCGGTTGCAGAAAGATAAAAGCTTTCCTAGATTTTTAGAACAAGGTCTTGCCTTAGCCCTTGCTGTGTTCATAGAAAGCTTAATCACTTTCCGGTATGTAGAGTAAGGGCTCTTTCACACGGGGCGGATCAGTGCGGATCCGCCCCGTGGATAGCCGCTTGCTCAGCGGGGATCGCCAGAGCGATCTCCGCTGAGCAGGAAGATGACAGGTCCGTCTCTGCACTCCGTGCAGGGACGGACCTGTCACAGCGCCGCTCTCCCCTATGGGGGATCGGGTGACGACGGACCGTAGAGTCCGTCGTCATTCGATTCGCTCTGCAGACGGATGAAAAATGGGGTTTTCCTCCGTCTGCAGAAACGGAGCATATCGGGCACGGACGAGAGCGGGTGTCAGCGGATGCTCATCTGCTGACACCCGCTATCCCATAGGGATACCTGTATGTCCGTTTTTCATCCGAAAACGGAAGGATGAAAAACGGACATACGGTCCGTCCGTGTGAAAGAGCCCTTAGGATGGAGAAGGCAGTAAGACACAGGAAGCAGTTTACCAGCTGATCTCATTAGCACACACACCCTGCTCTCATCAACTAGGTTTGCAAGGCATCCCCGGCATGCTTCCACACGTGCCTTTGCCTGGTTTGTCATTGTAAGCTGTCACAGCTGCTATGTTTGCACAGCATCCCCAGTGTCCCTCCAGATGGGCCCGGGCCGCAGGTTGGAAACCCCTGATATAGGGCTTGCCTGATTGGATAGATGGTGTGTCCTCCTATTCCATAGCTTTGGTAAATCTAAAAGAAATTGTGCAGAGATTGTACAATCAGATTGTATAGTGTATTGCAACATGTACATAGGAGGGAGTGGATGGAGACACTCACTGTCAGGCTCCTTTCACATCTCTGTACATGTTTTTTGCGGAGAGTTTTGGAGCTTTTCCACTCATCACAAATAGGGCAGCCAATTCACGTAATGCCCTATGCGTGATAAACACTCCAAAGCAGCTCCAGAACTCTGAGTGGAGAACGATATGTTTCTTTACCTGGCTTTTTGGTGTGTTTGCAGTACATGCATCTGAAACACTGCTTGGAGTGCCATTTAGGCTACTTTCGCACTAGGGCGGGAGTGTGTTCGCGATAAAGCACCGATAGTTTTAGCTAGTTTTTCAGTTAAAATCATCCCGCTGGCAGAGAAGAAAGGGTTAAAAGCGCCCGTGTTGCAGCGCTACCGAATCGCTACAGTCGCTTCGGCAGCGCTGCCCATTTATTTCAATTGGCAGGACGTTTTGGGAGAGGTGTATACACCGCTCCCAAACCGCCCCAAAGATGCTGCTTGCAGGACTTTTTTTCCTGTCCCGCAAGCGCACCACCCCAGGGGAGGCACGAGAGGTGCTTTTCAGGTGCTATTTTTAGAGCTAAAATGCATGAAAACCAGCTCAGTGTGAGAGGGGTCTAACATTTAATGGTAATGCAAGAGCCATTTGCAGCACATATTTTCAGAAACGTGTAGATGGGAATGGAGCCTCATTGTTCTTATGTAAACAAACCAATTTCACGTTCAGGCCCCATTCACACCTAACATCTTAACAGCTTTTTCCCAGGACATGCATAGAGCAGCCTATTGATTTTAATGGGCTGCCCTACATACAGCAAAGTAGCTCATGGGACATTTTGGAGTGTTCCAATTTGCACATTTTTTATTGTGCGCTTGACGCTTGTTTTTTTTCACGTGGCATAATATGCGTTGGCTTTCGCGTTTGGGTCCCCCATAACAATAGTACTGAAAGTGCGACTAGTTCATTTTAGATGTATAAAGGTGGCAGTACACTATACAATCTGATTGTACAATCTCTGTACAATTTCCTTTAGATTTACCAAAACTATGGAATAGAAACACACACCTATCTATCCATTCACTCTGTATCCAATCAGGCAGGCCCTTGCACTTCATCAGGGGGTCCAACCCATGGCCCAAGAGAGTTTAGCATGAGGCATGGGCCCATCTGGAGGTACACTGGGGATGTCGTGCAAACAGCAGCTGTGGCAGTTTACATTGATAAGCCAGGAAAATGCACACATGGAAGGATGCTGGATATACCATGCAAACCTTGTTGATGGGTGCAAATTGTGGATGCTAATGAGGTCAGCTGGTAAACTGCTTCCTACGTCTTACTGGCTCTCACGTCCAAAATCGAAATACCAGGAAGCGGTGACGTTTTCTATGAACACAGCAAGGGTTAAGGTAAGACCTTGCTCTAAAAATCAAAAAAAAGCTTGGTGCATTAATGGTATATTGGTACATAGGGGAGCTGGATGTTGGATAAAAAAAAATAAACTTTTTTTTCAACATTGAACTTTTTTTTTTTATAAAATCACCTTTACTTTTTTATATTTTCAGCATGCATGTCTATGAAAACACAGCCAAGGCAAGCTTTAGTGCCAACGTATTTGTATCAATGTTGTAGAAATGGAAGCCATCTAATCTGCCCTAAGGTGTGCGCACTCCCACTTGCACTTTTTTTTTCATAACATTTTTTATTTAACCACTTAAAGACCATCCGCTGCAGTTGTACTGTGGCAGCTTGGCTCTCCTGGGCGAATCGCTGTCATTGTACATCGGCCGCTTTAAGACCACTAGTGGTGCGACGTCGGAGACAATGTGCATGGCCAGCAGTCGCGATGTCCGCCGGCCACCATCGATTGCTCATGAGAGAGAGAACAGGGATCTGTCAAAGTAAATAGACAGATCCCTCTTCTGTCAGGGGAGGATAGACAGATTGTCTGTTCCTAGTGATTAGGAACAGCAATCTGTCTCCTCCCCCAGTCACTGCCCCCTACAGTTAGACACAAATCTCTAGGGAACACTTAGCCCCTTGATCGCCCCCTTCCCTGCCAGTGACATTTATACAGTAATCAGTTGCTATTTTTAGATCTGATCAATGTATGAATGTCAATGGTCTCAAAAAGTGTCATAAGTGTCCGATCTGTCGACTGCAATGTCACTGATCACCGCCATTACTAGGAATTTTTTTTTTTTTTTATAATAACAATGCCATAAATATATCCCCTATTTTGTAGATGCTATAAACTTTTGCACAAACCAATCAATATACACTTTTTGCAATTTTGTTTTCACCAAAAATATGTAGAAGAATACATATCGGCCTAAACTGATGAAGAAATTCGTTTTTTTTTTTTTACATTTTTTTTTTTAATATTATTGCAAAAAGTAAAAAAAAAAAGATAGTTTTCCAAAATGGTCTGCTTTTTTGTTTATAGTGCATAAAAAAAAACAACAAACAAAAAAAAAAAAAACGCAGAGGTGATCAAATACCACCAAAAGAAAGATTTGTGGGGAAAAAAAAAAAGGACACAAATTTTGTTTGGGTGTCGCACGACCGCACAATTGTCAATTAAAGCGGCGCAGTGCCGCATCGAGAAAAAAAAATGGTCTGGTCATTAAGGGGGCAAATTCTTCCGGTCTTTAAGTGGTTAAGAAAAGAAGGCCATTTCCAAATAGACATACCTATATCAAATAGAATTCTCAAAGGAACCATTAGCAACTAATTATCAATACAATTGACTAGTACTACAAGAAACAAAGAACAGATCAATGCGGTCCTTCAAGTTACCGAAATCTATCAAACAAGAATGTTACCCTGTCCCAACAAAGGGAGCTGAGGGGGAAGACCCCAGAAGGCAATAACCTGGCATGTCATGGAGAGGCTTCGGTTAGGGATCCCAAAGTGGTATGACCCCTGGAGGAAGCCCTTATGTAGCAGAAAACTGCCAAATTTTACATGCAACATATAAGTAAAAGACAGGAATAGGATGAAAAAGTAGAGTTGGAAAAAAAAAAAAGCAGGTGCAAGAAAGGAGAGGGGAGGAGGGAAAAAATAAAAAAATAAAAAAATAAATAAAGAAGGGGGTGAGGGGGAAGGGGTAAAATTAAGAGCCAGTCAGTTGCAGAGGATAGGATTTGTTAACTCCATCAGCTATTGGGACCCGCATTGATAAGAGCCATTGCTTCCTCTGAATAGACAAACATGTTCCATTAGGACCAGGTTTTCGTAGAAGCCTCTTGTTTCTACCAAGCTGTCAAAACCAGACCTTCCATCTGGTTCAGCTTCACCTTCCAGAGCCACAGCCCAACTGATGGAGGCTATGTCTGTTTCCAGGTGAGGGGATGCAAGATTTAGAAATGTTCAAAAGGTGGCAAAGTATAGATTTCCTCTAAGTTTTGGAAACGTACAAAAAGAAGTTTGTAGCAGGACCAGAAGATGTGTAGTAATGTCCCACACTCCTCCTGACATTGCCAGCATCGGTCTGAGGTGTTCTGGAAATAGCTGTGAAAAAGGGATGGGGTACGGTACCACTGAGAAATAATTTAGAAATGTGTTTCCTGCATTGCTGTGCAAATTGAGGACTTTAAAGCAAAGTCTGTTACTGCATGTTGCTTCGTTGTGCTTTTGAGAGGCTTTTTTTTTTTTTTTTTCTTTTAAAATGTACAGCAAATGTCTACACTGGATGCAACATCTGCTTTAATGTCATGTATTATATATCAAACCACCAATTCTTGCAATGGTACTCTTGACAAACCGCTAAATGCAGTTGACAATTTGATTCACACTCCAGAGAGCATGTCAACGACACAGGAAATATTGTTGCCACCTGCCTAGCTGTGCAGAGTGATGAAGGTGTGTGAATCATGACACTGGCTGATCAGAATATCAAATACTTTAGCAGGTAAAAGAATCAAAGGAGAGGTATAGTCAAAGCTTTTTTGGCTATACTTCTCCTATGGATCACAGGAGTGCAGTTTGTTCTGCACTCCTGTGACCCGTTTTCAGCCGACGACAGTGGGCTAGAGTCTGCTGACGTCACTGAGCCAGTCAAGGCTCTAATAAGAATCTGACCATGTGGTCAGGATCCACCCAGAAGCCTGGACCAGCACCTGGCTAGGCCTCTCAACGATCCGCAGAGAGCACGAGCAAGCCCTGCACGCCCCCTAAAAATCTCTGGGCTTTAGTGAGCACTGAAGGGGCAGAGTAAAGAGCTGGTGACTGACAGTCACAGCTGTCTGTTCATAGTGGAGGGGGAGAACTGAGCCATGTTTGATCGCGGAGTTCTCACTGCACAGCCAGCAGAGGACAGATGCAGCATCGGATCAATGCTGCATCCACCTAGGCGAGTAAAAAATATACTGACTGTATATATATTAGAGCTGCACGATTCTGGCTAAAATGAGAATCACAATTTTTTTTGCTTAGAAGATACACCACGAGAATCGTGATCTAACATCATCTTTCACATTAAAACTAAAAAAAAATTGGGCTAACTTTACGGTTTCGTTTTTTTTTTTTTTTTTTTTATTCATTAAAGTGTATTTTTTCCCAAAAAATTGCACTTGAAAGACCGCTGGGCAAATACAGTGTGACATAAAATATTGCAGAGATTGCCATTTTATTCCCTAGGGTCTCTGCTAAAATATATGTAATGTTTAGGGGTTCCAAGTAATTTTCTAGCAAAAAGTATTGATTTTAACTTGACAAACAAGTGCCCATTGGTGCCGCCTAACAGTGCCACCTATCAGTGCCCACCAGTTCAGCCTATCAGTGCACATTGGTGCCGCCTCATCAGCGCACATCAGTGAAGGCGAAAAATAACTTGATAACAAAATTACCGGACAGAAAAAAAGTAAAAAAATAAATAAAAAAACAGCAGTGATTAAATACCACCAAAAGAAAGCTCTATTTGTGTGAAGAAAAATGATAAAAAATCTGTTTGGGTACAGTGTAGCACGACTGGGCAATTGTCATTCAAAGTGAAAGGGGGTGTTAGTGCCACATAGTATAATTTGGTCTCTAGGATAATGTTGGATTGTAATATATATGTATGTAAATACACAAGTATGTGAATTTAATATTTAGCCATCTCTTTTCACTTTAATATCATGTTTTTTTAGAGTGCCCAAGTATACAATAAAGTGGCAAAGGAGGAATTCACAGTACTTCGCTTTTCACATCCTGCTAACTGAACATATCAACAGTTTATTAGCATTCCCTACAAAGAACCAATAATTCTCCATCTGTTTCATGAAATTGATTTTATATTACTGTCTTTCTGGACTATTGCTTAATAGACATTAAATTACAGAAAACTGCTATTTGCACAATATTGCAATGTCAAATACAATCCGAAATGTGCATATTTCTTTCCTAGCCAGTCTAAGATGGCAATCTGAGCTAGGAAAAGATTATGAGCTACAAACTCAATACTGTGCTTGAAAGTCATAGCTGTTGTGTTTTAACTCAACTGACAAAATACATATTTCAGAAACTGATTTTTTTTTGCCAAGTAGCTACAGTCAGAGATCCAAAGATAGTATGACCCTTCTCCTTCCACTAACCCCTGTGCTATTACCGACATGGCAAATGCTTGATTACCTATATGCATCTTACCATTTCATGCACAGGAATTGTCTTCGGGGATAAACTCTTGTTATGGTTTCGATTCCATATCCCTAGGCTCTTTGAATACTTGTAATGTACAGAGATATACATTCAGCAAAGAAAATCAAATAGCACTATCCACTGTAGCTGTCTTTGTAGTAGGCAGACTATTCAAATGTAATCGTTTTAAAGAAAACCTATAGGAGCTTTGAATAAAATTCATTTTTATGGGCAAGCCTAAAAAAAATATTTTTTAAACTTCTTATTTTATGAAAAATGGAAAAAGAATGTGAAAAAAAAAATGATTTGCATATTTTTACTTCAAGCCAGCAGGTTTCACAGAAAATTGACAGATATAAGTTGACACATGTTTCTAAGCCTTACCATCATAAACACTGAATATATACTAGATCTGGAAAGAAATCATTCTGTAAACACCCATGGATAGCACCATGAATGTTCTGTCAAACTGAAAAAAAAGTTTAACTTTCAGCCAAAGCCTGTCAGAGTAAGATGCAATGACATACAATATATAATAACATATAACAATAACATAACATTATAGTGCAGCACTTAAATAATTTTACAATATAATCACCACATGTGAATAAAAAGTCCAATATGATGGTAAACAAAAATAAAAAAAAATATACCCAGGGATTTGGTGCCGACAAGCCTCCTTGAACTATGGAATATTGTAAAAATTCATATTTAATTCTAGCAGGCTTATAATGCCATATCAGATTCTGAAAAGTAATACTAAATTTCTTAATGTATTTGTGTAGAGTTGTGTTAAAAAAATAAAAAAAATTAACTGGAGGCATCAAAATCATTTAAAAGATTAGTACGACAACACACATAGAAAAGCATACTAAGGCCCAAGCTAATGCTTCTCAAAAATTGAACAAAAAAAAAAATGGATGCAATGCGTTCTACCCAAGTTTCATAGTAGAAATTGGGCAAGTATGGAGCACGTTGGGATGGTCTGCTATAAAAGGTTTTAGTGCACTACTGATGCAGCATACTGGTGCATTACAAATGTTTCTTTGCAGTATTTTGCTATACTTGTTAGTACTGAACTATATGTACTGATTATTATTTTAATGTTTCGCTGCTCTGCGAGCCAATTTATTTTCTCTTTTTTCTGTATTTGTTCTAAAATCTTTTTCATAAATAAAATCTGAGAAAAAAAACAAAAACAAAAATATTGGTAAAAGTCCAAAGTCCTGCACTTGTCTCACCTACTGATTCTTTCCCAAGTCTTGTTTTTGTCCAAGATTGAGGCTTGGTTCTGCGATTAGTCTAAAATTGAGGCTTGGTTCTGCGATTAGTCTAAAATTGAGGCTTAGATCTGTGGTGGTTCTGGCCTAATTTCCAGTTTCCTCCTGTTTGTTTCCAATGTATAATGCATAATGACTGAACATGGCTTCAAATGTGATGAAGTGCGCAGGGCAGAGCCGACGTTTGTGCTGTTATGACACATCCTGAAACCAGGAAGCAGCCCAGCTGAGTCCTGGGAGTATTTTGACCATTTAACCACTTGCAGACTAGCCGAAGTCATTATACTGTGGCAGGTCGGCACGAGAGCCAGAACAGGGACGTACGCGTGTGCGTAAACACACAAATCCCTGTTGTGCGAGGAGAGGAGAGACAGATCTGAGTTCCTACTAGCTAGGAACACTGATTTGGCATTTCCTCCAGTCACTCCCATCCCTCCACAGTTAGACCACACACTAGGGAACAATTAACCCATAGACCACTCCCTAGTGTTAACCCCTTCCCTGCCAGTGACATTTACACAGTAATCAGCACAAAAAATAAAAACCGCAGAGATGATCAAATACCATCAAAAGAAAGCTCTATTTGTGTGGGGGGGGGGGGGGGGGGGAGACGTAAACTTTGTTTAGGTACAGCTTTGCACGACCGTGCAATTGTCAATTAAAGCGACGCAGTGCCGTATCGCAAAAAAAGGGCCTGGTCATTCAGCATCCAAATCTTCTGGGGCTGGAGTGGTTAAATAAAATCTTAAGTCTGATTTTACACTGTGGGGCTTCCCTATTTTTCTTTTCATGGATATGGTGGAGTTCTGATTAACCACTTCAATACAGGCACTTAAACACCTTCCTGCCCAGACCAATTTTGAGCTTTCAGCGCTGTCGCACTTTGAATGACAATTACGCGGTCATGCTACACTGTACCCAAATTACATTTTTATCATTTTTTTTCCCACAAATAGAGTTGTGGGAAAAGTTGCGGGGTGTCAGACTGACACCTTGCAACAACGATCGCCGCGATGCGCACCCCCGGGGGCTCAAAGTCCTGTGGACGTCATATGATGCCCGGTCAGGATTTTGAAACCACTTTGCCGCCATCATTCTGCTATAGGGCGGGCGGCAAGTGGCTAAAAGTAATCCACACTATGCTGAGCAGAATCCCTTACATAGAAGCATATTTTGACTTCCGTAAAAGGGAGTCAAAACATTCTGGTAAGTGTGTTCTATTGAGCAGCCTTTTTCAAGCAGGGTGCCTTGCCTAAAGATTGTATATAAGCCTCTGTGTGGATGAAGGCTGCCTTTTAGTTACACTAAGTCACAGGTTTTAATTGTGCACAATTAAAACCTAGCTGCCGAAGTCTTACCGACCAATGGCGTCATCAGTTGATAAGTTGGATGTCAGTCGACTACATATCATCCTTGTTTGACCCTCCCCTTCCCCTCTCCATCAGCAGTGGGGTTACATTAACCCCACCTTAAATGCACCTTGAAGATTCTGAGGCCACATGGAAAAAGGTGTTATTGTCGGAGACTAAAATGTAATTATTTGGCCTCAACACCAAACAATATGTCTGGTGGAAATCCAATACAGCTCACCATCCCTACAGTAAAGCATTGAGGTGGTAATATTCCATCATGATGGTGTTTCTCTGCAGCAGGACTGGAGCATTTGTCAGGATAGAAGAAAAATGGATGGGGCAAAATACTGCCAAATTCTTGCTGCCCTCTGACAGAAAGTTGTCAATGGGAAGGTTTAACTTCCAACTAGACAACGATCCAAAGCACACAGCAAAAATTACCACAATGGTTGAAGAAGAAAAAAGATGAATGTTCTTGCATGGCCTAGTGAGAGCCCAGACTTAAACCCCTTTGAAAATCTGTCTTGACTTGAAGACTGCAGTCCACAAATGGTCACCATCCAATTTAAACTGAACTTGAGCAGTTCTGCAAAGATTGGACAATTATTGCAAAGTCTAGATATCCCAACAGACTAAAGGCTGTAATTAAAGCAAAATGTTGTCCAATGAAATACTGACATAAGGGGGGTGATCCTTTCTTTGTTTTTTTCGGACATGTTGGTTATATCTTTAAATTGGATGTTATAAGTTAGTAACCGGATACAACATATTCATATCAGGCTGCAAAGCAACAAAATGTGATTATTTTAAAAGAGGGGGGGATTCTTTTCTATACCCACTGTATATAATATTATGCAGAAATATCACAATTGTAACATATTGCATGTTATCTATAAAACATTGATAAGATTGTATTAAAAAAACAATTCGGTAAAAATGAGAAATGGCTCTTAACCAATATTGTAGAACTGACCTCATACATATTAATATCATTTTTTTTTTTTTGTAAGTTATTTCAACCTAAATACACTATGTACAGGTACATGGTGTACGCTGAGCAACCAATAGTGCTGGCCATAAATGGGATTATACACATCTACCAAGTTTAGTTTAAATGGCAGAAAACATATCAAAAACCTTAATAGACTGCACAATCGGATTATTAGTTCAACATACAGGAGATTTGGGAATTAGAAGCTTGCTTATTGATAAAAAGGACACCTCAAAACCCAATGAACTACAGACAGAAACATTGTGAATTATCACTAGATATACTATACACAAAAGAATTAAACAAATAATATCCAAGAACTGGCATTTACTTTGCATCGACCCATCCCTAAATTCCTTTATTCCTGAAAGTCCATCGATTACATATTGAAGGACTAAATCCCTAAAAGATTATCTTGTTTATAGCGAGTTTACAGGCGAAAAGACCCATCTAAATGCATGGGAACGTTTAGATGTGGGGGGTGTGGGTATTGTCAGTATATGAACAGAGCCCAATATCAAACTTCCTAATAAAAAGATGAGCAGATCTGCCCACTATGCCAAATGCAAAACAGCCGGAGTGGTCCATCTTCTTCTTTGCCCCTGCAGCTATTTCTATGTGGGCTACGCTTGAGTGCCATCAAAGAGCTTATAGACACATATTAAGCATGAAGGCATGCAACCCGAATCTCCCTCTGGGCAGGCATGTCAGGGACGTACACAATGGCAAATTTCCTCATATTAAGTTCTTCATTTTGGATCGGGCAAACCTGAACAGTACAGGGGGGTGACTGGAACAAAACATTATTCCAGCGCAAAACGTGCTGGATAACGTGTCTTAAGGCCACCTCTCTCCCTGGTCTAAATGACACAGTCAGCTATTGTCCCTTTTTAGAGGGATTTTCGTCAGGGGGCTGGGAAAAATGTGTAACATACGCCAATAGCGTAAATATATTGTTTATAAAATCTTTTTTGCATACTTATATCAAAATGATGTTATCTTAGTAGATCTATGGCTATTGTTTTGATCTCCAGCAACCATGGGATAACAAACGAACACACACATTTTCTCAATTACGGACTGTCTCTCTATTCCCCCTTTTTTCCTCTGATTATGTTTGATTTTCCAGCAATGCTAATGTCTGACACTACAATCCTGTTAAATCCAACTAATGATTCTCCTTGTGTGACTTAGTTGGCACTGGTAGGCTTAAAGAGGAAGTAAAGCCTATATTGAATAAAACTGAGCTCATTATGAATAACTTACCTGAGAACGAAGCCCATGTATCCCGGAGTGACTTCCGGGTCTCGCGCCTCCGGCACTGTGATTCGTCGGAGCCGCGACGACGTCACTCCCACACATGCGCACGGGAGCCGCCACAAGTGGAATATCGCTAGCAGCGGCGTGCTCAGTGCGCCGTAGACAGTGGTGACTATCTTTTTGCAAATATCTCGAAACCGTGTAGATTTAGGAGATATTTCTTGGACCTACAGGTAAGCCTTAATCTAGTGTAAGGGTTTACAACCACTTTAAAATTGTTTAATATTGCCTTTTAACATCCAAATTTAGGTTCCCTTCATCTCTTTGTGCTTTCTGGTTAGTACACTAATTTGAAAATGTCCTAATTTTTCCCTTCTCCACTAATGACAGTGACAAAGATCACGCTGCCTCTTTAAGCTCGGATGGGATGGGGGGTTGGATGGCATCTTTGCTGTGGGGACACCTGTCTTCTACCCAGCACACGAGGGGGGGCTTACTGTGCTGTTTAAAGGCATAAGGCCCCATATTTAGATGGCACCGTTCTAAGCGGGCCTCTCCCAGTCACCATGGGTGTGTCCCACTATGTGTCCAGTGGCGTGATTGTGCGTCTGTGATTGTGGAACGCATGGCATGGCCCCACTGCATCTGTGGGGCGGTGCCTTGCTCTCCTGGAACAGTTGGTTCCTTAGCCGTATGAAGCGCATGCATGGTGGCGCCTCACCTGCGTGCATCGCCCGGGGGGACAACATATGGACGACTTGTCTTGGAACGCTCAGGTACCTCAAAATGTTCTCTTTTTCCCCTGCTATTTCTCTCCCATTTATTCAAACTTAGGACAGTTCAATATTGGGCAGTTTTCTTAGGATGGGAAACATTTGTCTATTTTCACTCAAGGTAATATTTACTATGAGGGGGATCTGCAGATGCTATAAGACCACCTTACTTCTCTATAATACTGCACTAATATATTATATATATATATATATATATATATATATATATATATATATATATATATATATATATATATAGCGCTGAGAAGATACAGGTGCGTCACGTCTTTGATCTTTTTGACTCGCTTTGTGACAGACTGTCATGATATATAATCTGATTCCCTAAAGAACACTTATACTCTTGATGTATAACAAAGGCATTTCTTTGGGGACCTCCGTGGAGGCGGTTGTTGGCCTAGTGGTATTGGCGCTCCCTTGTTGCCAATCCCTCCCTGAGCGAAGGCAGTTAGGTCTCATCCATGCTTTTTACTATGTGCATGACTGTATGCTACTTCAAGTGGTATGTGAACTTTTAACTACCAATATGAATTGTGGTTTTCAATTGTTTTCCCTGTGGTGCTTTTTACAACGTTGTGTTTTTTTTATTAGAACTGTTGAATGAATGCATATCTCCTTTTCATTACCCCTGAGGAAAGGTGTATAAACCAGAAACACGATGGGGACATTGGAGACAACAAAGTATTTGTACAGTATCTCACAAAAGTGAGTACACTCTTCACATTTTTGTAAATAATTTTATTATATCTTTTAACCTGTAGCTGACCGCCCACTGTCAAATGACGGCGGAGCGGTGCAGCTATTGTGGCGGGCCGCCGTCATATGACGGCGCTCGCTTTTTGGCCACTAGGGGGCGCGCGCCGGCCCGCCGCGTAGCTGGGGATCCGATGCGCGTGCCCGGCGGCCGCGATGTCCGCCAGGCACCCGCGATTGCCCGGTAATCGAGCAGGACGTGGATCTGTGTGTGTAAACACACAGATCCACGTCCTGTCAGAGGAGAGACCGATGGTGTGTCCCTTGTACATAGGGACACCGATCGGTCCCCTCCCCCAGTCAGTCCTCTCCCCCCACAGTTAGAATTACTCATATAGGGAACATATTAACCCCTGCAGCGCCCCCCTAGTGTTAACCCCTTCCCTGCCAGTCACATTTATACAGTAATCAATGCATTTTTATAGCACGGATCGCTGTATAAATGTGAATGGTCCCAAAAATGTGTCAAAAAGTGTCCGATATGTCCGCCGCAATGTTGCAGTCACAATAAAAATCGCAGATCGCCGCCATTACTAGTAAAAAAAAAAAAATAATAATAAAAAGCTATAAATCTATCCCCTATTTTGTAGACGCTATAACGTTTGCGCAAACTAATCAATAGACGCTTATTGCAATTTTTTTTTTACCAAAAATATGTAGCAGAATACGTATCGGTCTAAACTGTGGGAAAAAAAATTTTAAAAAAAAATAAAATATTTTATTATAATAAAAAGTAAAAAATATTGCGTTTTTTCAAACTTGTCCCTCTTAATTTGTTTATAGCGCAAGAAATAAAAAATCGCAGAGGTGATCAAATACCACCAAAATAAAGCTCTATTTGTGGGGAAAAAATGATAAAAATGTTATTTGGGTACAGCGTTGCATGACCGCGCAATTGTCATTCAAAATGCTACAGCGCTGAAAACTGAAAAATTGCTTGGTCAGGAAGGGGGTGTTCGTACCTGGTAGGCAAGTGGTTAATGTGACAACACTGAAGAAATTACACTTTGCTACAATGTAAAGTAGTGAGTGTACAGCTTGTATAACAGTGTACATTTTCTGCCCCCTCAAAATAACTTAACACAGCCATTAATGTCTAAACCACTGGCAACAAAAGTGAGTAAATTCTAGGTGAAAATGTCCAAATTGGGCCGTGTCAATATTTTGTGTGGCCAACATTATTTTCCAGCACTGCTTTAACCCTCTTGGGCATGGAGTTCACCAGAGCTTCACAGGTTGCCACTGGAGTCCTCTTCCACTCCTCCATGACGACATCACGGAGCTGGTGGATGTTAAAGACCTTGCTCTCCACCTTCTGTTTGAGGATGCCCCACAGATGCTCAATAGGGTTTAGGTCTGGAGACATGCTTGGCCAGTCCATCAGCTTTACCCTCAGCTTCTTTAGCGTGGTGTGTTTGGGGTCGTTATGTTGGAATACTGTTCTGTGGCCCCAGTCTCCAAAGGGAGGGGATCATGCGCTGCTTCAGTATG
This sequence comes from Lithobates sylvaticus, assembly GCA_028564925.1. Lineage (NCBI taxonomy): Eukaryota > Metazoa > Chordata > Amphibia > Anura > Ranidae > Lithobates > Lithobates sylvaticus. The sequence continues at coordinate 322,598,321 of CM053028.1, read as the reverse complement.
TCACAGTACATGTTTGCATTCAAGGTTCCCTCAATGAACTGTAGCTCCCCAGTGCCAGCAGCACTCGTGCAGCCCCAGACCATGACACTCCCACCACCATGCTTGACTGTAGGCAAGACACACTTGTCTTTGTACTCCTCATCTGGTTGCTGCCACATACACTTGACACCATCTGAACCAAATCAGTTTATCTTGGTCTCACCAGACCAGGACATGGTTCCAGTAATCCATGTCCTTAGTCTGCTTGTCTACAGCAAACTGGCTCTCTTGTGCATTATCTTTAGAATGGGCTTCCTTCTGGGATGACAGCCATGCAGACCAATTTGATGCAGTGTATGGTCTGAGCACTGAAAGGCTGACCCCCACCCCTTCAACCTCTGCAGCAATGCTGGCAGCACTCATACATCTATTTCCCAAAGACAACCTCTGGATATGACGCTGTGAACGTGCACTCAACATCTTTGGTCACCCATGGCGAGGCCTGTTCTGAGTGGAACCTATCCTGTTAAATCGCTGTATGGTCTTGGCCACTGTGTTGCAGCTCAGTTTCAGGGTCTTGACAATCTTCTTATAACCTAGGCCATCTTTATGTAGAGCAACAATTCTTTTTTTTTTTCAGATCTTCAGAGAGTTCTTTGCCATGAGGTGCCATGTTGAACTTCCAGTTACCAGTATGAGAGAGAGAGAGAGAGAGGGATAACACCAAATTTAAGGCACCTGCTCCCCATTCACATGACACCAAGGGTGGAAAATGGCTAATTGGGCCCCAATTTGGACATTTGCACTAAGGGGTGTACTCATTTTTGTTTCCATCGGTTTAGACATTAAGGGTTGTGTGTTGAGTTATTTTGAGGGGACAGCTAATTTACACCGTTATACAACAATCTGTACACTCACTACTTTACTTTGTAGCAAGGTGTCATTTCTTCAGTATTGTCACATTAAAAGATAAAATAAAATATTTACAAAAACGTGAGGGGTGTACTCACTTTTGTGAGAAAAAAAAAAAAAATATTATAAAAAAATAAAATAATATATATATATATATATAAAACACACATATACGACAGGTTGTGGCTTGCATTCTTATTTAAAGCCGATTGGGTTGTTTTACAAGGTGGGGGTTCACATATACTTTAACCACTATGATAGATGTCCACATTATAATGCAGCTCTGCATTCAAAAGAGGTGCTTTTTGGCAACAGAAAAGCAGCAGATTATTATGTACTCCATTACTGTATACATCTCTTTGGCATAAAAGTGTAGCCCTGATGGTGCAAAAATGACACAGGACCTGGAACCAACTTTTCACTACTGAATGAGAACTTTAACATCTTATGTTTAAAAAGAAGCAGAAAAGAAAATGTTTGGTAGATAAATGCATGTGTACTTCAAATACCCAGAAAAAGCAGCTTGCACAACAAGTGATACACAGTGTAAAGCAAACTAAAAACAAAATATGCAGTGCCATTTCTAGTAAATAAGCTATAAGTGTTCATACTAAAATGAAATTAGTGTCCAAAAGTGTTCCACTTAATTTCTGACTCACTCTGTGTTATATGTACTGAGTGAAGCAATTTTGGACGCCAATTTCATTTAATATGATCACATGTAGTTTATTCAAAACAGTACTGCATATTTTATTTTTAATTAAAAAAATGCATACCTTTTCAGAGTCAACTTTTCCCTTTGTAAATTCCAGTTTCCAGAACTGGAGGGCCTGCTCCAGTGTTAAACCAATACCCTTGAGGAAAAGGCCATACTGCATGCGGCCTCCATGACGAAGGTGATGGTGCTCTCTCAAAGACTTGTGAAGTTGACGCATACAGAGAGGAAATGACTTTGCAGCAAGCTAAAGAGATAAAAATCAACATATCATTATTAAAAGAAAATACAAACATCTTTAAAAAGGTCATCACAGACCATCAACCTTCTCATAACGGTTGTTATCAAAATTAAAATAAGACATGAGTATGAAAAGCTGTTAAAGTGTTACTAATCCCAGGACCCTGCATTCACAATATATGGTCTCCCACAGTACACAGAACATGGCAATGCAATTATTTGAGTAAATATAAACTGCTAAATTCCTTTTCTCAGCAGCAGTTATAGCAGTCTGGTGACTTCTATCATTGTCCAGCCAAGCACTGGTGAAAGATTATAGGAGGAATTTTCTGACTGACCTATGAGACTGCATGAACCTTGGCCCTCTGCCTGGACAGTGCCGATTGACCCAGTGATGATCACATGCACCCTCCCAAGAAAAAAAAAAAAAACCCTCTCTAGCAATACACACCAAACCGAGCATGTGCAGCCTGACTCCATAGGCTTTGTGTTATCAGGAAATTATTAGGAGTCAGTGGAAGGATCAGAGAAGACAGGATCAAACAGCCTATTTACACAATGCAGAGGGATAACCCCTTAGGTTCCACAGCAAGTATAACAAGCATGCTTTACTGCATATACAAACTGATTTTACTGTTGTGGGTTTAGTAACACTAAGCAGAGTTTGTATATATTCCATTTAAAAAGAAATAACAGCAGAGCCGAATGGAGGCATAATACCAGAGCTCCGGCATCCCCGTGGATACAGCGGCACACATCGGCTTACAGGACCTCGTTTTCGATCGCCCTACCTGTCGTTCCAGTCGGGGCACACAGGCAGAACATGATGGGCAAGATAAAGGGAGCATCTAAACCACAACGCCTGATGGATTACTTCACCCAGCCGCATCATGGAGGTAGGGAAAATGGCACCGGCTCCTCGCTCATCCTGCCTCACAAGACTAAGCTAAAACAGAAACACTTCATCCCTTAAAACTAATGACACTTATGGCAGCCAGCACTCCCCTTCCTCACCATCGGGGAGCCCAGCAAAATCCAAATTGAAGCTGGATGGCACTGGATGCAGCCCCACAATGGAGCCCTGTGACGGACTCAGAGGATGAGACCAGAGAACTCCACGATTCAATTAACAATTTTCCTACCATGAACCAGCCTGTGTTAGACACTGTACTTAAAGACATGCTAGTATCTCTGCGAAGCACACTGCAGGCAGATATGAGGAGTTGCATGCATAGATTCAGTGGAGAGTTGAGTGCAGTGGAGACCAGAGTGGAGCACATAGAAGACAAGATGGGGAAGTATGCATCCACCATAAATGACCTGGTGGACGCACATGAGGAGCAAAAAGAGGAATCAGCGTGGCTTAGGAATAAAATAGCAGACATTGAGGACAGATCTAGGAGGAACAACCTTAAAATAAGGGGGATCCCTGAGTCAGTCCAACCATCAGACCTGCGCTCATATGCGACTGAGCTGTTTACCTCCCTTCTGCCTAACCTTTCTGCCATGGAAGTCACCATTGATAGAATACATCTATTACCAAAGCCAACATACCTCCCAGAAAAATGCGCAAGCAGGATCTAATTCCACCCCAATATCAGCACCTGCAGTTCTACGCTGATTTGTCTCAACATATGCTGCAAAAAAAAAAAAAAAATCTGAATACTATCACTAAAGTGCTAAGGAACTACAACATACCTTACAGATAACGTTACCCCACGAAAATAACGATCACCAAACAGGATCAAACATATGTTGTCGATCCCCTGGAAAAAGGCATCTCCCTACTGAGAGAATGGGACATTCTCTCAGACACCAATGATGACAACACTGACGTCACTAATCAGCGGCCATCTAGCCCAAACGGGAAAAAAGTAACACAAAGGAACGCCAAGTCACATAATTAATATTGATAATGGAACGTGGTCAACATGTATCCCTTAGAGAGGACCAGGAACGGCCCTTAGGCTTGAACTCCCCCCCCGCCCCCAACTCACCTGAGCAGCATAAAGCTGCACACGGGTAAAACCCAGTACAACCATAGGGAAAAAAAATATCCCTATGACCTGCGTTAAAGTTTATACAAAACTGAAATGTTGTTCCATATGTTCCGTTTTTGACGTTTGTTCTTTTTTCTTTGGCTATTTTCTGCTTTTCTTTTTGTTTTCGGAGTCACACAGCTACCTACCAAGCCTGAAACACACTACAACTAAGCGTTTATCAACACCAGGAAGTGAGTCTACGCTAGGACCCAAAAGGAAAAAAATGGATGACAAGTTTAACTCCAATCCCACAACAGTGAGTACACATACTATAAAAAATCCACCTCATCACCCACAATGCCCACAAGAGGGAGACCTTACTCCACCTATGTTTACAATAAGACCAAGCCTCACATACTTATAAATCCTCTCCATGGCCATCCACTTTTTATCTATCAATGCTAAAGGGCTTAACCATCCTGTAAAAAGGAAATCCCTATGGAAGGAAGCACTGACAAACAGGTCTGACGTCCTATGTGCTCAGGAAATACACTTTTTTAACACATCTGCTCCGGTGTGCAGACACAAAAACTTTCCACATATATTTTTTTTGCCAACGCAAATTTAAAAACCAAAGGAGTAATGGTCGCTATAAAAGACTCTGTAGAGTTTACCTTCCATTTGGAAATCATAGACCCTCAGAGACGCTATCTGATCCTGATATGCAATATTAACCAGGTAACCTACACCATTGTTAACCTGTATGCACCAAACAAACATCAGATCCATTTTCTTCATAAACTCCTAAGGAAAATAAAAGCGCACAAGGAAAGGATCTCTGGTGATCTGTGGTTACTTCAACATAGTACCCGATCCATCTATAGACACAACCTCAAAAGCGAAAAGCCCAACCACTTCCCTCCACAGCACCCTGCATAGAGAGGACGTGTACAATGTGCGACGGTGTTTGTATGCAGGCGAGAAAGATTTTACGTTCCTGGTGGACCAACAGACCTTAACCAAAACTGTTTTCTCATCTATTAACCACCTGAGACCCAGGCCAATTCTGACATTTCTCTCCTACATGTAAAATTCCAAATTTTTTTGCTAGAAAATTACATAGAACCCCCAAACATTATATATGTTTTTTTAGCAAAGACCCTAAAGAATACAATGGCGGTCGTTGCAACTTTTTATCTCGCACGGTATTTGCGCAGCAATTTTTTCGAACGCGTTTTTTTAAGAAAAAAAACAGTTTCCTGCTTTAAAAAAAAACAAAACAGTAAAGTTAGCCCAATTTTTTTGCATAATGTGAAAGATGAAGATACGCCGAGTAAATAGATACCCAACATGTCACGCTTCAAAATTGCATGCGCTTGTGGAATGGCGCCAAACTTTGGTATTTAAAAATCCCCATAGTCGACGCTTTAACATTTTTTACTGGTTACATATTTTGAGTTTCAGAGGAGGTCTAGGGCTAGAATTATTGCTCTCGCTCTAACGTTCGCGGCGATACCTCACATGTGTGGTTTGAACACCGTTTTCATATGTGGGCGGGACTTACGTATGCGTTCGCTTCTGCGTACGAGCTCGCGGGGACAGGGCGCTTTAAAAAAAATTTTTTTTCTTTTTATTGTTCATTTTATTTTATTTTTTTAGTTCAACAACTTTAAAAAAAAAAAAAAAAATATTTGATTACTTTTATTCCTATTACAAGGAATGTAAACATCCCTTGTAATAGGAATATGACACGATCGGACCTATTTACAGTGAGATATGGGGTCAATAAGACCCCACATCTCACCTCTAGGCTGGGAAGCCTAAAATCAAAAAAAAAAAAAAAAAACGATCACCGCTTCCCAGCGGAGGCGGCGCCGTTTTTTGAATGCAGAGGCCGGGCGTGACGTCATCACATCGCGCCCGGCCTCCGAACGATCATAGAGACTCCGGCGACCATCTGGTCCGCCGGAAATCTCTATGTGCATCATCCGGTGCCGGCGGATCCCGAGTCCGACTCACCGATGGAAGCGGTGAGTCGGTAGAAGCACCGGAGGGCGGCGGGAGGGGGGGGGGCGTCCCCTCCTCCCGCCGCCCGTAAGAACGATCAAGCGGCGGAACAGCCGCTATGATCGTTCTTATGGTGCAGGGAATCGCCGGCTGAAACCGGCAATATCTGAATGATGTCTGTAGCTACAGGCATCATTCAGATATACCCCTGAGACCAAAAAGACGTCATATGACGTATACTGGGTCTCAGGTGGTTAATATAAAGTGGACAGACCACGCATCTATAACTCTCTCTTTAACCGACGTCTCTACAGTCAATTCAGTCCCTTTGTGGAGAGCCAACTCCTTCCTAATGCAGCAACCAGAAATCAAACAGGTTATTAAAGACCACTTGCAATAATTTTTCTCCTTAAATGAACCCTCTGTACAAAACCAATTCACGTTACAGAATGCCCATAAGGCATATATTAGAGGAATTGTCATTGGGGGCTAGGGCACGGAGGCAGCGGCAAAAGAAAATTACAGACAACATTTTTAACTTGGAAACCAAAAACAAACATGCATCCCCTTCACTATCCAATAGAATAAGCCAACTGAGATTTGATCCTATAACTAGAGGAATTTGAGAAAAATGCCAAAAGACTTAAAATGACATACTATGCACATGGCAACAGGGCCAGAAAACGATTGGCTCACCAACTCAAGGGCCATAGGAGTAAAACCAAAATCCCCTATATTCTACATCCCACAAACAAAACCAAAATGCACCACCAACAGGATATTCAGCAATTACTTTGGCACCCTCTATAACCTAAAAGACGATGCCGAAACAACTCAACCTACTACTACACTGATCAATGACTTCTTAAAGAAAGTATCCTTACCCACATTAACCCCACAACACATAGAAATTCTCAATTTACCATTCACCACAGAAGAAATAATCAAAACTATAGATTACCAGCTTCCAAATCCCCAGGCCCAGACGGCTTTACAGGGGAATATTATCAAACATGCAAACTCCTTTTATTACCGCACTTGAACAAGCTATTCAAGGCTGCCTTGGCCTCCTCCTCCTCCTTCCCACCAGAAATGTTAAGTGCAATAATAGTGACTCTACCCAAGCCAGGGAAAGAACCAAATACCCCAGCTAACTTCCGACCCATATCATTATTGAATGATACAATGATGTGAAACTGTATGCCAAAAATCATAGCCAATCGACTAATAGAAGTTTTACCCCATTTAATCCACCCCGACCAGACTGGGTTCACGAGAGGGCGCCAGACCTCTGACGCTACTAGGAGGCTGACGAACATTATACATATTGCCAATACCCAGCGAAGGCCTTCTCTGCTGCTAGCATTGGACGCAGAGAAGGCCTTTGAAAGAGTCCATTGGGGCTACCTGAACATAGTACTAGGTAAATTTGGATTCTCTGGAACAATCTTGGTGGCTATAATGGCCTTATATTCGAAACCCACAGCCAGGGTATACACCTCGGGAGTACTCTCTAAACCATTCAACATAACTAATGGGACCCGCCAGGGCTGTCCACTCTCCCCACTAATTTTTAATCTAATTCTAGAACCTTTAGCAGCCTATATCAAATCACACCAAAACATTAAGGGATTTCAGGTCCACAAATCTGAACGTTATCAGCCTGTTTGCCGATGACATTATTTTGATGCTCACAAACCCGGAAAAATTCCTGGCTTCGGTACATGATACACTGCAAATGTTTAATAAAATATCCTAATACAAAGTGAATGAAGGTAAATATGATATACTTGGCCTAGGTGTTGACACACAACTAAAGAATAGACTCAGTTCACGGTTTCCATACAAGTGGAATAGCGATGGTGTTAAATATCTGGGAATTATCTTAACTGCATCTACCAAAGACCTGTTTACAAGCAATTATATCCCTTTATTAAGTTCCCTGCCGTCGAAACTTCAAGAGATAACCAAAAACAGAGCTACTTTGGTCAGGGTGACTGGCAGGTTTTAAGATAATACTGACGCAGTTGATTTATCTATTTAGGTCACTTCCCATTCCAGTTCCCAACAAGTAATTCTTCAAAATGCAATCCATGCTAAATAGATTTTTGTGGAAAGGGAAAAAGGCTAGATGGGCTTTTAAAAACTCGCTGGCCTCAAGGATAGCGGGAGGGGTCAGGAACAACATGATCAGAGATTACTATACCGCCTCGATTTTAGCACAATTGCGAACATGGTTCCCCCAACTCACCTAACAGGAGATGGCAGGAATTAGAGGAAAGCCAAGTTCCCAATAATAATCTCTACGATTATTTATTGGTCAGTACATACAACCCCACCCACACCACATCTCTAGCCCCATCAATGACAGCATCACTACAGGCATGGAAAACACTGACAAAACAAAAAGTTCACGTCCCCCACTTCTCCACTTCCAATCCCGATCACTAGTCTCTTTGAACTCATTCCCGACACCCATATTCCACATTAGGTAGGGAAAAGGTATCAAAAATTTGGAAAACCTTATGATAGGTCCCGCAACAAAAACATTTAGAGCGTTGCAAATCAAATTTGGGTTAGCGAACTCTGAATACTACAGATACCTCCAAGTCAATTATCTCCTCCGCACCAACCCTCCTTCAATCACGCAACTCCCTTGGAGAATAATTTTATATCTCACAAAACCTTCAACTAACATCAAAGGACTCTCTTTGTTCTACAACACCCTAGGTGACAAACTAACATTCACTAAATCCTCTAATATTGAGGCTTGGGAGCGGGATCTGGGAGAAACCTACAGTTCAGATCACTGGCGTACAGCACTCCAAACAACATACACTTCTACCAAACGCATTAACCTATGGGAATTAACACAAAAAATATTATTGCACTGGTAACCAACTCCACATAAGATATCCAGGTTTGACTAACACTTCTCCATTATGTTGGAGGAAATGCAACAAAACAGGTACACTGTACCATATACTTTGGGACTGACCAATTATTTGCAAACTTAATATTTAATTTAATCTCACAAATAGTGCCACCACAGCTCCCTAAAACTCCAGGTTTAGCCATTCTGTCTCTGGGTATAGCCTCGATCCCCAATACCACTAGGGTGATTGTATCCCACATCCTGCTAAGCACCAGGCCAATACTAACAAGACATTGGAGAGACCAAGAACCCCCTTTCATGAAAGAAATAATGACAATCAACACGCATGCTACGTATGAAACCATGTTCGCTTCAACCCAGGGCAAGCTTCATACATCACAGGCATTGTGGAAACCGTGGACTGACTGGTATAAAGTAAAAGGGTCTGAGTATTTATGACCTACAAAATTTCAGACTTGAGAGCTATGTACACAAACTCTGTATAACTCCAAATTCGTTTTTTTTATTTCTTTTATTTACTTTTTCTTTCATTATTATTACGTTTACATTGCAAATCGTACTAAAAACAGTTGCATTCTTCTACAAATAAAACAAATAGGTCCCCACTGAATAGTAACAAACATGAACCAACAACAGTACCTTAGGGGATGCTGGGTCTCCCCTTCCAAGACACCAGTGTGTACCTAATAGGAGTGTCGAAGGGGAGATTCATTCAACCCCCCCCCCCCCCCGTCAACGATAAAAGAAAACAAGGTTCTTTTCGCTTAAATCATTCTCTGAACCGATTTAGCGTGTGCTATACGAAATGAACGCTTCCACCATTACTATGTATATTTCATCTTGTGAATGTATCTTACAAAAATTAAGGTTTTGTATGTTTGTAACCATCTTTCCTCCGTGTTCTTTGTTCCTAAGATTTTATCCCAATTTATGCCTTCTAACAAGGTTTGTAGTTTAGGGAAGTTGCCACTTTTGAAATTCAGTGTGTTTGTATTCCCATTATGTTTCCCATTTGTGTGATTTATACTAAAGCCAATTGACCTGTGATCGCCGTTTCCTAAATTGCCCAGTATTTCCACATCCGTGATCGGGTCTGTATTGTTGGTAATCAGTAGATCCAGTAACGTAATTTTACTTTGGTGCGTCTACTATCTGAACCATGAAATTGTCCTGCAAGACATTCAGGAGCTGGCGAGCCTAAAGCCTCATACACACGATCGGACCTTGTACCAACTTTCCCGTGGATTTTTGTACAAAGGGCGTTGGCCCCAAGTTGGTATTGCATACACACGATCAGACTTTTTAGGCAACAAACATGAACGTAGTGACGTTTTAAGGTACTGACGACACTTCAAAAGAGGAGGTTCGAATACTCCAGCGCCACCTTTGGTCAACTTCTATATTGTTGTCTGATCTTTTGCATTGGTTCTGAGCATGCGTGTTTGTACTTTGTACAAAAGTCCGTTGGTTTTGGTCCGTTCGCACAGCCAACAAAAGTCCGATGAAACAGTTGGTCCGATGGAGCGTACACACGGTCGGATGTTGGTCCAAACCAGCTAATTTGCATGTTGGTTGTCAAAAAGTCTTATCGTGTGTACGGGCCTTTAGACAAATGCTTGGTTCGCTCCGCCCAGTCTATGTCTAGATAATTTAAATTCCCCATTATAACACTTCCCATCCTTGCTGCTAATCCAACTTGTGATAGGAGATCCATCTCCCCCTCCTAGCTCAGGTTAGGGGGCCTAGCGCATACTCCCAGTAATCAATAGTAAAGGTCCCTCGCGCTATCTACATGTATAAATATGAGTAAATCTAGGTAATTGTGTACACCGTGCACTCATGTGAATATAAATAAAATTAATCAGCGCAAATATAAATAACTAAAAATGGTAAAATCATAAAATAGATATTGTGCAAAAAGCAAACGTGCAAAATAGCATTTCTGTGCTATATCAAAAAACTGTGCAAAAAAGCAAATAATCCTATGCAGCGATGCTGTAATCCTGTGTAGAAAATACAAATAATGTGCAAAAAAGCAATAATCCTACACGACAAATCAATACTATAATCCTGTGGAGAAAATGCAATTTTAAATTGCTTTGCTAAAAAGCAGTAATCCTGTGCCACAAATCAAATGCTGTGAACCTGTGCAAATGGGCAATACTGTGCAAATATATGCTAATTGATATACTAAACTCCTGTGCAAAAAAGCTAAAGATTTTATATATTAAAATTGAGGATATCAATAAGTATAAATAACGAGTCTCTGTGTCGATTCTAATGTGTGTTAATCCACATCACACACCGAGAATTAGACCAACAGTCCATACAATGTAGCTGATGCAGTGGAATTGAAGTAAAAAGTGCAGCTGTGCTTCTACTAGAGTTCTCAATATGGGTTCTCCTGATGAGCACTCAGGGGGGTGTCGTGATGCATAGAAAGTGACTGGACACCGTAAGACCGGAAGTAATGTAAGAGGCGCCTGTAACGCCATATAACTTTATAGATCTGCCATTCAGTTTCTTTTACATTGTAAGTGCCCATTTGGCCGTTCTTAATAAAATGACTTAGTGGTTAAACATATTACGCTATGGGAACCTCTCTTATTCCCCATATATGCTTGTTTCACTTGAACAACGCTATTGCGCTGATTTATTTGAGGCACAAGACTAGGAGGAACACCCTTTACTCTCAGGGATCGTGGATGATTCCTCAACCACATTAAGTGTAACAAGCTGACTATCATCTGACTTGAGGTAAGAGCATAGAGTGACACACACCAAGATTGCACACTAGAGATTACTATTGAGAACTCTAGTAGAAGCACAGCTGCACTTTTTACTTCAATTCGGCTGCATCAGCTACATTGTATGGACTGTTGGTCTAATTCTCAGTGTGTGATGTGGATTAACACACATTAGAAGAATCGACACAAAGACTCATTATTTATACTTATTGATATCCTCAATGTTAATATATAAATTTTTTTGCTTTTTGCACATGAGTTTAGTATATCAATTAGCATATATTTGCACAGTATTGCCCATTTGTACAGGTTCACGGCATTTGATTTTTGGCACAGGATTACTGCTTTTTAGCACAGCAATTTAAAATTGCATTTTCTCCACAGGATTATAGTATTGATTTGTCGTGTAGGATTATTGCTTTTTTGCACATTATTTGTATTTTCTACACAGGATTACAGCATCGCTGCATAGGATTATTTGCTTTTTTGCAGTTTTTTTGATATATTGCACAATATTTATTTTATGATTTTACCATATTTAGTTATTTATAGTTGCGCTGATCAATTTTATTTATATACTCCCAGTAATATTTTCCACTTGGCTTCATCCCTTTGGAGCTTTATCCATAAGGATTCCACCTACTCCCTAGCTCCCTTAGTGATGCCATCTCTCACATTCACTTGTACATTAACCGCTTCCCGACCGCCGACTGTACATATATGTCGGCAGAATGGGACGGCTAGGCAAAGGCACGTGTATATATACGTCCCCTTTATTGCCTAGCCGTGGGGTGGCGCGCTAGCGACCTGGTCGGGGGCTCCGTGACCCACGGCCGCGGGACCAGCGGACCCGATCGCCGCTGGTGACCAGCGATCGGGTCACAGAGCTGAAGAACGGGGAGAGGTCTGTGTAAACAAACCTCTCCCGGCACTTCCTACACTACCTGTCATTGGGAAAGCCGATCAATGACAGACGTACAGCCACGCCCCCCTACTGTAAAAAAACACACAACACGTCACACTTAGCCCCTCCCCGCCCCCTAGTGGTTAACTCCTTCACTGCCAGTGTCATTTACATAGGAATCAGTGCATTTAAATAGCACTGATTTCTATATAAATGACAATGGTCCAAAAATCTGTCAAAAATGTCCGATGTGTCCGCCATAATGTCGCAGTCACAATAAAAAGATCGCTGATCGCCGCTATTACTACAAAAAAAAAAATAATAAAAAAAAATGCTATAAAACTATCCCCCATTTTGTAAACGCTATAACTTTTGCGCAAACCAATCAATAAATCGCTAATTGAGATTTTTTTTACCAAAAATATGTACAAGAATACCTATCGGCCTAAACTGAGGGAAAAAAAATTTTTTTTATATATTTTTATATATTATAGCAAAAAGTAAAAAAATAGCATTTTTTTCAAAATTGTCACTCTATTTTTGTTTATAGCGCAAAAAATAAAAACCACAGGGGCGATCAAATACCACCAAAAGAAAGCTCTATTTGTGGGGAAAAAAGGACGCCAATTTTGTTTGGGAGCCATGTCGCACGACCACGCAATTGTCAGTTAAAGCGACGCAGTGCGAAACGCAAAAAGGGGCCTGGTCCTTTGGCTGCAAATTGGTCCGGGCTGAAGTTGTTAATCTTGATATACAAGCATACCCCTCCCCCTTTTTTACCCTCTCCATCCTTGCAATAAAGGGTATAACCTTGAATGGTTGCCAGCCAATCACTAGAGCTGTTAAACCAGGTCTCTGAAATTCCCACAAAATCCAAATCCTCCAAGTACAACAGTATCTCTAGTTCACCACCCATCTTATCCGCTAGGCTCCTGGCATTGGTGAACATGTCACATCGTTTAGACCGGTTGCATACTATCCTCTTATTGGGTGTTCCGAGACTGCAACTAGGACTTGTTTCTATACTTACCTTGGGTTTATGTGATTTAGTCAACCTACCACTATCGCCCCCAATACTACCCTCTGGAATATGTTCCGCTCTGACTATCTCTACCTTTGGTCCCCCCCCCCCCCCCCCATTGTCTAGTTTAAAAACCCCTTTAACTTTTTGGCCATCTTTACTCCCAGCTGATCTTCACCCTCCTCATTCAGGTGCAGTCCGTCCCTTCTATAGTACTGGTGATCGACTGAGAAGTCGGACCAGTCCTCCAGGAACCCAAACCCCTCCTTACTACACCAGCTCTTCAGACACTTGTTTACTTCCCTAATCTCCCTCTGCCTTTCTGGTGAGGCTCGATGTACCGGTAGTATTCCTGAGAGTACTACCTTGGAGGTCCTTTTCCTCAATGTAGCTCCCAAGTCCCTAAAACAGTTCTCTAGGACACTCAATCTGCCTTTGTCATTGGTGCCATCGTGCCCCATGATAGCCGGGTCTTCTCCAGCCCCTCCCAGTAATCTGTCCACCAGATCCGTGATGTGCCGAGCCCGAGCACCTGGTAGACAACATATAGTTTGATGCTTCAGGTCTCTTACAGATTGCCCTCTCTGTCCTATGAACTGAGTCCCCTACCACCAGAATCTGTCTTTCCTTTCCCTTCGCTCCCCCCCCCCCCCCTCACACTGGAGGAGTAATTCCCCCGGCAGCTAGGAGAGTCCCTTAGCTCCAGCAGTGATGGTCCCTGAACGGTTTCACCAATGTCACTCAATGGAGCGTACTTATCGGGATGCTGCAGCCCTGGATCAGCCTCCCTGGCACTTCCCACTCTACCCTTCATGACTGTCACTCTTTCCTAGTGCCTGCACCTCTTTGTCACCACCCGTTTCTGTGCTGGCCCCTGCCGTGTATGTTCCTGTCTCTCCTTCAGTATAGGAGGGACCTCTCAGTGCTGACAGTTGCTTCCCCAGATTCAGAACCTGGGCTTCCAGGGAAACAATGTGCTTACATTTTGCACAGCAGTCGTGACACTAATACTCAAGAAAATACAAAAAGGTACTCGCTGACCAATGTGCACCCACAGACCCACGTGCACTCATTGCATACAGAGTTTCAACTTGTTGGAAACTTGGTGTGTGAGCAAGCACAAATTATTCCCGTTTCATCACTCTCATTAGGGGCCCATTTACTTCTGTGCCCAGAGGAGCCTGATGAAGTCACATGCCCTGTGACATAACCGGTAGGGAGGAGCCTGAGTGACCTGGACTAGAAATGATGCTATCTGAACGCACAGTGGTATTTCTATGTGTTTTAACTGCTTCCCACCTGGGCCATTGTAAAATGGCACCCAAGTGGGAACCCTATTTAACCCGATATACAGATATATATCTATATAGACATAGATATAGACTTATATACCCCGTCTGTATCCAGTGCAATGCACTCTAGTCTTCCCACCAACCAAATATAGAAAAAGTCCAATGGATTGCTGCACTTAAAATATTTATTAACCACTTTAAGACCAGCCTCGTTTTGGATTTTAGGTGTTTACATGTTTAAAACAGTTTTTTTTGCTAGAAAAAAAGAACCCCCAAACATTATATATTGTTTTTTTTCTAACACCCTAGAGAATAAAATGGCGGTCGTTGCAATACTTTTTTTCACACCATGTTTGCGCAGCGGTCTTGCAAGCGCATTTTTTTGGGGAAAAAAAATCACTTTTTTGAATAAAAAAATAAGACAACAGTAAAGTTAGTCCAATTTTTTTATATATTGTGAAAGATAATGTTACGCCGAGTAAATTGATACCTAACATGTCACGCTTCAAAATTGCGCCCGCTCGTGGAATGGCATCAAACTTTTACCCTCAAAAATCTCAGTAGGCGACGTTTAAAAAATTCTACAGGTTGCACATTTTGCGTTACAGAGGAGGTCTACGGCTATAATTATTGCTCTCGCTCTACCGATCGCGGCGATACCTCACATGTGTGGTTTGACCACCGTTTTCATATGCGGGCGCTACTCACGTATGCGTTCGCTTCTGCGCACGAGCTCATCGGGACGGGGCGCTTTAAAAAAAAATGTTTTTGTTTTTCTTATTTATTTTTCTTGATTTTATTTATTTTTTACACTGTTTTTTAAAAAAAAAATTATTGGCTCACTTTTATTCCTATTACAAGGAATGTAAACATTCCTTGTAATAGAAAAAAGCATGACAGGTCCTCTTAAATATGAGATCTGGGGTCAAAAAGTCATCAGATCTCATATTTGGACTTCAATGAAAAAAAAAAAAAAAAAAAAAAAATGTCATTTAAAAAAATGACATTTGAAAATTCCTCTTTAAGAGGTATGGGCGGAAGTGACATTTTTGACGTCGCTTCCGCCCTCCTATGGTATAGAGATGAGTGGCAGCCATCTTAGCGTCACAGGACACAGGAGGGGAACGGACCCGATCGCCTCCGCGGCTGCCGACGGTTTCGGTAAGCGGCGGAAGGCGCGGGAGGGGGGGGGCACCTCTCCCGCCGCCGATAACGGTGATCTCGCGGCGAATCCGCCGCGATGACCACCATTATCGAACAGCCGACCGGCGCCTGAAGAGATGGATACCTCGGTTGTGGCAGCAGCTGCTGCCGTTACCGAGATATCCCTCTTCAAAAAAGGGACGTACATCGTCGTGCGCCGGTCGGAAAGTGGTTAATCAATTATTCAAGAAATTACATGATCAGATGTTTGAAGATTTCCGTTTCGGGCTCACAAGCTTATACCCTCAGATGTGTTTTTGAGTAGGTCTGGAACGATTAATCCATAATAAAATCGATAAAGAAAATCATTGTCAACGATTTTCATTATCGATTAGTTGGTCTAAGGGCACGCACCTTCCTCCCTGCCAGTCCCGCATCCGTCCCAGTGTTAGAATCCCCTTTACAAGCAGGCGGCGCCGCTGTATTCACATGAGAATACAACGGCGCTCATGTGACCAGGCACGTCTGTCTCTCTCCTCCTCGCTGACGTCAGGCCCTCCCCCCGATATTCTCAGCCCCGCCTGCTGCTGCTTCAAGGGAATAGAGAGAGGTGAGAAGCAGTCGTGAGCGCTGAGCTGCACCTGCAATATAAGGTAGCGGCTATTACAATACTCGGCGTACTTTAATTACTGTGATGACAAGTGCCCCATAATAAGTATTTTTGGGGGGGGGGGGGGGAAACAGTGCCCCATCATTGGTTTTCCTGGGAGGGAACAAGTACACACACAACTTTCCTACAGACCAAATAATATACGCTTAGTTGGGTTAATTTCGCCAAAGAAGTGTAGCAGAACACATTTTGGCCTAAATTTAGGACGAAAGATTATTTGCAAGATTGTATAACAGAAACAAAGAAAAATTTTTTTTTTTCAAAAGTTTTGGCAAAAAAAAAAAAACAAATTTTAGCAAAAAATATAAAACCCAGTGGTAATTAAATAGTACAGTTTTGCATGACATCGCAATTGTCAAAGTGTGATAGCGCTGAAAGCGTACAATTGGCCTGGGCAGGAAGGGAGTGAAAGTGCCCTGTATTGAAGTGGTTAAACAAAAATAACAGAACGTCACTGTACTACAACATCACTGTTTACAGATTTTGAATATGTAAGTTTAGTAATAAGGTCCAGAAAAATAGAAGGAACTAAAAAAAAAAAATAAAAAAAAACTTACCGCATCAATTTGGTCAAGTGAAATTTTCCCAGTGTTTCTTTGTGAACTGAAATCTTGACCAATGTAAGAATGGCTATCAAAAGAAAAAGAAAAAGCATTTTATGAAAAAATATTTCATCCCAGTGACTTCCAATCATAAATTGTCTGCCTAAAATTCACAAGAACTTGGAGCACCCACCAAGCAGCAGAACTGATTCTGTGACATTGAGAATAGGGAACATGTAGATTATTTTCTAAAGCCTTTAGTATGCAGGATTCCTACTTATCCTAAAAGATATCGCACAATGAATTGAATAACCTACGATACGAGGGTTGCTGTCTCCAGATGTTTTCATATTACCCATGACAAACGTTTGAAAGTGGCTGAACATTACAATTGTGCTCATAACTTTAAATACCCTGGCATTATTTATGATTTCTTACCCATTTTTCAGAGAATATGATTGATAAAACACAAACTTTTTTTACTCATGGTTAGTGTTTGGCTGATGCCATTCATTATCAATCAACTGTGTTTACTCTTTTCAAATCATAATGACAACAGAAACTACCAAAATGACCCTGATCAAAAGTGGACATACCCCAAATCTTAATACCATGTATTGCCACCTAACATCACTGACAGCTTGAAGTATTTTGTGGTATTTGTTGTGGATGAGGCTCTTTAGCTTCTCAGATGGTAAAGCTGCCAATTCCTCTTGACAAAAAGCCTCCAGTCCCTAGAAATTCTTGGGCTGTCTTGCATGAACTGCATGTTTGAGATCTCCCCAGAGTGGCTCAATGATATTGAGGTCAAGAGACTGAGATGGCCACTCCAGAGCCTTGACTTTATTCTGCTGTAGCCAATGACAGGTTGACCTGGCCTGGTGTTTTGGATCATTATCCAAGTACATCCCATGCGCAGCTTCCTTGGCTGATGAATGCAAATGTTCCTCCAGTATTTTTTGATAACATGCTGCATTCATCTTGCCAACAATTTTGACCAAATTTCCTGTGCCTTTGTAGCTCACACATCCCCAAAACATCAGCGATCCACCTCTGTACCTTTCATCACAGGCCTTGTTGACTCCTCTCCAAATGTAGCATTTATAGTTGTGGCCAAAAAAGCTAAAATTTTGGTCTCATTAATTCAAATTACTTTGTGCCCGAACATCTGAGGCTCGTCTCTGTGATTTTGGTGTATTGTAAGTGGGAAACTTTGTGGCATTTGCGTAGTAATGGCTTTATTCTGGCGACTTGACCATGCAGCTCAACTTTTTTTCCAAGTGCCTCATTATTGTGTATCTTGAAACAGCCACACCACATGTTTTCAGAGAGTCCTGTATTTAACCTGAAGTTATTTGTGGGTTTTTGTTTGCATCCTGAACAATTTTCCTGGCAGTTGTGGCTGAAATTTTAGTTGGTCTACCTGACTGTGGTTTGGTTTCAAAAGAACCCCTCATTTTCCACTTCTTGATTAGAGTTTGAACACTGTTGATTGGCATTCTCAATTCCTTGGATATCGTTTTATATCCCTTTCCTGTCTTAAAGTTAAACTACCCTTTCCCGCAGATCCTTTGACAATTCTTTTGCTTTCCCCATGGCTCAGAATCCAGAAAACGTCAGTGTAGCACTGGATAAAAGATGCAAGGCTCTGTCAGGAGTCCAGAAGCGCATTGACTTTTTATACAAACACACAACACACACACACACACACACACACACACACACTAATTACAAGCAAACAGATCACAGGTGAGGATGGTTAATTAGAATAGCCATTCAAACCCCTTTGTGTCAACTTGTGTGCATGTTATCAGGCCCAAATCACCAGGTTATGCAAACTTTTGATCAGGGTAATTTGGGTAGTTTCTGTTGGCCTTATGATTTAAAAAGAGTAAACAGTTGATTAATAAATGGCTTCAGCCAAACACTAATCATGAGTGAAAGAAATGTTTGTGTTATCATTCATATTCTCTGAAAAATGGCCAAGAAATCATAAATTCTGCCAGAGTATGTAAACTTATGAGCACAACTGTATATAGGTTTGAGTGGTCCTCTAAACAGAGCAGGTTTGTTTTAAATTAGCTTGCCTTAGCAATGAAGCATCATTTTGTGGCCCAATCGAAAATTCTGTCTTCAAAAAAAGAAAAAAAAAAAACTGTGTTGCAATGGAAGCAAAATTTGCCCTCAGCCTGGCAAATTATTTATGGCCTGTTAGGTGGAGGGTGCCATCTATGGTTATTGCTCTGGAGTAGGTACATAGATGATGCCCTCCTCCTATGGAAAGGGAGTGTTGAGTCCTTGCACACATTTATGTTTTGGTTCAATACCAACAGTTGAAAAATGAAATTGACGTATAAATGGTGTCACTGAAAATATTTTTTTTTTTTTAGATCTAGTGATTTTCAGACAAAGTAATTGCTTCCTTACTCTGACGTACTTTAAAAAAAAAAAAAAAAAAAAAGGACAGACAGAAGTAGATAAAGTGTAAGAGTGTAGGTAAAAACAATTTTGACATCTGAGGACACTCCTAGGACTTACGACATTAAGGATTTTTTTTTCTTGCTCTACCTGTCTAGTTGTATACCTTCTCCAATGCCGGTGTGGCCTACAATACGTAGGTAGGACAACATGGGCCCATCATGTTAGGATCAGTGAGCATATCACTGACATAAGAAAAGGGTTCAAGGACAATATTCTTCACACCACAACAAGGATCCAACCTCGGGATAAATTAATTCACCCCACATTATCGTAGATGCAATTGTAAAAAAGAAATCTCATGTCTCGAGACATGTTGGATACATGAACTAAAAAAATACAGTCCCGTTAGTTTAAATGTTGAGTGAGATCTTATTTTATTAATAATAGTTGAGTGTTTGTATTGATTTTAGCATTTTTTATATTGTTTACACTTTTTAAAATAAAACTTAGCTTAAAAGGAGAAGTCTAGCCTGAGCTTTTTAGGCTGGGCTTCTCCTATAGGTCTGAAGTCTGCTCTCCGCTGACATCACTGCCATCAGGCAAGGCAGTACGTCATCCCGACGTAGAAAGCCTGGATTCGCCAGCTGCCTGGACTGATGGCAGTCTCAGGCTCTCACCGAGCCGCTGAGAGGCTGAGACGGCCGCTCCCCACCCATCCACAGCTCAGCGCTCCAATGAGCATGGAAGAGCAGAGCAGGAGAGATTCTGACTGACAGGCAGCAGCTCTCCGTATGGGGAGGTGAGAGTACCAAGCCATTGGCTGTGTTTGGTGGCTCGGTTCTCAGTGAATAGGCGGCGGGGGTAAGGGGCAAGTATGAGTAGGGAGGAAGGAGAAAAAAAACAAAACATACTTCTCTTTTAATGTCGGCTGTTATTCTGTACACTATTTATTAGAATAGATAAGGGTTGTCGTTAGGCGCACCTTCTTCAAGATATGACAAAACAACATGAGGAAGTGTTGAATTCTCTGTTAGATCAAATGGATAATCAAAAAAAATAGAGATAGTAGGCAAAATATACGTACAAGGGGACTGCCTGAAATAAAAAATGTAATTGCTTGCAAAGGTGATCAGTCTATCGTGCCCTTGCCCCTACCCCCTAAAATGCAGAAAAAGCAAGAGAAATAATTTGTAAACTACATAGATATCCAGTGAAAGAAGCCATCATGAAAGCAGCCCGCACTAAATCCGCGGTTGATTTTGAAGGTGCACAAATAGCCCTAATTCCAGATTTATCATAGAGAACTCTTATACAACGCAAAATGATTAAACCCTTGTTGGAAGTTCTACAAGCAGCTGATGTTAAATATCGCTGGGGCTATCCCTTTAAGGTTGTAGCAACCCAGAATGGGAAAACAGCAACACTTAAAATGAAAGATGACTTGCAAAACTTCACAGAGGTGCTGGAGCTCCCCCTGGTGGACTTTCCGGATTGGAGATTTAATGATGGTTTGTAGTTATTCAAACAACTAGAACGATGGCAACAAGTGGCAGTTAAAGGTCGACTGACAATTGATGTGGATAAGACAGGACTATAATCTGGTCATAGAAAGATATGCCGGAGTAGTGGTATAAAGTGAAAAAGGCTAAGAGGTAAGGAGCAGATTGCCTTGAGTTGACTGGGGTGGAGGAGGTTGTTTTTATTCCCCCACCCCCTTTTTTGGGGGGGGTGGGGGGATTTTTCCCTCTGTCCTCTCATAGTCACCACCACCCTCCCCCTTTTTTTTTCCATCTCCCCTCTCTTCCCCCCGCTAAATACTTATTTTTTGTTTTCTCCCCTTTGGTGGGAATTTTTTATGCAATATGCTGAAATACTGAAAAAAAGAAAAAAAATATGTAAGAATATAAATGCAAGCCTGGGGTTCACGAGGTACTCTGTTCATGTTTTTACCCACCTTTCCCCCAATAGGTTGGTACCGAGACAAATGGCGGAAGGGGTGGGGGTGGGAATATGGGCACAGGTGGTGCACCTCTGCTCGGATTCACCCTCCCTTTAGGGTGATGTGCCACAGCCAGTGGCATAAATAGGTTATGTTCTTTTAGATGGTTTTGTGTGTGTTGTTTTTTTTTCTTTCCTTCTCATCAGATGCATCCAAGGCACGAGAGTTCAGAAGGCCCCTGGGCATAGACACTGATCAGGCACAGCAGTACAATAAGTAATGGAGTAATGACAGCATAGCAGGTAGAGTGAAAATTGTATCGTATAATGTGAGAGGGCATGAACTGCGTCACATGAAGGCAGAAATAGTTTTTTGCACGAGACACACTTTGTGGCAGGGTCAACCCCTGGTATGCCTCTTTTTTCACATAATCAATGGTTTCATGCACCTTCACCCATTCCTAGGGCTAGAGGAGTTGCATGAGCTATAGACAAACAATGTCCCCTAGTACCCACAGAAATACGACTAGATCCTGAGGGCCGCTTTCTTTTTGTTAAAAGGAAAGAATTCAGGGCCAGTGTTATACCCAAACTACAATATAACAGCTATATAATAGCCATATACTAGCCATACCATTAAATTTCTAAATCTAAAACTTTGGATATCCTGGAGTTTCAGGAAGGTCTATTGGTTATGGGAGGGGATTTTAACATTACCTTGGACCCTTGTCTAGACACCTCTTCGGGGAAAACCTTTGTGTCTCCTAAGGCGTTAAGATATGTTAAAGCGCCTTCGCTCTCTGCATTTGGTGGACAGTTGGAGGGTGTTGCATGAGTGGGACAGGGATTAGTTGTTACTCCAAAATACACAATGTATATTCAAGGATCGATATGTTGTTGCTCGATCAGTATTATCTGAATTATGTAAATTCATCAACTATTGAGTCAATCACCATGTCAGACCATGCTCCAATAAGTTTAACGATATGTCTGGCATCGATTGGGAGCCTGGAAAGAACACAGTGATTGAATGAATCTACTTTGGATGATAAAAAGAATGTGGAATGCTTGTCGCGCACACTAGCACTATACTTTGAGACCAATATATCAGGTGTCTGACCAAGTGGTATGGGAAGCCCACAAGGCGGTCATCAGAGGGGAGTTAATTTTAATGGGTTTGCGTATTAAAAAAAAGAGACAGAAGGAAATGGTCATGCTCTTAAAGGAAATACATAAACTTGAAATTAAACATAAGGCCCATTTAAAACCTGCGGACATGCAGAGACTGGAGATGTTTATGTCATAATGTAGAGAATAAGATTTCCTTTCATTTCAGCCCAGTCTTGCCACATAGATTTACTCGAGGCCTGAGAAATCCTCTTTTATTGTTCAGTTAGAGAAATCTTGACAAAGTCTTGAAAACATTGTCAAAAACGCCCCCTTGCTGTGAGTGACAGGTGATTTACATATCTCATGTACTAGCCTGAGACAGGCACATCCTGTGTAAAAAGTTCATAATTCACATCCCCCTCCCCTCCCCTCCAGCTCTCCCAGGATTGCTGTGTTTTGACTGGATGTTTCTCATCATGGGATGCAGTGAACAGTCAGCAGACTATAGACAGACAAGTGATTTAGGGGACATCTATGTAGTCAGAGCTGGGCAGAGTAGAACATCCAGTGCTCTGATGATAACCTAGGCTAGTGCATGAGATATGTAAATCACCTGTCACTCACAGCAAGGGGGCGTTTTTGACAAAGTTTTCAAGACTTTGTCAAGATTTCTCTAACTGAGCAATAAAAAAAGGATTGCTCAGGCCTCAAGAAAATCTGTGTGGTAAGACTGGGCTCAAATGAAAGGATCTTATTCTCTACATGATGACATCAAAAAAAAAAAAAAATTGGTTTACATCCACTTTAAAGTTCAAAATACTATTAGCTAGACAATTAAAAAAACAACAGGATTCATGCCACGTTCACACAATAAAGACAGGCGATAAGCAGATAGTGGACTCCCAAGCAATAGCGGCTGCATTTCATCGCTTTTATGCGTCTCTATATAACATAGTTCCTATGGGGTGGAGGAGGGGGGGGGGGGGGTTTGGATTAGAGGTCGACCGATATATCGGCCGATATTTGCCGTTTTTTAATTAATCGGCATCGGCCGATTGTGCTGATAAAAAAGGCCGATTATAACTTCAGCCGTGACTTGCAAAAGACTTCTGTAATAGAAGTCAATGCAAGTTGCCTCAGTCTTCCCTTGGAGCAACTTATCTCTCTGGGCATTCTGCCGAAAAAAAGACCAAAGTGATACAATGTTTAATGTTTACACTTACAATGAATGAACTAAACTCTGCGTGGAGAAGTTCTCAGTTTAACCATTTAAAGACTAAATCTTTTCTGACACTTGTTGCTTACAAGTAAAAATCCTGTATTTTCTGCTGAAAAATCACTTAAAACCCCCAAAAATTATATATATTTTTTTTAGCAGAGACCCTAGGGAATAAAATAGCGGTTGTTGCAATATTTTATGTCACATGGTATTTGCACAGCGGTCTTTCAAACGCAATTTTTTTGGAAAAAAATACACTAATGATTTTAAAAAGAAAAATAAAACAGTAAAGTTAGCCGATTTTTTTTTTTTTTTGTCCAAAAGTTTTGATTACCTGTTTTTTGTGTATTTAATAAATCGTTTTTTTTTTTTTTTTTTAATCTAAATCATACATACAAGTGAACTGATTGGAGGTTTGTTTTGTTTAATAAATGTTTAAATATAGGAAATTTTCTGTATTAATTAAGGCTGCTTTCACACTGGAGTAGGCAGGCGTTGACGGTTAAAACGCTGCTAGTTTTAGCGAAGCTTTACTGTCATTTTAGCGACGCTATTCGGCTGCTAGTGGGGCACTTATAACCCAGCTAGTGGCCGAGGAAGGGGTTAAATGCGCCCTTGAATCGCCGCTGCCAAATCGCTTTGCAGGCGCTTCGGCAGTGGTGCCCATTCATTTCAATGGGCAGGAGTGGTGGGGGAGCAGTTAACACCGCTCCAAAGATGTTGCTTGCAGGACTTTTTTTTTTTTTAACGTCCTGCCAGCGCATCGCCTCAGTGTAAAAGCACTCGGGCTTCCACACAGACTGCAGGGGAGCTGTTTTGCAGGCAGTTTACAGGCACTATTTTTAGCCCAAAAGCGCCTGAAAAACGCTGCAGTGTGAAAGGTGGCAGATTTTATGAGATGAAGGGAAAAAATAAAAAAATATATAAAAATCGGCCTAACATATCGGCCCAAAAAAAATCGGCATCCTATATCGGCCATCGGCCGCCGCGATTTCTAAATATCGGCATCGGCCAGAGAAAAACCCATATCGGTCGACCTCTAGTTTGGATAGAATTCGGGAATATCTTGAGGCCTTAGGGCTATAGGCCATTCCATCTGCGGCCTTGCAGGAAATGGAAAAAGCAATCTCCATGGAAGAGGTGTGCAGAGCGATGGCAGCTTTGCCATTAGTTAAGAGCCAAGGACCTGATGGTTTTACAAATATTTATTGTAAAAAGTTTTCCTCACTCCTGTTGGCTCCTCTTTGCAGATACCTTAACTCTATCTCGGTCTCTAACCCATTGCCTCCAGAGGCACTATTGGCTTATGTGATGGTTCTCCCGAAGAAAGACCCTCAGTGCTGTGCCAGCTACGACACTAAGCTCCTGGCTAAAATTCTAAAAGCCCTAAGGTTACAAGAACATATAGTTAAATTGATTCACCCAGATCAAACAGGGTTTATGAAGGGCCGAGAGACTAGAGATAATACTATTTAGGCCCTGCATGTATTGCATTGGATGCATAATGGACCGAACCAGACCCCGAGTGTAGTCATTTCAATATATGCTGAAAAAGCATTCGAAAGGGTGGGGTGGGAGTTTATGTTCGGAGTTTTGAGGGAGATGGGTCTGAGAGAGCGGATGATGGGATGGGTGACGGCACTGTATGCAGATCCTAGAGCAAGGGTTAAAAGTTAATGGTAGACTATCAGATTATTGAGCTACGGAATGGGACTAGGCAGGGATGCCCACTGTCCCCATTGTTATTTGCTATGGTGCTGGAGCCCTTTCTGCACACGATTAGGATATAGGAAGATCAAGGGGATTTTTATTGGATCAACGGAACATACAATCTCAGCTTACACAGATCTACTGTTGTACCTCTCCTCAAGAGTCTTTGACGGAAATAGACAGGTTTGGCCTTTTATCTAATTTTAAAATAAATATTATGAAATCAGTGTAGATGCCGAGCCATGTGGCTTTAAGGATGAGGACCACCTTGACACAATCTTTTCCTTTTGTTTGGCGCCTTGATTCTATATTCTATTTAGGGATCTATATCTCTTCAGGTATAAATTGCCTATATGATAGAAAATATGGACCCTTGATGGTATCCATAATACAAGACATGCAAAAGTGGAGAAGTCATACTTTGACATGGTTTGGCAGGGTAAACACGCTTAAAATGAATGTAATTCCCATGCATCTTTACATCTTGCATACCGTACCGATAACACTCCCACAGATTTTCTTTAAACAAATACAAAGGGTTTTTATGACCTTTGTGTGGGGCGATAAACATCCCAGGCTGGCACAAGAGATTTTGAGGAGACCAAAACGGGAGGATGTGGTGGGACATTCCCGGATATAGAGTTTTATTACAGAACCATGGCCCAGGTTCGTATAATGAACTGGTGCCATCACTCTACTAGTAAAGTTTGGGTGCCCTTGGAGAAAACATTAGCAGGTAGGAACTTGGCCAGAGCCCCCCCTGGATTTCGGTTTCTTATAGGGGGTTGTCGGAATATACTTCACCATTGACGAAGACAACACTATCCATTTGGGATAGAATGAAGAGTACAGGAAATCCCCCCCCCCCCCCCCCCCCAATATCCCCTATAACACCATTGGAACGATTTGCCTCGTTTTCCCTGGGGGTAGAGAAAGGGAGTTTAGATGGCTGGGGAATGAACGGGAAGGGTAATTGCGCTGGCGTGGCCCCACAGGGTAAATACTGGGGGAAGTGCCAATGGCTGTATGGAAATACCGTCAACTGACAGACTAGTTCAATAAGTGGAATCACCAGATCAGGCCAGCGAACCCGCTTACTTAACAGAGCTGGGTCATATGTTGTCTCGAATGTATAGGCTAGTTCTGAGCACCCAAAATATGACAACTCACCATTTCATTCGAGAATGGGAAAGAGAACTGGGCAATAATTTTACATCAGAGCAAATTAAAAAGCTGATGGGAGCGACACACCATACTTCAATAAGTTCCCATATTACAGGAGATGTCTTACAAGTTCCTGACAAGATGGTATCGTACACCTGCTCGATTGGCTCAGATATATCCATCAGCGGATGTTAACTGCTGGAGGGAAGGTAACCAAAGGGGCTCATTTCTGGATTTATGGTGGCATTGCCCAAAGATTAAAGTTTTCTAGGAGAAGATAGCCACTTGGATTAAGAAAATTACACATAGACCTATAGAATTCTCTCCATTACATTTTCTTTTTCATGGAATGCCATCATCTGCTAGGTTTTATAAGAGAAGCGTTGCATCCCATTTGCTAAATGCAGCCAAAATATTGATACCTAGATTTTGGAAATAGTATGGATGTCCCACTATAATGGATTGGAAAAGGGAGGTAGAAAAAAAAATAATGGAAGCAGAGAGATGGATACATATGGTTAAAGACCAACAGAATAAAATGTAAAGATACATAGGTAGGATGGCTGTATTTCTCCTCAGAAATAGGGGTAGATTAAACCCTTCTGTGGGCAATGCTGTGTTATGGATCAGATAGTCTGTGGGATGCATCTGGTGGGAGGAAATTAGGAAGAGGTGGGGGGGTTTATTTTTTATTTTAATTTTTTTGTGCTGTTATTTTTGGAGAGATGATTGCTGTCATTAACCACTTTCAGACCGGACCATTTTGCTGGCTTAAGACCAGAGCACTTTTTGATTCGGCACTGCGTCGCTTAACTGACAATTGCGCGGTCGTGCGACGTGGCTCCCAAACAAAATTGACCTTTTTTCCCACAAATAGAGCTTTCTTTTGATGGTATTTGAGCACCCCTGTGGTTTTTATTTTTTGCGCTATAAAAAAAAAAAAAAAGGAGCGAAAATTTTGAAAATTTTTTTAAAAAAAACGCATTATTTTTTTTACTTTTTGCTATAATATCCCTCAAAAATATATATAAAAAATTTTTTTTGCTCAGTTTAGGCCGATACGTATTCTATATATTTTTGGTAAAAAAAAAAATTAAAAAAAAAAAATTAAAAAAAAAAAATCGCAATAAGCGATTACTGATTGGTTTGCGCAAAAGTTATAGGGTTTATAAAATGGGAAATAGTTTTATGGCATTTTTATTAATATTTTTTTTTTTTTACTAGTAATGGCAGCGATCAGCGATTTTTATTGCGGGCATTTTTGGGACCATTGTCATTTATACAGCAATCAGTGCTATACAAATGCACTGATTCCTGTGTAAATGACACTGGAAGAGAAGGGGTTAATCAGGAGGTGTCAGTGTAGGGGTTAAGTGTGTCCTAGGAGCGTGTTGCTAACTGTGGGGGGCGTGGCACATCACAGGGAGCAGAGATCAGCGTCACTGTTGCTAGGCAGAACGGGGAGATGCTTGTTTACTTCAGCATCTCCCAGTTCTTCCTCCCCGTGAGACGATAGCGGGTATCCCCGTGGCGATCGACTCCGTGGGACCAGAGATCGGACTCACGGAGGTCCCGACTGGCGCGCACGCAATGTCATGGCGGAAAATTCAAAGGGACGTACCTGTACGCCCTTATGCCGGTCTGTGCCATTCTGACGATGGAAGGAAGAGGATAAGTCAATTGTCAATTATAATTATTAATTAGTAAATTATGCACGGGACGGACAACACACAATGGAATCACATAAAGAAGTGTAAAAGGGAGCTGTAAAGCCCCCCCCCCCCACCCCTTCTTAGTTATACTTTGAATAATGTTTTGCACAAATTTCGTTTTGGTTATGGGTAGGTAAGTGGGTGGGCTTTTTCTTTTTCTCTTTTGAGGAGATCAAGGACCCAGCGTGTTTTCTCTG